>CM043698.1:118772500-119972500 GCA_023935145.1 Bretschneidera sinensis
CAACCTTCACTTCATGATGGGAGATCATTCTGAATATCGGAGTATGGTGGGAAGTTTGCAATATTTAACTATAACCTGACCTGATATTTCTTATGTAGTAAATCTGGCTAGTCAATTTTTCCATGCTCCACTCACATCTCATTTATAGGTTGTTAAAATAATTTTAAGTTATCTATATGGTACTACTAATCATGGCTTACTCTTAGATGCAACGAAAGATTTTACTCTTTCTTACTACGCAAATGCTGACTGGGCCAACTACTTGGACAGTCGACGCTCTACCATAGGTTATGCGATCTTTCTTGGCCCTAATCTCATTTCTTAGAAAGCAAACAAACAAACTACTGTCTCTCACTCCAGCACGAAATCAAAATATCGCTCTCTTGTATATGTTATAGCAAGACTTACTGGATTTTCCAACTTTTCTATGACTTTCACATGTTTCTGTCTTGACTAGCTCACTTCTATTGTGACAACATTGGAGCCACTTACCTTACTGCTAACCCCGTCTTTCATGCTTGCACCAAACATATTGAAATTAATTTCCATTTTGTCAGAGAAAAGGTTTCCTAAGGGGATCTTTTTATTCGATATATGGTCATTGATGCACAGCTTGCAGACATCTTTACTAAAGGTCTACGTACAACTTGGTTTCTTTAACATAAAGGCAGTCTCCCTGTGGTTCCACCCATTCGGATTGAGGGGGCATATAAGTGTAACATAATGTAAATATACAAGTAAACAAAACCCTAAGAAACCCTAGGGACAATTATAAATTCTTATGTAAATATTCACTATATATATGATGTCCTACTACTGCAACGTCATGTAGTCAATAAACCCTAAACTTTTTTTCTACAATATTATATATAAAATTCTTAAAAAGAGCCATCAAAGATTGTTAGAAAAAGGAAATCTGTAATGGTAAAATTGCAAATAATCATATTTATCCAAATAAAAAATTGCTCACATTTTATGTGCATGGTGCTCAAATACAATTTACAACAGCTCCACACATAATCCCCAAGAGTGAAGACACGAAGAAGAAAAAAATGGCTTAGTTTCCTCTCTTTGGAACATAAAACAGTATTACACCATAATAAATACATTGGGTTTTTACCTTCTAAAATCCACCTACTCAAACTTTAGGCAAAAAGACATAACCACAACAATTACATAAGTAACAAGAAAACAAAACTAATGTGGTTCGACAACCTCTATGTTTACGTCCACCAACAAAATCAAAACATTATTAATCTTATGTTAGAACTCTAGGAAGAGTAAAGTTGCTAAAGTCACACTATCTCACAACCCAAAAGCCTTAACACAACCAAAGATCTCAAGCCAACTCTAGTTGAAAGTGCTTTCTCAACTTGACAACCCAATACACCCAAAGCTCGCATCCTAACTCTAGTAGTAAACCTCTTTGATTTACAATGATATTGGAGTTATGAGTATTTCTCAAACCTTCTCTAGGATCCCCTTTATATAGAGGAGATTTTTCTAATACGATTAAAAAACTAACATCATAGTAAACTACTGCTACTACTAGAATAAGCAATAAACCAATAAGAAACTACTACTACTCCTACTAGAACAACCAATTATAAAATAGGAAACCACTTTTCTCAAAATAATTAGAATTCTTCCATGTAAGGATTTGAAACAAATCCTAACAATATCCACATTGGCTCAAATTCTCTACCTTGTCAACAAATCTAACTATCTTCTGAGTTGGTGCAATCCTTCTTTTTGGTCCTTCCATATCTCTTCCACCTAATTTTCCAAGCAAAGCCTCCCCATCCAACATATACAAGCCCTTCATGTTCATAGTAGCATCCAACACTACATTTGATTAATTAAGAACTTTCATGTCTTCATTGCATACAGTCCATGTGTTTCCCATCTTATCAAGCTCTCTCATGTGTCTTCACGCTTCCATCATAGGGTTTCAACCTTAAACTTCCTTCACCATCAATTACTTTGTATTTCACATATACAATAGTAACTGCGACATGGGTAGGTTCCTTCATACAATTAAAATACTTCTTCTTGTTAAATATTGATATGAAGAATGCCAAATCAAGTAGCACTACAACACTCACATCACTTTTTTTTTTTTTTTTACAAATGCTCAATAGCTAGGACCACTTCTTCATAACTTCTCTCAGTGATATTAGCACTTTCATTACTCTTTCCATCACCACTATTCTTCCCACTCATTATTTTCAACTCTTTTAAATCATTCTTTATAGTCTTACAATAATATTCTATGTGTCCTATCTCTTGACAATAGATACACTCTTTGTCATAGTCATCTCTAGGCCGAGATTTAGATCTCTTTTTTTAGCCATTGTTCACTCTCCATTGTCTCCTCCCTCGATTATAACTCTTCACAACAAGCACTTGACTACCATGAAATAAGTTCTTGCTTCCCGTAAACCTTTCATTCTCATGCAGGAGTGCGGTCACATCGATTTACATCACTAAATGCCATCTCTTATTGATAACGTTTTTTAGAGGAATGAATAAATTTGGAGTGAGGCTGTCTCAACTCGGGAAAATCGGTAAGAGTTTGGCTTTAGTTAGTGTATTTAGTTGATGAGAACAATATGATTTAAAAATATATCGAATGGAGATGTGAAAGACTATGCTAAGAGATTGGTTTAAGTTAGGATATATTGATTCTCGTTTTGATGTTTGGAGATGATGATGTTTCTCTTGCATGAATTTTCTAATGTTTTGTGTCTCTTTTTCTGGTTATTATACTCGGTTTTGGTTAATTTATTTGAGTTCATGTGATTTGAACAAGTCATCCATGTATAAGCTCTTGAATAAAATAAACCTTATTTAATAAATAGTCACTTAAATTTTGACAATAAATTATAGATTTCGTGACTACCATCAGAATTAAAAGATATAATATTGTAAATTAGCTTATTTTTACCCAGGAGACCATTGTGATTTTAATTTTTAATTTCAAGTTCTAAATTAAACATATAGGATTTGGAATTTCTTTAAAAGAATTATTTTGTTTGTTGAGGATACAATAGGTTTGGTCAAATCAACAAATAAGAGCTGATTTGTTGAGATTGATTCTATTGATTGATTTAGCTTGATTGTAGGTAATTGATTAGGCTAAATTGGTGTAATTTGTGTGCAGAGAATGTTTATAAATAGGAGCCTCTGTATAGTGTAAACTTCACACCAAGAAATACAATTATTCTCACTCTCTCTCTTTATACTCCCTCTGTGAAATAACAAACTCTGAATTTCTTCATGGTATCAGAGCTTTAGGATTTCAAAACTATAGAGGGCACAATTTTCTTCCTTTTCTCAGTTTTCATACTTATCTCTTACAAGTTGTTTGTATACTATAGGAAACAAATTAATTTTTATAAGCTTGCAAATCAGAGAACTCCACTCTGTTTAGACATTCTATCAAACATGAGGAGTGCATCTTAAAGATTTCTTCTTCAACTGGAAAACTAGAGTCCAATTAGGGTTCAAATTGCAATTAAAAATTGCTTAAAGCCTAGTTGGTACTAGCCTATATTCAAACAGAATTCAATCTGTTTGCAACAAGCTTGTCTCGGCCCAGACTCTAGTAAAGTTGGCCAAGCCCAATGCCACAAGGCTCACGTGACCAGCTCGACCCGCGTGACCGACCAACCCTTATGATCGCCCTGACCCGCGCACCCTAACCTGCGGTTCAGACCAACCAATCAATTCCCCGATCTGACCCAGATTTCGGTCTGAATTTTCCCCCAAAAAAAACAAAAAAGAAACCTCTCTTGAATTTTTCCAAAGGGGCCAGAAGTTTGTTAGTGGGATTTACAATACTCTCAACAAATACAATGTATAGGCAAACTTTGGCTAAGGAAAGTCTTGGGTTGTATTTTTCGAGATTATTGTCTGCACTACTTTCTCCCTAATGGCTTCCAATGTTGATGGCACCCAAAGTTCTCAAAAATTTGATGATGCAAGCCACCAATTGTATCTCAGCAGTTCCAACAATCCAGATGTTGTTTTGGTTTCTTAGCCATTGACTGAAACCAATTACACCACATAGAGAATCCATGCTCATTGCCCTCGACACCAAAAACAAGATTGGCTTTATTTATGGCACTATTCCCAAGCCTGCCAAATCATCTACTGCAGAATGCTGCCAGTGGTCTCGCTCCAACAATATGGTAAAAGCTTGGTTACTTAATTCTCTTTCCCAGGATATTTCTGCTAGCCTTATTTTCTGTGATCTTGCTCGAGATATCTGGGTAGATTTGAAGGATCATTTTTCCCAAGTTAATGGCCCTTGAATGTATCACCTTGAATAATAAATTCATTATCTTGTTCAAGTTAATACATCAGTGGCAACATATTTAACCAAGTTGAAGCTATTATGAGATGATCTTGCATCACTTCAATTTTATTTGTTCCAAGAAGACATCGCTCGATGCCAGAAGTACCAGTGAACTATGAAGTTTCTTATGGGCCTTAATAAGTCTTTTGGTGCCATCCATGCACAGATATTGTTGATAGACCCTCTCCCCATAATCAGTCGCATCTACAGCTTGGTTCTTCAAGAGAAATGTCAACGGAACATTCAGACTCCTTCACCCATCAACGGTGTTGCCTTAGTTGCCAAAGGTCTCATTTCCACACCGAAAGATGGCAAAATGTTTCGTAAACCACGACCAAAATGCACTCACAGCCACAAAGAGGGCCATACTGTTGATCGCTGCTACTCATCCATGGGTTCCCACCTAGCTCCCGCAAGATTGGCTCAGGTTCCAAACCAAGTGCACACTAAGTTTCTTCCGCTAACAACAAACCACCCACTGGCAGTTTTCCTTTCACTCTTGATCAATGCGAATAGTTTTTAGCCATGCTAAATACTACCACCTAGTCCTCATCTATAGTAAACCATCTAGGTACTTCTGAGTCATCCTTATCAGGTAAACCACCTCTCCACTCTCTTGAAACACTTTAGATTCTTGACAGTGGAGCCACTGATCATATGGTGTGTTTTCTTACTAAATTAACCTACTTCATTCTTGTACATAGTCGTACTGTACGACTCCTAGATGGCTCTCATGCTGTGGTAACCCATATTGGTTCTATCGTTTTCTCTTCCTCCCTTATTTTGAAAAATATCCTTTGTGTCCCTTTATTTCATTTTAACCTTATTTCCATTCATGTGCTATGTCAAACTCTCAATTATCTAATCATTTTTTTTGCTTGTCTGTGCCTAATTCAGGATCGACGCTCGATGAGGATGATTAGATTGGGCACTGAGCAGGATGGCTTGTATTACTTCACCAAAATGAATCCTGCTCGTTGTCAGGTGGCTACATCAAATTCCCAACTTTGGCATCGCCGACTTGGCCATTTATCCAATAAAATTTTATCTTTACTTTCCAATAATGTTTATGGAATTTATTCAAATTTGGAAACATGTTATATTTGCCAATTGGCTAAACAAACCCGTCTTGAATTTCCTTCCAATTCAATTTTTTCTACTGAACCTTTTCATTTAATACATGTAGACATTTAGGGGGGTTACCGTGTTCCATCTCTCACTAGGGCACAATATGTTCTGACCATTGTTGATGATTACACTAGATGTACTTGGGTATACTTAATGCGTTATAAGTTAGATACCCGTCACTTTCTTCTTTCATTTATTTAGCTCATTGAAAACCAATATTCTACTATAATCAAAATTGTCTGTAGTGATAATGGGCCCCAATTTGACCTTTCCCCCTTCTATTCATAAAAGGGCATCATTCACCAAACGAGTTGTATCTCCACTCCTCAACAAAATTGAGTCGTGGAACGTAAACATCGTCATCTTTTGAATGTTTCCCAAGGTCTTCCTTTTCAGGCCAATATGCCTAAACACTTTTGGGGTCATGCTCTCCTCACTACAACTTATTTGATAAATAGAACACCCACTCATCTTTTGGGTGAGAAATCTCCCCATGAGAAGCTATACAGTACCCCACCTAAATACGACCATTTTCGAGTCTTTGGATGTCTTTGTTATACCTCCGCTCACTTCTGCCATCTTTCAAAATTTGATCCACGTGCGACCCGTTGTGTCTTCCTTGGCTATCCATACAGACAAAAAGATTATGAGCTGTATGATCTTGCAACTGACCAGACCTTTGTATCCTGTGATGTGGTTTTTATAAGGATCAATTTCCTTTTAGCCAAAGTACCTTAGAGTCACCCTTTACTGTTTTACCTCATCGTATTGACTCTCCAGATCTTCTTTCTGGACCCTCCACCTAGCCACATACTTCTTCACCTAATGATATTCCCCCTTCTCCTACCCCACCTGTACAAGTTTAGCGATCCAAACGTCAGATCCAGCCACCTGCGTACTTACAGGATTTCCATGTTGAACATACACTCCCGTCTCGGTCTATCCCACCATCTGACTCGGTGTCGGTCCGCTCATCAGGTACTATTTATCCTCTCTCTAATTTTATTTCTTATGATTCTCTTTCTCCTACACAAGATGCCTTCACCACTGCTATCTCCCTTACACAAAAACCTAAGTCATTCTTGTAGGCTATGCAGGATCCTAAGTGGTGCGATGTCATGCGTGCTGAAATTGATACCTTGGAAGCCAACTACACTTGGACTTTAACTCCTCTTCCATCCCATAAGAAACCCATTGGTTGCAAATGGGTGTACAAAATCAAACACAATCTAGATGGCTCTGTGGAATGTTATAAGGCTCAGCTCATTGCCAAAGGCTATAATCAGAAGGAAGGTATCGATTACTCTAAATCTTTTGCTTCTGTTGCCAATATGGTTACTGTTCGCACTATTCTCGCCCTTGCTGCTGCAAAAAATTGGCATCTCCATCAACTTGATGTTAACAATGCTTTCCAGCATAGAGACCTCGATGAAGACGTCTACATGCACCTTCCTCATGATTTCGGACCAAAGGGAGAGAACCGAATCTATAAGCTTAACAAGTCCCTATACGGCCTCAAACAAGCCTCCAGGCAATGGTATGCCAAGCTTTCTACCTCTCTCATTAGTGTAGGATATAAACAGTCTAAAACAGATTATTCCATGTTCGTCCGATCCCACGAAAGCAATTTTATAATCGTCTTGGTATATGTAGACGACATCATCTTGGCAGGAAACAACTTGGAACAGATTGATGCACTCAAGAAATACTTGGGAGAATGTGTTAAACTCAAAGACCTTGGCATTCTAAACTATTTTCTGGGTATAGAAATGGCCCGCTCAAAAATTGGTATCCTTTTATCACAAAGGAAATACTCCTTGGAAATACTTGAGGAAACTAGATTTATTGGTGCTAAACTAAGAAATCTACCCATGGAACCAAATCTGGCTCTTAGTGAGATTGAAGGAAAACTACGTTCAAATCTGTCTTCATATCGATGATTGGTTGGGAAGCTGATATACTTGACCATCACTAGGCCAGACTTAACATATGCAGTACATATTCTTAGTCAATTCATGGAAAAACCTTGAATATCTCACTTAGATGCAGCACATCGAGTCTTACGATATCTTAAACAATCATCTGGCCAAGGAATTTTTCTATCAACTTCCAGTGATGTTCAATTGCATGCATTTTGTGACGCAGACTGGGCTTGATGTAGAGATACCCGACGATTAGTTACTGGGTACTGTATTCTACTTGGAAAATCTCCAATTTTTTGGAAGACCAAAAAGCAAACAACAATTTCACGATCCTCAGCTGAAGCAGAGTATTGATCTATGGCATCAACCTGTTGTTAAATTACTTGGTTAAAGCAACTTCTAACAGATCTCCAGATGGCCCGTCCATAACCAGTTAAGCTAGACTATTATAACAAAGAATCTATCCACATTGCATCCAATCCAGTATTCCATGAGCGAACAAAGAATATAGAGATCGATTGTCATCTCATTCAGGAGAAGCTCTAGAACCAAGTCATTCAAACCATTCACATGCCCACAAGTCAACAGCCAGCAAATCTATTTACCAAAGCTCTTAGACCTACTCAATTCAATCATCTATTGAACAAGTTGAGTGTCATTAATATCCACTCCAACCTGAGGGGGAGTGTTGAGGATATAACAAATTTGATCAAATCAGCAAATAAGGGCTGATTTGTTAAGATTGATTCTATTGATTGATTTGGCTTGATTGTAGTTAATTGATTAAGCTAAATTAGTGTAATTTGTCTGCCAAGAATGTATATAAATAGGAGTCTCTGTATAGTGTAAATTTCACACCAAAAAACATAATTCTTCTCACAATTCTTCTATTTCTTTTTGTACTCCCTCTTTGAAATACCAAACTCTAAATTTCTTCATTGCTTATATTAATTCATACATAAGTAACTATTAATTATGTATTTATCCCTCTCTAGGGTTCTTCTGCATAATTGAACAATTGTGGAATTGCTATATTATTGCTTCGCTATAAAAAGGTTGTAACTTGCAAGGAATTGAATGATCCATTCTGTGTTGATCATTCTATCAAATTTTTGCTTTATAGAGGTGTAATAGTGAATGAGGGTTGATTTCAGAGAAAGACATCAAAATAATTGATAGAAAACTAAGAAAAATAGGGTTTTGAAAAAGATGAATTGTATTAAGCATATTGAATTTACAAATGTACAACAGTATATATAGTGGTACAAAGAGCCAGGTATGGCAAGTATAAATTAATCAAGTAATCAAAAACTAGTTATAATAATAATAATAGAGTTTCTTAATTATAATCTAACACCCCTCCCTCTCAAACTCAAGGTGGTAAAGTGTATACCAATTTGAGTTTGTCAACTAACTCATAAAAGTGGCCAAGTAGCTGAGCTTTAGTGAAGATATCAGCAATTTGATCTGTAGAGCAAGAAGAAACAAGACGAATGCTACCACAGTCGATGTGTTGACGAACAAAATGATAATGATTCTCAATATGTTTGGTCCGTTCATGAAAAATATCATTATGAGCAATAGCTATGACACTTTGATTATCGCAATAAATAATAGTGGCAGCAGAATACGTAACACGCATATGTTGAAGTAACCAACGAAACCAGAGAAGTTCAATAGTAGTATCAACAATGGCTCGATATTTTGACTTAGTTATGGATCTAGAAGTAAAATTTTGTTTCTTGATACGCTGGGAAATAAGTGAGTCACCTAAGAAGAAATAGAAACCAGTGGTAGAGCATTGATCAGTAGGATCCTCAGCCCAATCAGCATCAGAATAGGTATGTAACTCAAGAGAAGACTATGAGGAGAATGCAAGTCATGAAAAAAAGTACCTTTGACATACAAAATAATGTGAAGAACAGCAGCAAAATGAGTGGTATGAGGTACAGACATAAACTGACTAACATTATGAACAACATGAGCAAGATTAGCATAAGTCACAGTGAGATAAACCAAGCTCCCAACCAACTGATGATAAAGTTTAGGATCACTAGGAGGTTAACCATCAGTAGAAGTGAACTTGACATTGGCCTCAAGAAGAGTATAGGCAACCTTATTATCTACCAAACCAGCTCGAGTAAAAAGATCAGAAGCATACTTATCTTGAGATAAATAATAACAATTGAAATAAGAGGATATTTCAAGACCCAAAAAGTAGTTAAGAGAGCCCAAATCCTTCATTTCAAATTCTTGACTAAGAAAGGCTTTGAGCTCAAAAATACCATGTATATCATCACCTATCATCATCATATCATTAACATACAAGAGAAGAAAAAAGTAACCTCATTTAGTTTTCTTGAAAAAAAGAACGGTGTCATAGGGGCTTGAAGTGAAATCAAATCAATTGACAGATGAGCTAAATTTTGTAAACCGAGCTCGTGAAGCCTTTTAAAGACCATACAGAGCTCTTCATCGTAGACAGCTCACTTTATCAAGTGGGTGATCATAAGTAAGAGGGGGTTCAATATAAACTTCTTCATCAATATCACCATTGATAAAGGCATTTTTGACGTCTATTTGAAACAAATTCTATTTTGCGTACAGTAGTAATAGCAATCAAACCACGAACAGATGTAAAATGGGAAATTAAAGCAAATGTTTCTTCATAATCAATACCATATTATTAAGCATAACCTTGAGCAAGAAGCCAAGCTTTATACTGTTCCACGGACCCATCAGAATGAGTTTTGATTTCATAGACCCACTTACAACCAATTGCAGTTTTAGCAACGAGTAAATCAACTAAGTCCCAAGTATGAGTTTTAACAAACGCCTAAAGCTCGTCATTCATTGCTTGCTGCCAAAGAGGATCAGAACTGGCTTCTCGATAGGATTAAGGTTCATATAAAGAGGCAACAGAAGAAAAACAATGATAATCACGAAGATGAGCAAGTGGTTTACTTACCCGGGAAGAAAGACTACAAATAGTCGAGTCTGAAGACTCGGGAAGAGCTAGAGTAGAACCATTAGAAGGAGTGGATTCTATAAACTGAGCCATAGTAGTGTCCAAAAAAACATGTGGGAGCTCAATTACATTGTCAGAAACATTATCATCAAAAAATAAGTCAGCAGAAGAATCGGAGAAAAATAAAATAGAGCTACTGTGAGAAGATTAAAAAGAGGATAAGGAAGAAAAAATCTTTTGTTCCCAAAAAACATGACAAGAAACAAGAAGTTAGTTAGATATAGGATCCCAACATATGTAACCTTTATGTTCAATGTCATAGCCTAGAAAACAACAAAGTCTAGCACAAGGTTCTAATTTAGTGAATTCATGGGGTTGAACGAGAATAAAATAGGCACAACCAAATACTTTCAGAATGGAATAATTTGGAGGAGCATAATACAGGCGTTCATATAGAGATTAGTGTTAAATGATAGGAGAAGGAATACGATAATTAATAGTGTAGATAACAATAAGAACGGATTCCCCAAAAAAATGCTCAGGACAAGAGACAGAAATGACTAAGGCACAGAAAATTTCAAGGATATGTTTATGTTTGCATTCAACATGCCCATTTTGTTGAGAAATGTCAAGACATGAGTGATGAGGAAAAGTACCTTGGCTCTAGAGAAAAGCAAGAAAACCATATTCTAAATATTCCATAACATTGTTAGCATGAAATTTTTTAATGGAACAAGAAAATTGAGTCTTAACCATAGTGGCAAAATTTTGATAAATCTTTGGTAATTCAGAGCTAGTGCACATAAGATAAAACAAAGTATAGTAAGAAAAATCATCAACAAAAATGACAAAGTATTTTGATCCCCCTATAGTAGCATTAAGAGAGGAACCCCAAACATCATAATGAATTATATCAAAAGAAATAGATGAAATCAAAGTACTACTAGTAAAAGGTAAAGCAATTTATTTAGCAAGTTGATATGGAAAACAATCAAAATGATCATCCTTAACAGAACCTAAAGCATCAGTAAAAAGTAACTAACATAATTGACTAACAGAAGCATGACCCAAATGCCAATGCCAAATACTCAAAGAAGAAATATCTGATACTGAAGAGGAAGCAAAAAAATAAGGTGGAATATGAAAATTGATGAGCTCGAACAATCAACCTACTTTACGGCCAGTCCCAAGAGTCTGTCCTATTTGATGATCCAATACAACATAAGTTTGACTCAAAAAAAGAACATGAAGTCCCATGTCACATAGTTGTCCAACAGAAATAAGATTCAAAGAAAGCTTAGGAATTAAAAAGGCTTTAGGTAAGGACAATGTGGGCATGGAAATGTGACCAGTGTGATTGACATGTATAAAAGACCCATTACTAGTATAAATGACAAGTGTAGAAGAATCACATATTTTCGAAAAGAAAATAGAAGAATTAGCAGTCATATGATTACAATATGCAGAATCAAAATACCAATACTACAAGATAAAAGGTCAACGCCGGCGCTTTTTTTTTTTTTTTTTTTTTTGCATATTTCGGCGCTTTAAAGTGTCACAATATGAATTACCAGCACTTATTGCAAGTGCCAGATAAAATGCTGATATGTGTGGTGTCGAAGCGCAAATACCGGCGCTTACAGAAAGCGCCGCAATATGCATATTTTTTCGGCGCTTCTAACTGCCGGTATATTTCGGTGCTTTAAGATGCCAAAATATAGCGGTGCTATATTGCGGCGCTTAGAAGCGCCGAAATATACCGGCATTTATATAGCGGCGCTTCTAAGCACCAGTATATTTCAGCCCTTTTAAGTGCCGAAATATACCGAAGCGCCGCTATATTGCGGACATATTCATATTACGGCACTTTTAAGCACCGCTAAAATTAGTTGTAAGCAACGCTAAGAATTGTTTTTAAGCCACGTTAAAAGTGTTTTTAATTGTTTTTTACATTATTTTAGCTTAAATATCAACATTAATACCCTTCAATAAATAAAATGTACCATCAAATCCATAAAATTTCAAATGTTCTTCAATATATAAAATGTACCATCAAATATCCATAAAAGTTCCTTTACTCAATACAAAAGTCATCAAAAAAAAAAATCATAGTTAACATATAAAATTCATACAAAACAAAATAATGGGATGTAGTCTGGAAAATTATTCTACCATCAACATCAATTATGAGGTCCTCTATTAACCAATTGTTGTAGTAAAGACTTCAGCTCATCAACTTGGGATTGCATACTGTTCATTTGATCATCGTGCTTAGCTGTTATTTCTTGAATTTGATGCGCCTGTTGTTCAATCTGATGTGCATACTGTTCAATCTGATGCACATACTATTGATTGTTTTCTTCCATTTGTGCTCTCAGACTATTTATCTCTTTAGCATAAGCCCCATGGTATCCCACATCATTCCTCATTTGAGCTGAAAGTCCATACACATCAGAGGGTGTAACTCCAAACCCCTGACCTCGGACACGACCGGAACTCTCTTCACCCATAAGCTCGGTGAAGACTTCATTTTGTATTGCTAGCATCAGAGGATCCTGAAGCTGCAACAAGTTCAGCAACACGAGCTTCAGTTGTCACCTACAATTAGGAAACAATAAAGATTAAACTTCTCCGAATATTGAGTAGCTAATTGTAGTGAAATTTACATAAAACAAAAGTTGCTTATCATATTTTATAGAAAAACACGTAGAATTTTCACTATTTTTCCATAAAACCTCCTGCAAAAGAAAAAAAAATACAATCCAAACAATGTAGCCAATTCACTACTTAACAAGGAAACAACAAAAAAGAAACAGATGATAAAACAAATTCATCTAAGAGAAAAGACTATCTCTAACTTTCACAGAGATCTTTATGACCATAGCCAGAATAACTCTTTTTAAAAAAATCGACAAAATAAACCCTATTTTTAAGACATTTTGCAAATCTAATAAACCTGTATAATATAAAATCAACTCAGTAATATCCAATTCAAAGAAAACTGATCCAAAAAGGGAAAGATACTGGGAAACTTTCAAATCAACCAATAATAAGAACTTAGCCTCTGAATTGCTATATATAAGAAACTTCACAGAACTTAGCCTCTGGTATCATATTCTGAAAAATATTAATTGATCTCTAGATTTTTGCCACATATTTTACATGTTACTCGACCGGCTTGATCATGGAAAGAGGTATTAAACTATTAACTATAGCTACATTTCAACCAGCAAGAAGAACAAATCCAATCCAAATAGTTATAGCATTACAAACCCTTGCTACAACAAAATAGCCCCCATTTCAACCATACACAACATAAGATCTAGCTTATGTACTCATATATATGACTACTAAGATTAATGATAATCTTCACCTCAATGAAGTTTCTTACAAACTCTAATAGGATTTCCTATACATATAAATAAAGCCTATTTCTTGTTTGCACGTATGGAGTCTAGACCAATTGTTATATACCCTTCCTCCAAGCCCAACAAATTAAGGAATATTAAATACAATAAATGTCAATATATTCATTAAGAAAACATCAATACTGGTTCAATGTTCTAAACAATACCTTCTATGCAGTATAAAAAATGTTCTAATACTCACTAGATACACAAGAAACTGCATTTTTACCTTAAAGTGGCCGTGACATCAATACAATGGTGGTAAGAATGTAGTCGGTGGACACTTCAATAAGAAAGAGAGAAGCTTCTTTTGAAAGAAAAAATAAATTATCTTGCAGTGTTATATAATAGAATAAAACTGAATTTACAGAAGACATCAAGTCACTGATTAGTGGTAATGAAACCTAAATAATTTATCAATTCAAACAGCATCATCAAAACAACCCAAAATACTAACATCTATCTCTATTTTCCTTTTAAGTAAAAAAGACTTGAGGCATTTGAGGTTCGAAACAAGACTAAATGGCAGTTCTCAATTCTCAACTCCTAAAATTTAGAAGGAAGTTGGGCATCAAAGAGCTTTTAAAAACGTATGCAAACAAAGAAAAAAAAATTAACAAGTCAACAACAATATAGAATGTTTTATGCACAATCATAAATATCTTTTGAAATGAAAGAAATACGATTTTTAAACCTAAGTCAAGCATGCAAAGAAATATGTAATTTTGTGCCAGACATGTCTATAACAACATCTTCTAGTGAATCAGATGATTTCTAGGGAGGTTATGAGAATATCCTAAAATAAGGAATGGCAGGACAGGGAACTTTATTCAGTGATAAAACAGTTCTGTAAATTTGATGTTATGGAATAGTTAGATATAGAACCCAGACTTAAATTCAAAAGTTCAGTTGTTCTTCCTTTCACCGTTTTTTTTAAGTACTCTTCCTTTCACTGTTAAAGTACAATAAATTCATATGCTCAGATTACTAAGTGGCTACCATTGACTGATTTACTATAGCACCACAGCTTATTGAAGAAAGAAACAATGAAGAAACAGCTTGATGAATAACATATGATTAGTTTCCAACATAATATATACAGATACTTTTTTTTCCTCCTGTGTGTTGCGTACACAATTATACTGCTTGTGCTGACAGGGGGTTTACCATTTTTCAACATTCATTTATAGTAACCAGTAGAAATGGGTTCAAACTACCACCCGTTCAAAATGACCGAATGCAAGCTTTTTAATGAAACTGAAGACCTATAAGCAACATTCATCTAAAGAGAATACAATGTCCATAAAGGGAAAAGACATCAACTTTTATAAATATTCTAGACACATCAACTGTTACAAAAAATTCTTGACTTGGTAGTAGAAAATAAATTCAAACAGATCCACCATTTACAATGATCAAATCTGTTAAGTCAGGTTGTGAGCCTTTTACAATCAGTTTTTTCTTTTACAAGTAAAAATTATATTCCAAGGGCACTAAGGGGGTTCCACCCACGTACATAAGAACTATCTGCAAGATAATATATCAATGAAGTCTATAAACTCATCTTCATTTACAAAATATTTTCCATTAAACCAAAACCCAAAAGTATTGAACCATCCTTCCTTAATAGAGATAATAGGTTACTTTTTCTGTCAGAAACAAAAAGAAATAGAGATAATAGGTTTTTCCACTTCACTCAACAAATCATAGCCTTCAACATTTTCGATTCCAAATATTCAAAACCAACAAGTCGTGAATCTATTAAGAGGTCATCAATCTATTAAAAGGTCTAGAATGTTACATAACTATTTTTTTATAAGTAAAAGAATTATATTAAAAACACCATGAGGTGCAACCCAGTAACAAAAGACTATATATAAGATAGTATCTCCACAAAATCTATGAACTCATCCACATTAACATAAAAAATTTCGTATGCAACCTACTTAAATTAATGGGGGGAAATTATTGAATGAAACATTATCCAAAAGACAACAAATTATAGCATCGCTACACTGAGCTATCATTATTTCATCATAGGTAATGAGTTCTACAAATGCAGAATGTTATGATATTATCACATAGTATATCCATGATCAACTTCACCACCCGTTTAAGAAGGATTAAACATATTGCATCATAAATCCATGATCAACTTCTAGAAAGAGAGATTCTTGTCAGGCATCGTGCCAAGATTTCATACTGGACCAAAGGAAGCTTCATTAATAATTATAGGAAAGCTCACTATAATTATTAATAAAAGTTCACTTTTTCTGTAAGTACTATTCTTAACTATCTTACATAAAACCATCATATACGTAAGTGAACTTACCACAAATTGTCGTGATGCTTCATCAATAAAAGTTCCATCCTTGCATTTATGAGTTTCAGCAAAAAACTCTACGCGCCCGGGCTCATTTCCATGTTTTATCTCCTACCATTTATGAAAAGAGTTCAAACAGTGACTCAATACACTACATATCAAATGAAAGATTGTATGAATAAAGCAAATGAACTCACATATTCATCCCGTCTTCTAGCAAAACTCTTTGAACCGGTAGTGTGAGAACATTGTTGTCTTTCACGTGCCACTGTCCCTATAGTAGAATATTTCTACACCAATAATAAACCAATTGAATAATAAGTCATTATTAGAAAATAGAAACAACGAGAATCCAAATGAACATAATTATGAAAAAACAACCTCACTCTGGTCAGAGAACCAGTAGTTCACCAGTTGCTTCCACTGGTCTAGATCTACTCCTTTTGGAACATTATTGCTCAAAACTTATTGTTTTGATTTGTTCCTCATGTGGTCCTTTTTAAGCACATATCGGTAGTCCTTCCATTTTTTCCTGATCATTCTCAATAAAATTTTGTCTAGCCTCAATCATAGGGTAATGGAACTTCCTCTACCACAAAGAAAGGAAATTGATGTCAAATAATTTTTTTTTTTGTGTTAGGGGTTATGCATATACAACATCACAAAAACAAAAAAAACTATAAAAAAAATTTTGGAAGAAAACCCGAAATTAAGTTTTTGTTACTTACCCGAATCAATAAAACAAGGACTTTCTTGTAGTTAGAAAGGACATTCTTCCAATCCATGTAATTAAGTGGACAAAGGTTCCCTCTCTTTGCAACCTTGCCCAACCAACTACTTAAAATTTGGCCACCTTTTTTAATAGGTTGATTATGTGCATTGAAGTGGACCACAATTTTTTCCCCACGTTCAAGGGACCACACTTGTGAGGTTCTCAGGACACATGTTTGCTTCCTCACCCTCCCTTCAGAATCTATACATTGAAAACATAAATTTTATAGTTAGTATAACAATGTGATATCAAACTAGTTATAAAGAGAATGTATTTTAATACAAAAATTACCAATTATCTCGTATTGTTCAGTATCATTGTTTTCACTTTCCGTTGTTATTGGCTCGGTCTCAGAATCATTTTGCGAGTCATGATCATCATCAAGTTGATACTCATGCTCATGGTCAATATCTTCTTGATGGTGTGAAGACTCGGCTGGAGCCTGGTTTGACATGTTATCTTTGACTGAGGGAGGAATATATTTTGACCTATACATCTTGTAATCTGTATACATAAAAACATAAAAATGATTATATCTCACACTATCAAGAATGCATTAAGAGTTAACAAGAATTTGAAGAACCACACCTGAAAAATAGGAATGGTTAAGGGCTCGCAGCAAATGTAGCAATCAATAAATTTTGAGTACCTGTGAATAAACTAACAAATAAGTGCTTCAAATAGGATTTAAAGAACAAACGATAATCCATCATACAACTAAAATAGAAATTTACGACATTCTGAAGTAACATTCCACAAACTGTACGCAAAAAAGATCAAGACTATTGAACTGTGTGATACAAAGCAACAGTAACCCGAAAGAATACAATAAAACATTAAAAATCTCGTTGACACACATGTGCATCACATAAATACACATCCAAATACAATTACATGGAAATGCATATAAAACTAGTTGGTGTCTTTGTCAATGTCCATCCTAGCCCAAGTTGAGATACAATCTAATTGATCATCTACCATTACATTAGAAGGCATGCACTGATTGTAAATGTCATCATCCTCTTCCTATGTTTTTTCTCCATTTCATATAGGTCTCTTGGCTTTATGATCACAACATGATACCATTCCTTTCTTGTTGGGTCTTGCACATAAAAGACTTGTTTTGCTTGAGATGAAATAATGAACGGGTCATCCTTCAATAACTGATCAGTGTGTATGAACCTATTCAAGTTCACGAGAATGCACCCACTTGCATCTTTTTTTAAACCCCTGGGTGAATTAATATCCACCCAATCACAACGAAACAACACAATCTTAAATGTCCCATAGTAATCCAACTCGATGATATGTTTGAGCACATCATAATACATTTGATCATCCGCTTCAACCATAACTCCCGAATTTTTAGATTGTCTAAATCTCTCACGTTCCTTTGTGTGGAACTTAAAGCCGTTGATGTTGAATCGATTAAATCTCCTAACAAAGTTATTCAAACCTCGAGCAAAGGTAATTATTTCATCTGAATAATTGTTATCCACCATCCATGGCACCTAAACATTTTCCAACAATTAATATGAGACAACAACGGTCAATGTTTTATTTAAAACACTTATAACATTTGAAGACAATTGTTATTATGCCTAACATGTCTCATAAGCCATGAGGGAAATTTCTCATCCAACCACTTTTTTTCAAGACTTTGTATTGGTCGATTGGAACAGTTGGTTAGTCTTTGAGCAGCCAAAAATTCACTGTAATAATTGATGTTTTTATCTAACTGTTAGCCATCATAGTGATAACCACAGATAATAAACTACTCAATTTAAATACATTATTACTAAGTTCCTTTATTGATACTAACCTACAAACGTCAGAAAGTTTATCATTATGGAGCAACACATAATGATGTGCTTGAGCCAATGACATGTTATCGAGCTCAACTCTTACAATCTTTCCCATTATCCGTCTACCCGAGGAAAACATGTATTCATCCGGATAATTTATAGTATCATTGTTCCTTTGGGGGCGATTGAATTTTTTCTCTACACCTTTGAAGTATTGTGAGCAATATGTTAGACACTCTTCTCCATTGTACCCTTCAGCAATTGACCCCTTGGGTTGACTTCTATTACGTACGTAAGATTTCAAGCGCACTAAATTCCTTGCAAAGCCAAAAAAATTAAAGATAAATTTAGTAGCGAATATTATAAAAAAAAGAGTGCATAAATTAGCTTTGAACATCTAACCTCTCAACATGATACATCCACCTATAGTGTACGGGACCACCAAGTCTAGCCTCGGAGGCTAAGTGAATGATATGATGAACCATAATGGTAAAGAAACCCGAGGGGAATATTTTCTCCAAATGGCAGAGTGTCAAAGCAACACATGACTCCAATATGTCAAGCTCATGGGGATCAAGAGCTTTAGAGCATAAAGCTTTGAAAAATGATGATAACTCCGAAACAACTGCTACAACATGTCTAGGCAAAGATGCTCTTAAGGCAATAGGAAGGATTTCTTGCATCAATATGTGACTGTCATGACTCTTTAAGTTTGACGGCTTACGATCCTTTAGGTTGACACATCTCAAGATGTTTGATGCATACCAATCAGGAACTTTAAGATTTGCCAAAACCGTCAAGAAATTGTGCTTCTCCTTCTTGGATATAGTGTAGCATGCTGGAGGCGAGTAATCTTTTCCATTAGGAAGAACAACTAAATGAAGGTCTTTCCTAATACCAATTTCCTCGAGATCGCGGCGTGCCTTTCTATTATCTTTATTCTTACCATCTATATTCAATATTGTTCCAATCAAATTATCATATACATTATTTTCTATATGAATTACATCTAAGTTATGACGCAATAGATTGTCTTTCCAATAAGGCAACTCAAAAACAAAAATGCTTCTATTTTTCCACAACGTATCTACAACTCCCTCATCCATGGGAAGATCCTCATTATCAACATTTTCTAGGAAATCGTCCACACCATAAAAAAGGTTATCAACTTCATCTACTAGTACTTGCCCCGTAGAGGTATCAACATCCTCTCTTGTCCTCTTCTTAGAAGGCTTCAAGGTTTTACCATAGATATAGTTTCCACCCTCTAGTTGTCCTAAAACATCGTGTCCAGACGGTGGAACAGGAGCAGATCCCAACTCTATGGTGCCATCAAACTGATCCTTTTGAAAACGAAACCCATGGTTTTCTATTAACCATCGATGATGACCCATATAGTAAAACTTTCCCCCATGCTTCAACCATATAGAATGCATAGAGTCCCCACAACATAGACAAGAAACCCGCCCCTTGTTGCTCCAACCAGATAAGTTTCCATATGCTGGAAAATCATTAATGGTCCAAAGAAGAGAAGCGCGCAACTTAAAGCTTTGATTGGTATATGCTTCAAATGCATCAACACCATCCCATAATTGTTTCAACTCTTCCATTAGAGGCTGCAAAAAGATATCAATATCATTACCGGGGCTTCTCTCACTAGGAATCACCATTGAAAGGATGAATGGGTTTTGCTTCATGCAAAGCCACGGTGGCAAGTTGTAAGGGACCAAAAGAATGGGCCATGTGCTATAAGTTGAACTTATTGTTCGAAAAGGATTGAACCCGTCACTAGCTAGACCAAGACTAACACTACGAGAATCAGTTGCAAAATCGAGATACAAAGTATCAAATTCATTCCAGGCTAATCTATCCGTCGGGTGTCTTAAAATCCCATCCTTTGTCCGATCTTTATCATGCCATCTCATCAACGAAGCCGTTTTAGATGACATATATATCATCTTCAATCTCGGTATTAGCAAAAAATAACGCAATACTTTAGCTGGCTTTTTCTTTTTAGATTAACCATCTATCTCATTCAACGGATCCTCATCATCAGCATTGTTTTTAACCCACCATGGCACACCACACGCATGACAAAATTCATCAGTCACATGCTCACCCCAATACAGTGTGCAGTCATTAGGAAAAATATGAATCTTATCATAGCTAAGACCCAATCCTTTGATAATCTTCATGGCTTCATAATAATTTGATGGCAACGGAGCATACATCGGAAAGGCCATGTTGATAAACTCAAGCAACATAGTAAGAGATTTACCAGACCACCCATTCAAACATTTGATGTGTAGTAGATATAACATAAAATTTAACTTTGTGAAATTCTGACAACCCGGGTAAAGTTCATTATCATAATCCTTCATCAAATTGCGATACTGAGTCTTCTCATCAATAGCAGAATGAACTAGAGGTTCGACGTGTGAAGGAGAACCACAATTATTGAACTCAAACACACCATGAGCTTATTGCTCTTCACCATGCTCATTTGAAGATCCCACTTCGAGTCCTAAACTTAATGGTTCAGTGTTTGGGTTTCATAAGTAACCTCGAAGGCACCTCGGAGCAAACCCAACACGTCATCTCATCTTATGAAGCCAACTGGAACACTAGTGGGTTGTAAACTAGTGTGAGTGTGGTCTATACGAGAGACTTTCTCCCCATGAAAAACCCACTCGGTGTAACCTGGACAAAACCCATTATATAGTAGATGCTCATAAACAACTTCTGGTTCGAATGAAGAACAATTACCACATCTCCAACATGGATAAACAATACTACCACGACTACAAACTTTCTGACATGCAAATATAATGAAGTTTGCAACACCATCCATATAGGCTTTACTCGACCTCGGTTTATCTATCCAACTTTTATCCATTTTTAGATGACACCAATAGACTTTCCTAAAACAATATTAAGAAAGTCAAAATTGAAAAATTAAGAAAGTCAGAATGGACAAACAATACTACCACGACCCTTGTGTTGGTGCTGGTGCTGCACCAGCCATGCGCTGGTGCTGGTGTTGGTGCTGCACCAGCACATGGGCTGGTGCAGCATTAAAGAAAATTGAAGTATAAATGCATGAAGAGAAAAAAAGTATAACTGAAACTTAAGCACTTTACACATATATCACCCTTTCCACTTTCTTGTTAAGTTGAAACTTCTCTAATGAAATGCTTTACCAAGGCCCTTTTATTCAAATCATTCACTCCCCTCACATTCCAACTAATGATTTTCATCTTCATTGATCGTCTAAGCCACCCCTCTCCATTCCTACCCTCAAGTCCCTATTAGCATCTCCTTTCTCATAATTGACCTCAAACACCAATATTTTAAGTTCTCGCCTTTCTAATTTTGGATTTTCCTTCGTTCAACCTAATCTTTTCAATTTCCTCGAACAACTTAATCGGTTGTTCCTCTACTCCAACAATGGAAATCCCAACCATCTTTTACAACTTTTTAACCTAATTCAAAACCCACTCGGAGGTTAACAAATTCATCTTTTCAACATCGTCCTCCCCATTTACCAGCCACTAGTCTTGGTGATCATTACTCACAACGAGGGCTAAATTGTCCCCCTCACCTTCACTTCCTTCTACACCATCAGAAGAAACCCATCCCCTCATATCTAGCATCTCAAAGCTATTTTTAGAATCCCAATTTAGTTCTCATCCTCTCCGCTGCTCACAAACCCCATCTAAAGAGGTACATAATTCTCCTGCCCATACTTCAATACATCACTAGACACATCAGCATATAAGAAATCTAAAAAAGCCTACGGAAAGAAATCTCTCCTCAACAAATCCAATTCAACAGTAAATCGGCATTTCAAAGATTGTAAGGAAATTATTTTAAATGTAAAATTATCTAAACTATTAATTAATTAACTAATAATACTTTGTAATAGCTTTCCCTGAAATTTTTTGTCATAAACATTCTAGAAAAGCAAACTTTAAAGTCTTAAAATCCATATCAAATAGTATAAAAGTTGAATACTAAAGGATATTCATGTCAACTGATCAAAATATATATTAAACCATTAAATCCCACTACCTTCCCATGTTTCCCTCCTTTCGTCCCTCCCTTCATCCCCCACTTCCCTTCCCCCTCTCCCTCCCTCCCCCGACAATCAAATGCCCCCTTTTATTTATCTACACTTATCTATTTAACTTGTATTTATTTACTCTTCCAAATATACCTAACGAAAAATAAGCAAACTCTACCAAAACCCACCATTTCCCCTTTAAAAAGAAGAAAAAGAAAAAGAAAAGTGTGATCAAAGTGTACAAATTGTACATACTAATTATGCTATCTTATAGGAAATACAAGAAAACCAACTTGAATGAGTCAAGGACTCGATATCTATAAAGTGAAACCCTAAGCATTTAAGACTTCTATTCCTAATGAAATAAAGCATCTTTCCTTACAATAAATAATAAATTTTTACTCTCAAATTATTGGCAAGCCAAGCAAAAACAACACATTCTTCCATGCTATCAACAAGTAAATTGATTGTTAAATGTCTGTGGAGCACAAGAATTAAAAAAAAAAAGGATTTTGCATGATAAACACCAGTATTAAAAGATTTCATGACACAGGTCATCACCCTCACCACTTTTCTAAATATTAATTTAACAAAAAAATTAATATCTATTAGATGTTCCTTACAAAAATCTTTTGCTAACAACATATGAAGAGATTGGTAAGGTGAGGAGAGGATGAAGAATAAAGAGTTTCAAATTCATAGAGGTGTCAATTTGAACATTAAACAGAAAACCTTAGTGTGACATTTGGATGAAGTAATAATAACATTTTAACCCCTACAACAAACAAGAGTTGACATAGATTGGAATCCAGAATGGCATACCGGTACTCTACAGAAACTGAAAATTTTCGATTCTTTCCCAATTGGTTTGATTTCCTCTGAATAGTCAGCCTTGGTGTTTTTCCAAATGAATTAGACTTTGTGGAAGGAAGCTTGTGTGCCTTCAGATGAGATACGCCTATTTCCAAAGGCTCATATGATGTAAAATGAGAATACTCGTCTAAGCTATTGCATTAAATAGGAACTTCTCCCAAACAACAATCTAAAAATTCAAATGGAAACTACCAAAACACATCCTCACATAAGATGCAACATTAAGTTCGATTCTATGGATAAAGCGAAGGACAAGCAAAGAGTTTCATGTTCACAAATGTTATTCCAAGTATTTCAAATTTAAATAAGTTAATAAAACCTCACCAAATACATTGCACCGAGAAAAAATTTGGTAAAAGAAATTTTGTTTAGAAAGACACCAAAACAATTAAATATCTCTATCCTAGCTTTCTTTTCCCTTTTAAATCGTTGCTATCTCTGATTTGTTCATGGTACTGCTTTCTTTAACCTCAGTAGTTCATGACAGCCTTCTACGCTAATTTTGTGCTTTTGTCTACCCATATTAGGTCTTACTCCTATTAAATAACTACAAACAGCACAGAGATTCCCACTGCACTTAATTTCCCATTAAGAAAAGTCGTATAAAACCTATATAAAGTAGCAAAAAACTGAATCAAACTCTTTTCGGTTCAAAGAAAGTAAAATGCCTAACGTACCTTTGCAAATAATGATCTTTGTCTCCGTTCACTCTTGCTCTTCAAGTAACCTTTTCTTTTTTCCAGTTAGTACTGTTGAAGGAGAGAGCTTATGGCGACGGTGGAAAGCAGAGAAGCAAAGCTGACGGCAATGGTGAAAAGCAGAGCTGGTGAGGGACCAAAGTGCAGAGAACCGAAATTTGGGGGAAACGGTGTGGTGGAGCGAAGGGAACAGAAAGAAAATTTTTAGGGAAAAACAAACAATCACGGTAAGCTTTTATATCTGAAATTTTTAGCATATTCCGGCGTTTTTAAGCACCGAAATATTAAAAGGAGCATATACCGGCCCTTCAAAGTGCCGGTATATGAAAGGGAGCATATTTCAGCACTTTAAAATGCCAGAATATGAAATGGGTTTCGAGCATATACCGGTGCTTTGAAGCGCCGAAATATTCTCGAAACACATTTCATATTCCAGAAGCGCCGGTATATGAAGAGGATCATATTTCAACGCTTTGAAGCGCCGGTATATGCAGAGGAGCATATTCCGGTGCTTTGAGCACCGATATATTGCAGCGCTTCTAAGCGCCGCTATATGTATTAAAATTCACATATAACGTCACTTTGAAGTGTCGTTATATGTTCTTTGTATATTGCGGCGCTTTAAGGAAGCACTACAAAATAAGTGCCGACGGTTATTATATTGCGGTATTTTTATGAAGCGTCGGAAACAAAGTGCCGGCAAATGTCAATTATCTTGTAGTGCAAGGGAAATTATCTGGGTGGTAGGCATAGCAATAGCAGGTATGGTAATGGAGTTAAGGAGAACCTGTTTTAAGAGGGCTTCAAGATCATCGATCGAAAAGATGGGTGTAAAGGGACCATTATGAGAACCTTCAGAGGCAGCAGCAGTGGTGAACTGAGAACCAGAGATGAAGGTATACTGCATATCTGGTCTAGACTGAAAAATCCAAGAAAAATTAACTCTCGGCAATTGAATGGGACAATCTACAAGAAAATAACTATTCTGATGACAATACCGACAAACCTTATTTGGACAATCTGCAATAAAATGTCCAAGCTTCTGACAATAGAGACAAATCTTCTGATTTCGAGAAAAACGAGCAGCAGGGGTGGCCATAGTACCGCAACAAAGAGAGCTGAATAGTGGGAGCAAAATTAGAAAAAACATACCTCAAAATCAGAAAGAGCACGTCAAAAAACCTATGAACTAATCTAACAGAGACAAATCGATCAAAAACGATCTGAACCGAATGTGCAAAGTTTCTTACCAACATAAAAAAGAGATAACGACGAACGCAACAAAAATAAAAAAACAAAGTCACAAAGTCACAGAGTCATAAGTTAACGACACAGTAGCTTAAACTGTGCCAAAACAAGTTTGTAAAACTATAATCCCAAACCACCCGCTCCACATGCATAGCAAAGTGAGAATAAAATTGGAGAAAACCGTGCTGCCCCAAACCACCAATCACAAACCACCAAATCGGCCCCACATACAATTACAAACCCATGCAACGCATATCAAAGTGAGAAGAAAACTGGAGAAAACTGTGCTGCTTGATGATGTCGACGGCAACAATAAAAAAAACAAGAATTTGTTTACGGTAGCTTGACTAGGAACTAAGGAAATAAGGGTTCTGATACCATGACAGAAAACTAAGAAAAATAAGGTTTTGGAAGAGATGAATTATATTAAGCATATTGAATTTAAAGATATACAACAATATATATAGTGGTACAAATAGTCAGGTATAGCAAATATAAATTAAGTAATCAAAACCTAATTATAATAAAAATAGAGTTTCATAATTATAATCTAACAATAACGATGTGTAATAGTGAATGAGGAGGATAAGAGAAGGAAGAACGGTATTATCTTATGGACAATTTGAATCTGAGGGTTGATTTCAAAAAGGTAAGGACTACGTTCAATGATTTTGGAAAAGTATGTGATGTGCTCATTTCAAGTAACAGAAGAGAAACTCGAGATTATTTTGGTTTTGTCAGATATGAGTTCTTGATTGAAGCCTGAAATGCGGTAAAGTACTGCAATTGAAAGAATTATATGGGTAGGAAATTACTGATTAATTTCGCATCATATGGAAAAAATGAAATGGGAAGAAATGAGTTACAGTGATAAAGAAAGATTCCGATTAAAAGAAGTAAAAGATGCTGGACTTGTGAGAAAGAATAAGGGAAGACCGGTCGAGAAAAGTGGAAGAGACAGTTTGTTTGATGGTAGGTCGTATGCAGAAGAGCTAAAAAGGTTGATTAAAATAGAGGATTGGAGGGAGGCGAAGGGAGAAGGAAAAAATACCTTTTGATCAACTGTCCCAAAGTAGGAACAAGCTTGCAACTTTGGAAACTCAATGGATGAGTGGTAGAGCAAACAAAATCGTAGATAGGAGGGTCAATGGAAAAGAGCAACAGAAAGGCAAGGAACTTATGATCGAGATAGAAGAGAAAATCAATACAAGCAGATTCAAATGAGTTAATGGAAGTGGTCATGTTTGAAGATGGAACGGAATGACTGGACAAAATTACTATAGTAATATTACAGCAATATGGGAATGTGACTAGAATACAAGATCAGTTTTTGGCGGAAGGGGTGGTGGATTGTAGACTGACAGCAATGGGAGGTAAGATAGTAGTGATAACTTTCGTTGATTCTGAAACGATGAAGGATAGTCTAGAAAAAGGGTTGATTGGTTGGAACAATGTTTTGAATTTATTAAGCCATGAGAACCTAAAGATGTTAGTCATGAGAAATTGGTATGGTTGATGCGAAAATGTTCCATTACATGCATGGAATCCAAATTTTTTCATAACATTTTGGAATAAGTGAGGGCAGTTTGTAATTATTGTTGACAGTACATCAATGAAGAAGAGATTAGATTTTGGAAGGGTATTGGTGTCCATGAACAATAGTTTAAAGGTTCCCCAGTCATTAAAGATCATGATTAAAGGTGAAGTGTTCAATGTTAATATCTTTGAAGAGCATGTTTTCAATATTCCCCCTTTGCCATCAGATAAAGTTATTGCTGCCCATCTTTTTGGAAAGAAATTGCAGGGATGCAGTAACTCAGATTCAGAATCCATGGCTTCAGAGTTAAGATGATGTGGTGCTGGTAAGGCAGGAAGATGAAATGTCAGGTAGGGGGGAAGGCGAGCTGAGGTGGAAACTTCGTTTCCAATTGATGCTGATGTGGCTTTGGCAAATAGGTTATTGAATGGACCAATTGTCAATAGTGAAGAGGGTGTAAAGAACAGGAATGGAGATTTTGAATATGAAAAAATATTTTTTCGATAAGAGTGAAGAATATAGAAATATTTGTGTTGTGGTGGAAAATGTTGGGAGGATTAAATATGGCTGCTAGTTAACCGGACCGTTGAAAGTAGGAGAGGGAGAGGGAGAGGTAGACAGACTCGATCTCGATCCAAATGAGAGGTAAATAGGGATTTAATATTTTCTAAAATGATAGTAAGAGAAAAAGTGGAGGTGGGCTAGCTAACAATGTGATAAATGGGCTGAATGGTTTGGAGTTAGTTGGGCTTGATGACAATAGGAGTATGGGGATGAAAATGGTCCTAAGATCAATGGGCCGTAATATAAAGGGAATCTGTATAGAAAACACGATGGAATTTATAAAAAAAATTCATCGATTTTTTAAAACCTTAATCACTTTATGATTTGTATAGAATATCTCAATCAAGATTATACAAGGTTTAAAATCGTTACATTTGATTCGTTGTGCTCTTGACTCCTTCAATTGATGCAGCCGAATTCTCCACCGCGCTTTAATCCAAATTCTCTCACGTTCTTGAATTCTCAATAATCACAAACGTATGTGATCTCTAAGGTTGATCCACACAGAGCAAATCCCAAATTAGAATTTCTCTCAAAATTCACTCTTTTTGGTGTTGGAAAATCACATTCTTGCGGAATCTCAGGTTGTGATCTTTCCAAACACCCAAGTCTAGAATGACTTGTAATAAACAGTAATCAGACCAATCAAAGAAAGAACACAAACAACTGTTATCGATGTTCGACAATGTGCCTACATCCCCGTGCTCCTCCAAGCTCTCTGCACTAAATCAATGGAGTTTTTACAATTACAACAACACCTCTTCAAGAACTCTCTTGTTCTTGAAGAACGAAAGAAGAGAAAAAGAAAGCGGTAAGAACTAAGTGTTTCCCTGGAATTTTCCCGAAGAAAATTCCAATTACAAAGCCCTTGAATCCCCAATCTATACTACTCTCTCTCTAAACGACCAGCCTCTCTTGAATGAGTCTCTCCTGTGTTTTTTGTGTCTTTGCACTCTCACACACCATGTGTTCTATTTCACACACATTTTGTATGTCTTTTCTCTCTTGTTGAGATGATGTCTCCACTTGTTGTTAGAAGACCCTTTATATAGAGCAATGACTACCTCATCTAATCTTTAACATCAATCTCAACCCTTAGATCTCAAGAACCAAAGACTCATGGCTCTCTAAGAGTCTAAGTAATCCTGTGCGTTTTAACCAAGTCCCACGCACCATCTCAAAGTGCTAAAAATATTGGTGTCAGGTGTGCTTCGTGCTGAGGCTCAGAACAGGGCGTGCTGAGGCTCAGAGGAGGGGAAACTTGCTGTCTTCCTGGAGGCCGCGGCACGGCTGGTATGTGCCATGGCACACACCTGAAGGAGGACTTCCTCCACTTGCTAGAGGCCGCAACGCACAACCTGGACCTGATGCTGAACTTTTCATCTGTTTAATTCTTTGACAAATCCCAACATTTGGAAAGAAGAAGAATTCAATCTCTAAGAGAAACTTGTGTGTAGATTAAGTGCTAGCAAAATTTTGCACACTAATAAACAATTTATAATGTTAGGGTTAAATGCGATTAATCATCAATTGCAAACTAAAATCCTGCAGTTATTTTCCAATTACACTTTGTCTCTTTTGTGTGTGACCCCCTAGGTTCAAACTAATATAATTTCATGTAATTACAATTGGAACCATTTTCTAGTTAATTAGAACTCCTTCTAATTTATATTGAACCAAAACTATTTTAATTATCTCTTTTATAATAATTAATTAATTGTCTATAAACTAATTCTTAAGGCTTCTACAATCACGAGTGACACTTAACAGTTATCATGACCACCCATACAGTGTGAATTTAGTTGTGAAACCTTGAACTTTTCTGTTATCAGTTACCATGCAATTTAATCATTCCATCATGTAATTTCTCAATTAAGATAATTAGAGTATAGAATTATTGTAAAACCCTTAGCATTAATTATATGTGTCTAGATCTCAATGATATAATTTTAATGGTGAAATTAGAAATCACTTTTTAATTATCACCCTCCCTTGGCCAATGAACTTTCCAAATTATATCTTTGTAGATCACAAAGGACATTCTCTCCTTTTACTTAGGAGTACTGATAAATCCTTTATTGTACACTCACATACCATATGAAACTCATTATACCCAATTAATAGACCACTATTAAATAACATCAAAGTATAGTAAATCTCATACAAGATAACCATGGTGCCCCAAGTGTAAGGATCGCATGCACAATTGTAACATAAAAACTACATATTGATAAGCAAAGTAAAACTCCATGTAGGTGTTCTTAAGTCGAGTCATGTTCAGTGAACTCATTTTCCAATGAGCACTCACATAATTATTTTAGTGTCTACCACAAAAAGTGATATTTAGATTAGTCATCTTCTCAATTGAGCAAACATAGTATGTTCTAGTTTAACTAGAATACTAACTTCCAATTAGTATCCTATCCCCCCCCCCCCCCCCCCCCCCCCCAAATAAAAATTTAAGAGAAAAGCTATCAAGAATACTATGTCTCAAAACTGTAATCTCATCATAATCGTCTCTCCATTACTATTACTCTATTGATTTAATCATGAAAATGTAATTAAACATATATTCATGATAAATAAAATTCTCCATTAGTTATAATAATAATTTGAATAATTTTTTTTTTACAAATAGTATGCTTAAACATCAAATGTCATTGGCTTGTAGGACATACTATTAATAATCTCTTACTTGCACTAAAGCTAAGATTATTTATCCTAATCAATATAGGTTTCCAAAGACTTTCCTAATCCTATTCCTTAAATCCTATTCCAAATAGGATTTAATTTTTCTATTCAACATAATTCATAATTCTAATGCAATAAGGATTTTGGAGATTCAATTACAAATCAAACTCCAATTTCTTAAAACTTTTATCCAAAATTAAGAAAAAATCTTAATTAAACAAAATATAAAATTTGACAATTAAAAATCATTTATTTAGTTTAATAAAAGTTATACTTTTAAAAAAAATGTTTCAACTGATTTTGTATGTGGTAGTCGACTATCCTTGAGGGTAGCAAACTGTAAAAATCTCTGCTCAAATTTTTATTTAGGTCTGGTAAAGGGATGTCGACTATCTCCCCATGATAGTCACTACCACCTAATGCTGTAGAAAATTTTTCGCTTCCCAAAATTTAATCAATTCAACTTAAATTCATATTTTAACAATCCAAATCGAATCCAATCAATCCTTATTGATTTTATATTGTTTCTTAAACAATCTCCAACATCTTTATCATCATCACATAATAATAATCAATTCAAAAACTCTTTCTTGAATTTCTTGACCTAGTATTTCATAAACCATAATCAGACTTTTAGATTATCAATTTGCAATCTTTACAATAATAAAATATAATACAACCATAACAATAAATTACTATGTTCTATATAAATCGTAAGATGACTCTGATACTAGTTGAAGGGAATCAGTATAAAAAGGCAATGGAATTTAAAAATAAAAAAAAAATCATCAATTCTTTGAAACCCTAATCACCTCATGATTTGTATAGAACATCTTGTAATCAAAAACATTCAAGGTTTAGAATTGTTACATTTGATGTGTGGTGCTCTTGGACTCATTGATTGATGATGTTGAATTATCCACCGCGCTTGAATTCAAATTCCCTCGCGTTCTTGAATTCACAACAATTACAAACGTATGTGATCTTCAAGTTTATCCACACAGGGCAAATCCTAAATTTAGATTTCTCTCTAAATTCGCTTTCTCTTTTGGGAAGAAGAAGAACTCAATTTCTAGGAGAAACTTGTGTGTAGATTATGTGCTGGCAAAATTCTACACACTAATAAGATTTATAGTGTTAGAGTTAAGTGCAACTAACCATTAATTGCAAACTAAACTCCAGCAGTTATTTCCTAATTATACATTGCCCATTTTTTGTGTGACCCCTTAAATTCAAACTAATCTGGTTGTAGGCTATAGCTTTCATGTAATTTCAATTGAAACCCTTTCAAATTAATTAAAACTCCTTCTAATTTATTTTGAATCAAACTATTTTTTATTCTCTATTTTGTAAAATTAATTAATTTTTCATTAAATTAATTCTTAGAGATTCTAAAATCATGAGTGATACCTAATAACATATCATGACTACTTAGACAGTGTGAATTTGGTTGTGAAACATTGAACCTTTCTTTTATTAGTTACCGTTCGATTCAATCCTTCCATCATGCAATATCCCTGTTGAATTTAAGAGAGGAAATGAGACAATACAAAGAGAAGAATTGTATTGAATGGTGTAATTTACTTACAAGGGAGCTATCGTATTTATACAAGCCAATAGGAGAGGCAAAACTATACACAACCAATGTGGGATATAATACATTAACTATAATACATTAACATCCCCTCTCAAACTCAAGGCGGTGAGTGAGAGGTGAACTTGAGTTTGGAAACCAGAGAGTGAAAGCGTCCGGGTGGATGAGCTTTAGTGAAAATGTCAGCTGTCTGATCGGCTGAACTGACGGATTGTAGACGAACCGTATTCTGGAGAATGTGATCACAGATGAAGTGGATATCATTCTCGATGTGTTTTGTACGTTCGTGGAAGACATCATTATGAGCGATCTGAATAGCACTCCTGCTGTCACAGTGCAGGATAGTGGCAGCAGGAGAAGAGATACCCATGTTAGTGAGTAACCATTGAAGCCAGAGAAGTTCTTGAGTTGCATCAGCCATGGCACGATATTCAGCTTCAGTACTAGAGCGAGCAACCACAGTTTGTTTCTTACTACGCCAGGAAATGAGAGAATTGCCCAAAAAGAAACAATAACCAGTGGTTGAACGTCTGTCGGTGGGGTCTCCGGCCCAATCGGCATCAAAATAGGCTTGTAAAACAGGGGTAGACTGTGCTGAGAAATGAAGCCCATGAAATAAAGTACTCTTGACATACCGAAGAATGCGAAGAACAGCCGAGTAATGGGTGGTCTAAGGAGCAGACAAGAACCGACTGACCTGATGAACGGCATAGGCAATGTCAGGGCGAGTGACAGTAAGATATACAAAACTTCCAACCAGTTGGCGATATAGAGTGGCATCCTGAAGAGGTGAACCATCGAGTGGGGTAAGTCTGACATTTGGCTCAAGAGGAGTAGTGGCAGTGGTTGAGTCAGTGATCCCAGCCTTGGAAAGGAGATCCGAGGCATATTTGGCCTGAAAGAGAAAAAATCCATCAGAACTAGATGAGACTTCGAGGCCAAGAAAATAGGTGAGCACGCCAAGATCTTTCATCTCGAATTGGCCACTGAGAAACTTTTTGAGTTCAGAAATACCATGTGGATCATCTCCAGTAATAACCATATCATCCACGTACAGTAAAAGAAGGATAATACTGTTGGCAGTATGGCCGATAAACAGAGCCGAATCATGAGCACTCGGTGTGAACCCAAACTGATGAATAGTAGTGCTGAATTTGGCAAACCAGGCACGTGGAGCTTGTTTTACACCATATAAGGCACGACGAAGGCGACAAACTTTGTTTCGAGTGGCATCCAAGCCGGGAGGTGTATGCATATAGACTTCCTCAAGAAGTTCCCCATTCAGAAATGCATTTTTGACATCCATTTGAAATAGAGTCCATCTTCGAATGGCGGCGACAGCATTGAGTGTACGGACAGATGTGAGCCTCGCCACTGGAGCAAATGTCTCTTCATAGTCAATGCCATATTCCTGAGCAAATCCCTTGGCAACAAGTCGGGCTTTATATCGTTCAATAGAGCCATCAGAAAGTGTCTTGATCTTAAACACCCATTTGCACCCAATAGGAGTTTTTCCAGGGGGTAGATTAACAATATCTTATGTATGAGTTTTAGCTAGGGCCTGAAGTTCTTCATCCATTGGTTTCTGCCAAAGAGGATTAGTACTAGCCTCCTTATAGGATTGAGGCTCATGCAGATGAAGTATAGTGGAAAAACAATGATAATCACAATGGTAATCAGCAAGATGAGAAGGGGGGTGAGTTACCCTGGTAGATCTGCGGGGGTGATCTGGAGGATGGCTCTCAGAGGGAGTCGGTGCAGACTCATCAGACATAAGAATATCCTCGGGCACGACCGATTGAGTCAGAGAGGTGAGGTCAGCTGATGGTTCTGGAGTTGGAACTGGGTCTGGGTCTGGAGAGGTAGGATCAATTGGTGGTTTTGGAACGGAAGGGGTGATATCAGCTGGTGATTCGGAGGTGGACTCAACAGTACCTAAAACTGGATTCTCAGGAAATAACTTAATAGATGGATCAGTAAAGAATCTGGAGTTAGTGATGGTTGATATGTCAAATGATCGTAAGAAAAAGAACATTTGATGTTCCCAAAAAATGACGTGACGAGAGATACGAAGAGTTTTAGAAATAGGATCCCAGCATTGATACCCCTTATGTTCAATACCATATCCAATGAAACAACACAGATGAGCCCTTGGTTGTAATTTGTTGTGTTCATGTGGTTTGAGAAGAACAAAACAAGCGCAACCAAAGACTCTGAGGTTAGAGTAATCAAGAGGTTTACCGAAAAGGCGCTCGAATGGAGATTGATTTTGGATTGTAGTGGAAGGGACACGATTGATTGTGTATACTGCGGTGAATGCAGCATCACCCCAAAAACGTTCAGGACATAATGACGAAGTAAGTAGAGCACGAACGGTGTCAAGAATATATCGATGTTTGCGTTCAGCTCGTCCATTTTGTTGGGAGGTTCCAGGGCACGAGCGGTGGGGGAGCGTGCCATTTTTGTGAAGTAGGTTTAGAAAAGCACGGTCTTTATATTCCATTGCATTATCTGAATGAAAAATTTTGATATTCCGAGAGAATTGAGTTTGAACCATAGAAGAAAAATCAGAATATATTTGAAAGAGTTCAGATCTGCTTTTCATAAGAAACAACCAAGTATAACGATAATAGTCATCCACAAATATAACAAAATAACGAGCACCACCCATTGATGCATGAGGAGAAGGCCCCCGAACGTCAGAATGTACTAAATCAAAAGGTGCAAGGGAAACGGACTGACTCTCATTAAAAGGTAAAGCTGATTGTTTTGCAAGTTGACAATGAATACAATGAAAAAAATCATGCTGAAGTGAACCTAACTTACCACTAGAAATAAGAGAATGTAGAGGGCTAGATGAAGTGTGACCTAACCGAGAGTGCCACAATTCCACAGGTGAGAGTGCTGAGATAGATGCGGCTGATTGATTTGGTGATGGTGAGGATGGGACTTGGAGATGAGTGTGCTCAAAGAGGCGTCCAACTTTACGGCCGGTTCCAAGGAGTTTTCCTATCTGAAGGTCCTGCACACGATAACCAATAGAAGAAAAATGCACATCAAGTCCAAGATCACATAGTTGTCCAACAGATATAAGGTTAAGCGTAAGATTATGAACTAAATATGTGTTAGGGAGAGACAAATGAGAACTATCAACATGTCCAGTATGGCTGACCAGCATATTTGATCCATTGGCAATGTGAATAGTAGGTGCATGCTCATTACGGGTTTTAGAGGGAAAAAACAGAGGCATAAGAAGTTATGTGATTGCAACAAGCAGAATCGAAATACCATCGGGATGTACCTGGTGTAGTTGATATGGCTATATTGTTATCGATTTTATTTAGAGCCTCAGTAAGAACGGTGCATAAACCACTCCAATCAGGTGGAGAGTTGGATGAAGTTGGTGTAGCGTCAGTGGTTACAGCAGCAGTATTCTTTGGCTTGGAATATGACCGATTGTATGAGCCTCGAGAGTGATATTGGTTCCCATTTGACTGATTTCCAGATGAAAATTTAGGGCAGTCTGCAAGATAGTGACCCGGTTCTCTGCAGACTTTACATAGGCGAGAAGGACATTTGAGCAATTCATGCCCTTGTGAATGACAATACTTGCAATATAAGGGCTTCTGGTGTGTGCTCTGTTGGTGGGGTAAGTCCGATTCAGCCATAGGAGTAAAGAGGAAGATGAACCTCCAAGAAACCGGTGATGTGGCGGTCAACTGATGATGTGGCAGTCAACTGATGATGTGGCGGTCAACGAGTAACGTGGCACTGACGTGTTGTTGATGTGGTGTTACCGTGGCAGCAGTGTGTCTAAAACAGGAGCGGCAGCGGAGATGATGTCAACGGGTGATGTGACACTGAGGTGGCAGTGAGGTGGCACTGATGTGGCTTTTAAGGCTGACGTGATAGCAGCGTTTCTGAAACAGAAGCAGCAGCGGAGATGATGTCGATGGAGAATGAGACTCCGACTATAGTGATGACCCGACAGGTATGAAAAGGATATACTAGAAGTTTTTCTGATGTGAAGGATCCACTAATAGTGGCAATTACAGAGCATACTCAACTCTTAATATACCGAGAATTTCTGATGTGAAGGATCCACTAATAGTGGCAATCACAGAGCATACTCAACTCTTAAAATACCGAGAACCATTATGGCTCTGATACCATGTTGAATTTATTAGAGGAAGTGAGACAATACAAAGAGAAGAATTGTATTGAATGGTGTAATTTACTTACAAGGGAGCTATCATATTTATACAAGCCAATAGGAGAGGCAAAACTATACACAACCAATGTGGGATATAATACATTAACTATAATACATTAACAATCCCAATTAAGCTAATTAGGGTATAAAATTATTGTGAAACCCTTAGTATTAATTATATGTTCCTAGATCTCAAGAATATAATTCTAATAGTGAAATTAGAAACTCATTTCTAATTCTCACCCTACCCTTAGCGAAGGAACTTTCTGAATTATATTGTATTAGATAACAAAAGATATTCTTTCTTTTTTACTTATAAGATAGATTCCTTATTGTACACTCACATACCTCTATATGAAACCCACTATATTCAATTAGTACTAACTAACGATCCATGAATAGAATCATATTAAATATCATCAAAGTATAATGTCTCATACAAGATAACAATGGTCCCTCAGGTCTAAGGATCACATGCACAACTATAACATACAAATTATTTATTGACAAACGAGTAAAACTACATGGAGGTGTTCTTAAGTCGAGTCATGTTCAGTGAACTCATTCTCTAATGAGCACCCACATACTTGTTTTACTGTCTCCTAGACAAATGACATTGAGATCAGTCACCCTCTCAATTGAACAAATATAGTATGTGCTAGTCTAACTAGATTACTAACGTCTAATTAGTATCCTATGTCCAGGAATATTTAAGAGAAAAGTTTTCGAGAAGGCTATGTCTTGAAATTATGATTTTATCGTAATCCTATATATCTTCATTATTATTACTTTATGGACTTAATCATGACAAAACAATTAAGCAAATATTCATGATAAAAACAACTTGCTATTAATTATGATAATAATTTGAATAAGATTGTTTTAGAAATAATTTGAATAAACATCAGATGACATTGACTTTTAAGGCATACTACTAACATAATACTGAGTTGATGGGGTAGTGTGAGCCTAAAGGGCCAATGGAGGAAGCTTCTGTTAATGGATTTGCTGAGAAGTTGGTAGAGAAAACTCATGATATGGATGGTCTGGGTGGATATTCCGTTGAGCATCATACAATTAGAAGGATGACTATTAAAAATCGATTAACAAAGAATAGAACAAAGGGAGCAGGTTGAAAAAAATGGGGAAAAAACTTCCAGAAAAAAGAAAGAATTGGACTTAATTATGGATGGGATTGGAAAAGATGCAAAGAGGAGAGAACCTTCATTTTCAAATGGGGACATAATGAAAAAAAAAAAAAAAATAGATTGGTTAGACAAGAAGCGGTGATGTCCATTGAAATGGGAAAGGAATTGAAGGTTCAATATTGTGACGGGAATAAGGTAGAATTAGAAAGATTTGTAGAACTGGAGGAGAGGGAGGGGAATATGTAATAGATCCCCTTCCTTATAGTGGATATTTGGTGTGTAATTTTTTTTTTATGATGAAGTTAGAAACATGGAATATGCGATGAATGGGTAGAAAGGAGAAAATAAGAGCAGTCCAAAGATTAATTTATGAAAATAAACCTTATATATGCTTGATTCAAGAAAAAAAAAGGCTGATAACAAACATATTTGGAAGCTGGTTGGGGGTTATGATATGAAATAGGAGTGGTCAAGTAGTAGGAGAGCTTCAAGAGGCTTATTAAGCCTCTAGGAGGAAGAGTTTTTCATTGTTGAGGACAATATTATCTCTGAAAGATTTACAATGCTAAAAGGGATATTGAAGGCATTGAAAAGTCGGTGTATTTATGAATGTTTATGCCTACAATGAAGAAGGAAAGAGTAGGGGCATATGAATTTGCAAGCTCAATGTGTGATTTTTCTGATTTTGTGTATAGAACTGGTTTTATTGACTTGCCTATGGTGGGCAAGACATTCTCATGGTCTTATGGAAGTGCAAGTAGCAGATTACTGCCTAGTTATGCTTGGTGTTGATGACGTGGATTGGGGTCCTAAGCCATTCCGATTCTTTAATTTCTGGCTTGAGGATTTTAAATTATGCAGAAATTGAAGATGGCAAAAAAAATAATTAAGGAATGGAGGAAAAATTCATAGATTGCCTCTGAATCAGCTATTCGAACAAGAGATGAAAATTGATATACAACAAAGAAAAGCAATACCTTATTGTTTAAGTAATGCAAAGATATTGGAATTAAACAAGGCAAAGTGTGAGTTAGGGAAGTGGCTTCGAATTGGGGAAAGTGAATGGTGCCAGAAAGCAAGGTCAAAATGGCTAAGAAGGGAGAAAATAATATGAAGTATTTTCACTTGAAAGCATCCAACCGAAAGAGAGAATTTTTTGGCACTTTGAATCAGTCAGGACAAGTAATCTCTTCTCCAGAAGAAATTAAAAAGTATGTATGGGAATATTTCCAGGGACATTTTGACACGAGGAAAAATGTGAAATTTTTCTTTGTAAACGTGGAGATGAAAAATTTGAAGACTGATCAGGCTACGGTATGGAAATAAATGTATATGGAGGAGAAAATTTTTGAGGCGTTGCAAGGATGTGATGGAGCTCTTTCATCTAAAGCAACATCTGATATGGTGCTTTTTTTGGTTCTCCTTTCTCCTGTCCTTACCTTCTTCCGGTTTCTTATCTCAGGTTTCTTGTCTCTCTTTTCTGTAATTGTATATATCCCTTCTCATGATTAGGCCAAAATCAAAGAAATTAATTCGTTTATAATGGATTTTTGCACACAAAAACTAATGCCCATAAATTTTTCAATAAAGAAACTAGATATTAAATTTGTGATCCAATCTACAAAGACTCGAGCAAATTCTAGTCTAGCATGTAGAGAAGAGAGAGACGTAATCAAACTAAACAACAAATAAATTATGGGGTGAGAGAGAACCACAGCAAAAGGGAGCCAAAATAAAGAGAAAAGGTTGCGGTAAAGAAGAAAAACAATTGACATGAGGAGAAGACGAAGGGACAAGAATATTAGAGACAGAAATGAAAGAGAAAAAAAATTTAAAGTACTAATATATACTTATTTTAACGAGATAGCAATTAACTTGTACCTATAGTATGCATGACAAGTTAGTGTTCTCATATATATATATATATATATATATGTGTGTGTACACACGCTCGGGAGTGCAATGTATGTTGATGAAGCAAAAGATTTGTTTCATTTCATATCAACATTTAAATAAATGTTTATTTTCCTGAAACCTTGTAGAAAAAAAAAAAACAACATTTGAAATGTAGCAATTGATTTTTATCATCGTTATAAGGTATACAAAATTGAATGTTTCAAAAGAATCTAATCATTAATTTGGGGTGATTTACTTATCAATTTCTTCCATGTATTCTATTTTCATTTATTAATGGTATTGTATTATTTAAAATATTATTTCAAAATTTGACAAAAAGATATCAGATTAATAAAAGATATCAAAATAGTTGCTTTCAGATTCTCGACCTCATTGTTCAAAGTAATATCATGCAAGTGTATTTATAATGCATAGAAGTTTTAGACTTCATGGTTACTTGTTGACACAATTTGGATAGGGATATCCTTCTACAAATCTCTTTTCTTTTCTTTTATCTGTTTCTTTTACCTTTTCTTTCACTAACCTGAAAAATTCACTCTTCGTTCTTATCTCAAATTTTTTAAATTCATATGGAAAGCTAAAAATGTGAGCATATATGGGATTCTATTTTACAAAGATCTTATCAATGAGCTCATAGCAAACGTTAATAGTTTTCTCTTTCAAACCGGGTTGAAACTAATTTGGCCTAGTCTTGATTTATGTGATCGAAATTTTCTGTGATATGCCATTTGAGCCAGAATTGATAAGTTCTTTCAACAATTTTCAAAATTTCAATCCATAAAGGACCAATGTCCAAAATATCAAAGAAACTGGATGACTCATTCTAAGCTTGGTCCATCAAAACATATAATGAAATTTAGAGCTGCTAGGAAATATGAGGATGAAAAAAAATTGACTAGGAGAGTTAGCACAATAATTAAAAGAGAATGAGCAAACAGATTTTTTTGAAGAGAAAGAGAGGGACAAAAATTTATAGTGGTTCAACAATAATCGTGTTTACATCCACTTTTTTAATAGTTTTCCAGATTTATTGAGTTTCACTAATATCAACGATTACACTCGCTTGACTTTCTAGATATCAAGCTAACCTTAAATTTTGTTTTGCTTTCTTCGTAGCAAACAATTTTATAAAAAAGATTGCTCTCAAACTCAAAGTTTTTACATTTTACTAATTTAAATACTACCAAAATAATAATTGGAACTAAATCTTAAGCTCTTGTGAAAAAGTGAGACTGATTCTCTCTTTTGATTTTTCTTTGTTTTTCTCCACCTTTTTTTCTCTCATCGGCAGTCTCCTATTTATAGACTTACTGTCGAAAAAATACTGCCAAAACTCTAGTGGTTGACTGACCGGTCGATCGGTTCCTCCTCAGGTTCGGTTCACCTTCACTTAGCTAGACTGATTCTTCTCATTTCCTAGTTCAGTTCACTGGTACTAGATCGCTGCTGTTGGTCTGGTTCTTTAGGTGGTCGACTGGTTGGTCGATTGGTTCCTAGTCTACTAGCCTGGTCTGCTCCCACTGGTCTAGCTTTACTGCTGGACTGGTTCTGCTATTTTGAGTCTGGTTCATTCCTTGCTGCCTCTGGTTTGGCTTGCTGCTTCTCTTGGTTCGATCTTTAGGTGGTCGACCAGCATAAGAGGTGGTCAACCGACTAGTCAACTGCTTCCTGGTTCTGCACCTCAGATCTGCTGCCACATCACTAAACCGCTGCTGCTCCAATGACCTCTTCCTGGTTCTGCTCCCTGGACTACTGCCACGTCGCTTATCCTGCTTCAACACTGGTCCGGTTCTGTTTTTACATCTTCCCATTTGCTATTTGGTTTGCTGTTCACTTAGGTGGTCGACCGGTTCCTCTATGAAGGCTGGTTGGACAATCGTTTCACCTCCGGTTCCTCTGTCTGTCTCTCGGTCCTCCCGACTGACAGCCCATGTTTTGAAAGCTTCTCAGATTCCTTTCACCTACGAATCTCCCGTATCTCTTATTTGTTACTTTTAATTTGACACTTATAAAACTTGCAAATTTAATTAACTCGTTAGTAATTTATATAGGTTTTATCTAATCAAAATTAAATTTTAGGATATACTAAAATATCCTAACACTCTCTCTTTTTTTTACGGTAGACAAAACCATCAAATAAAATCATTAGTTTTGTGGAGTCTAAAACATTCTCCCCCTTTTTGTCTAAAATAAAAAATAAGGTTTTAAACTCCCCCTTAACAAATGCAATTTTAAAATCAAACATTCAAAACAAACTCGTCCTAAGCACGTGGGGCATAAAAACATGCAAATGATGCAAACAGCACAGAAATTAAAAGTGCAATGTTATTTAAACTGATTAAAATTCTGATAGCTCAACCTTTACCAGATTTATTTACCTTATCTCTCTCGTTTGGTAAAAAGTTCTTATTATCTAAGGCTAGAAGACATGGATTCACGACTTGGTTTACGGTATCTGAATCCTCGGACTCATCATTGTTCCAGGTTACTACTAGTCATTTTCTCTTTTTGAAACTTGATCCTTTTAGCCTTGGACAATTTGCCTTCTTATGACTTGGCTTATTGCATTCATAGTAGACTAGTTCTCTACTTCTTGATGAATCACCTTACTTTTCTGAAAACTTACGAGCATATTTAGTACGATTAGATATGTTAGTTTTACTAATTTTCTTAACTTTTTTGAGTCGTTCAAGATCTTTCTTGAGTTGCTTGGTCAGTTTGGTAATTTCATCTTCATATGATGAATCAGCATCATCAGATGTCTCTTCATCGTTCTCAGTAGCTTTCAAGGCAATTGATTTATTTTGTTTGTCTTCTTTAGCCTTTAGTGCCTTCAGGTTGATCTTGTGGGTCATCAATGATCAGACGAGGTCTTTCAGGGTTATGGTTAGGAACTTCTCTGACTCCTTCATTGCTGACACCTTGGGTATGATATATTTTTCTTGATACTAATACACAAATAATCAACGATATAGCCAAGATCTTTTCATGTTAAACTTGTCAAGAATTCATATATATATTAAGAAGATGAGTTAGAAACAAACCGGAATCCATTGCAAGCAAGCCTCCTTAGGGACGACGTCTTTTAGGGTTATGGTTAGGAACTTCTCTGACTCTTTGATTGCTGACATCTTGGGTATGATATATTTTTCTTGATACTAATACACAAATAATCAATGATACAGCCAAGATCTTTTCATGTCAAACTTGTCAAGAATTCATATATATATATATATATATATATTGAGAAGATGAGTTAGAAATAAACCGGAATCCATTGCAAGCAAGCCTCCTTGGGTTGATCTTCTAAGACTACAAGGAGAACCACCTTTGGTATGGGAACAATCAACTGAATATTAGAGGGGAGGGAGAAGAACTGTCTGTTTCAATAAAATTTAACACACGTTAAACACCCTCCCCTGATGTCTATTTATTTCCCTGTGCCTTAGGGACCATAACCCTAATAGTTACCTCACACATGTGCATTGGATCTTTGACCCATTAACAAAGACTCATACCACATCGGGCTTCTACATATAAGGTGGCCCATACTAAAGAATCTTGATACTTTGGAGACCTATAAAAATTATTTCACTTAATTGAGTCCTTTATTAGATAACAGGTCTACATATACAATGTTATAGCATATCTAAACCCAAAATTCCAACAATCTCCCACTTGGGTTACATATGTTATCCTTTATATTGTACATGAAGATAACCTTAATTGAGCTCATTTGTGCTATCTAAACCTAAATATCCATCAACAATCTGGTCCATTGTTGTGCAATTATCTACCTAAATGAATAAGCAAATAATCGTACTTGTTTTACTTGCAAGTGCACAAGGTCAACTTAGTAGTATAGTGTGCGAATACAAGATCATCTCCACAGGGATTGATAAATTTTGATTTAGAATTAGTTTCAAAATAATAAAATAAAAAACAAGAGAAATAAATATTGAGTTGGAATTTAATAAAGATAAAGGCGTAGGGACTTGATATCTACCACTAATCATGCTACCACAACAAACCAGTATGTCAATGCTTTACTCATGTCATGAATACCTAATGTTTGTCAACCTAAGGGCATGGTATCTACTCCTTAAGCTATTGATCTCCCTAAGAAACGAGTTAGGCATGGTATCTACTCTAACTCTTTTCTTTCTTAAGGGATTCAGCATGGTATCGACTGAGTTGTTCCTTAAGAGAGCATAGGACCTATGGAAATCGACAACCACATAGGACCTAGGGTATGGTATCTACTCCCGGTTTCCCATGTTGATTAATCCAAGAATCCGGCGTGGATATCTTTTGTTACTAATGTTAAACCCAGGACTCGGACATCTAAATTGATTCAACTAACTAATCCATACCACAGGCATACGTTGATCAGACACACACATATGAGGAATTTAAATAAAAACAGGTATTAATCAAGTTAAGCAACACAACGTAAATATCGCATAGGCGCCAATACTGAATTTATTTAGTAAACATAATCAGGGCTTCAACCAAGCCCTTACTAAAAGTTTAAGTACACATAATAAAAATAAAGTAAAGAAGAAACCCGAGAGAAGAGTCGTCAATTTTCCTCCACAGTTTCCTTCTCCGATCTCTCCGAACAAAAATTAAACTAAAAAGAAGATATGCTCCTCAAAAGGGAGATCCTATTTCTATGTTTTACAAATCTATTTATAGGGTCATAAGGACACTTGGAAATCCTAATTTCCAAAACATGTCTCTAACCTTACTTTCCAAAATAGGAACTGTTGTTTTTACTGTTCACTGCCATATGTGTGCGCTTGATCGCAGTCTCTTGCGCTCGAGCGCAACCTTCTTTTTGTGTGCGAGTGCAGATTGCGCTCAATCCTAGTTTGGACGCTAGACGCTGGTGCGCTCGATCGCACTAAGCAACTGACAGATTTTCTAGATTTGCTCATTGAGCTCCAAAATGCTTCATTTTCTCCAAGAACCTATAAAAACCCATAAAACACAGAAAGGAAGTAAAATAGCATAAAGTACACACACTAAGGGCTTAACAAATGTAAATTAAAGGGCTTAAATATGAATATTTAAGCACTTATCACACCCCCAAACTTACATATTGCTAGTCCCTCAGCAATACAAAACTAAAAACTAAAATAAAGACACACAGATAAATCCAATATTCATGGTGTCCACAAAAGTTTAAGTATCACACACAACCATGATGTGCATTCATGAGTAAGCTTAACAAGTACAAACACATCTTTGTAATGAATAAGAGTTTTGAACACAGATCACTTTTAGGTGTGTGGTGAACTAGCACATAAAAGATTAGGTTTCCAAATATTTCTAATGTGTAATGTTTCGATGTCTCAAGATTCACCAAATTTCCTATTAGAACCAACAAAAATGGCATAGTTTTTCTTCTTTTTCTTTTATTATGAGATTTTTGCCAAGTTTAGTTCCCTTAAGCTTTTTATTTGACTCATGTAGCGAGTATTTAGCCAATGACTCCCAAACTAGATGGTTTTAGGGCATTAAGTGTAAAGACACCCCTAAAGACTTACTAACTCGAGTTAAAAGGCTATAAAACTAACCGGTCTTAATGCTACCAATCAGAATTCCCACCTTTTGACGTGACACTCACTGCTTACTGAGGCAAGATGACTAGTTACTCAGTGGAAGGTTTGTTTACTGATCATTAGGAGCACTTTTCTTTTTGAGCAATAACAAATTTTTTTCTATTTTCCTATGCCAAAGTGTGAATCTAACAAGTCATCCAGTTCATAATTAAGCCGAAGAAACATACATATTAAAATTACATGTCATACCCCACACAATTATGTGCTAATGTGCTCGTGTTAGTTTAGGTCAAACTTGTGAATCCTTAAATGCCTAAAAGTAAGTGATTGAGGTTTAAAACTTAATTATTAGCCCATGTGTTCAAGGTTTTAAGCTCACTTATGAAGTCAAATCATATTATTTGTTTAGATCACCTAAAGTTTTCAAAACAGTATGAACATGCATTTATCTATAAAAACAAAAAACTGGGACAAAGTGTGTGAATATATCTCTCATACCCCCAAACTTAAATTACACATTGTCCCCAATATGTTAATAATATGGAAAGATCTGACCTGGGAGATGGAGAATTTGCTGGGTCGGCATGGCTCATAGCATACCTCCAAACTTGAACGGATGCACACATTGTCCCTAAAAAAGAAAAACTAACGTAATACGGGAAAACAAGAAGTACTAAAAATAAATAAATAACAATAAAAATAAAAGAATAAGCTGTAGAGTACCTCCCATGAGCGCTAAATTTAACGTCTTCAGCTGGACCAAGCCTTATTTTCCCCAAAACTAAGATTGGCAGCAACTAGCGCAGATAGTGTCATATTCTCTCCCATATAAGTATAAGTCAAATGCTTCGGCAATTGCTTCAACTCCAAATTTGGTGCCTGGACAATAGAAGGAAAAAAAATAGTATTAGTAGGCACATGAGGTTCAAATGGATCGATGTACTTACTTGGATGCTTTGGAGAAGCCTCTAGAAGGTGCACGGTTTCAATGATATCATCAGTAACATCCTCAGATTTTAGCTCAACATCTGATCCTTTGAAATAATGGGTGAGGGTGGTCTCCAATGGATCAATGTGATGGACGTGAAAAACTTTCTTAACAACACCTTGCTGTCGTTCATTCAACTCTTTAGCTAATTGTCCCACTTGTACTTCCAATCTTTGAATGACTTGCTCATGCTTTGAAATGATTTCCCTTTGCTCAGTTCAAAATTGTCTTTCCTCTGCCATAAATTGTTCTTACGAAGTCATCAACAGCCTTACAAGACTCTCTAGGTCGCTTTGCTTTGATTCCGGAACTGATTGGGTTGCTGATTGGGAATTCCTTTGTTGCCTTTGAAGGTTCATGGAATTTTGTTCGTTGCTCCATGAGAAGTTGGGGTGGTGTTTCCATCCAGGATTGTAGGTATTTGCATATATGTTGTAGTTGTTCGGTCCCACATAATTTGCTTGCTATTGGTTAGGTGAGATTTTTGAGTAGTCATGGTGTTTATGAGCATATCTAGCTTCCTCTCCATAGCATCTAGACAAGTATATCTAGCTTCCGCCATTGGTGCTTCTCCCTCGATTGAATTAGTTGAAAAACTTCAGTGTTGCAGTTTTAGTACTGCTTCTAGGGTACTCTCTACAGCTTTTGCGCTCGAGCGCACCAAGAACAGCGCTCGATCGCACTGTGATTGCGCTCGATCGCACTGGGATTACGCTCGATCGCACCAAGGGGTGCACTCGATCGCACTGAGGACAAAAACTCCTCATCTGCACACCTGAACAAAAAAGGAAAACAAAAAGAAGGAAAAAATCTGATTTTTGATAAAATAAAAAAATAAAACGAAACAGAATAAAATAAAATAAAATAAACTAACGAAAATAATTCCAAAAAGAAATTAAGCACAATCCCCGGCAACGGCGCCAAAAACTTGTTGTGCAATTTTCTACCTGAATCAAAAAGCAAATAATCGTACTTGTTTTACTTGCAAGTGCACAAGGTCAACTTAGTAGTATAGTGTGCGAAAGCAAGATCATCTCTACAAGGATTGATAAATTTTGATTTAGAATTAGTTTCGAAATAATAAAATAAAAAAACAAGAGAAATAAATATTGAGTTGGAATTTAATAAAGATAAAGGCGTAGGGACTTGACATCCACCACTAATCATGCTACCACAACAAAACAATATGCCAATGCTTTACTCATGTCATGAATACCTAATGTTTGTCAACCTAAGGGCATGGTATCTACTCCTTAAGCTATTGATCTCCCTAAGAAACGAGTTAGGCATGGTATCTACTCTAACTCTTTTCTTTCTTAAGGGATTCAGCATGGTATCGACTAAGGTGTTCCTTAAGAGAGCATAGTACCTATGGAAATCGACAACCACATAGGACCTAGGGTATGGTATCTACTCCCGGTTTTCCATGTCGATTAACCCAAGAATCCGGCATGGATATCTTTTGTTACTAAAGTTAAACCCAGGACTCGGTCATCCAAATTGATTCAACTAACTAATCCATACCACATGCATACGTTGATCAGACACACACATATGAGGAATTTAAATAAAAACAGGTATTAATCAAGTTAAGCAACGCAACGTAAATATCACATAGGCGCCAATACTGAATTTATTAAGTAAACATAATTAGGGCTTCAACCAAGCCCTTACTAAAAGTTTAAGTACACATAATAAAAATAAAGTAAAGAAGAAACCCGAGAGAAGAGTCGTCAGTTCTCCTCCACAGTTTCCTTCTCTGATCTCTCCGAACAAAAACTAAACTAAAAAGAAGATATGCTCCTCAAAAGGGAGATCCTGTTTCTATGTTTTACAAATCTATTTATAGGGTTATAAGGACACTTGGAAACCCTAATTTCCAAAACAGGTCTCTAACCCTACTTTCCAAAATAGGAATTGTTGTTTTTTCTGTTCACTGCCATATGTGTGCACTTGATCGCAGTCTCTTGCGCTCGAGCGCAGCCTTCCTCTTGTGTGCGAGTGCAGATTGTGCTCGATCTTAGTTTGGGCGCTAGGCGCTGGTGTGCTCGATCGCACTAAGCAACTGACAGATTTTCCAGATTTGCTCTTTGAGCTCTAAAATGCTTCCTTTTCTCCAAGAACCTATAAAAACCCATAAAACACAGAAAGGAAGTAAAATAGCATAAAATACACACACTAAAGGCTTAACAAATGTAAATTAAAGGGCTTAAATATGAATATTTAAGCACTTATCACACCCCCAAACTTACATATTGCTAGTCCCTTAGCAATACAAAACTAAAAACTAAAATAAAGACACACAGATAAATTCAATATTCATGGTGACCACAAAAGTTTAGGTATCACACAAAACCGTGATGTGCATTCATGAGCAAGCTTAACAAATACAAACACATCTTTGTAATGAATAAGAGTTTTGAACACAGATCACTTTTAGGTGTGTGGTGAACTAGCACATAAAAGATTAGGTTTCCAAATAATTCTAATGTGTAGTGTTTCGATGTCTCAAGATTCACCAAATTTCCTATTAGAACCAACAAAAATGGCATAGTTTTTCTTCTTTTTCTTTTATTGTGAGATTTTTGCCAAGTTTAGTTCCCTTAAGCTTTCTATTTGACTCATGTAGCAAGTATTTAGCCAATGACTCCCAAACCAGATGGTTTTAGGGCATTAGGTGTAAAGACACCCCTAAGGACTTACTAACTCGAGTTAAAAGGCTATAAAACTAACTGGTCTTAATGCTACCAATTAGAATTCTCATCTTTTAACGTGACACTCACTGCTTACTGAGGCAAGAGGGCCAGTTACTCAGTGGAAAGTTCTTTTTAATGACCATTGTGAGCAAAATTCCCACCTTTTGACGTGACACTCACTGCTTACTGAGGCAAGAGAGCCAATTACTCAGTGGAAAGTTTGTTTACAGATTATTAGGATCACTTTTCTTTTTGAGCAATAACAATTTTTTTTTCTTTTTTCCTATGCCAAAGTGTGAATCTAACAAGTCATCCGGTTCATAGTCAAGCTGAAGAAACATACATATTAAAATTACATGTCATACCCCACACAATTATATGCTAATGTGATCGTGTTAGTTTAGGTCAAACTTGTGAATCCTGAAATGCCTAAAAGTAAGTGATTAAGGTTTAAAACTTAATTATTAGTCCATGTGTTCAAGGTTTTAAGCTCACTTATGAAGTCAAATCATATTATTTGTTTAGATCACCCAAAATTTTCAAAACAGTATGAACATGCATTTATCTATAAAAACAAAAAACTGGGACAAAGTGTGTGAATGTGTCTCCCATACCCCCAAACTTAAATTACACATTGTCCCCAATGTGTTAATAACATGGAAAGATCTGACCTGGGAGATGGAGAATTTGCTGGGTCGGCATGGCTCATAGCATACCTCCAAACTTGAACGGATGCACACATTGTCCCTAAAAAAGAAAAACTAACGTGATACGGGAAAACAAGAAGTACTAAAAATAAATAAATAACAATAAATACGTAAAACAATAAAAATAAAAGGATGAGCTGTGGAGTGCCTCCCATGAGCGCTAAGTTTAACGTCTTCAGCCGGACTAAGCCTTATTTTCCCCAAAACTAAGATTGGCAGCAACTAGCGCAGATAGTGTCTTATTCTCTCCCATATAAGTATAAATCAAATGCTTCGGCAATTGCTTCAACTCCGAATTTGGTTCCTGGACAATAGAAGGAAAAAAAATAGTATTAGTAGGAACATGAGGTTCAAATGGATCGATATACTTACTTGGATGCTTTTGAGAAGCCTCTAGAAGGTGCACAATTTCAATGATGTCATCAGTAACATCCTCAAATTTTAGCTCAACATCTGATCCTTTGAAATAATGGGTGAGGGTGGTCTCCAATGGATCAATGTGATGGACGTGAAAAACTTGCTCAACAACACCTTGCTGTTGTTCACTCAGCTCTTTAGCTAATTGCCCCACTTGTACTTCCAATCTTTGAATGGTTTGCTCTTGCTTTGCAATGATTTCCCTTTGCTCAGTTCGGAATTTTCTTTCCTCTACCATAAATTGTTCTTATGAAGTCATCAACTGCCTTACAAGACTCTCTAGGTCACTTTGCTTTGATTCCAGAACTGATTGGGTTGCTGATTGGGAATTCCTTTGTTGCCCTTGAAGGTTCAAGGCATTTTGTTCATTGCTCCATGAGAAGTTGGGGTGGTGTCTCCATCCAGGATTGTAGGTATTTGCATATAGTTTTTAGTTGTTCGATCCCACATAATTTTCTTGCTCTTGATTAGGTGAGATGTTTTGAGTAGTCATGGTGTTTATGAGCATATCTAGCTTCCTCTCCATAGCATCTAGACAAGCATATCTAGCTTCCGCCATTGGTGCTTCTCCCTCGATTGAATTAGTTAAAAAACTTCAGTGTAGCAGTTTCAGTACTGCTTCTCGGGTACTCTCTATAGGTTTTGCGCTCGAGCACACCAAGAACAGCGCTCGATCGCACCAAGCGAGTGCGCTCGATCGCATTGAGGACAGAAACTCCTCCTCTGCACACCTGAACAAAAAGAGAAAACGAAAAGAAGGAATAAATCTGATTTTTGATAAAAATAAAAAATAAATAAAACGAAACAGAATAAAATAAAATAAAATAAAATAAACTAACGAAAATAATTCCAAAAAGAAATTTAGCACAATCCTCGGCAACGGCGTCAAAAACTTGTTGTGCAATTATCTACCTAAATAAATAAGCAAATAATCGTACTTGTTTTACTTGCAAGTGCACAAAGTCAACTTAGTAGTATAGTGTGTGAATGTAAGATCATCTCCACAATGATTGGTAAATTTTTATTTAGAATTAGTTTCGAAATAATAAAATAAAAACAAGAGAAATAAATATTGAGTTGGAATTTAATAAAGAGAAAGGCGTAGGGACTTGATATCCACCACTAATCATGCTACCACAACAAAACAGTATGCCAATGCTTTACTCATATCATGAATACCTAATGTTTGTCAACCTAAGGGCATGGTATCTACTCCTTAAGCTATTGATCTCCCTAAGCAACGAGTTAGGCATGTTATCTACTCTAACTCTTTTCTTTCTTAAGGGATTCAACATGGTATCTACTGAGTTGTTCCTTAAGAGAGCATAGGACCTATGGAAATCGACAACCACATAAGACCTAGGGTATGGTACCTACTCCCGGTTCCCCATATTGATTAACTCAAGAGTCTGGAGTTGATATCTTTTGTTACTAATATTAAACCCAGGACCTGGTCATCCAATTTGATTCAACTAACTAATCTATACCACATGCATACGTTGATCAGACACACACATATGAGGAATTTAAATAAAAACAGGTATTAATCAAGTTAAGCAACACAACGTAAATATTGCATAGGCACCAATACTGAATTTATTTAGTAAACATAATCAGGGCTTCAACTAAGTCCTTACTAAAAGTTTAAGTACACATAATAAAAATAAAGGAAAGAAGAAATCTGAGAGAAGAGTCATCAATTCTCCTCCACAGTTTCCTTCTCCGATCTCTACGAAAAAAAACTAAACTAAAAGGAAGATATGCTCCTCAAAAAGGAGATCCTATTTCTGTGTTTTACAAGTCTATTTATAGGGTTCTAAGGACACTTGGAAACTGTTGTGAGTTTTAAATTACTCGCAAGCGCACGAGTCGTTTGCAATATAGTGTGTGCAAGTGCGAGGTCGAATCCACAGGGAATTGCGTTGTGAAAATATAATTTTTAATCTAAATTAATTCTATCTTAACCTAGTTCCAAATTTTGAATGATAATTTGCAAAACAAATTAAAACTAAATTAAATTGATTTAAAATCTAATAATAAAAAGCACTAAGGTTTCCGAATCCACCCCACCGAAGTTAAGCATACATGTTCTAAAAATATAGCCTATCAAAACATTCTATGAATCCAACTATAAGACAAAAAACAAAGAATATCCCAACTAAACCAAAAGCACCCGATGTATCCGCTCTTAACAAATCACAAAGGGAATCCAATTTAATCGAAAAGCATTCAATGTATCCATCGGATGAAACACAAAGAAAATCCAACAAACAATTTAAACTCAATCAATTATAAGATTAACTCAAATAATTGACAGAACATTTATACTAAAAATTGTCAGATTTGTACAAGCAAATCTGAACTACTACGCCAAACAACGGCGGGGCTTCATCTTCAAACTTAGCTGAAGAGTCTAGCCACTCATAACTATAAAACTATAATAACAAGTGCTAAACATTTAAACTACAACAACTAAATAAAAATAAATAAATAAACAACTTTACATGGGAGAAATTCCACTCGCTGACGGGCGGCGCTTCCCCTTGTGGTAGCAATGCCTTCGGGATCCACCAGAATGCTAGCGGACGTCCACCGGTAAACACCAAAGTGGCTTAGGAATTGTACACTGAATGATGGAGTCAGATGTTGTTTATATAGGGGGAGTCCCGGAGCACAATGGGTTTCAAAATCGATGTGGGATACTGCCCGAGTGCGATCGATCACACTCTGGTGCGCTCGAGCGCACATTGGCGCACTATAGAGCATTTTTAACCGATGTGGGATGTGCGAGTGCGCATTTGCGATCGATCGCAAGTCTGGTGCGATCGAACGCACTAGACATCTTCAGCTTGACCCTTGTTTACTAAAATGGCCATAACTTTCTCTAGAAAAATCATTTTTGCAAGCCGTAAAATCCCTCAGAAAATAGACTTCCGGATCTTTCCAAGCATATATGGCTCATCTCCTGGTTCTTCCGGAATCAATACAGTAAAATCCACAAAAATGACTGATCTGTAAGGCGATTTTGGCAATTTTAGTGAAACTCCTTTCCCAGTGCTTGTAAACCTGAAAAACAACGAAAACAACTCAAAGTAACAAATTCATAAGCTAACAAATGTAAATTAAAGGGCCAAAATATGCAATATTTGGCACTCATCAAATACCCCCAAACTTACAATTTGCTAGTCCCTTAGCAAAACAAAATAAAAGACTCAATGAAAAACAAAGAACATAAAGATAAAGTCATCACTCATGGTATCCAAAAATTTAAGGAGCACACATCACCATGATATTCATTCATAAACAAGCTTAAAAAGGTAAACCCATCTTCGCAATGAATAGAAATGTTAAAATCTAATTACTTACAAAAGGCAGGATAAGGCATCACAAGCTTGAATCAGTGTAAGGTGAATTAGCATATAAAAATGAAGCTTCCAAGTAACTCTAATGTGTAAGGTCTCCATGTCTCAAGATTCACCGAATTTCCCATAAAAAATGAACGACAAAGGCATAGTATTTTTATTTTTTTATTAAGGCACGGCTATGTTTAGTTCCCTTAAGCTTTCTAATTGACCCATGTAGCGAGTGTTAAGTCAATGACTCCCATACCAGGTGGTTTTAGGGCATTAGGTGTAAAGACACCCCTAAGGACTTACTAACTCGAGTCAAAAAGGCTACGAAATTAAACCGACCTTAATATTACCAAGCAAAATTCCACCTTTTGACGTGAACACTCACTGCTTACTGAGGCAAGAGGTCCAGTTACTCAGCGAAAAGTTTATTGATAATTTTTTTTTTATATTTTTCTATGCCCAAGAGTTCATCCAACAAGTTATCCAGTTTCAGTTAAGATAAGGAAAAATACACATTAAAATCACATGTCATACCTCACATAATTTGTGCTAATGTGCTCGTGTTAGATTAGATCAAACATGTGAATTCTCAAAATGCCTAAAGTAAGTAACTAAATTTTAAAAATTTATCACCAGATCATGTGTTCAAAATGTTAAGCTCACCAATGACATCACATCACAGAAAATGTTTAGATCAACCAAAATTTCACGATAACATGAGCATGCATTTATCTCTATGACGAAAAGAAAACAAATTAGGACAAAGTGTGTGATGTGTCTCCCATACCCCAAACTTAAAAACTTGTTATGAGTTTTAATTTACTCGCAAGCGCACGAGTCGTTTGCAGTATAGCGTTGTGCAAGTGCGAGGTCGAATCCACAGGGAATTGCGTTGTGAAAATATAATTTTTATCTAAACTAACTCTATTTTAACCTAGTTCCGAATTGTGAATGATATTGCAAAACAAATTAAAACTAAGCAAAGTTGATTTAAAAAACTAATAAAAAAGCACTAAGGTTTTTGAATCCACCCCACCGAAGTTAAGCATACATGTTCTAAAAATATAGCCTATCAAAACATTCAATGAATCCAACTATAAAACAAAAAACAAAGAATATCCCAACTAAACCAAAAGCACCCAATGTATCCGCTTTTAACAAATCACATAGGGAATCCAATTTAATCGAAAAGCATTCAATGTATCCATCAGATGAAACACAAAGAAAATCCAACAGACAATTTAAACTCAATCAATTATAAGACTAATTCTAATAATTGACAGAACATTTATACTAAAAATTGTCAGATTTGTACAAGCAAATCTGAACTACTACGCCAAACAACGGCGGGGCTTCATCTTCAACCTTAGCTGAAGAGTCTAGCCACTCATAATAATAAAACTATAATAAAAAGTGCTAAACATTTAAACTAAAACAACTGAATATAAAGAAATAAATAAACAACTCTACATGGGAGAAATTCCACTCGCTGACGGGCGGCGCTTCCCCTCGTGGTAGCAATGCCTTCGGGATCCACCAAAATGCTGGCGGAAGTCCACCGGTAAACACCAAAGTGGCTCAGGAATTGTACACTGAATGATGGAGACAGATGGTGTTTATATAGGCGAATACCACGAGTGCAATGTGTTTCCAATCCGATGTGGGATGTGGGATATAGAAATATGTTTCCAACAAATGTGGGATGTGGGATTTAAGTCTTCACATGCCCTTCAAAACTTCTGTTCACGCTGAAATCCCGCACAGCCCGCACAGCCTGACCTTTGTCTACTAAAACAGCCATAACTTTCTGTAGAAAAATCATTTTTACGAGCCGTAAAATTCTCCAGAAAATAGACTTCTGGATCTTTCTAAGCATATATGGCTCATATCCTGGTTCTTCTTGAATCAATACAGTTTAATTTTCAAAGATGATTGATTTGTATAGGCAATTCTGGCAATTTTAGTAAAACTCCTTTCCCAGTGCTTGTAAACCTGAAAAACAATGAAAACAACTCAAAGTAACAAATTCCTAAGCTAACAAATGTAAATTAAGTGGCCAAAATATGCAATATTTTTCACTCATCAGAAACTCTAATTTCCAAAACAGATCTCTAACCCTACTTTCCAAAATAGGAACTGTTGTTTTTACTGTTCACTATCGTACGTGTGCGCTCGATCGCAGTCTTTTGCACTCGAGCACAGCTTTCTTCTTGTGTGCGAGTGCAGATTATGCTCGATCCTTGCTTGGGCACTAGGCGTTGGTGCGCTCGATCACAGCTCCTCTACGCTCGATCGCACTAAGCAACTGACAGATTTTCCAAATTTGCTCTTTGAGCTCCAAAATGCTTCATTTTCTCCAAGAACCTATAAAAACCCATAAAATACAGAAAGGAAGTAAAATAGCATAAAATATGCACACTAAAGGCTTAACAAATGTAAATTAAAGGGCTTAAATATGAATATTTAAGCACTTATCATCCATTAACTATATCAATGTAGGATCAAAGCGACCTTTATCACATTTATCATAACAAGACCCATCAATGGTCACAACACTAACACAATTAACGACATAGATCTAGTATGAATGTGTAGCATAGAAATTACATGAAACGTGATCTTAAACATGTCAATTTCCAATTGGTCTTCTATATGACTCAAAAGAATCATATGAAATACTTTCAAACATTAAATGCAAAACTACAATGAAAGTCATCGTAGAGTAATCAAAAATACATAATCCAAAGTCTGTACAGAACAACATAACCATATCAATTAAGCAAAAGTAAAAAGCCAAATACAAACTCCCACTATACGGGCATATGGTCCAAAAGAACAACACCCATGTGAGCAACATGCTCATGAAATACTATGGGTGGCAAACCCTTAGTAAGCGGATCCACAATCATAGAGTTTGTACTGATATGTCAATTGACACTTGAGAATTCTGGACTCTCTCTTTGACAACTAGAAACTTGATGTCAATATGCTTTGACCTCGACGAGCTTCGGTTAATCTTGGAATACAACTCAGCAGCCTTGTTATCACAATAAATCGTTAATAGTCTATCAATGCCATCAACCATACGCAGCCCAGTGATAAAATTTGCAGCAATATTCCCTTATTTGATGCCTCATGGCAAGCTATGAACTCTGCCTCCATGGTGGAAGTAGCTATGAGTGACTGTTTTACACTCTTCCATGATATAGCTCCTCCAGCTAACATAAAGACATAGCCAGAAGTGGATCTCCTGCTATCGAGACACCCAGCAAAATCGGAGTCTGAATATCCAACGATCTCCAAAAGATCCGATCTCCAATATGTAAGCATATAATCCTTCGTTCTCTATAGATATCTCATAACTCGTTTAGCTGCTTTCCAATGATCCACGCCCGAGTTACTCAAATATCTGCCTAGCATTCCAACAATGTACGCAATGTCCGATCGTGTGCATACATGAGACTTCCAATAGCCAAAGTATAGGGATATTTCTCCATTTCCTTCTTCTCAAGTTCATTTTTCAGACATTGGAGAAAACTAAACTTATCACCCTTTGCCACGGGTGTGTTTCCTGGTGCACAACCACTCATGCTAAATCTACTTAGCACTTTATCAATATAGACCTTCTGTGATAGTCCAAGTATACCTCTGGAACGATCTTTATGGATCTGTATACCCAAAACAAAGGATGCATCACCAAGATCTTTCATTTCAAATTCACTTGATAGAAATCTCTTGGTTTCATGCAATAGGCCTATATCACTGCTTGCCAGTAGAATGTCATCTACATATAGTACCAAGATAATAAATTTGCTCCTACAGAACTTGAGTTATATGCACTAATCAATGGTGTTTTCCTTAAATCCAAATGATGTAATCACCTGATCAAATTTCTGATACCATTGCCGGGATGCCTGTTTTAAGCCATAAATGGACTTTTTAAGCTTGCATACAAGATGCTTTGAATCTTTGGACTCAAAATTCTCCGGTTGCACCATGTATATTGTTTCCTCAATGTTTTCATTGAGAAACTTTATTTTAACGTCCATTTGATGTAGCTCCAAATCATAGTGAGCTACAAGTGCCATAATGATTCTAAAGGAATCTTTCGTCGAAACCGACGAAAAAGTCTCTTTATAATCAATGCCTTCCTTTTGAGTGAAACCTTTGGTGACTAGGCGGGCCTTATACCTTTCAATGTTGCCTTTTGAATCTCGTTTGGTTTTAAATATCCATTTGCAACAATCGGTTTCGCACCTTTAGGCAACTCTACTAAGTCCCAAACACCATTGTCATCCATTGATTTCATCTTATCCTTCATGGCTTCAATCCACTTTTCAAAATTAGGACATTGTGTGACTTGACTAAAAAAAAGTCGGATCATCTTTCAGACCCATATCAAACTCATGTTCCTAGAGATACATGACATAATCAGTTGAAATCGCGTTTCTCATTTCTCTAGTGAATCTCCTTAATGGCACTTCCACTTGAGGTTGTTGAGGTACCTCTTGATGAACCTTAGGCGGTTCCTGATTTTGAGCAAGTAGTAATTCAGGTTCGTCATCAATTCGTTGGATCTCCGGATTTGCATTTTGAATAACATCAGGTATGGATACCTGAATGTCTTCAGTTGCAACAACAAAAATGTAAACACATTCCTCTTCAAAATTGACTTGCTTGAGTTGGTCTCTCCTACTTAACTCAACATCCTTAATGAACTTGGCATTGCTCATTTCGAAAAAGAATCTATTAGAGGAATCATAAAATTTGAAACCCTTTGATCTTTCAGAGTATCCAACAAAATAGCAGTATCTGAACCCAAAATTCCAACAGGGTAACCACTTGTTGTAAAATGATCTGAGCATCTTGATCAATTGATCCGTCTGAGTGAACTCCTTTCTAAGCTGCTTCATCTTATCCACTATCTTAGTAAACCAAATGTCATCTCCAAAATGCTTTTTCCCGCACTCATCTTAAAAGAATCAAAAAAGGATATTAAAATATTTATTTTTGTTAGCTTTACCTTATTTGTACCTTCAAAGGTAACGTCCAGCTTGTTCCAAATTGCTTAAGCTATTTCACAAGTATGGATTTTGTTAAACTAATTTTTATTGATCCCCCAGTACAGAAGGTTCATAGCCTTATTATTGATCTCTAGTTGATTCTTTTATGTTTGGGTGCATTCATCTTTATCTTTTTCGATCTCTACACCACCAATCATTTTGGTGTGTATATATGACCCTTTGTTGATCACCCTCCAGTAGTTGGAGTCGATTCTTTTGATGAAAACCATCATTTTTTTCTTCCAGAATGAATAGCTACCCATCGAATATTGGAGGGTTGAACTTGGTGAGTTGTTTAACATCGTTAGGACCGGTTCAATGTATGCGGGCATCCTTCAAGAACTCATTGACGATTGGTCAACTGCAGTGGAGATCTGCTCTAATACCAATTGTTAAGAAATATGAGGATGAAAAAAAAAAAAAAAACTGATTATGAGAGTTAGCACAATAATCACAAAAGAATAAGCAAATAGTTTTTTTTTTTTTTGAGAGAGAGAGGAGGACACAAAGATTTATAGTAATTCGACAATAATTGTGCCTACATCTACTTCTTCAATAGCTTTCTAGGTCTACTGAGTTTCACTAATCTCAACAATTACACTTGTTTGGCTTTCCGGGTACCAAGCTAACCTTAAACTTCATTTTGCTTTCCAAGTAGCAAACAACCTTACAAAAGTGATCTCTCTCAAACTCTCAGCTCTTACACTCTACTGATTTAAACACTATCAAAGTAGTAAACGAAACTAAATCTTAAGCTCGTGTGTAAAACTGAGATTGATTTAAACACTGGTGGTCGACTGACCGGTTCCTCCTTAGGTCTGGTTCACCTTCATTTAACTGGATCGGTTCTTCTCCTTTGCTGGTCTGGTTCACTGCTACTGGATTGCTGCTGCTGTTCTGGTTTTTCAAGTGGTCGACCGCTCCTAGTCTGCTGCCACAGGTCCGGCTCTGTTGTTGGACTGGCTCTTTTATTTTGTGTCTGGTTCATTCCCAACTGCCTCTGGTTCCTCTTGCTGCTTCTCTTGGTTCGATCTTCAGGTGGTCGACTAGCTGGTCGACCGGCACAGGAGGTGGTCGACTGGCTGGTCTACTCCCACATCACTAAACCGCCATTGCTCTAGTGATCGGTTCCTGGTTCTGCTCCCTGGACTACTACCACGTCACTGATCTTGCTTGAACATTGGTCTGGTTCTGCTCAACTGGACCGGTTCTATTTCTACATCTTTCCATTTGCTGTTTGGTTTGCTGTTCACTTAGTGCTCGACTAAGTGGTCCAATGGTTCCCTATGAAGTTCTGTTGGACAACCTGTTCACCTCCAGTTCACTCCATACTCTTTCGGTCTTCTACCGGTTCCTCTGTCTGTCTCTCAGTCCTCTTATCTAGCAGCCCATGTTTCGAAAGCTTCTCGGATTCTGTTCTATGGTTCTCCCGTATCTCTTAATTGTTACTTTTAATTAAATACTTAAATAACCTACACACTTAATCGTTAGTAATTTACATAGGTTTTATCTACATTAAAATTAAACTTTAGAATATACTAAAATATCTTAACAAGAGCTATTGATCGAAAGTCCAAGAATTACATTTCAAGACTCATATATTTAACAAAGATAATTATGATCTCTTACTACTTGTGGTACATAGTTAGGTTTGCAACCTGCATTGATTCTTTTTTACTGGGATCTTCCAGAAGAACTGAAAGAGGAGTATAATGACTTTTTAAGCTATCTTACTGTGCAAGTAATTGTTTCTTTGATATTATTCATAATTTAGACTAATGATTTACTATGTAATATTGGTTCTCACACAAAACGATAACTAGAGTTTATGGAGCTAACCCGTATTTCATTAAAAAAAAATTGTCTTATTATATGCGTGTGTAGGGATGACTTTTGACACTTTACACATCATTGCTTCAAATTATATTGTGACAGTGAAACTCTGGATTACTTTTAATGAGCCAGGTTTCAGCGTTGCTACCTATGACAAGGGCATACATAATGGAGGAACTATTCATGCGAAAATGGAGACTTCAGCATTGAGCCTTTTATTATTACTCATAATTTACTTCTTGTTCAGGCCGCAGAAGTTGAAGAGTACTGACAAGGTCCGCAAAAAAAATTAAAATGGATATTAACTTTTTCAGTTCTTTGTTTTTATGCCTTTATTCAAAAAAACTTAATATGTGTCTAGCTCTTTTGATAAAAATTAAAAAGTATAAGATTTACCTTATAGCCATTTCAATTATTTGATCTATTTATTTTGGTTATTAAATTTTATAGTGTCAAGATAGTAAGATTGGGATAGTACTATGTCATGTATGGTTTGAACCTTTCTCAGACTGCTAATAAGGAGATAGTCACACGTGCCCTTGATTTTGTGTTAGGGTGGTAAGTATTTTATCAAAATTAGGTTATATATTTTTCTTCTTCATACATATATATATATATATATATATTAATTTTTTTCTGTTCTATTTGGAAAGATAAAATGATATGTTTTTGAATCAAAATACAAATTATTTTATGTTTTTTCTGGGCATTTAAACCCTTGAATGGTTGGTGACTGTCCACAAAGCATGAAGAAAATAATTGTCCGTCTATTGCCAACTTTCACTAAAGAACATTCTAAATGCTAAAAACTCTTTTGATTATATTGGAATAAATTACTATTGTTAGGCATTTATATTTAATCCTCGGTTAAAAGATTTTGATGTAAACAAATCATATTGTTATTGAATGATTTGAGACCTGTTAATTATACGAATTATAAACATAAAGAAAATAAGACATGATATACCCAGGTTCACCCTAGAAAAGGGCTACGTCCTACTAGAAGTTTCACTATTATCAACCTTACAAATCTCTTATTACAATGTGCGCTCAGTGCGTAGAGAGTATTTATAAGCAGTTTAAGATGCCATAATTTGGGTTTTCACCCTGTTGCAAAACCACGGCTATTCATGGGCCCAAGTCCAAACCATTAAGCAAAAAATCATACCCAAAACATGTACAGGGCCTAATGGACATTTTACAAGCTGTTAATAAGAGTTCTTACGTTGCAGTTGTACAAGTGATCCTTGGACTTGAGGCACCATGGATGGCTTTCATATAGGTCATCATATTTTGATGCTGCTTAAATGTGATTCTAACCATGTTTCACATGAAGGTAGTAATTGGGAATTACTACTTATGCATGGAGGTATATGAGTATACAATAGAGTATCCATCACTTTCATTAAAGAGAGAAAATGTCCTTTGTGATCTAATTAAGTCATAGCTTATAAATTACTTGGTAAAAGTGGATTAGAAATTAGAAAGGACTTTCTAATTTCACCATTTAAGTTGTGGATTTGAGGTAAAGATACATGTGATTAAATAATAAAAGTTTGACACTAATTCCATACCTTAGGTTTATTCAGGGACATTGCATGATCGAATGATCGAATTGTATGGTAACTGAAAACGAAAAGGTTCACCTTAAATTCATAATGTCTAAGTAGTCATTGTTACTAGTATGCCCTACAAGACAATGATATTTGATGTCTATGCATATTATTTGTAAAACAATCTTATTCAAATTATCATCATAATTAATGGAAAGTTTATTTATCATGAATATTTGTTTAATTACATTCTCGTGATTAAGTCCATAGAGCAAGACCCCTGTGGTCATTGGGGGTTCTACAGATCTAGACCCGTGAAGTATGCACCAACTCTAACAGTTATTACTGATATGTTTACTTAAGTGTGCAAGATATTTATTATTAGATTGCAGAATTAGATACTTGATGTCATATTACAGAATTAGGCATTTACTGTTAGATAACAAAATTAGACATTCTTTGAAGAATCAAAGAGAGATTGCAGAATTAGAGAAGAGATTCCGAGAAGATTGCAGAATCTGAAAAGATCCTGAGAAGGTTATGAAATCTGAGAAGATTGTAGAATCAAAGAGAAAATTACAAAAACCGAGGAAGGAAGCTACAGAGGCCTAGGCGCTTGGGAGAAGGTCTAGGAGCCTACCTAGGCACCTAATAAGAGGCAAGGCCTCTAATAGGAGGCTAGGCGCGTGACAAGAGGCTAGGTGCTTAACAGGGAGCTAGGCACCTAGGTACGCCTAATAAGGAAAATGGCTAGTGAGACTTGTACTAGTTGAAGAAAAGGTTTGAATGAGCATGAAACAAGGAGTAAGTGTCTGACCAAAAGAAACTAAGCACTTGCATAGATGTTTAACCATAAGAAGCTAGGTGCCTGACAAAGAAGAGCTGCCAAAAGACCAATCACCTATCTAGGCATCTGATATAAAGAAGCTAGTATCCTGTCAAGGGAAGCTGTAGAAGTTGATGGACCAATCATCTGCCTAAGCGCCTAACTAGTCGCCTAATGTTACAACATGAAGGCTGAAGACCACAGTATCGGAAACCCCTGACTATATAGAAGCTAAAGAAGTTTGGTAAGACAATTGGTGAGACATCTATGTAGACATCTAAAGACACTTGTTGCAAGTTAGAAAAATCCATATTTAAAAAGGATCTCCGTCATAAGTTCAGAAGATTCTCCGAAACCACAGAAAAGAAAAATTTGGAGTTGCTTTTTTTAAAGGCACAGTTAAGGGCTATAAATAATGGACGAGACATGAAGTCAAGCATCAAACTATAATCTTAAGAATCATTTTTGTTTACTACTCTGTGTATAGTAGTTTTTTTATAAGTTATGTATGGTGTGAGATTGAGAGTGGTGAGAATGTGTCTCTCTGTAAAGTTTGCTTAGTACCCGTAACGTTAAGCAGTGTGTAAGGCTTGCTTAGTACCCGTAAAGTCAAGCAAGTGTAACGTTGATTAACTAGTGAAACTCAGTAGACCGGGGAGGCCTATTGAAGAAGTGGAGTAGCCATATTGCTGAACCACTGCAAAACTCTGAGTTCATTTTCCTTCTTCCCTTACTTTTTCATTTGGCTAGTCTTTCAATTTCTTGTTTAATAATTTGATTTGATCTTATTATGCTAATAACTTTCAATTCTCTTGTAGAACCAATTCAACCCCCTCATGGTTTTCCTAACAATTCATATCCGAGTAGGTCTCCATTCTTGATTAACAATCAAGGAGTTCCTAAAATAGAAATTCATATATTACAACTGGTTCTATTGATACTGAGTAACTGGCCAGATTCAATCATGCAATCTTTGATGGATCAAACTACTCTTTATGAAAGAAGAGATGGATGGCTTCATCAAGAGCATTGACACCAACTGTTGGATATTAATTGTAAAACACCCTGAAAAGGCTCAATGGAAGATAAAAAATAAGGCCATGCATCTACTATACTGTGGAATCAATAATATTTAGTTTAATTGAATTCAATCATGTGAAACTATAAAAGAGATCTTGAATAAACTAAAAGCGACTTTCGAAGGTGAGTAAGGTTAAATTAGAAAAAATAAATATACTAATGTTATATTTTGAATCTTTCAAGATGAGTACGGGCGAAAGCATTTAGGAAATGACAATTCGGTTCACAAAAATAATGAACAAGTTAAAGCCACACGAAAAGGAGTTCACTCAAACTGATCTAGTGATCAAGATTATTAGATCTCTTCCAAGAGAGTGGCTACCCAAAGTGTCAACTATTGAAGAATCTAAGAAGATCACAACAATGACCTTGGAAAATCTTGTTGGCTTACTCATGACACACAATATCAACCTAAAGTCTCTAAAGGCTGATAAAGATAACTTGCAGAATTATGTTGCCTTAAAAGCAGCTAATGAAGAGGAAAGAGAGTTATCAGATGAGGATGATGAAATTGCCAAGATGACCAGACAGTTCAAGAAAACTCTTGAAAAAATAAAAGAGGTAAGAAATTGAATAAATTTATGTTATCTACTAACGATTTTGCTCGCAAATTTTCATATCAGAAAGGTGAATTGTCAAGAAAGAAAGAGCCTGTTTGCTTTGAGTGAAATAAGCCTGGTCACATGAAGGTAGAGTCTCCAAAGCTTAAAAGATTACACTTCAAGAAGAAAAAGGCCTTAGTAACAACTTGGAGTGATGATGATTCTGAAGATTTAGATGACAAAGAGAAAGTCGTGAATCTCTCCCTCGTAGCCATAGAAGGCAACAAATCTCAACCAATCAATGAATTAGAGGTAAACGAATGTGACCCTTCCTCTACATATAGCAAGCTAGAAAACTTTTTTTTCTCTCTTCTAGATGGGCATAAAAATCTTAAGACTAAATACTTATCACTTAAAAATTCATCTACAAAAATTCAAAATGAACTGGATTTAACTAGTATCGAAAATTTATCACTAAATTCTAAAATATTATTGTTGAAAGAAGTTCAAAAAGAAACTTCTAAGTTAAAAAGAACTTTTACGAAATTCAATGAAAATGGAGAAAAATTTGAGAAACTACTATGATTTCAAAGATGTTTGTTTGATATAATCGGACTAGGGTTCAATCGAGAAGAAAAAGAAAATCCTTATAAAAGTATTACGGCTACTATGAAAAAAATCCCCACATAAAGAAAATAAACCAGTTTACACATGTTCATTCTATAAAATAAAATATCACATCTCTAGGTTCTATTTTGATAAATTGAACACTCGAACTTGGGTTCCAAAAGGAACTTACATGCATAACCCTAAAGAACCTAATCATATATGGGTAACAAAATCCTCCACGTGATCTGTTTTACAAGATGAGCCGTCTAAGAATAAAAATATTTAGTAATGTTTGTTTATCCAAGAGTCTATGATTATCTATTTTGTTCCTTGGTCATTTATATACGATGTTTATTATCCTAAGTTTTTTGTTTTATTTAATCCTCACATGTTCAGGGGAGCTTCTTATCGCTTTTGTACTTTAGACAAAAAGGGGAAGAAGTTTAGACAGTGTTTGGTTCTTTTAATTCAGTATCTGTACATTTTGTTTAAATTTATTTGTATTGCCTTTTAAAGGTTTTGTCTAAATCAAAAAGGGAAATATTATTAGGGTATTTATGTTTAATCCTCGGTTCAAAGATTTTGATGTAGACAAACCATATCGTTATTACTGCTATGTTTACTTAAATGTGCAAGATATTTAATATTAGATTGCAGAATTAGGTACTTAATGTCACAATATATAATCAATCATTTATTGTTAGATAACAGAATCAGATATTAACTGAAGAATCAGAGAGATTAAGGAATCCAAGAAGATTCTAGAATCTAATAAATTCCTTAGAAAAAGGTGGAATCTAAAAAGATTTTAGAATTAGAAAGAAGATTGTGAAAACTAAGAAAGGAAGTTGTAGAGTCCTAGGCGCCTGACAGAGACCTAGATGCCTGACAGGGAAAATGGTCAGTGACACTTGTATTTACTAAACAAAAGGTTTAAAGGAACATGAAGTAAGGAGCTAGCATCTGCATAGGCATCTGACTTGACAAGGAAGAGCTACCAGAAGACTAGTTGCCTACCTAAGTGCTTGTCAAGGGAAGCTACAGAAAATGATGGACCAATTGCTTGCCTAGGTACCTAACTAGTCGCCTGACCCTACAACATGAAGACTAAAGACTACAGCTTCGAAAACCTTTAGTCTACATAGAAGCTGAAGAAATCTAGTAAGATAGTAGGTTAGGTAAACGTCTGAAGACACCTGTAGGAAGTTAGATAGACAGCTTAAGTATTTTTGTTTACTACTTTGTGTATAGTAGTTTTTCTATAAGTTGTATAAGTTGCGAGATTGTGAGTGGTGAAAGTGTGTTTCTTTGTAAAGTTTGCTTAACGTCTGAAGACACCTGTAGGAAGTTAGATAGACAGCTTAAGTATTTTTGTTTACTACTTTGTGTATAGTAGTTTTTCTATAAGTTGTATAAGTTGTGAGATTGTAAGTGGTGAAAGTGTGTTTCTTTGTAAAGTTTGCTTTGTTACTGTAAAGTCAAGTAAGTGTAACGTTGATTAACTAGCGGAACTCAGTAGACCGGGGATGCCTATTAAAGAAGTGGAATAGACATATTACCGAACCACTATAAAACTCTGAGTTGATTTTCCTTCTTCCCTTACTCTTCCATTTAGCTAGTCTTTCAATTTCTGGTTTAATAAGTTGATTTGATCTTATTGTGCTAATAACTTTCAATTCTTTTATAGAACCAATTCAACACCCTCTTAGTTTTCCTAACAACTATAGTGCTAAGTATGTAGCTATGTTGGTGATGATGTAGATCCTACAAAACCTAGTTACACAAGTGGTATGCATGTTGAATGGAAAGGCAAATTATTTATATAATTAAAATTAAAAACACAAATTTGGTGAATAATGGTGATCAACCTATGGACATTATTTTTTTTATATTTTATAGATGAAAGAGATTGGGTCTCGATTGGTCCATTGGTATATATGCAAAAAAAAAAATCATAAAAGGTAATATATATATATATATATATATATATATATATATATATATATATATATATATATATAAAATGTCATAGTAGATATGATATTACATGCCTATATTATCATGATAAATTATTTGGATTCATAGTATTTGATTTTTTTTCTTTTTGTTTCAGATGGTTTTAGGCATCCTAATTTATCTTAAAGGTACCAAATATATTATAAATTACATTAAAGACAATTATAATGATCAAACGATTTACATCATTGAAAACGATAACTAAGCCAATTAATAAAATTTAATTTCCTGTGAATGCTAATTATATATAACATGATTTGTAATTTCAAATAATTAGTTTTACTTCTTTAACATAAAATTTGTTTAGGATATGATTGTTTCAATTGGAGTATTCAAGTACCGTTGTGCATGATCTTTCAAGATTATGCAAGGGTTAAAAATCTTTCCGAAGTCACCCGATGAATTAGATCTATTTTCTCTCTTAATTTCTCTTTCTTAAGGTAATATTATTTTGTAAACTGACAATAAAATTCATATTTTATAATGCATTATGTACTATTCATATAAACTGTTATACTTTATCCACTGTAGTACTCAACTTATGAAGGTTCCATTAAGATTTAAATCCTCTTGATCTAAAAGGTCTCTACTAACGCAAGTATATATCAAAAACATTTGGTTTTGCATAACATTATTACGTTGTTATATCTTTTCACTCATTACAATGATTCAATTATTGGTAGTGATTGTGGTTTAAAGTAACAGGCTATTTTATGTGATCATTAATGAATAATTTTGAATATAATCAATATTGTGAAGAAAAAAATATATTTAATGCTTATTTTTATCACATTGTCTTGATTTGATGATGTATTCTATTTTTTTACGGTAAAAACATGACACAATTAGAGTAAATAATTATAATTAAAAAATCATATAAGGTGTAAAATATTTAGTGAATGTTTTGATACCGAAAATTTGTCAGAATATGAGCCGTCGAAGAGTGGGACCTGCACACATGAAACGAGGCTAAAACCTAAACTCACGGAGGGCCGGAGAGGGTGTGCCTCAAGAGGACTCTCCGATGCCTAAATTAGTATAGGGTTATTTTCTAGAAAATATAGGAAGTTAAAGAGAATAGGAGCTTTGTGTGGACAATTTGGTTTATGAAGGCTCATTTTATAGTTTGTGGGAGTTGAGTTTTATCAGGAGAACAACTGTGGTGTTAGGATAAGAGTAGCATTCTTTTGGATTTATCTATCAGCCATGTGAGTTTATCCAAAAGTTGGAACGGAGAAATTGCATCATGCCTTTTGCCACGTATCGGGAGGTGATTGGTTGTCTCGTCATGGTTACAAAATTACCATTTCTACTATGGAGATTGACATGTGTCATTGCATTATTGGTAAAGGAAGTTTCCCTTACATCAGATGCCCTCACTTGCTTAAGTGCATTTATGTACTTGAGGAAGTAGGTAACACGGGGTACGTTTTGCAACTTTAGAATGGCCAGGGGTTTGTGGTGGCTTGAACTATTCTGAGAGGAGACGGCAAGCATGTCCACCAGGCTGGTTACTCTCAAAGTTTATTGAGCAAGTTCGATGAGTTAAAAAATCGCTCGGAGTTTGGCGATTGAGTCCGAGGAGTTGACACTCAGTTTAAACTGCTCAGAGTTTGGCGATTGAGTCTGAGGAGTTAACACTCAGTCTAAACTACTCAGAGTTTGGTGGTTGAGTCCGAGGAGTTGACACTAAGTCTAAACTGCTCAGAGTTTGACGATGGAGTTTGAGGAGTTGACACTGAGTCTAAACTACTCAGAGTTTGGCGATGGAGTCTGAAGAGTTGACACTCAATCTAAACTGCTCGGAGTTTGGTGATTGAGTACAAGGAGTTGACACTCAGTCTAAACTGCTCAGAGTTTGGTGATTGAGTTCAAGTAGTTGACACTCAATCTAAACTGTTCGGAGTTTGGTGATTGAGTCTGAGGAGTTGACACTCAGTCTAAACTGCTAAGAGTTTTTGGAGAAGTCTAAGGAATTGAACATGGACTCCAATTGCTCAGAGTTTTTGGAGAAGTCCAAAAAGTTGAACATGGACTCTAAATGCTCAAAGTTTTTAGAGAAGTCCGAGGAGTTAAACATGGACTCCAACTGCTCGAAGTTTTTGGAGAAGTCCAAGGAATTGAACGTGGATTCCAACTGCTCAGATTTTTGAAAAAGTCTGAGGAGTTGAACATGGACTCCAACTGCTCAAAGTTTTTGGAGAAATCTGAGGAGTTGAACATGGACTTTTACTGCTCGGAGTTTTTAAAGAATGCAAGTTACTTTCGAGGAAGAAGGACTTGGTTAGATAAGGTGACTTTCATGGGACTTTCTAGCCCTTCCATTATTTTTTTGGACTTTGTTGTAGTGGGCTTTGGGCCCAAGATATTATCTTTTTGGGCTGAAAATGTTATGCTTTAGAGTTTGACCTTCGTGTTTAGCCTTGGTTTCTTGGCTCGGTCCTTTGACAATAATCAAGGATACCTCGAGCCATCTTCTTAAATACTGAGAGGAGGCGGTATACATCATAGGGTTCCCCAAGAGGCAATATCTTTCTTGATTTTAGAGAAAGGTGTTTCTTCGATGTTTGAGAATACGGTTAAGTTAATAATGGTTCCTTGTTCTATGTGTGAAGAGCTCTATATAAAGAGAGAGTCTTTCCTTTGCTCTTCACTTCACTGTCAGTTATCAAAATATTTTGAGAGCCTTCGGAGTAGTGAGAGCTCAGAGTAGTATGAATGTGAGAGCTCAGAGTTGTTGGAATCTGGGAGCTCAGAATTTCTATTTCAGTGGGAACTCAGCGCTTGACATAGTAAAACTTCTCAGTTCTCTTAATCGGTGAGTCCTATTTTTCTCTACTCATGTCTTCTTTCAAACCATGATAGAAGTAGTGGTAGTAGTAATAGCAGTAATAATAGTAGAGATAGAAAAATTAGTAGAGAGGATAGGGGTAGCAATGGTGATGACAACCATGGTAGTAACGATGGTCAGGAGGCCAAGGTGAATGATTCTTCAGGAGACTTTCATGCTCTGGTTTTGTATGAGGGAGGTGGGTCATCTTCTTCTTCCTTCGAGGGCAACCATGCCATGTGCGTGCCTTGAGAGGAGATGGGTGAGGATGAAGGCCAAATATAGGTTTTGTGGCCAACCTCTTCCTTAATAAGCAGAGGGATGATGAGCTTGAGTAGATAAGAATCACATATGGGATCCCCGAGGAGTTTAAACTTAGGAATGTTGGGACTGGGGAACATGTTTGAAATCACCTAAAAGAGGGGGAGTTATGTGTCTACCATCATCACCTTAAGGCTGGGCTCAGGTTCCCCATTCACCCTTTTATTCGAATGGTGCTTAAGTATTATGGCATTACTTTGGGCTAATTTGTATCAAACTCCATACGCCTTCTCAAGGTATTTATTTACGTTAGTGTCAAATTAAAGGGGGTGATGAATATGAAAGTTTTAAAGAGTCTATTTCTTATTATTAAGCATAAGGAGAACAAATGGGTAGTATTGAGTTTTAGGTCTAAAAGAGGATTATTGAAGAAGACACCCTCGAGTATTAAGTATTGGAAGAAGAGTTTATTCTATATTCAGAGTGAAAAGGGCTTCGACTTGCCTTCCAAGTGGGATTTGGATTTGGTTAGGTCAAATAAAAAACTCAACCTTATGAGGAGGGAGATAAATAGCTTGAAGGTTATGATTGGCGAGAAGATAGGAACTGAGCTCTTATACCAAAATGCTGAGTTAGCTAGGCTTAGAATTTTCTTTGAGGGTCCAGACAAAGAGATAGGTCTAAGTCCCTTCTCCTGCATTCGTTTTTTCTTTTTTTCTCTTGTATTTATGTCTTGTCATTCTTTTGCAACTATGGATGCTCAGAAAGTAGTAAAGCTATCCTAGAAGAGGAAATTAGATGAGGAGGCTCGAGCGCTAGCGGCTCAGTCTTCTACAAAGAACACTATCGCAGGAAGTTTTCGTACCGCTCCTCTTACTCCTACCATAGTGGAGGATGATGTGACTACCACTCCCTCCTACTTCTATTATATTGAGGGTTGCAGCACCCATCTAGGCTCACCCTCCTGATGTCTTCAGGCTGGACTGGTACGTGAAGGTTGGTGACTCATGATTTGAAAGCACCAACGTTTCTCGAGAGCACTTGATCTAGGTATCATTCCAAAGGACATGGCCAGACTAACCCAAGAATTTGTAGAGAACCTTGTAGTGATGGTCGAGGGTTTGGTTTCTAAAGTATCCCATGGTCCTTTAAGTTTTGTTATGATATTTTTGCTTATCCCTAAAGAGTTCTAACTTGCTTTATTTTTTACTCGAGCATAGCTTTGGGCATCCTCTCTTGCTGATGTCTTGACTTGGATAGAAAGTTGGAGGTTTGCCACAGCTTCATCTGGACTTTTCGAGAGTATCTTGTAAAGCACATGGTAGAGATCGATTGCTTAGAGAGAGGGAAGACCTTGCTAATAGAAGATTTAGAGGACGGCTAGTCGGATCGAGATGCAACTGAGGTGGAAATAGTGAAGCTCTGGGCCGAGAAGGAAGTTGTGGAGAAAACCTTGGCCGAATTTAGAGAGTCTCAAGATTTTAATTCAGCCGTGGAGGTTGTGGCTGGTGACTTCTACCTTAGGGGCTTCGAAGAAGCCAAGCAGCAAGCTTCAGCGCCCTATCTGGATCAGGATTTCTCCATGGTGGAGATCCTCTGTGATAACGAGGGCTCCAGAGACGAGGACCAGGCCTTTGCTGCTGAGAATGAGGAAGTACATGTACACTTGGACTTATATATCTATATATATATATTGTAACTTTGGCCTTTAGTTCCTTTTTGTGAAAAATTTCTAAGTTAATGAAGGTTGCCCTTTATTTTCCATTCTATTTGTCTATACTCTGACTGAAATAAGTATCCGAAAGGGAAGGGCCTTGGGCATTTCCTAGCTCTGGGCTATCCCCTTGGCATAAGAGAAAACTAAAAAACTTGGCGAAAAATGGGTTATTCCTTTATTATGAATATCTAAGTGTTATATTAATACTTGGCGAAATAAGATTGACAAGACAAAATCCGCGGAACCAAATTAGCTAAACAAAATTGGCTATTACTAGGGAGTCTTCAGAGGGGTTTTACTGGTAGAACTTGGAAAAGTTCTCCACATTCCAAGTGTTCGACACTAGTTTGCCGTCTAAGTCTTCAAGTTCGAATGTGACAGCTCGGCAAACTCTCTTGATGCGGTAGGAACCTACCCAATTTGAGAGGAGTTTCCCTATCTTTCGGGGGTGAGATACCTTGTTCTTTCTCAAAACCAGGTCATGTAATTTGAAATCTCTCTCCTTGACTCAGAAGTTATAATTTCACGATACCCTTTAGCGGTAGGCAGTAAGCTTGATCTAGGCTTTGTCTCTAGCCTCGTCGATCAAGTCAGCATTCATTTTGAGTACCTCTTTGTTGTCTGTTTCATTGTAGTTATGTATTAGTAAAGATGGTGTTTCTATGTCGAGGGGTATTACAACCTTGGATCCGTAAGTGAGTGTTTGGGCGATGGTGTAGTAGGCCCAAAGGACGTTTAGGAGGTTATTGACCCATTGTTGATCGGCATCATCAAGCCTCTTCTTGATACCCTGCAAGAGAGTCTTGTTTGTTACTTCAAGTTATTCCTTTTCTTGAGGATAGCCCACTGAGGAAAACTTTTGTTCAATCTGGATGTCTTGGCAGAAAGATTTGAACCAGGTGCTGTCAAACTGTGCACCATTATCGATGACCAATATCCTAGGTATACTGAATCTACAAATAATCGAATCCAAATGAACCCTTGGGTCTGATAGTTAGAAATGATAGCGAGAGGTTCAGCTTCCACCACTTTTTAAAATAACTGATAGCTACCATCAAATGCTTCTTTTACCCCCGATGCCTATCGGAATGAGCCAAAGATATCCGTTCCACATATGACAAAGGGAAGAAGATTGGCGATTGATATCAAGAGATTGGTCAGTCACTGGGGTATGGAGGCATGTTCTTGCCCTTTTTTTACCATCTCGGCTGCATCGCGACTCATCTAGGGCTAGTAGTAACCATGGAGGAGTATTTTAAATGCCAAAACCTATCCTCCAATGTGATTACCACATATCCCTTAGTGCACTTCCCTGAGGGCGTAATCAACATCGGTATTGCCTAGACATTTTAAATAAAGAGTGGTGAGACCTTTCTCATATAGTTGTCCATCGATCACAATGCATCTCGAGGCATAGGAGATGAGCTTCTTTACTTTACTCTTTCTATTTGGGAGTGTGCCACCTACTAAGTTACTACGGATCAGATCCATCTAGGTTTGCTCACTAGTGAGTGGCATAACTGATATTTCGTCAATGCTCGTAGTCGTAAGGGTTTCCAGGTAAACTGCTCGAGTGAAATTAGAATTTCTGGAAGAGGCAAGCCGAGTCAAGGCATCTGCCTTCGTGTTCTCCATCCGAGGCACTTGAGGTATTCGGAACCTTTTAAAGGTTGTTGCAAGTTCATGGGCGTTTTCTAAATATCTTATGATTTTCACTCCTTTGGCTTCAAACTTATTGGTCTTTTGGTTCACCATCAATTGTGAGTCACTATAAGCTTCTAAGGCCTCAGTGGCTAGTGTTTTGGTAAGTTTCATCCCGGCGAGCAATGCCTCATATTCAGCCTCATTGTTTATATCTTTGAACCCAAACCTTAGGGCATACTCAATTGTGAGCCTCTCTAGGCTACTGAGGATAAAACCTTTGCTGGAGTCATTGCTATTGGATGAACTATCCACATATAACGTCCAATTTGGTATCACCTTGGCTTCCTTAGATACTTCGACTCCGACCGAGCTCCTGGGGAAAATTGTCTTAATTATAAAATCTAATAGGGCATGTGCTTTGATAGATGTACAAGGCTTGTTTCGAATATCAAATTCGCCTAGCTCGATGGACCATCTGACCATTGCTGCACGCTTATCTACCTAAATAAATAAGTAAATAATCGTACTTGTTTTACTTGTAAGTGCACAAGGTCTATAGTAGTATAGTGTGCAAGTGCGAGATCATTTCCACAGGGATTGGTGAATTTCGATTTAGAATTAATTTCACAAAGTAAAAATAGATGATTGAATAAATATTGAGTTTAGATGATAACGATAAAGTTGTAGGGACTTGGCATCCACCACTAATCATGCTACACCAACAAAACAATATGCCAATGCTCTACTCATGCTATGAATACCTACTGGTTGTCAACCTAAGGGCTTGATCCACTCCTTAGGCTATGGATTTCCCTAAGCAACGAGTTAGGCATGGTGTGTACTAGAACTCTTTTCTCTCTTAAAGGATTCAGCATGGTGTATATTGAGTTGTTCCTTAAGAGAGCTTAAGGTCTATGGAAATCGACAAATACACGGGGCCTAGGGCTTGGTCCACTCTCGGTTTCCTATGTTGATTAACCCAAGAATCCGGATAAGATATCTTTTGTTACTATTGTTGAACCCAGGACTCGGTCATCCAAATTGATTCAACTAACTAATCCATACCACATGCATACATTGATCAGACACACACATATGAGGAATTTAAATAAACACAGGTATTAATCAAATTAAGAATCACAGCATAAATATTGTAAAGGCACCAATACTGAATTATTGGTTAAACATAATTAAGGATTCAACCAAGCCTTTACTAGGTTTTAATTACACATAAAAAAATAAAGGAAAGAAGAAACCCGAGAGAGCTCCATTGAAGAGTCGTCAATTCTTCGTAGAATCCTTTCTGGCCTCCGACCTAAAGCTAAAGCTAAAGCTAAAGCTAAAAGGGAGATACTGTTTCTGTGTTTTACAAGTCTATTTATAGGGTTCTAAGGACACTTGGAAACCCTAATTTCCAAAATAGGTCTCTAACCCTACTTTCCAAAATATGAACTGCCGTTTTGATGTTTTGCTGATGCGTGTGCGCTCGATCGCATGAGTTTGCATTTGAGCGCAAGGTTGCGCTCGAGCCTTCTCCTTGTGCGCACGAGTGCTGTGTGCTCAATCACAATCATGTTGCGCTCAATCGCACTAGTTTTTTTCCAGATCTTCAGTTTTCTTCCTTTAAACTTCAAAATGCTTTCTTTTCTTCACAAGCTTATAAAAAACACAGAAAACACAAAAAATGAAGTAAAACATAATAAAATATGTAAACATAGAGCTTAACAAATGTAAATTAATGGGCTTAAATATGAATATTTAAGCTCCTATAGCACCCCCAAATTTACATATTGCTAGTCCCTTAGCAATACGAAACTAAAAACTAAATAAAATACAAAGACATAAAGATAAATCTATCATTTATGGTATCCGAAAATTTAAGTGTTACATAAACCATGATATTTATTCATGAGCAAGCTTAAAGTACAAACCCATCTTCACAATGAATAGGAGTTTTAAATTTTAATTACTTATAAGAGGCAGGCTAAGGCATCAAAAGTCTGAATCAGTGTATGGTGAAGTAGCATATAAAATATGAAGCTTCCAAATGATTCCAATGTGTAGTGTTTCGGTGTCTTAACATTCATCGAATTCCTTATCAGAATGAACAGTAATGGCATAGTTTTATTTCTTTTCTTTTTCTTTTATCATGAGTTTTTTGCCATGTTGAGTTCCATTAAGCTTTTTAATTGACCCATGTAGCGAGTGTTTAGCCAAGGACTCCCAAACTAGATGGTTTTAGGGCATTAAGTGTAAAGACACCACTAAGAACTTACTAACTCGAGTCAAAAAGGCTACAAAACTAACTGGTCTTAATGCTTCCAAGTAAAATCCCCACATTTTGACATGAACACTCACTACTTACTGAGGCAAGAGGTCCAGTTACTCAATGGAAACTTTATTTAATGATCATTATATGCATCATTCCCACCTTTTGACGTGAACACTCACTGTTTACTGAGGCAAGAGGTCCAGTTACTCAGTGGAAAATATATTTAATAATCATTAGGAGCATTTTATTTTATTTTGTTTTTTTATAATAATATTCTTCTCTATTTTTCTATGCCAAAGTGTTATTCGAACAAGTTATCTGATTACAGTTAGGTCATGGAAATATATACATAGAAATTATATGTCATACCTCACACTATTATGTGCTAATGTGTTCGTGTAAGTTTTTAGATCAAACTTGTGAATTCTTAAATGCCAAAAGTAGGTAACTACACCTTAAAACTCTATTTTCAGCTAATGTGTTTAGGATTTTAAGCTCACTGATGAAATCATATCACAGTATTCGTTTAGATCAACAAAAATTTTCAACATAATATAAATATGCATTTATCTTTTCAAAAAAACTAGGACAATTGTGTGAATACGTCTTTCATACCCCCAAACTTAAATTACACATTGTCCCTAATGTGTGAATAACATGGAAAGATCTGACCTAGGAGATAGCAGATGGGCCGGCATGTCTCATAGCACACCCCTAAACTTGAACGAATGCATACATTGTCCCTAAAAAAGAAAAACTAACATAATATGTGAAAACAAAAAGTATGAAAAATAACTAAATAACAATAAATATGAAAAACAATAAAAAAAATAAAAGGATAAGCTGTGGGGTGCCTCCCATGAGCGCTAAATTTAACATCTTCAGCCGGACCAAGCCTTATTCTTCCCCAAAACTAAGATTGGCAGCAACTAGCACAGGTAGTGTCTTATTCTCTCCCATATAAGCATAAATCAAATGCTTTGGCAGTTGTTTCAACTCCAAATTTAGTGCCTAGACAATAGAAGGGAAAAAAGTAGTATTAGTAAGCACAAGAATTTCAAATGGATCGGTATACTTACTTGAATGCTTTGGAGTGGCCTCAAGGAGGTGCACAGTTTCAATGATGGCATCATTAACATCCTCAGATGCGGGCATTATATTCGATCTTGTGAAACTAAGGGTAGGGCTGGTCTCCAATGGATCAATGTGATGGAACTGAAAAGCTTGCTCAACAACACCTAGAGTGGGTATTGTTTGGGTTGAAAATTCTCCCTGTTTTCTTTCACTTAGCTCCTTAGCCAATTGCCCCACTTGTACTTCTAGTCTTTGAATGGCTTACTCATGCTTTGCAGTGATATGCCTTTGCTCAGTCTGGAATTATCTTGTTTCTGCTATGAACTATTCTTGTGAAGCCATCTGCTGTTGTTGCTAAGTTGCCAATTGCATCACAAGACTCTCTAGGTCACTCTCCTTTGATTCTGGAACTGTTTGAGCTGCTTGTTGGGAGTTTCTTTGGTGTCCTTGAAGGTTCAAGGCATTTTGATTGTTGCTCCATGAGAGGTTAGGGTGGTTCCATCATCCAGGATTATAGGCATTTGCATATATGTTGTAGTTGTTTGGTCCTACATAATTTGCTTACTCTTGATCTGCAAATGAATACAAAGGGCAAGTGTCAGTAGTGTGATCAAAACGAGAACATATGGCACATACCTAGAGTTGTTTGGCTCGCGGACTAGGTGAGACGTTCTGTGCAGTCATGGCTTTTACAAGCATATCTATCTTTCTTTCCATAGCAGCTAACTAATTTGGAAATCCACCATTTAAGTTCACTTTATACATGTCCTTGCTCTTTACTCCTTACTCTATATTGAGTGGAAAGAAGGTTGGATTTCTGGATCGAAGCCTGTGCATGAATCAGTTGAATCGCTTTAGTGCAGCAGTTTCAGTATTGCTGCTCGGGTATTCTCTGGACCTTTTGCGCTCTAGCGCACCCTGAACTGTTCTCGATCGCTGTTCTTCCTTCGCTTGAGTGCTACACTAGTGCACTCTATCACAATGAGGACAGAAACTCCTCTGTTGCACACCTGAACAAAAACAAAAAAACAGAAAACGAAAAGATGAAAAAAAATTAAGGTAGTTTAATAAAGAAAATATAAATAGAACAGAAAAAATAAAAACAAAAATTACTAATGAAAATAATTCTAAAAAGAAAATTAGCACAATCCCCGGCAACGGCGCCAAAAACTTGTTGCATACTTATCTACCTAAATAAATAAGTAAATAATCATACTTGTTTTACTTGCAAGTGCACAAGGTCTATAGTAGCATAGTGTGCAAGCGCGGGATCATTTACACAAGGATTGGTGAATTTCGATTTAGAATTAATTTCACAAAGTAAAAATAGATGATGGAATAAATATTGAGTTTAGATGATAATGATAAAGGCGTAGGGACTTAGTATCCACCACTAATCATGCTACCTCAACAAAACAATATGCCAATGCTCTACTCATACTATGAATACCTACTGGTTGTCAACCTAAGGGCTTGGTCCACTCCTTAGGCTATGGATTTCCCTAAGCAACGAGTTAGGCATGGTGTATACTTTAACTCTTTTCTCTCTTAAGGGATTCAGTATGGTGTATACTGAGTTGTTCCTTAAGAGAGCATAAGGTCTATGAAAATTGACAACCACACGGGGCCTAGGGCTTGGTCCACTCCCAGTTTCCCATGTTGATTAACCCAAGAATCCGGATAAGATATATTTTGTTACTATTGTTGAACCCATAACTCGGTCATCCAAATTGATTCAACTATCTAATCCATACCACATGCATACGTTGATCAAACACACACATATGAGGAATTTAAATAAACACAGGCATTAATCAAATTAAGAATCACAACAGAAATATTACAAAGGTGCCAATACTGAATTATTGGTTAAACATAATTAGGGCTTCAACCAAGCCCTTACTAGGTTTTAGTTACACATAATAAAATAAAGGAAAGAAGAAACCCGAGAGAGCTCCATTGAAGAGTCGTCAATTCTTCGTAGAATCCCTTCTGGCCTCCGACCTCTTGACCTAAAGCTAAAGCTAAAAGGGAGATACTGTTTCTATATTTTACAAGTCTATTTATAGGGTTCTAAAGACACCTGGAAACCCTAATTTCCAAAACAGGTCTCTAACCTTACTTTCCAAAATAGAAACTGCCGTTTTGATGTTTTACTGATGCGTGTACGCTCGATTGCATGAGTTTGCCCTTGAGCACAAGGTTACGCTCGAGCCTTCTCCTTATGCGTATGAGTGCTTATGCACTCTATCGCAGTCATGTTGCGCTCGATCGCACTAGCTTTTTCCAGATCTTCAGTTTTCTTCCTTTAAAGCTTCAAAATTCTTTCTTTTCTTCACAAGCCTATAAAAAACACAGAAAACACAAAAATAAATTAAAACATAGTATCAACCATCCTTCTGGAGATGTCCAGCTTGTGATGAACTTGCCGCAGAGGTTGATCAGTGAGCAGCACTATGGTATGAGCTTGGAAGTACAGTCGAAGCTTCTTAGCCATGCTTAGGAGAGTATAGGCTAATTTTTCGATCGAAAGATACCTTGTTTCAATATCGTGCAGAATCCAACTAACATAATAGATGAGTTTTTGTATCCTAGCGTCTTCTCAGATCAAGACCAAGGCTACCACATCTTGGCCTATTGATATGTAGAGATAGAGTTCCTCTCCTATGATGGGTTTAGTTAGCTCAAGTATTCTTTTAGTTCTTCAAATACTCTCTAACATTCTTTATCCCTAGTGAAATTCTTAGATTTCTAAATTGATTTGAAGAAAACTAAGCATCTTTCGGCAGACTTAGACATAAAGCGGTTGAGTGTAGCTACTCGTTCGGTCAATCTTTGCACTTCTTTAACGTTCTGAGGAGGGGTCATATTCATGATCGCCTTTATTTTTTTAGGGTAAGCTTTAATCCCTCGCTACGTAACCATGAAGCCTAGAAACTTCCCAACAGTGACTCCAAAAGTGTATTCGGTTGGGTTTAACCTCATTTGGTGGCGACGGAGTATCCCAAATGCTTCTTCCAAATCGGACTCATGATCCTTAGCGTTGATGCTTTTAACAAGCATCTCATCCATATAGACCTCTATATTTCTCCCAATCTGCTCCTTAAAGATCTTGTTGACTAGCCTTTGGTAGGTGGCCCCTGCATTCTTGAGCCCAAACGACATTACCTTGTAGCAATACAGGCCTTGATATGTGACAAAGGCAGTCTTGGGTCGGTCGGACTTTTTAATTAAAATTTGATTGTACTCGGAGTACACATCCATAAAACTAAGCAAGTCATGCCCAGATGTGGCATCAACCAGCTGGTCGATTCGAGGAAGGGGGAAAAATGTCCTTTGGGCAAGCTTTGTTGAGATCAATAAAGTTAATGCAAATCCTCCATTTATAATTAGGCTTTTTAACCATTATGACATTGACAATCCACTCCAGATAATCGATTTCTTTGATGAAATCAACTGCTAAGTGCTTTTCTACTTCTTCTTTAATGGCGCTCTATCACTCAGGGGAAAATATTCTCTTTTTTTGGACTACAGGCTAATGATTCGAGTCCACATTTACCCAGTGGAAAATAACTAAAGGATCGATCCCATGTATATCGAAGGTTGACCAAGCGAAGAGATCTTAGTTTCTTCACAGAAAGGAAATTAAAGAATTTCTTAGATCTTCAGTGAGGCCAGACTTGACCAATACAGCCTTTGAATCTCCTTCATTTAGAGGAATAGAGATGAGTTCTTCTTCTAGCTAGCCTCATGGAGTTTGAGTTCGTCTCTTAAGTCTTCTATTTCCAAGGGCAAAGCTTCAACTTTATTTGACCATTAATAAAATTCAAGTAGCAAGACCAGGAAGTTTGCTGGTTGCCTCGAACCTTTGCCACAGTTTCATCAGTAGGAAATTTTACCTTTAGACGGTATGTAGAGACTACTACCCTCATCGCATTAAGGGTTGGTGTCTTGAGTATCACTTTGTATAACGATGGATGTCTTATTACCAAGAACGTGGACTAAGAGAACTATGCTCCCTTTGGCAAACATCGATTTCCCCGAAAAACCATACAAAGGAGACGCTACTGGCTTGAGTTGGTCCTTCCTCAACTTTATCTGTTGGAAAGCTTCATAAAAAATGATATCTACTGAGTTTCCATTGTCCATTAAGACTCACTCAATGTTTTAGTTAGCGATGCCAAGAGATATAACCACTACGTCATCGTGCTAAGTCTGTATTCCCTCTAAATCCTCATCTGTAAAAGCTATTACCTGATCCATTTTGATCTGTTTCTGGGGTCCACTAATCGGTGCCACTGACTGGGCATAAGCTTTTCTCCTACGAGAGGACTGGCATCTCATAACTAGTCTTCCAAAAATAGTTTTGAAGGTGCCAGTGATAGTGGGAGGTGATAAGTACTTAAATATTCATATTTAAGCTCCTTAATTTATACTTGTTAAGTTCCTAGTCGTGTTATTTCGTGCTATTTTATTTCTTTTCTGTGCTTTTTGTGTTTTCCCAGGACATCGAAGAAAATGGAGCATTATCTGGTTTAGAGAACAAAAACTGGAAGAATTGGAAACTGCACACAGTGCGAACGAGCACAGAAGTGTGCGATTGAGCACACTAGCACTTGTGCGCACAAGAAGAAGGCTCGAGCGCACCAACATGAGATCGAGCGCACCCATGCAATAAAACGATAGAACCTGTTTTGGAAAGTAGGGTTAGGGTTTTGTGTTTCTAGTTAGGGTTTCCAGATGTCTTTGAACCTTATAAATAAGCCTGTAAATACATAAAACATATCTTCTTTTTAGTTTTAAGCTTTGGAGACGAATTGATGACTCTTCTCCACAATATTTTTTGGGTTTATTCTTTTCTCTTTATTTTACATTATGAAGATGTTTAACATCTCCACCATGTGTAACTAACTTACTAGTAAGGCTTGATTGAAGCCCTAATTATGTTTTTCCATCTATAAATATTGTTGCCTTTGTGATAGCTGTGTTATGATTCTTAACTTGATTAATACCTGTTTTTTTTTTGAAATTCCTCATATGTGTTTGCCTGATCAACATATGCATGTGGTATGAATTAGTTAGTTAGATCAATTTGGATGATCGAGTCCTGGGTCTGACAATAGTAACAAAAGAAATCCATGCCGGATTCTTAGGTTAATCAACGTGGGAAACTGGGTGTATATAAGATGCCCTAAGTCTTGTGTGTTTATCAATTTTCACGGATCATATGCTCTCTTAAGGAATAACTTAGTAAGCACCATGCTAAATCCTTTAAAAGAGAAAAAAGTTAGAGTATACACCATGCCTAACTCGTTGATTAGGAAAATCAATAGCTTAAGGAGTATACACCATGCCCTTAGGTTGATAACAGTAGGTAATCATAATATGACTAAAGCATTGACACCTTGTTTATTGGAAAAATATGATTAGGGTAGATATCAAAGCCCTATGTGTTTATCGTTATCAATTCAAACTCAATACTTATTTCTGTGGTTTTATATTGTGAAACTAATTCTAAATCGAAATTCACCAATCCCTATGGAGATGATCTCGCATTTGCACACTATGCTACTATTAACCTTATGCACTTGCAAGTAAAACTATTCAATTATTTGCTTATTTGTTTAGGTAGATTTTTGCATAACAAGTTTTTGGTGCCGTCGCCGGGGATTGCACTAAATTTCTATTTAGGATTATTTTTCATCCAGTTTCATTTTTTTTGTTCTATTTTATTCTATTTCATCAAAAACCTAATTTATTTTCATTTTCTATTGTTCTATTTCAGGTACTGCAGCAAAGTAATTTGTGGCACTACAATCGAACGCACTGTGGAGTGCGATCGAGTGCACTCGAGGCAGAGACTACCCGAGTAATAGTACTGAAGCTACTACATTGAAGCGTTTCAGTTAATTCATGCAAAGACTTTGATCCAAGAATCCAACTTTCTTTCCCTTTGATACAGAGCTTGAGCGGACCATTCAACAAAGGCTTAGAGACAACGTTGAAGAGGTAGAAGAGGAATTGTTGTGCGAAAATATACCTAAATAAATAAGTAAATAATCGTACTAGTTATACTTGCAAGTGCACAAGGTCATCAGTGTAGTCTAGTGTGCGAAAGCAAGGTCATCTCCACAGGGATTGGTAAAGTTGCTTTTTAGAATTAGTTTCTCAAAAGTAAATATTCGTTGGAAGGTGATTTGATAATAATAAAGACATAGGGCTTTGATATCCACCACTAGTCATACATTCCCAATGTGTGTAAGGTATCAGTGCACTAGCTTTATTATGTATACCTACTGGTTGCCAACCTAAGGGCATGGTATCTACTCCTTAAGCTATTGATTTCCCTAAGCAACGAGTTAGGCATGGTATCTACTCTAACTCTTTTCTTCCTTAAGGGATTCAGCATGGTATCTGCTTGAGTTGTTCCTTAAGAAAACATAAGTACTGTGGAAATCGACAACCACATGAGACCTAGGGTATGATATCTACTCCCGGTTTCCCATGTTGATTAACCTGGGTACCCTGATAAGATATCCCTTGTTACTAATGTTAGACCCAGGACTCGGTCATCCAAATTGATCTAACTAACCCATCCATACCACATGCATACGTTGGCCTTACACATACATATGAGGAATTTAAATAAGCACAGGTGTTAATCAAGTTAAGTAACATAATAAGCTATCGGTAAAGATTTAATTAATGAATAAAAATATGGGAATGCATAACTAGGGCTTCAATCGAGCCCTATAAGAGAGTTAGTTACACATACTAACTGAAGTAAACATTATAAATAAACTAAACATAAAGGAGAAGAATAAACCCGAGAGAAGAGGCGTCAATTCTCTCCCAAGCCCTCAACTCCAAGTAAAAGAAAAGAGAGAAGTGTTTTCTATCTAAGGTGTCTTTTGTGTGTGAGTTACAAGTGTATTTATAGGTCCTTGAGAAGTCCTAAGAGAGCCATGAGTTCCTAAACCTTCCTAAAACAACAATTCTCTTATTTCCAAAATAGAGTTCTGCAGTTTACTGTTCACGCCCGTACATGTGCGCTCGATCGCAGTGTGCCTTGCGCTCGATTGCAGTGTTCGCTCGATCCTTCAAGTGTGCGCACGATCGCATTGTGTGCTCGATCACATTGTATGGTGCAATCGATCGCAATTTGTGCAGAGAATGCTCCAGGGCTTCCAGATTTCTTCATTTAAGTGCCAAAACTGCTTCTTTTTATCCAAGACCCTATAAAAACATGTAAAACACACAAATGGAGTAAAAGAGATAAAATTAATGTAATTAAGGACCTAACAACTGTAAATAAGGGGGCTTAAATATGAATATTTAAGCATCTATCACACCCCCAAACTTACATATTGCTAGTCCCTTAGCAATACTAAATTAAAAACTAAAACGAAAACATAGATAAATATAGTGTCAACCAAAAATCTAGATCTTGCACAACATTATGATGCGCATTCATGAGCAAGCTTAACAAGTATAAACATATTTTTACAATAATTAAGAGTTTTGAATGCAAATCATTTTCATGAGGTAGCTTAAGACATCACAAATTTGACTTAACCGTGTGGTGACTAGCACACAAAAGATTGGGTTTCCAAGAAATTCAAACGTGTATTGTGTCAATGACTCAAGATTCACCAAACTTCCTATTAGAGTCAACAAATATGGCATAGACTTTTATTTGTGATCTTTTTGTCGAGTTAGTTCCCTTAAGCTTTCTTGTTGACTCGTGTAACGAGCGTTTAGTCAATGACTCCCAAACCAGATGGTTTTAGGGCATTAGGTGTAAAGACACCCCTAAGGACTTACTAGCTCGAGTCAACAAGGCTACGAAACAAAACTGGTTTTAATGCTACCACTTAGAATTTTCCACTTTTTGACGTGACACTCAATGCTTACTGAGGCAAGAGGGCGAGTTACTCAGCGAAAAGTTCTTTTTAATGACCATTTAAGATTTTCCACCTTTTGACGTGACACTCAATGCTTACTGAGGCAAGAGGGCCAGTTACTCAGCGGAAGATTTGTTTTTATTGATCATTAGGAGCATTTTTTTTTTAGCATGAATCAATCTTTTCTATTTTTATATGCCAAAATATTAATCTAATAGGTCATCTAGTTCACAGTCAAGCAAAAGAAACATACCAATCCAAATAACATGTCATTCCCCACACAATTATGTGCTAATGTGCTCGTGATACTTTAAGTTAAACTTGTGAATCTTTAAATGCCTAAAAGGCAGTGATCTAGGTTCAAAACTTGATTATTGGCCTATATGTTCAAAGTGTTAAGCTCGCTGATGAAGTCGAATCATAAGGTTTTGTTGAGATCACAAAAAGGTTTATTGGATAGAATGAACATGCCTTTATCTATGAAAATAGCAACAAAACAAAAAAAATGTGGGACATAGTGTGTGTGTGAATGTGTCCCCATACCCCCAAACTTAAATTGCACATTGTCCTCAATGTGTGAATAGCATAGAAGGAGCTGACTTGGGAGATAGAGAACTGATGGCTGACATGACTCGTAGCATGCCCCCAAACTTCAACTGGATGCACTCACGCTGTCCTCGAAAAAGAAAGAAAAGCAAACATAAAATGGAAAACAAGTAATAAACTACAATAGAAAAGTAAACTATGAAATACTAATAATAAACTATGAAAAGGATATGCTTTGGGGTGCCTCCCATGAGCGCTAAGTTTAACGTCTTCAGCCAGACGTGGTACCCTCTCACTGCTAGTCTCCAGGTGGTGTAGTTGAGAAGGAACCGGGTGCAGGAGGTGGAGGTTGGCAGTTTAGGCATCATGGCAAGTTGTTGTCCAATGTGCGCTCGATCGCACTGTGAAGTGCGCTCGATCGCACTTGTGGCAGAGAGTGCGTACCGAGGGGCCTTACTGCAACTGACCTCAATCTTGAGCTACACATTTATCAAAGTCTGAATTGCTCAAGCGCTCTCTATAGTAGCTTCATCATTTAGTCTTTTGGCAAGGAGTACTTAAAATCCACTGCATGTGGCTTAGGTGCTCTTGTTGCTATTGCATACTGGACAATTTGGGGTGCTAAATCTTCATCCTTTGGTCGTACTGTAATTTCAGAGTGTGGCGTGACTCTGTGTCCATGTATTGTGAAGGTTTGTTTTCTTGCAGGCAACTTCTACAATTCTAAGTTTGGTGCCTGGACAACAGATGAGAGAAAAGTAGTATTAGTATGCTCAAGGGTTTCAAACGGAGGAGTGAACTTACTTGGATGCTTTGAAGAGGCTTCAAGAAGGTGCACAGCTTCAATGATGTCATCTGTAATATCTTCAGATTATGACTTAGGAACCATATCCGAACTTGTGAAGCTGTGAATGAGGGCGGCCTCCAATGGATCAGTGTGATGGACCTGAAAAACTTACTTGACAGCACTTTGCATCATACATTCATTAAAAATTCATCATCATTATCATCTTGAGGTAATTTTATTGCATCAAATATCTTAAATTCTATTGTTTCTCCATTTACCGTCATACTTACAACTCCCTTTTTTCACATTAATTATTGTATCAGCAGTTCTCATAAAGGGTCTTCCTAAGATAATGGGCAGAGGTAATGGCATAGGGTATTCTTCCATATCTAATACAATGAAGTCAGCAGGCAAAATAAACTCACCTACCTTGACCAGGACATCTTCAAGTATACCTCTAGGTCTTTTGATGCTTCTATCTGCCAATTGCAAAGTGATGGAGGTTGGTTGAAGCTCCCCCAAACCTAGCTTTTCAACTACTGTGTATAGTAGCAAATTGACACTTGCTCCTAAATCTAGTAATGCTCGCTTAAACAACTGATCACCTATCCTATAGGGAATAGTAAAACTACCTAGATCTTTTAGTTTTGGTGGTAGTTTTCTTAACAATACCGCACTTACCTCTTCAGTTAGAGTCACTGTTTCATGTTCTTAAAACTTTCTTTTATTAGTGCAAAAATCTTTTAAAAATTTAGCAAAGCAGGAATTTGTTTAATTGCATCTAATAAGGGAATGTTAATTTCTACTTTTCTCAAGGTTTCAAAAATATCAAGCAGTTTATCTTTCTTGGGCATTACTAACCTTTGAGGGAAAGGTGGTGCATTCCATTTCTCTATTTCACTCACCTTCGATGTGGATGGCTTAGCTGGAGATGCTTGAGCTGGCTCATTAACTCCTATGATCTTACCATTTCGGAGAGTTGTAACGGCTTTCAGCTGCTGATGCCCTCTTGGATTTGGTAATGTTTGTGCGAGGAGTTCACCTTGCTTCCTTTCACTTAGCTCCTTAGCCAATTGTCCCATTTGTGCCTTTAACCTTTGAATTGCTTGCTCATGTGTTGTCATTAGTTGTTGATGTTGAAGGGCCAGTTGCTTCACAAGACTCTCTAGATCATCCTTCTTGGGTTCTGGAATGGGTTGGGTTGCTTTATGGACGTTCCTTTGTTTCCCTTGAGGGTTCAAGGTGTCTTGATTGTTGCTCCATGATAGGTTGGAGTGGTTCTGCCATCCAGGGTTGTATGCATATGCACTGTTTGGTCCCCCATAATTCGCTTGCTCAGGATCTGTAGATGAATACAAATGGCAGGTCTCAGTGGTGTGATTAAATTGGGAACATATAGCACATACCTGGGGTGATGTAGCTTGTGGACTTGGTGAGGCGTTTTGAGCAGTCATGGCTTTTACAATCATATCTAGCCTCATATCTAGCTTCCTCTCCAGAGCAGCTATTTGGGCAGAGGGTCCACCATTCAGAGTAACCTCATACAAACCTTTGCTCTTGACTCTTTGTCTACCTCTAGAGGAGAATTGTTGGGTATGCTCACTCAATGCCTCAAATAGTTCCATGGCTTCTTCACTGCTCTTCTCCATTAGCACACCTCCACAACCAGAATCAGCAATACCTTTATTCATGTCATTTAGACCTTCATAAAAGGCTAGTACCAGCTCATCTTGAGGTAGGTTGTGGTGTGGGCATTTGAGTAGTAGCTCGTTCAAGTGTCCCCATGCCTCAAAGAACAGATCTCCATCCCTTTGTTGGAAGGATTGGATCTCCTTCCTCATTTGCCTCGTCTTTTGGGCTGGGAAGAACTTCCTCAGAAATTTGCCAGCCAACTCCTCCCAAGTGTAGATTGAAACTGCAGGCAAAGAATTGTACCATAGTTTAGCATTATCTTTTAAGGAAAAGGGAAATAGAATTAACCTTATTCCTTCTTGGTCTAGGCCTTGGATATGCTGGAACTTGCAAAGATCGAAAAATTCTCGGAGGTGCAAGTGTGGATCTTCGTTGGGTGTACCCCGAAAGTGAGTTAGTTCACTTAGTATTTGCGGAGATATGTAGTAATTGCCTTTCGCCTCAGGTTGATATGCAATGCATGATGGCTGAATAAGGTTCCGTGGGGTGAAGGATTGCTTCATCGGTATTCGTGCAGGTGGTTGCTGGTTTTCGAGCTGTTCCGCCATTGGAGCTTCGTTCTCGAATTCCTCTTTGTTTTCCTCGAAGTTGTTTCTAAGCCTTTGTCGGATGGTCCGCTAAAGCTCGGGATCGAGGGGAAAGAGTGTTTGATGTCGAGATCGAAGTCCGTGCATAAATCAGGTAAACCAACTTCAGTGCAGCAGTTCAACTTTGCTGCTAGGGCAACTCTCTACCCGAATTGCACTCGATCGCACAAGAGGTTGCGATCGATCGCAAATACCACAGAAAGTACGAGTAGGGTTTTGAAGTGCCTGAAATAGAAAGGAAATCAATTAAGGTTTTATGAAAAAAAAAAAAAAAAGAGGTGAAAAACTTAAAAAAAATTTAGAAAATTTAAAGCAGAATAAAAATAATGACAAAAATAATTCTAAAAGAAAATTTAGCGCAATCCCCGGCAACGGCGCCAAAAACTTGTTGTGCGAAAATATACCTAAATAAATAAGTAAATAATCGTACTAGTTATACTTGCAAGTTCACAAGGTCATCAGTGTAGTCTAGTGTGCGAAAGCAAGGTCATCTCCACAGGGATTGGTAAAGTTGCTTTTTAGAATTAGTTTCTCAAAAGTAAAAAAAGATAAATATTCGTTGGAAGGTGATTTGATAATAATAAAGTCATAGGGCTTTGATATCCACCACTAGTCATACATTCCCAATGTGTGTAAGGTATCAGTGCACTAGCTTTATTATGTATACCTACTGGTTGCCAACCTAAGGGCATGGTATCTACTCCTTAAGCTATTGATTTCCCTAAGCAACGAGTTAGGCATGGTATCTACTCTAACTCTTTTCTTCCTTAAGGGATTCAGCATGGTATCTACTTGAGTTGTTCCTTAAGAAAACATAAGTACTGTGGAAATCGACAACCACATGAGACCTAGGGTATGGTATCTACTCTCGGTTTCCCATGTTGATTAACCCGGGTATCCGGATAAGATATCCCTTGTTACTAATGTTAGACCCAGGACTCGGTCATCCAAATTGATCTAACTAACCCATCCATACCACATGCATATGTTGGTCTTACACATACATATGAGGAATTTAAATAAGCACAGGTGTTAATCAAGTTAAGTAACATAATAAGCTATCGGTAAAGATTTAATTAATGAATAAAAATATGGGAATGCATAACTAGGGCTTCAATCGAGCCCTATAAGAGAGTTAATTACACATACTAACTGAAGTAAACATTATAAATAAACTAAACATAAAGGAGAAGAATAAACCCGAGAGAAGAGGCGTCAATTCTCTCCCAAGCCCTCAACTCCAAGTAAAAGAAAAGAGAGAAGTGTTTTCTATCTAAGGTGTCTTTTGTGTGTGAGTTACAAGTGTATTTATAGGTCCTTGAGAAGTCCTAAGAGAACCATGAGTTCCTAAACCTTCCTAAAACAACAATTCTCTTATTTCCAAAATAGGGTTCTACAGTTTACTGTTCACGCCCGTACATGTGCGCTCGATCGCAGTGTGCCTTGCGCTCGATCGCAGTGTGCGCTCGATCCTTCAAGTGTGTGCACGATCACATTGTGCGCTCGATTGCATTGTATGGTGCGATCGATCGCAATTTGTGCAAAGAACGCTCCAGGGCTTCCAGATTTCTTCATTGAAGTGCCAAAACTGCTTCTTTTTATCCAAGACCCTATAAAAACATGTAAAACACACAAATGGAGTAAAAGAGATAAAATTAACGTAATTAAGGACCTAACAACTGTAAATAAGGGGGCTTAAATATAAATATTTAAGCATCTATCAGGAATTGGAGGGAGAAGCTCAAATAGCAGAATAACTTGACAACTAACTGCCACCAAAGCAAAGACCCATGAAGCAATCCTTCATTCCACGAAACCTCGACCAGCCCTCATGCATTGCGTATCAACCTGAGGTGGAAGGCAGGTATTACATATCCCTGTAGATACTTAGTACTTTGACTCATTTCAAGGGTACACCTGCCTGAGGACCCACATTTGCATCTTCAGGAATTCTTTGATCTCTGTAAGTTTCAGCATATCTGGGGCCTAGACCAAGAGGGAATTAGATTAATTCTTTTCCCTTTCTCACTAAAAGATAATGCTAAACTGTGGTACAATTCATTGCCTGCAGTTTCCAACCATACTTGGGAAGAGTTGGCCAGTAAGTTCCTAAGGAAGTTTTTCCCACCTCGAAAGGCAAAACAAATGAGGAAGGAGATTCAATCTTTCCAACAGAAGGATGGAGACCTATTCTTTGAGGCATGAGGGCATTTCAATGAGCTGCTACTCAAATGCCCACATCACAATCTACCTCAGGATGAACTGGTACAAGCTTTCTATGAAGGTTTGAGTGATACTAATAAAAGTATTATGGATTCAAGTTATGGAGGTGTGCTAATGGAGAAGAGCAGTGAAAAAGCCATGGAGCTATTTGAGACATTAAGTGAGCACACCCAGCAATTCTCCTCTAGAGGTAGATAAGGAGTTAAGAGCAAAGGTATGTATGATGTGACTCTAAATAGTGGATCCTCTAATCAGATAGCTGCTGTGGAAAGGAAGCTAGATCTACTTGTTAAAGCCATGACTGCTCAGAACGCATCACCTAGTCCACCAGCTACACCACTCCAGGTATGTGCTATATGTTCTCATTTTGATCATAATACTGAGACATGTCCTTTATATTCATCTGCAGATCCAGAGCAAGCGAATTATATGGAACTGAACAACTATCCTCCCAAGAATAACCCATATGCAAATACCTATAATCTTGGATGGTGAAACCACCCCAACTTCTCATGGACTAACAATCAGAATGCCTTAAACCTTCAAGGGCAGCAAAGTAACTCCCAATCAGAAGCCCATTCAGTTCTCGAATCAAAGAAAAGTGACCTAGAGAGTCTTGTGAGGCAATTAGCAACTCAGCAACAACAGTTGATGACTTCACAAGATCAGTTCATGGCAGATGAAAGTCAATTTTGGACTGAGCTAAGACAAACCATTGCAAAACATGAACAAGCCATTCAAATACTAGAGGGACAAATAGGGAAATTGGCTAAGGAGCTGAGTGGCAGAAAGCAAGGTGAGCTTCCAGCTCAAACACTACCTAATCTAGGAAAGCACCAGCAACTGAAGGCTGTTACAACTCTCATAAATGGTAAGGTCATAGGAACCAATGAGTCTGCACAAGCATCTCTAAAAAACCCATCTACCTCAAAGGTAAGGGAAATGGAGAAGATGAATGCACCACCCTTCCCACAAAGGTTAGTAAAGCAAAAGAAAGAAAATAAACTGCTTGATATCTTTGAAACTTTACGGAAAGTAGAAATAAACATTCCTTTATTAGATTCAATTAAACAAATAACTACTTATGCTAAACTTTTGAAAGATTGTTGCACTCATAAGAGGAAGTTTAGGAATGTGAGACAATAGCTTTAACTGAAGAGGTAAGTGCGGTATTGTTAAGAAAGCTACCACCAAAGCTAAAAGATCCATGTAGTTTTACTATTCCCTATAGGATAGGTGACCAACTATTTAAGCGTGCATTACTAGATCTAAAAGTGGGTGTAAATTTGTTGCCATACACAGTATTTGAAACACTAGGCTTGGGGGAGCTTCAACCGACTTTGCAATTGGCAGACAGAAGCATCAAAAGACATAGAGGTATTCTTGAGAATGTATTGGTAAAGGTAGGTGAGTTTATTTTATCTGCTGATTTTATTGTGTTAGATATGGAAGAATGCCCTATGCCATTACTTCTGCCCATCATCTTAGGAAGACCCTTTATGAGAACTACTGACACAAAAATTTACGTGAAAAAGGGTATAGTAAGTGTGAAGGTAAATGGTGAGAAAATAGAATTCAAAATATTTGATGCATTAAAATTATCCCAAGATGATATGGAATGTTTTAATGTATGTATGATGCAAAGTTTTGTTGAGCAAGCTTTTCAGGTTCATCACATTGATCTATTGGAGACAACCCTTACCCATGGTTTCACAAGATTAGATATTGAGCAAGAACCTAAAGATATTACTGATGACATCATTAAAGTTGTACACCTCCTTGAGGCTTCTCCAAAACATCCAAGTAAGTATAGCCCTCTATTTGAACCTCTTGTACCTACTAATACTACTCTTCTCCCTTATATTGTCCAGGCACCAAACTTGAAAATGAAGCAGTTGCCAGAGCATTTAACTTCTGCTTATTTGGGAGAGAATAAGACATTACCAGTGATAGTTGCTGTCAATATAAGTATTGGGGAAGAATAGAAATTATTAAGAGTTCTTAGAGAGCACAGATCCACTATCGGATGGAACATTGCTGACATCAAGGGGATAAGTCCAGCCAAGTGTATGCATCATATCTACCTTGAGGATGAAGCAAAGCCTACCCGGGATGCTCAGTGAAGACTCAACCCACACATGAAAGAGGTAGTTAAGGCAGAGGTATTAAAACTGTTGGGCGTTGGCATTATCTACCCCATCTCAGATAGTAAATGGGTAACTCCAGTCCAAGTTGTTCCAAAAAAAAAGTGGGATCATAGTGGTGAAGAATGAAGATGAGGAGCTAATATCTACAAGAATAACCATTGGTTAGAGGATATGCACTGATTACCGAAGGCTAAACAAAGTGACCAGAAAAGATCATTTCCCGTTGCCCTTCATTGATCAAATGTTAAAGAGATTAGCTGGCCATAGCTATTATTACTTCTTGGATGGGTATAGTAGTTATAACTAGAATGCCATAGCACCAAAGGACTAAGAAAAGACCACCTTCACATGCCCTTTCGGTATATTTGCTTACAGAAGGATGCCATTCGGTTTATGCAATGCACCAGCCACCTTTCAAAGATGTATAATGAGCATTTTTTTGGACATAGTGGAGAAATTTATTGAGGTATTTATGGATGATTTTAGCATTTTTGGGTCTAATTTTGATGAATGCCTCAATCATCTGAAGAGTGTCTGTTGAGTGATTATATACCTGAATAATTAAGTCGATAATCGCACTAGTTTTACTTGCAAGTGCACAAGGTCAACAGTGTAGTATAGTGTGCGAAAGCAAGGTCATCTCCACAGGGATTGGTAAAGTTCGGTTTTTAGAATTAGTTTCTTTAAGTAAAAAGAAATAAAATAACTGTTGTGTGTGATTTGATAATAATAAAGACATAAGGCTTTGATATCCACCACTAGTCATACTTTCCTAATTGTATAAGGTATCAATGCACTAGCCTTATCATGTATACCTACTGGTTGCCAACCTAAGGGCATAGTATCTACTCCTTAAGCTATTGATTTCCCTAAGCAATGAGTTAGGCATGGTATCTACTCTAACTCTTTTCTTCCTTAAGGGATTCAGCATGGTATCTGCTTGAGTTGTTCCTTAAGAAAACATAAGTACTATAGAAATCGACAACCACATGAGACCTAGGGCATGGTATCTACTCCCGGTTTCCCATGTTTATTAACCTGGGTATCCGGATAAGATATCCCTTGTTACTAATGTTAAAACCAGGACTCAGTCATCCAAATTGATCTAACTAACAGGTCCATACCATATGCATACGCTGGCCATACACATACATATGAGGAACTTAAATAAGCACATGCATTAATCAAGTTAAGTAACATAATAAAGGCTATTGGCAAAGATTTATAAATGCATAAATATATGAGAAAGCATAACTAGGGCTTCAATCGAGCCCTATAAAAAAGTTAGTTACACATGCTGTCTAAAAACATCATATACAAACTAAACATAAAGAGAAGAATAAACCCAAGAGAAGAGGCGTCAATTCTCTCCCAAAGCTTACAACTCCAAGTAAAAGCTAAGAGAAGTGTTCTCTAAGTTGTGTGCAATTGTGTGTGCTTACAGGTGTATTTATAGGTCTTTGAGAAGTCCTAAGAGGTGCAGGAAACCCTAAACTTCCTAAACCGACAAAAACTCTTTATTTCCAAAACGGGGTTCTGTAGTTTACTGTTCACACTCGTATATGTGCGCTCGATCGCACACATCTTATGCTCGATCGCAGTGCTGCACTCGATCCCTCTTCTGTGCGCACGATCACAATGTGCGCTCGATCGCATTGCATGGTGCGATCGATCGCAGATTGACCAGAAAATGCTCCGGGATTTCCAGGCTTCTTCCTTTAAGTGCCAAAACTGCTTCTTTTCTTCCAAAACCTATCAAACACATGTGAAATACACAAATGAAGTAAAACAAACTAAATTAACGTAACTAAGGACCTAATAAATGTAAATAAGGGGGCTTAAATATGAATATTTAAGCACCTATCACACCCCCAAACTTACATATTGCTAGTCCCTTAGCAATACAAAATTAAAAACTAAAACGAAAAAAAAACAGATAAATTAAATGTTCTAATGCCTTTGGCTGTGAGAGGGGGAGGTAACTTTGAAATAACATCTATTTTAGCTTTGTCGACCTCAATACCTCTGTTTGAGATGGAATGACCCAACACAATACCTTGTTGAACCATGAAATGCCATTTCTCCCAATTTAGCACTAAATTACTCTCTTCACATCTCTTTAGGACATTTTCCAAATGATTTAGACACTCATTGAAATTAGATCCAAAGACATTAAAATCATCCATGAACACCTTAATATATTTCTCTACCATATCGGAAAAAATGCTCATCATACATATTTGAAAAGTGGCTGGTGCATTGCATAAGCCGATTGGCATTCTTCTATAGGCAAATGTACCAAAAGGACATGTGAAGGTAGTCTTTTCTTGATCCTCAGGTGCTATGGCAATTTGATTGTATCCACTATACCTATCCAAGAAGCAGTAATAACTGTGACCGGCTAATCTCTCCAACATTTGATCGATGAATGGTAAGGGGAAATGATATTTTCTGGTTTCCTTGTTTAGTTTTCGGTAATCGATACATACTCTCCAACCCGTTGTTTTTCTTGTAGGTATGAGCTCCTCATTTTCATTTTTCATTACTGTAATCTCACTCTTTTTAGGAACAACTTGGACCGGGCTCACCCATTTGCTATCTGATATAGGGCAGATGATGTCGACATCTAGTAGCTTCAATACCTCGGCCTTTACTACCTCCTTTATATGTGGGTTAAGTCATCTTTGAGCATCTCGAGTGGGCCTTGCTTCTTCTTCAAGGTAGATACTATGCATGCATTTTGCTAGACTTATCCCTTTGATGTCAGCAATGGTCCACCCAATGGCAGATTTATGTTCCCTAAGAACTCTTAACAATTTCTCTTCTTCTCCACTACACAAGTTAGCAGCTACAATCACAGGTAAAGTCTTCTTTTCTCCCAAATAGGCATATGTCAAATGTTCGGGTAGCTGCTTTAGTTCCAATGTTGGTGCCTGGACAATGGATGGAAGAAGAGCAGTATTAGTGGGTATGAGAGATTCAAATGGAGGAGGATACTTACTGGAATATTTTGGAGAAATCTTAAGGAGGTGCGCAGTTATGATGATGTCATCAGTAATATCTTCATAGTCTTGCTCCATATCCACCTCTATGAAGTTGTGGGTGAGAGTGGTCTCCAATGGATCAATGTTTTGGACCTAAAAAGCTTGCTCAACAAAGTTTTGTATCATACATACATTAAAGCATTCCAAGTCATCTTGAGGAAGTTTCATTGCATCAAATATTTTAAACTCTATTTTCTCACCATTGATTTTCATACTCACTATACCTTTTTTCACACAAATCTTAGTGTCAGCAGTTCTCATGAAGGGTCTCCCTAACATGATGGGTAAGGGCATTGGCATAGGGCACTCTTCCATGTCTAATATGATGAAATCAGCAGGTAAGATGAACTCTCCAACTTTTACTAGGACATCCTCGAAAATACCCCTAGATCTTTTAATACTCCTATCTGCCAATTGTAAGGTAATAGACGTTGGTTGTAACTCCCTCAAACCTAGGGTCTCGAATACCGTGTAAGATAGTAAGTGTACCCCCGCTCCTAAGTCTAGTAATGCTTTGTCAAATAGTTGATCACCTATTCTACAGGGAATAGTAAAACTACCCGGATTTTTCAATTTGGGTGGAAGTTTTCTTAGTAGTACAGCACTTACTTCTTCAGTTAATGCTATAGTTTCATGTTCTTGAAATTTCCTTTTATGAGTGCAACAATCTTTTAGGAACTTAGTATAGGCGGGTATTTGATGAATTGCATCTAGTAATGGAATATTAATTTCAACTTTCCGCAAGGTTGCAAAAATATCAAGTAGTTTATTGTCTTTCTTTTGTTTTACTAACCTTTGCGGGAAGGGTGGTGCATTCACCTTCTCCGTCTCACTTACCCTTGATGCTGATGGTGTCTCTTTGGATGCTGCTGGAGATTCCTCAGATCCGATCACTTTGCCATTTCTCAATGTTGTGACAGCCTTTAGTTGTTGATGCCCCCCAGGGTTGGGTAATGTTTGAGCTGGGAGCTCCCCTTGCTTTCTGCCACTGAGCTCTTTAGCTAGTTGTCCCATTTGTATCTCTAGTCTTTGAATTACTTGTTCATGTGCCATAGTAGTTTGTTTTTGCTGAGTCATGAACTGTTCTTGTGATGTCACTAGTTGTCTTACTAGACTTTCGAGGTCGTTCTTCTTTGGTTCGGGAGTAGCATGAGCAGTAGGATGGGGGTTTTGTTGCTGTCCTTGATTGTTCTGGTTGTTGCTCCACGAGAAATTTGGGTGGTTTCGCCATCCAGGGTTGTACATGTTGGCATATGGGTTGTTCTTCGGTGGATAGTTGTTAGGCCCCACGTAATTGGCTTGTTCCGGATCTGCAAATGAGTACTAAGGAAAAGTATCAGTGTTATGATCATATTAGGAACATATTGCGCATACCTGTAATGGGGTAGATGGTAGGTTAGATGAGGTAGTTTGAGCAGCCATGGCTTTTATTAATAAGTCTAATTTCCTTTCCATTGCTACCATTTGAGGGGAAGATCCTCCATTTACATTTACCTCATACATACCCTTACCCTTCTTCACTGCTTTTCTCCATTAGGACTCCTCCACAACCTGAATCAACAATAATTTTGTTAGTATCATTTAAACCTTCATAGAATGCTTGTACCAGTTCATCTTGAGGCAGGTTGTGGTGTGGGCATTTTAGTAGCAGCTCGTTGAAGTGTCCTCATGCTTCGAAGAATAGATCCCCATCCTTTTGTTGGAAGGACTGGATCTCCTTCCTCATTTGCCTTGTCTTTTGGACTGGAAAGAACTTCTTCAGGAACTTGCTTGCCAACTCCTCCCAAGTGTGGATGGAAACTGCAGGCAAAGAATTATACTAAATTTTAGCATTATCTTTCAAGGAAAAAGGGAACAGAATTAACCTTATTCCTTCTTGGTCTAGTCCTTGTATGTGCTAGAACTTGCAAAGATCGAAAAATTCTCGAAAGTGTAAGTGTGGATCTTCGTTAGGAGTGCCCCTAAAATGAGTCAAAGCATTCAAGATTTGTGGAGATATGTAATAATTTCCTGCCGCCTCAGGTTGATATGCAATGCATGATGGTTGATCAATGTTCCGAGGGATGAAGGAGTGCTTCATCGGTACTCGTTCAGGTGGTTGTTGGTTCTCGTGCTGTTCCGCCATTTGTGTTTCGTTCTCGACTTCTTCTTCGTTCTCCTCGAAGTTGTTCCTTAGCTTTTGTCGGATAGTCCGCTCAAGCTCGAGATCAAGGAGAAAGAATGTTGGATGTCGGGATCGCAGTCCGTGCATAAATCAAGAAAACCGGCTTCAGAGCAGCAGTGCAACTCTGCTGCTCGGGTAACTCTCTGCCCTAAATGCGATCGATCGCACAAGAGGTTGCGATCGATCGCCAGTACCACAGAAAGTGTGATTTAGGGTTTACGTGCCTGAAACAGAAAATGAATTGATTAGGTTTTGATAAAACAAAGATGGTAAAAATAAAGTAATAATAATAATGATTAAACGAAAGTAATCCTAAAAGGAACTTTTAGTGCAATCCCCGGCAACGGCGCAAAAAACTTGTTGAGTGATTATATACCTAAATAATTAAGTCGATAATCGCACTAGTTTTACTTGCAAGTGCACAAGGTCAACAGTGTAGTATAGTGTGCGAAAGCAAGGTCATCTCCACAGGGATTGGTAAAGTTCGGTTTTTAGAATTAGTTTCTTTAAGTAGAAAGAAATAAAGTAACTGTTGTGTGTGATTTGATAATAATAAAGACATAGGGCTTTGATATCCACCACTAGTCATACTTTCCTAATTGTATAAGGTATCAGTGCACTAGCCTTATCATGTATACCTACTGGTTGCCAACCTAAGGGCATGGTATCTACTCTTTAAGCTATTGATTTCCCTAAGCAACGAGTTAGGCATGGTATCTACTCTAACTCTTTTCTTCCTTAAGGGATTCAGCATGGTATCTGCTTGAGTTGTTTCTTAAGAAAACATAAGTACTATAGAAATCGACAACCACATGAGACCTAGGGCATGGTATCTACTCCCAGTTTCCCATGTTGATTAACCCGGGTATTCGGATAAGATATCCATTGTTACTAATGTTAGACCCAGGACTCGGTCATCCAAATTGATTTAACTAACAGGTCCATACCACATGCATACGCTGGCCATACACATATATATGAGGAACTTAAATAAGCACAGGCATTAATCAAGTTAAGCAACATAATAAAGGCTATTGGTAAAGATTTATAAATGTATAAATATATGAGAAAGCATAACTAGGGCTTCAATCGAGCCCTATAAGAAAGTTAGTTACACATGCTGTCTAAAAACATCATATATAAATTAAACATAAAGAGAAGAATAAACCCGAGAGAAGAGGCGTCAATTCTCTCCCAAAGCTTACAACTCAAAGTAAAAGCTAAGAGAAGTGTTCTCTAAGTTGTGTGCAATTGTGTGTGCTTTATAGGTGTATTTAGAGGTCTTTGAGAAGTCCTAAGAGGTGCAGGAAACCCTAAACTTCCTAAACCGACAAAAACTCTTTATTTCCAAAACAAGGTTCTACAGTTTACTGTTCACACTCGTACATGTGCGGTTGATCGCACACGTCTTGCGCTCGATCACAGTGCTGCACTCGATCCCTCTTCTATGCGTATGATCGCAATGTGCGCTCGATCGCATTGCATGGTGCGATCGATCGCAGATTGACCATAGAATGCTCCAGGATTTCCAGGCTTCTTCCTTTAAGTGCCAAAACTGCTTCTTTTCTTCCAAAACCTATAAAACACATATGAAATACACAAATGAAGTAAAACAAACTAAATTAACATAACTAAGGACCTAATAAATGTAAATAAGGGGGCTTAAATATGAATATTTAAGCACCTATCAGTGTCCTCAAGAGATGTGAAGAAGCAACTTAGTACTAAATTGGGAAAAATGTCACTTTATGGTTCAATAAGGCATTGTGTTGGGTCATTCCATTTCCAACAAAGGTATTGTGGTAGACAAGGCTAAGATCGACATCATTTCAAAGTTTCCTATTCCTCTAACAGTCAAGGGTGTTAGAAGTTTCCTTGAGCGTGCTGGATTCTACAGACGATTCATCAAGAACTTCTCTAAGACCTCTAGGGTGTGCACTGTTAACTAAAGATACCAAGTTTGAATGGACGAATGAATATATGAAAGCTTTCAATATATTGAAGAACATGCTCACCTCCACACCAATACTGATGGCACCTGATTAGAGTCTTTCATTTGAGCTGATGTGTGATGCTAGTGTCTTCGTCTTGGGCTCTGTCTTGGGTCAGAGAGTTAATAAGGTACCTCATGCTATTTATTATGCTTCTAGAACATTAAATGATGCTCAGCTAAATTATTCTACTACTGAAAAAGAATTATTAGCAGTTATTTTTGCTTGAGAGAAGTTTATATCATACCTGATTAGCTCTAAGGTTATTGTATTTACTGATCATGCTGCTTTAAGATACTTGTTTGCTAAGAAAGATGCAAAGCCTAGGCTGATCAGACGGGTACTCCTACTGCAAGAATTTGACTTGGAGATTAAAGACAAAAAAGGCAGTAAGAATGTGGTTGCAGATCACCTATATAGGCTACCTCATAAGGACAACAAAAATGAGCTACCTTTGAATGAGAACTTCCCCGATGAACAATTGTTCCCATTACAGGTAACACTTCCATGGTATGCTGATATTGTCAATTATATAACTGCTAAGGATTTTCCTCCAGGTATGTCCAGTCAAGAAAGAAAGCGGTTGATATCTATGTCTCGGCACTACCATTGGGATGACCCCTACCTATTCAAATTTTGTCCTATCAAATCATCCGAAGGTGTGTCTCTGAGGGTGAGCATATGAGCTTTGTTGTGAGTTTTAATTTACTCGCATGCGCACGAGTCGTTTGCAATATAGCGTTGTGCAAGTGCGAGGTTGAATCCACAGGGAATTGCGTTGTGAAAATATAATTTAATCTAAACTAACTCTATTTTTAACCTAGTTCCGAATTGTGAATGATAATTTGCAAAACAAATTAAAACTAAATTAAATTGATTTAAAATCTAATAATAAAAAGCACTAAGGTTTCCGAATCCACCCCACCGAAGTTAAGCATACATGTTCTAAAAATATAGCCTATCAAAACATTCCATGAATCCAACTATAAGACAAAAAAACAAAGAATATCCCAACTAAACCAAAAGCACCCAATGTATCCGCTCTTAACAAATCACAAAGGGAATCCAATTTAATCGAAAAGCATTCAATGTATCCATCAGATGAAACACAAAGAAAATCCAACAGACAATTTAAACTCAATCAATTATAAGATTAACTCAAATAATTGACAGAACATTTATACTAAAAATTGTCAGATTTGTACAAGCAAATCTGAACTACTACGCCAAACAACGGCGGGGCTTCATCTTCAACCTTAGCTGAAGAGTCTAGCCACTCATAATTATAAAACTATAATAAAAAGTGCTAAACATTTAAACTAAAACAACTGAATATAAATAAATAAATAAACAACTTTACATGGGAGAAATTCCACTCGCTGACGGGCGGCGCTTCCCCTCATGGTAGCAATGCCTTCGGGATCCACCAGAATGCTGACGGACGTCCACCGGTAAACACCAAACTGGCTCAGGAATTGTACACTTAATGATGAAGCGAGATGGTGTTTATATAGGGGAAGACCCGGAGCAATATGGGTTGTAGATTTGATGTGGGATACTGCCCGTGTGCGCTCGATCGCAGTGTAGTGCGATCGATCGCAGGTACGATCGATCGCATGTCTTGTGCGCACGATCTCATGTGCGCTCGATCGCATGTCTACTACGATCGATCGCAGATGCACTGAACTTCAAATATTTCGATGTGGGATGTTGATCATGCTCTCATTCGTAGGCAGGTGCGCTCGAGCGCAGGTGCGCTCGATCGCATATCTCGTGCGATCGATCGCAATGTCTCCAGAAGCTTCACATCTCCTGAAATGCTTTATTTTCTCCACAAACCTGTAAAAATACACAAAACACAAGAAAGACGTAAAATAAAGTGAAATACTATTAACTAAGAGCATAACAAATATAAGTTTAGGGTCTAAAATATGCAATATTTAAGACTCATCAAATACCCCCAAACTTATATTTTGCTAGTCCCTTAGCAAAACAAAATAAAAGACTAAATGAAAAACAAAGAATATAAAGATAAGTTCATCACTCATGGTATCCAAAAATTTAAGGAACACACATCACCATGATATTCATTCATGAGCAAGCTTAAAAAGATAAACCCATCTTCGCAATGAATAGAAATGTTAAAATCTGATTACTTACAAAAGGCATGTTAAGGCATCACAAGTCTGACACTGTGTAAAGTGAATTAGCATATAGAAATGAAGCTTCCAAGTGACTCCAATGTGAAAGGTCTCCATGTCTCAAGATTCACCGAATTTCCCATCAAAATGAACAAAAAGGCATAGTTTTTATTTTATTTTTTTTTCTTTTTATTTTTTTAACAATAATAAGGCACGACTATGTTTAGTTCCCTTAAGCTTTCTAATTGACCCATGTAGCGAGTGTTGAGTCAATGACTCCCAAACCAGGTGGTTTTAGGGCATTAGGTGTAAAGATACCCCTAAGGACTTACTAACTCAAGTCAAAAAGGCTACGAAATTAAACCGACCTTAATATTACCAAGCAAAATTCCACCTTTTGACGTGAACACTCACTGCTTACTGAGGCAAGAGGTCCAGTTACTCAGTGAAAAGTTTATTGATAATTTTTTTTTAAAAAAAAATTTCCTATGCCCAAGAGTTCATCCAAAAAGTCATCCAGTTTCAGTTAAGATAAGGAAAAATACACATTAAAATCACATGTCATACCTCACATAATTTGTGCTAATGTGCTCGTGTTAGATTATGTCAAACATGTGAATTCTCAAATGCCTAAGGTAAGTAACTAAATTTTAAAATTTATCACCAGATCATGTGTTCAAAATGTTAAGCTCACCAATGACATCACATCACAGAAAATGTTTAGATCAACCAAAATTTCACGATAACATGAGCATGCATTTATCTCTATGACGAAAAGACAACAAATTAGGACAAAGTGTGTGATGTGTCTCCCATACCCCCAAACTTAAATTACATATTGACCCCAATGTGTGACTAATATGGAAAGAGCTGACCTGAGATATGGAGAACTATCTGGACTGGTATGGCTCATAGCATACCCCCAAACTTGAACTGAAGTACGCTTTGTCCCTGAAAAAATAAAAACTGAAAAACAAAAAATACTGGAAACAAACATTAATCATAAAAATGCGAAATAATAAATAAACAAAAGAAAAGATAAGCTGTGGGGTGCCTCCCATGAGTGCTAAGTTTAACGTCTTCAGCCAGACTCTCCCTAGAATACTTCACTCAATCTGAGTAACTAGGATCCTCCAACAGTATCGTCTCAATGTTCAGACTCCTCAACTCTAAGAATGGTTTTAGCCTCTGTCCATTTACCTTGAAAGTATTACCATTCTTAGGATCCTCCATCTCGATGGCCCCATGAGGAAAAACCGATTAAATAAGGAATGGGCCTGACCATCGGGATTTGAGCTTGCCTGGAAAAAGATGCAGGTGCGAATTATAAAGAAGAACTTTCTGACCCGGCTCAAAAGCTCGTCTCAAAATGTTTTGGTCATGAGTCTTCTTCATTTGTGCTTTGTATGATCGGGCACACTCATATGCATCATTCCGTAGCTCCTCCAATTCATTGAGTTGGAGCTTCCGTTGTGAGCCAGCCTTGGAAAGATTGAAATTTAGTTGCTTGACAGCCCAATACGCACGATGCTCTAATTCAACCGGAAGGTGACATGCCTTTCCGTATACAATGCGATAGGGAGACATGCCAATTGGCATCTTGAAGGCTGTCCGATATGCCCACAGTGCATCCATCAATCGCAGAGACCAATCCTTTCTATTAGGGTTCACAGTCTTTTCCAAAATTTGTTTGATCTCGCGATTTGAAATTTCCACTTGACCACTCGTCTGTGGGTGATATGGGGTGGCAACTTTGTGCGTGATATAATACTTCTTCATCAACTGATCAAAGATCTTGTTGCAAAAGTGCTTACCTCCATTACTTATGATTGCTCGAGGCATACCAAAACAAGCAAAAATAGTGTCTTTCAAGAACTGGACCACAACTCTGTGGTCATTGGTCTTGCACGCAACGGCCTCCACCCACTTGGACAGATAGTCCACAGCAACTAGAATGTATAAGTAGCCAAAAGAGTTTGGGAATGGTCCCATGAAATCAATGCCCCACACATCAAAAATCTCAACAATCAGAATAGGGTTGAGGGGTATCATATTTCTCCTAGAAAGACTCCCTAGCTTTTGGCAACGCTCACAAGATATACAGTAGGTGTGAGAGTCCCGGAACAGGGTAGGCCAATAAAATCCATCCTGCAAAATCTTTGCAGCGGTCTTTTTAGCACTAAAATGGCCTCCACATGCATGATCATGACAAAAGGCGATGACATCAGATTGGTCATGCTTAGGAATACACCGTCTAATGATCTGATCAGGACAATACTTGAACAGGTAAGGATCGTCCCAGAAAAAGTGTTTTACCATGGCCAAAAATTTTGATTTATCTTGCCTCCCCCAATGCAAGGGCATGTGTCCGGTGACAAGATAGTTCACTATGTCAGCAAACCATGGTGCGAGACTGTGAGTAATGTGCATCAATTGCTTATCAGGAAAGGTCTCAGAAATGGGAGTGGCAGCCTCACTGAATTCCACAATCAATCTAGACAAATGGTCCGCCACCACATTTTTCGAACCTTTCTTATCCCGAATCTCAATGTCGAACTCTTGAAGTACCAAGATCCATCGAATAAGACGAGATTTAGCATCTTTTTTAGAGAAATACTTCAATGCAGCATGGTCCGAGTAGATAATGACTTTAGATCCTAACAAGTAGGATCTGAACTTGTCTAATGCAAAAACGACTGCAAGCAACTCCTTCTCAGTGGTAGAGTAATTGAGTTGTGCGTCGTTTAGAGTTCGACTTGCATAATAGATAGCATGGGGAAGTTTATCAACACGTTTCCCCAAAACAACTCCAACAGCATAGTCTGATGCGTCACACATAATCTCAAAAGGCACATCCCAGTTAGGTGGCTGAATAATGGGTGTGGACGTCAGAATCTTCTTCAGATCCCCAAATGCTTTCTTACAATCCTTATCAAATAGAAATGGGGCATCTTTTAGTAACAACTTGCACAAGGGCCTGGCGATCTTGCTGAAATTCTGGATAAATCGCCTATAGAAACCTGCATGGCCAAGAAAAGATAGAACCACTTTCACCGTACGTGGGGGTGGAAGGCTGGAAATCAAATCCACCTTCGCTTTGTCGACCTCAATCCCTCGATGAGATACGATATGCTCCAGTACAATTCCTTGCTTGACCATAAAATGGCACTTCTCCCAATTAAGCACCAGGATCTTCTCCTTGCACCGTACCAAAACCAAAGAGAGATGGTGCAGGCACTCCTCAAATGTTGAACCGAAGATGGAGAAGTCGTCCATGAAAATCTCCAAGAACCGCTCTACCATGTCAGAGAATATACTGACCATGCACCGCTGAAAAGTGGCGGGTGCATTACATAACCCAAAGGGCATGCGACGGTAGGCGAAGGTCCCAAAAGGACAGGTAAATGTTGTCTTCTCCTGATCTTTGGGGTCCACGGGGACCTGGTTATATCCAGAATAACCATCCAAAAAGCAATAATACTCGTGCCCAGCCAAACGCTACACCATCTGATCAATAAATGGAAGTAGAAAGTAATCCTTCCTTGTGGTAATGTTCAGCTTACGGTAGTCTATACACACTCTCCACCCAGACTGCACACGAGTTGGCACCAACTAGTCGTCCTTATTCTTTACTACCGTTAATCCAGCTCGCTTGGGCACGACATGAATGGGGCTCACCCACTTGCTATCAGAGATGGGATAAATGATCCCTGCATCTAACAGCTTAATAACCTCTGCCCTCACAACCTCTTGCATAGCAGGATTGAGCCTTCTTTGTAGCTCCCTCGATGGCTTAGCATCTTCCTCCAAATGTATCCTGTGCATCACCACCGAGGGGCTGATTCCCTTAATATCCTCAATGGTCCAGCCGATAGCTTCCTTGTGCTCTCTTAAAACATCTAATAATTTCTCCTCTTGAGCCTCTCCCAAATCTGAAGCTATTATCACAGGCAAACAGTATGCTGGACCCAGGAACTTATACTTAAGATTATCCCGTAAAGGCTTAAGTTCCTTCTTTTGAGGTTCTGGTGACACCTTTTCCTCCTCCTCCTTGCTTTCTTGAGGATCATACTCCAAAATGGCATTTACTTCCTCGAGTAACTTATCTAAACCTAAGTCCTCTCCAAAGTGAGCAAAGCATGCCTCCATGGGATCCTCAATGCTTGATTCATCCACAGTATCCTCAAGAATCTCCTCTATCAAGCATACATCTCTCACTTCATCATATTCCAGTGGTTGCCTAGTGATATCAAAAATGTTCAACTCCACTGTCATATTTCCGAAGGAGATCTTCATCACCCCTGTCCTACAATTGATTAGGGCGTTAGCCGTGGCTAAGAATGGTCACCCTAGAATCACCGGTATTTGAATCCCTACATTCTGAACCGGCTCTGTGTCAAGCATAATAAAATCCACGGGGAAATAGAACTTATCCACTTTTATCAAAACGTCCTCAACTATCCCCCATGGTCTTTTCACTGACCTGTCAGCCAATTGAAGAGTCATGGATGTGGGCTTCAATTCTCCTAACCCCAACTGCACATAGACTGAGTAGGGTAGAAGATTCATACTCGCCCCTAGATCCAAAAGGGCCCTCTCAATATGGCTGACTCCTATCGTGCAAGAGATGGTAGAACACCCTGGGTCCTTATACTTGATGGGTAGCTTGCACTGAAGGATTGAACTGACCTGCTCGGTCAAAAATGCCTTATTTGGGACATTCGTCCTCCTCTTGATAGTGACCAAGTCCTTTAAAAACTTGGCATATGATGGCACTTGATGGATGGCATCCAAAAATGGGATATTGATTTGGACTTGCTTGAATACCTCCAGAATTTCCTCATACTTCCCTCCTTTCTTGGGCGCCTGTAATCTCTCGGGGTAGGGCACTCTAGGTACAAACGACCTATGAGGGTCTTTCTCAGTAGGTGTGGCTGTAGATGGCTCAGCATCTCTCTTCTCTGTGTTGCCACTCCCTTGCCCTTGCTGCATAGCAGAGCTCTCTTCCACTCAATTGTCCACTTGTCTCCCAGACCTCAGTGTGAAAATCGACTGTACTTGTTCCGCCCCGTGCCTAGAAGTTGATGAACTCTCAACCATATATTGCCCTTTCAGGTTGGGCACGGGTTGACTGGGGAACTTTCCCTTCTCTCTCTCACCCAAGTGATTTGCAATTTGCCCTATTTGACTCTCCAACTTGGCAATTGCTTGAGTGTTTACCAATGTTGCACTCCTCACATCACTCATATTTTGCCTAGTCGCCTTCATGAACTCCTTAAAGGTGTCCTCTAGTGACTGTTAAACTGGTTCTGGTGTTTGAGTGGGTGTGTGGTAAGCAGGTGAAGGTGCTGGATGGGCAGAACGACCATAATTAGGAATTTGTGGGGCAAATCCGGGAGGATATTGATTTTGAGCATGATGAGGGGCTCCTCCCTGATTCATTGGTTGGTTCTGCCTCCATGAAAAATTTGGGTGGTTCCACCATCCTGGATTGTACATCTCGGAGTACGATCCATTTGACTGCCTTCGAAAGTCATTGAAAGCATTTACTTGTTCCAGAGGATACTCGGCACAAGCCGGCATTGATGGGCAATTTTGTGCTAGATGCATAGGACTAGCACAGATGGAACAGCTTTCAACATTGAATGTGTTGGCAGCATTGATGGATTGGCTCACAGTGAGAGCGTCAATCTTCTTGGTGAGGGCATCTAACTTTATCCTTAAATCAGTGTCCTCCCTGACCTCATAGATGCCTCCCCTCTTAGGAGCACGAATTGACTTATCTCGACAGCTTGAAAAATCCCACTGTTGTGAGTTGTCGGACAACTTGTCCAACGCCATATATGCTTTGTCTCCTATCAGACTCAAGAATGCCCCCTCATTCATAGACTCGATCATGCTACGGTTGGGTTGAGTCAACCCTTGGTAGAAGAATTGAACGAGTCTCCACTTCTCATAACCATGTGGAGGGCATCTGATCAGTAACTCTTTAAAGCGCTCCCAGCTTTCAGAGAACTTCTCATTCTCGTCCTGAGTGAAAGAGCTAATCTCCTTTCGGCACTCATTCACTCTAGACATTGGGAAAAACTTATGGTAAAATTTACTAAGCAGGTTTTCCCAAGATGTAATAGACCCGGACGTGTTAGAGTCCAACCACGTCCTAGCTCTATCGTGAAGGGAGAAAGGGAAGAGTCGAAGATGGACTGACTCCTCAGAAAAGTTCTGGAATTTGAATGTAGCACAAATGTCTTTGAACTTCTTCACATGACTATAAGGATTTTCAAGATCTAAGCCATGGAATGAGGGTAGGAGTTGGATAACATGTGGCTTCAAATCAAAGTGTGTGGCATTGGTTGGTGGCAACACTATGCAGGAAGATGAGTTAGTCGCAACGGGTGCGAACAAATCCCTAAGGGATGTAGTGGAGTCCACGTTCCAAGCTCTAGGTTGCTCTACATGTTCAGGATGATTAAAATTTTCTTCCATCTCAACAGTCTCTCTCTCAACTAGTGCTCATTTCTGCCTCCTAAGAGTTCTTTCTAAGTTGGGATCTAAATGTGTCAAATTTAAGTTCAAGGATCTCCGACCAAGCATACACCAACAGAAAAATAATGAGATACTAACCAGCAGAAGCAACAGAATAAAGCAAAACTCAAAAAATTTAATTTATTTTTATCTTTTATTTATTATTATTATTATTATTTTTTTAAATTGCTAACTAACTAGTAGAAAAATAAAATTAATTCAGACCAAAAATTTTCACAAACCAAACAACTCCCCGGCAACGGCGCCAAAAACTTGTTGTGAGTTTTAATTTACTCGTAAGCGCACAAGTCGTTTGCAATATAGCGTTGTGCAAGTGAGGTCGAATCCACAGGGAATTTTGTTGTGAAAATATAATTTAATCTAAACTAACTCTATTTTAACCTAGTTCCGAATTGTGAATGATAATTTGCAAAACAAATTAAAACTAAATTAAATTGAATTAAAATCTATTAATAAAAAGCACTAAGTTTTCTGAATCCACCCTACCGAAGTTAAGCATACATGTTCTAAAAATATAGCCTATCAAAACATTCCATGAATCCAACTATAAGACAAAAAAAACAAAGAATATCCCAACTAAACCAAAAGCACCCAACGTATCCGCTCTTAACAAATCACAAAGGGAATCCAATTTAATCGAAAAGCATTCAATATATCCATCAGATGAAACACAAAGAAAATCCAACAGACAATTTAAACTCAATCAATTATAAGATTAACTCAAATAATTGACAGAACATTTATACTAAAAATTTTCAGATTTGTACAAGCAAATCTGAACTACTACGCCAAACAACGGCGGAGCTTCATCTTCAACCTTAGCTAAAGAGTCTAGCCACTCATAATTATAAAACTATAATAAAAAGTGCTAAACATTTAAACTAAAACAACTGAATATAAAGAAATAAATAAACAACTTTACATGGGAGAAATTCCACTCGCTGACGGGCGGCGCTTCCCCTCGTGGTAGCAATGCCTTCGGGATCCACCAGAATGCTGACGGACGTCCACCGGTAAACACCAAAGTGGCTCAGGAATTATACACTTAATGATGAAGCGAGATGGTGTTTATATAGGGGAAGACCCGGAGCAATATGGGTTGCAGATTCGATGTGGGATACTGCCCGTGTGCGCTCGATCGCAGTGTAGTGCGATCGATCGCAGGTACGATCGATCGCATGTCTTGTGCGTACGATCTCATGTGCGCTCGATCGCATGTCTGCTACGATCGATCGCAGATGCACTGAACTTCAAATATTTCGATGTGGGATGTTGACCATGCACTCGTTCGTAGGCAGGTGCGCTCGAGCGCAGGTGCGCTCGATCGCATATCTCGTGCGATCGATCGCAATGTCTCCAGAAGCTTCACATCTCCTGAAATGCTTCATTTTCTCCACAAACCTGTAAAAATACACAAAACACAAGAAAGACGTAAAATAAAGTGAAATACTATTAACTAAGAGCATAACAAATATAAGTTAAGGGTCTAAAATATGCAATATTTAAGACTCATCAAGCTTATTGTAACATTCCTATCAGTTTGCTTGTGGAGGACATTTTGAGGCCAAGAGATTAGCTCTTAAGGTATTACAATCTGGTTTTTATTAGCCTAATTTGTTTCAAGATACCTTTTTATTTTGCAGCTCATGTGATAGATGCCAGAAGATAGGTAACATCTCATCCCAAAATCAGATGCCATTACAAAATATTCATGTAGTCAAGCTTTTTGATGTATGGGGTATTGATTTTATGGGTCCATTTCCTAACTCGTACGAGTATTTATATTTTTTTGTGGGTGTGTCTAAATGGGTCGAGGGTGTCCCCTCAAAGATTAATGATCACAAAGTGGTTATAAAGTTTTTACAAGATAACATCTTTACACGGTTTGGGACTCCAAGAGCATTCATTAGTGATGGAGGCAGCCACTTCCATAATCAATCTTTTGCTGCCCTAATTAAGAAATATGGGATCACCATAAAGTTGGCACTCCATATCACCCTCAAACCAGTGGCTAAGTGGAGTTAAGTAACCGAGAGATCAAAAACATCCTGGAGAGGACTGTGAATCTGAGTAGGAAGGATTGGTCTTTACACCTGAATGATGCTTTATGGGCATATAGGATAGCCTAAAAAACACCAATTGGCATGTCTCCATACCACCTAGTCTTTAGAAAAGCATGCCATCTACCGGTGGAGTTAGAGCATCGAGCATATTGGGCCATAAAACAGTTCAATTTTGACGTGAAATAAGTGATTGAGAAGAGAAAGTTGCACTTAAATGAGTTGGAAGAATTAAGGCATGATACCTATGAGAACACCAAGCTCTACAAAGAAAGGACCAAAGCTTATCATGATAAACAGCTGATTAGGAAAGAGTTTCATGTGGGACAAAAGGTGCTGCTTGATAAGAGTCATAAAATGCATCGTAACAGTACTTATTTGTTAGCATTTTAGGGTTGATCGAGGTTTGAATTACAATTTTATACTTAATAACTCTAAAGTAATATTCTTGGATATATAACTTATTTCAGTGCATTTTGAGGTACTTTGAGTTCAAAAGAGATGGAAAGCTATCATAGCTTAAAGCACGATGCTTCGATGCATATTCGAGTGAGGGTATGGTTGTGAAAGGAAAAAATGAAGAGAAAACCAAGTCTTAAATATAGGTGCTGCAGCCCGAAGAAATCTAAGCCTCAGCCTCCAGAACCAAGCCCAAAAGAGCAAGGAAACCATCAGTGTGCATCGCAGCCTAGACCAGGCAAGGCTGTGGCGCCTAGAGCATCCACAAGCATCAGCACCAGGCTGAGCCGCAGCCTAGACTAGACAGGGCCACGGTGCCCAGAAGCTCACTTAACCAAGACTAGATAGAGCCGCGGCACGAATAAGTGAGAGCCGTGGCGCTTACTTGTGCCGTGGCGCACACATGAACCCTTGTTTTCCTAATTAGGGTTTTAGTTGATTGATTAGACTCAAACCGCCTTTGGACCTTTATATTATAAATAGATCACTTAGGGTTTGATAAAGACAACATCATTAAGGCGGGAAAACTTAAGAAGGCTACCATACTCTCCATCAAAGTGTTCAAGCATGAACCCCATGGCCAACTAATCTCCAAGCAAGGCGAAGGGATGAATCCCTAGGTGTAGTTGTTCTTATTTTCATTCTTGATTCAGTTGTAAGGATTTATTGTTAAAACATTGTTTATGAGTTATTATTTAATTCAACAAGAAGAATTTAGGTTCATGTGACAGTTGCACTTTATGTTCTTCTTATCTTAGATTTTCTTAATCCGGTGATTGCATGCTTCTTCTCCATATAAGTCTAGTCAAGCTCTTCTTGTGTCAAGTTATTTGGATGTGATTGAGTCTGGTAGACTTATCTTTTAGGTTTGTCCATTACTGTGATATTGTCATTAAGATATATTGTTGTTTCTTGATAAATCTAGAGGATAGGTCATGTGTGCTTAAATCGAAATCAAAGAGTACTTCATAGCAATTACATTAGGGTTTACATGTGCTTTGATTGAATATACACCGATTGCTTGTTTGGGATGTGAAACTTGCAATCGAGATAAAAACAATTGAATCAAGATTGGAATAAGGCAACGAACCTAGGGAGGATTCTCGGAACCTTTTTGTTTCCTTATTATATTCTTTATATTATTTACACAATTTTCTCACATTACTTTATTATCAAAACTCATATTCTTTCACTTGATCTTTATCGTTCATGTTAAGGTTTTCACTTTTCCTTGTAGTTCGCTTTTCCTCATGGGATTGACACCTCAACTATACACAATAACCGCGTATTAGTTTAAGCGTAACCAAATTTTGGCGCTGTTGCTGGGGAAACACGCTTACATACAAGGAAGATTGTCAACTTTGAGACAAGACGGTAGTATTGTTCCTTTCTCTAAGTTTTTGATTTTTTAATTTTCTTTTATTATTCTATTTTATTTATTTCCCTTTTAACTCATTTGGTGTATGCTTAGACTGAGAAATTCGTGAGGTAGATTCATTAGAGGACCCGAAATAGAGTTACCCTCTCCTTCCTCATCCGTTAGTGAAACCTCGCCTAGATCAAACTATAGTGTACACCCAAACGAGAATTTAGAAGATTTTTTTAACATGGCTAATAACCCCAATGAGAATGTTGCTAGGACACTTAAGGATTACTTACATCCTAGCCGAACAGCCACACTATCAGGCATCATGTTTCCAATTAACACTAGCCATCAAGATTTTAAAACAGGGATGATACAATTACTCCTTACATTTCATGGCTTAGAAAATGAAAACCCATATGTGCACATCAGGGAGTTTGAGGAAGTAGTTGTGACCTTTCATAGTCAATATGCAACTGATGATATCGTGAGAGTCAAATTTTTTCCTCTTTCTTTGAAGGATAAAGCTAAAAGTTGGCTATACTCGCTGAGGCCATGATCTATTGGGTCATGGAATGAGATGACCCAAGTCATCTTTAATAAATACTTCCCTTAACATAAGACCAATGCTTTAAAAAGACAAATCTCCACCTTTGCATAAAAGGACAATGAGACTTTGTATCAGTCTTAGGAGAAATTTAAGGAGTTATTGAGTATGTATCCTCACCATGGGTATGAGAATTGGCGTTTAGTGAGCTAGTTTTATAAGGGACTTACATATAGAGAGCACCAATTTGTAGAGATGATGTGTAATGGTGAATTTTTACAAAAAAGATCCTGATAAGGCCATAGAGTACCTCAATGAGCTTGTTGAAAAAATTCACACTTGGACTGGACCTAGTGCTACTGAAAGCACAAATAGGTCACGACCTATAGGAAACCCCACTGGTGGTGGAATTTACCATCTTAAGGAAGAAGACAACCTAAAGGCTAAGGTTGAAATGCTCACTAGGGAGTTAGATGCATTAAAGACTAAAGGCTCAAAACCAACACATGTGGCTAATCATGCCGAATCTTTAGAACCGTGTTTTGTGTGTGGCAGGGTACGTCATCCAGCCCAAGAGTGTCCCATATTTGTTGATATGAGAGGGATGTATAAGGAACAATATAATGCCTTAGGCATGTACAAGAAGCCTTTTGCACCCTTCTCTAATACCTACAATCTGGGATGGTGCAATTACCCCAATTTCAGCTGGAAGTCTAAAAACCAGTAGCTTGCACAACCCCCTAGATCATATCCTGCGCCATATCATACACCCTCATCCTCTAGGAGTTCTTTAGAAAACACTTTGCATGCTTTCATTGAGGCATAGGGTAAGACAAACCAAAGGTGTGAAACATTAATCACACAGGTTGTGGAAGAGAATAAGGAAATAAGGAGCCAAGTGTCCAAATTAATGGGCTCATTGAGTGTGAATGAGCGAGGTAAGTTCCCTTCCCAAGATCAGTCCACACCCCATGGTCAACACATGGCACAAGCAAATCTGAAAGATGTGAATGCCATTGTGACAAGAAGTGGTAAGTCATTACACATCCCAACAACAAACAAATCTGAGGATGTAGAAAAAGATCAAGGTAGTAGTGATGCCGAGCTGCCCAAGGACCCCGAGGTTACTAAAAGTCCTGTTAAGGCACCATTCCCTCAAGATTTAAAATCGAACAAGAAAAATCTGGACCAAACAATGAAATCCTAAAGAACCTAAGGCAAGTAAAACTTAATCTTCCTCTTTTGCATGTAATTAAACAAGTTCCTACCTATGCGAAAGTTCTCAAGGATTTGTGTACCATTAAGAGGAAGCACCATATAAAGAAAACAACATTCCTAATAGAGCAAGTTAGTGCTTTAATTGAGCAAAGGATCCCCCCCAAATACAAATATCATGGTTGTCCAACCATTGCATGTAGCATTGGAAATCATGAGGTTGGATAAGTATTGCTAGATTTAGGAGCTAGTGTAAATCTGATGCCATTTTCTATTTATTTGTAGCTGTGTTTGGGAGAAATCAAACAACCACTGTGGTATTGCAACTGGCTGACCAATCAGTCAAAGTACCCCAGGGTGTGGTAGAGGATGTTTTAATTCAAATTGATCAATTTTATTATCCTATTGATTTCCTAATCCTTAATACTACTTCTGCTGTTGACACTAACTCTAAAATTCCTTTGATTTTGGGTCGACCTTTCCTTGCCACTGCAAATACTCTAATTAATTGTAGGAATAGACTCATGAATTTGTCCTTTGGAAACATGACCCTCGAGGTGAACATCTTCAATGTTGCAAAACAGCCCGAAGATGAGGACAAGAACCACTAGTTATACATGATCGGGTCACTCATCGATAGGGGAGTTCCTATAGCTCATGATTTTGATCCTCTTGAGTATTTTCTTGTTAATTCTGAGTGTGATGCTATTAATGATAAGTCTGATGTAATTGATATTTGTACTATTTTTGATAAAACTCAGGATTATGGCACTCGAGCATGGCAACTGAAGTTTGAGGAATTTCTTGAAAGAAGCGAGAAACAAATCCTCGCAAGTGTGGAAGCACCCAAAGTTGAATTGAAGCCACTACCTAAGGGTTTGAAGCATGTCTTCCTCGGTCCAGGTGATACTTTTCCTGTTATTATCTCATTTGAATTGTCTAAGTCTCAATGTGAGAATTAATTCGGACCTTAAATGCACATAAATCAGCCTTAGGTTGGAGCATGGCTGATTTAAAAGGTATTAATCCCCTAATCTATTCTCATAAGATAAATCTGGATGAAGGAGCTAGCCTTCGTAAAGACCTTCAACGTATGCTTAACCCCACTATGCAAGAAGTAGTGAAAAATGAAATATTAAACCTATTAGATGCGGGAATTATATATCCCATAGCTGATAATAAATGGGTAAGTCCTATATAAGTCGTTCCTTAAAAGTCCAGTGTCACTGTGGTAAAGAATGACGTAGGAGAGTTAATCCCTACAAAACTTGTGATAGGGTGGCGAATGTGCATTGATTACAGAGAATTAAATGCTGCCACCCGGAAAGACCATTTCCCACTCCCCTTTATAGATTAAATTCTTGAGCGTGTAGCTAGTCATCCTTTTTACTATTTTTTAGATGGTTATTCTGGTTATTATCAAATTGAAATTGCGTTAGAAGACCAGGATAAAACCACTTTCACTTGTCCTTTTGGCACTTATGCTTTTCGTAGAATGACATTTGGATTGTGTAATGCACCTGGCACTTTTCAACGTTGCATGATGAGCATTTTTAGTGATATGGTTGAAAATTACATGGAAGTTTTTATGGATGACTTGACTGTTTTTGGATCTTCATTTGATGCATGCTTATTGAATTCAGAGAGAGTATTAATTCGTTTTGAAGAGAAGGAATTAGTATTAAATTGGAAAAAATACCATTTCATGGTACCTTCGGGTATTGTCCTAGGGCATATTGTTTCTTCTAAGGGGATAGAGGTTGATTAATCTAAGATTGAATTAATCTCTAAGTTGCCTACACCTAAAACAGTAAAGGATGTGAAATCTTTTCTTGGTCATGCTGGTTTTTATAAGAGGTTCATACAAAAATTTTCCAACATATCTAGACCACTATGTGCCCTCCTAGTTAAAGATGCCCCATTTGAGTGGACACAATCTTGTCAAGAGGCCTTTAAAATGCTGATTGGCAAGCTTACTTCAGCACCCATAATGCAGTCAGCTGATTGGACTTTACCTTTTGAAATAATGTGTGATGCTAGTGATTTTGCTATAGGTGCTGTTCTTGGACAGCAAAGGGAGGGAAAACCTTTTTATCATTTACTATGCTAGTAAAACTCTAAATAGTGCTCAAATGAATTACTCCACCACTGAAAAAGAATTGCTAGCTGTAGTATTTGCTTTGGACAAGTTTCGTGTTTATTTAATTGGTTCTCCTATTTTTATCTTCACAGATCATGTAGCCCTTAAGTATCTTCTTACAAAGAAGGATGCTAAGGCACGACTAATACGGTGGATTTTACTCTTGCAAGAATTTGACATCACCATCAAAGACAAGAAAAGAGTAGAGAACGTAGTGGCTGACCATCTCTCGAGGCTCACATTTGAGGACACCTCTGACGACATGCCAATCAAGGATGATTTTTTCGATGAGCAATTACTCTCTATTACTTCTCTACCATGGTTTGCTCATATCATGAATTATTTGGCTACCGGTGAGATACCAATGAATTGGAGCGCTCAAGACAAGAGGAAGTTCTTGAATGAGACTCCATAAGCATCCAAGAAAACTTCGGTCGAGATGGACCGGTCCTTTTGTAGTGAAGAATGTTTTTGCAAATGGGGCGGTGGAAATAGAGGATACTAGAGATGGTCAAATTTTTAAAGTAAATGGTCAACGTCAGAAAATCTTAATCGATAGGCAAGATCCAAAAGTGGAAGACATTCCATTTATGGATCCGGTCTATTCACCTTGACCATACCACAAAGTTTTTCTCACCAGCCCAGCAACTTGTGCACCTAGGCCCGGCCCACAGCACACCTCGCCCCACAGAACCTGGCCCAGGCCTTCTATCCCTCATGTCGCGCCCCAGTATCTTGCATGGTGCAGCACCCAGAATGCACGCCACACACGCCCATCCTTCAAACCGCGGCGTACCTCAGCCCATGCCATAGCGCCAGCTCGTGTCTAGCAATTTAAAACCCCAAATCAGCCCCTTTCCTCTTCATTTCTCTTTTACAAAAACATAGCACACTAATTTCTCTCCCATCCTTTCTCCAAACTCTCATCTACCCACTCACGTTTGCTCCAAATTTCTTGATTCTAACATCATTTCTTGAAGGATTGAGCACTAATATTGCAAATTTTGTTGGAAATTTCTCCATAAAAAAAAAAAACTTGATACTAAGAGGATTTTGGGTTCTTCAAAGAAGACTTCAAGTTGGTGGGTACTCTTTCTCTCTCCAACTTTGGGAATCAAGTAAGACCAATTTCTTCTCTTTGTTATTCATTTGTGCTATTTGGGTGGTTAATTTTGAATTAGTTATATTGTTCTATACATTTGATTCAAATGGCACCTAAGACTAAAAGACCAAGGGGGAAACAACCTCAAGAATTTGCTGAGAGTAAATTTGTTAGTTTTGAGGCTAGTGAGAGGTATGTTAGGATGATGCAAGCTAAAAAACCCATGCTTAAGAGAGGATTCACTATTACCAAGAGGGGGAACCCAACCCTATTTAGAATGATTCTTGATAGGAATTGGGGTACATTTGCTAGATAACCATCTCATTCCCTCACAAATGTGGTTAGAGAATTCTACGCTAATGCAAAAGAACATAGAAATGGTGGGGTGAAGGTGAAAGGAAAAATAGTTTCTTTTAGCAGCACATCTATCAATAGATTCTATGGGCTACCTGACAGAGAAAACAGTGAGTATATTACATATGCGTCTAATATTAATTATGAAGAGATTTGTAATACTCTCTATATTCCGGGCACTACATGGAAAATGACGAGTGATACCCCTATAACCTTGCCCAGTACTTCTCTGACTGTCAATGCTCGAGCTTAGAAATATTTTGTATGTCAGAGGTTGATACCTGTTACACACGGTAGTGACCTTACTATTGAGCAAGCTATTCTGATTTATGCGATGGGCATGACTATTGATGTGGGCCAAATCATATTTAATTCTATCATACATACTGTGCGGCAAAAGCTTGGATTGTACTTCCCTTCATTAATTACCCAATTATGCATCCAAGCCGACGTCAAGTATAATCCTGATGAGGAGGCCCAGCAACCCAAGAAGCCCATCGATGATGGTATGCTCACTCTGATTAAAGCCTCAAGGCCGCCAGCTTCGGGAGAGAGAGCAGCAGAAACAACTTTGGCACTTAAAGGAAGAAATCTGGAAATCCTGGAGCAACTGCTGGCTAAAGTGCGATCGAACGCACTATTGGGTGCGATCAAGCGCATCAGTGCTCGTGCGCACACAAAGAATAATTGAGTACAGTCTTGCGATCGAGGGCACAATGAATGTGATCGAGCGCACATGTACGGGCATAAACAGTAAAACGGCAGAACCAGTTTTGGAAATAGAGGAGGTTTTGCGTTTTTGGAAGTTTAGGGTTTCCAAGGTCTTGTAGGGTTATTCAAACCCTATAAATACACTTATAAACACACACAAAAAAATAGCCCTTCTTTTATCTTTTGCTTAGCTCGGAGTTGTAGGCTTTAGAGAGGATTGATAACCCGTCTCCATAGTATTCTTCGGGTTTTATATTTTATGTTTAGTTATGATGCCTATCTTAGACAGCATGTGTAACTAACTCTTTATAGGGCTCGATTGAAACCCTAGTTATGCTTTCCCATATATACATTCATTGATTATATTTGCAATAACCTTGATTATGATGCTTAACTTGATTAATGCCTGTGTTTATTTAAATTCCTTATATGTGTATGTCTGATCAATATGTGCATGTGGTATGGATTAGCTAGTTAGACCAATTTGGATTACCGAGTCCTAGGTACCAATTTGGATGACCGAGTCCTAGGTCTAACAATAGTAACAAAAGAAATCCACACCAAATTCTTGGGTTAATCAACATAGGAAACTGGGAGTAGATACCATGCCCTAGGTCTCATGTGGTTGTCGATTTCCAAAAATCTTATGCTCTCTTAAGGAACAACTCAGTAGATACCATGCTGAATCCCTTAAGAAAGAAAAGAGTTAGAGTAGATACCATGCCTAACTCGGTGCTTAGGGAAATCAATAACTTAAGGAGTAGATACCATGCTCTTAGGTTGGCAACTATTAGGTATTCATGATAAGGCTAGTGCATTGACATATTACTCGTTGGGAAAGTATAATTAGAGGTAGATATCAAGCTCTATGTCCTTATTATTACTAAAATCACACTCAACTATTATTTCTATCTTTTTATTGAGAAACTGATTCTAAAACCGAAATTCACCAATCCCTATGGAAATGATCTCGCACTTGCACATTATGCTACTATTGACCTTGTGCACTTGCAAGTAAAACTGTACGGTTATTTACTTATTTATTTAGGTAGATAAACGCACAACACCGAGCACCTTGAGCTTTTAGAGATTCGTTTTAACGAGCGTCAGAAATTCTTGCATGATCGGTTTGATCGTCAAGAACGATTCTTGGCTAGGCAAGCCGATTATCAGGCGGGGGTATACTCTTCTTTTGGTTAGATATACCAACACCTTGCCTCCACTACTGATTGTGATATGGATCACTTTCCCACTTTACCACCCTATCCGGGTTCATCTTTTGATCCAACTCCCGAGGAAGGTGAAGAAAATGAAGATAATGAAGAGAATAAAGAGGAGGATGAAGATATAGAAGATTAGTTTTAGGCTCTATCTTGTTTGTTCCATTTATTTTATTTTATTTTATTTATTATTATTGGATAACTATACTAACATTTATTGTGTATTTCTTTTTGTTATTTTATTTTCGTACTTTATTTTCGTTTTTATTTATTTCCATTTCATGTGTTACCCTAACATACGATGGGGATCTTAATGTTACACCGTAGTTCCTTTCTTTTTGTTTGTTTTGTTCTACGTTATAGATCACAATTTCAGCAAGAAGAACGGCATGTAGTTCAAAGAGTGGTGCACAACTTTCAGCTTCTGTGCACTTTTGCTTACAAAGGGAGTTTTCTTTACTTTATCTTTAACATTGAGGTCAATGTAATTTTTAAGTTGGGGGTGGAGGAAACATATTTCTTGTTTTCATTGAACTGCTTGGTGTCATTTTCCCTTTTTGTTTGTTTTTAGCATGCTTTGTATTAAGCCTTAGAATTAATTCACATGTCAATGATATGAGCTTAATTGAGATAGCATACAACATTTAGAAGAAATTAAATCTTGCTTCGGTTTGAGAATAATTTAAGTGTCAATCTTCATTTGGTTTGAGACTCTGGTTTTCGGTTTAAGAATAATTTAAGTGTCGATCTTCATTTAGTTTGAGACTCTGGTTTGCGGAAAGATTGCAAGATTAGTCTAAAACATTTAGAGAAGTTTTATCTGTGATTGTTTTGTGAATACTTTTGCGGTCTCGACAAGCTCTAGAACTTATTTGATAATCACTTGAGGCGAATTCCTAGAATGCACATTACTTAGGATATGATGTAGGCCATTTTTGGACCGTTTGAGCCTTTCAAACTTACCCTTGCTATATTTATCGCTAGTCACCTATTTGAGCATTTTCTCGAAAAATAATTTGAGCCTTGTTTCTTTCGATAACCCATTAACTTACCTTTATGAGCCTAATAATATTTCATCCTTACCCTTCTTTTGAAAGAACTTAGTTATACACATTTGTTGAGAAGCACTTGAGAGGAGTAAGGATGGAAATACAAAAAAAATAAAAAATATTACTACCATAACCCAAGTACATTAAAGGAGATAAGTTGGAGGTTGTGGAAAAGAAAAGAAAAAGAAAAGAATGAAAAAGAAGGTGAATGGTCTTATGCCAAAAAAAAAAGTGAATTATGGCAAAGAAAGAAGAAAAAAAAAAGTTGTGATTTATTGAGAAAAATGCTCGAAAAAATGGTTAAAAGAGTTGGGTGTTGAAGTAAGGTTATCCAGTTCTTAAAGTAAGTTGTGTTTAAAACTAAGAGATTAAGTTCTTTTATTTGTTGAAACTTTCCCGTTCTTTCTTAACCTTTACCTTAGCCTAACGTTACAAGATTATTAAAGACCTATTGATCCAAGGTAGTGTGATTTTTCTACAATAGTGGAGAGTGATTTGAAAAATGAGCCTATAGAGCTTGTTTTTGTGATTGATTTCACGCAAATTAAATATTTTAGAGGCCACGACTTATATTCATGAATGTTATTCATAAAATCATCCGGGTATTCGGATTAAAGGATTTTGATAAGATGGATGTTAAGAGTCGATAACAATTTTAAGATTGATGTTTGGATTACTTTTGGACTTGGGTGATATTTAATGATGCTATGTGTTGTGTGTTATGTACGATTTTTGAGACAAAAGGTGAATTAATCTTGGATTAACGCTAACATTGCTTTACTTTGTTTGATTCCTACCAAAGAATTCATTTCACATTGTCTTGTTTTCGCTTGAATTGCTAGGAACTAGCAATAAGCTAGTTAGGGGTTATGATGAGAGTCATAAAATGCATCGTAACAGTACTTATTTGTTAGCATTTTAGGGTTGATCAAGGTTTGAATTACCCTTTTATACCTTAATAACTCTAAAGTAATATTCTTGGATCATTGACTTATTTCGGTGTATTTTCAGGTACTTTAAGTTCAAAAGAGATGGAAAGCTATCATAGCTTAAAGCACGATGCTTCGATGCACATTCGAGTGAGGGCATGGTTGTGGAAGGACAAAATGAAGAGAAAACCAGGTCTTAAATATGAGCACTGCGGCCCGAAGAAGTTTAAGCCTTAGCCTCCATAACCAAGCCCAAAAGAGCAAGGAAACCATCAGTGTGCGCTGCGGCCTGGACCAGGCAAGGCCGCGATGCCTAGACCATCCACAAGCATCAGCACCAGGCTAAGCCATGGCCTGGATCAGGTAGGGCCGTGGCACCCAGAAGCTCACTTAACCAAGACCAGACAGAGCCGCGGCACGAGTAAGTGAGAGCCGCAGCGCGCACATTAATCCTTGTTTTCCTAATTAAGGTTTTAGATGATTGATTATACGCAAACTGCCCTTGGACCTTTGTATTATAAATAGATCACTTAGGGTTTGATAAAGACAACATCATTAAGGCTGGAAAACTCAAGAAAGCTACCACACTCTCCATCAAAGTGTTCAAGCATGAACTTCATGGCCAACTAATCTCCAAGCAAGGCAAAGGGATGAATCCCTAAGTGTAGTTATTCTTATTTTCATTCTTGATTCAGTTGTAAGGATTTATTGTTAAAACATTGTTTATGAGTTATTCTTTGATTAAACAAGAAGAATTTAGGTTCATGTGACAGTTGTACTTTATGTTCTTCTTATCTTAGATTTCTTAATTTGGTGATTGCATGCTTCTTCTCCATATAAGTCTAGTCAAGCTCTTCTTATGTCAAGTTATTTGGATGTGATTGAGTCCGGTAGACTTATCTTTTAGGTTTTTCCATTACTGCGATATTATCATTTCTTGATAAATCTATAGGATAGGTCATGTGTGCTTGAATTAAAATCAAAGAGTACTTCATAGCAAGTACATTAGGGTTTACATGTGCTTTGATTGAATATACACCGATTGCTTATTTGGGATGTGAAACTTGCAATCGGGATAAAAACAACTAAATCGAGATTGGAATAAGGCAACGAACCTATGGAGGATTCCTGTAACCTTGTTGTTTCCTTATTATATTCTTCGTATTATTTACACAATTTTCTCACATTACTTTATTATCAAAACTCAGATTCTTTCACTTGATCTTTATCGTTCGTGTTACGGTTTACATTTTTCCTTGTAATTCATTTTTCCTCATGGGATTGACACCTCAACTATACACAATAACCGCCTATTTGTTTGAGCGTAATCATTGCTCTACAATTCACAATTAAGACAGTTCCCAAGTAAACTCAAGTCTCGATGGTCTGGTCCTTATGTGGTCACTAAGGTCTTTCCTCATGGTGCTTTGGAGATCTATGGTTCCAACAGTAATAAGACATTCATAGTAAATGGATACAGAGTCAAGCCATACCTTGAAACCAACTTGCCACCAAGAGATGAAGATTTGGTACTCCAATCTATCTAGTATGCAGCAGAGCTAAGAGCACTTGAGCCACATGAGGTGGACTTTAAGTGCCCCCTTCCAAGAGAGTAGCACTGAAGCTACTATAGAGAGCATTTGAGTAGTTCAGATTTTGATAAACATGTAGCTCAAGCGCCTCTATTGAACTCAATGGTACTAAGGCCACTAAATACGGTACAGTTTTATTTATTTTTGCTAATTGTTTTCATTATTTTTAATTTTTTAGTCCTTTTTATAGTTCATTTAGTTGTCAGCACTATCTGTCCTTGCGATCGAGCGCACTCCATAGTGCGCTCGAGTGCAACCTCGCCATGCACTCAATGGCGCACGAGCGCACCACACCAACACACACACTTGCACACAAGTATGATCAAGTGCACTTCACAGTGCGATCGAGCACACTCGGGGCAAAAAGTCACATGTTTATTTAGGTTATTTTCTTTTCTTCACTGTCACTTTCACTCCCTTCACTTGCACTCACTCTCTCACTGCACTCAGCACTCATAGTGTTGCTACTGATTGCACCACTCTCATGCCACCACTCATGTCACCACACAGTTGGCCGCCCCACACCACCATCCCCTCCCCCTCTCCACCAACAAGTAATTCTCATTTTGCTCTTCACTCACACACATGGGCACTCACCATATCCTCCTATTTGCAGTTGTTTTTGTTGAATAAATTATTGTTTTTACCAAATCAATTCATATATATTGTTCTTCTTCTGCTCTTGGGTTGTTTCTAGTGGTTTTGCAGGAGGTTGAGCACTTTTTGAAGTGTTAGCCACAACTTGGTTTACGCAAGCACACTACCTGTTTGATAAAACGTCTGACTCAGTGCGCTTGAGCGCAAGGACTTTGTGATCGAGTGCATAGGCAAAAGTGCGATCAAGTGCACATCACTGAGATCATGCGCGAACTTTGCATAACCTTGTCCAAGATGCCTAAACATACTGCTTCTACCTCCCATGCCTCAGGAAGCCACACACAGTCTTCCTAGCCCAGCTTCGAACAAATGGAGATTTTATTTGAAACTACATTTAACATTGATGACGACTTCAAGAACTTTGAAGTGACTCAATTAGCTGTCCAGGAATTCAAGCGTCGTGGATTGATGAGGCTGTTCAAGCCTGTAAGCTCTACTGTCTACACCCAGTTCGTGGTTCAATTTTATGAGAATCTGTCTTTCGACTGCAGTAGGCTGGGTGTCTTATCTTCATTGGTTCAGGGCAAGTACATCGACATGACATCTTCACACATAGTTGTTGCCCTCCATTGTTCTGATAAGTCTCCTTCGGAGGACACCCAGGTAGATGAGCAGCCAGAGTCCTTTCCCTTGCCCTCAATCATTGAGGACATATGTGTTGGGCAGTACACCGATCAGCACAACAATACTGGGACTCGGTCCAAGTTGCCTCCATGACACTAGCTCATGGATTCCATTCTTCAGTGGAATGTGTGTCCATTGGGACACAAGACCCAGAGGCATAACCAGTTCTTACAGGTGCTATATGCATTCCACAGAGGCCACCGGTACTCCATGCCTGTTATTATTTTGAGCTAGCTACATAAGTTCTAAGACCATATCCATGCACGCCATGTCACCACTGCTAATGCATGGGGGCTCCTATTCACGTTCTTCCTCAGCTACATTTTCAAGAAAAAAAAGATCAAAGGCTCCTCCATCGATGAACCAGTTGGGGAGCACCTATTCTTTGGGAAGGCTCAGTAGACCCAGAGCCAGTCACACATGCCCAAAGGACTCTGAGGGCATGCACATGCTGCTGAAAGAGTGGATAATGATCCTATGGAGACCGAGGACCCAGTAGCGAGCCAGCCATGGGAGGAGGACCATACTGACATGGGACCTACAGAGTACTAGCACATTCTTGAAGAGATGTCCTTTTTTCGGTGTGAGCTCTCTGACATTCAACGGGAGGATCGAGAGGCTATATTACTAGTTCATCAGCGCATCGACGGTTTGGAGGCATGCTTCTCGAGGTAGGAAGCGATGCTACTGGCCATTCTAGATCGCCTAAGTCCCACCCCTGGTACATTATCTTCCGCACCACCTGGAAACCATCAGTGAGAGTGGTGCACTGTCTAGCTGAAGGCGTGAAATTTAGCTCTCATGGGAGGCACCCCACAATATATCCTTTTATTTTTAGTATTTTTCACATTTCTTGTTAGTATTTATCTTTATAACTATTTACTTTTAGTATCTTTTGTTTTTCGGTGTTTCTTTCGTCTTTCTTTTTCAGGGACAAGGTGTGTACATCGGTTCAAGTTTGGGGGTATGCTATGAGCCATGCCAACCAGCTAGTTCTCCATCTCTGAGGTCAGATCTTTCCATGTTATTCACACATTGGGGACAATGTGTAGTTTAAGTTTGGGGGTATGGAAGACACACTCACACATACTTTGTCCCGGTTTTTTTATTATTATTGAAAAGATAAATACATGTTCATATTGTTCTGAAAATTTTGGATGATCTAAACGAATATTGTGATAAGATTTCATCAGTAAGTTTAAAATCTAGAACACATGGTCTAAATAATAAAGTTTTAAAAGTTTAATTACTTAGTTTAAGGCATTTAAGAAATCACAAGTTTGATCTAATCTGACACGAGCACATTAGCACATAATTGTGTGGGGTATGGCATGTAATTCTAATATGTATGTTTCCACGGCTTAACTAAAACTGGATGACATGTTAGATGAACACTTTGGCATAGAAAAATAGAAAAAAAAAATTTGCACAAAAAGGGAAAATAAAATGCTCCTAATGATCATTAAATAAACTTTCCACTGAGTAACTAGACCTCTTGCCTCAGTAAACAGTGTGTGTTCACGTCAAAAGGTGAGAACTTTGCTTCGCAGTGTTAAGACCAGTTAGTTTCATAGCCTTTTTTACTAGAGTTAGTAAGTCCTTAGGGGTGTCTTTACACCTAATGCCCTAAAACCATCTGGTTTGGGAGTCATTGGCTGAACACTCACTACATGGGTCAATTAGAAAGCTTAAGGGAACTAAACTTGGCATAAATCTCATAATAAAATAAAAGAAGGAAATAAAACTATGCCATTTTTGTTCATTCTGATAGGAAGTTCGGTGAATCTTGAGACATCGAAACACTACACATTGGAGTTATTTGGAAGCTTCATCTTTTATGTGCTAGTTCACCACACACTAAGTCAGACTTGTGATGCCTTGGCCAACCTCATGTAAGTGATTAGATTTTAAAACTCCTATTCATTGCAAAGATGAGTTTATATTTTAAGCTTACTCATGAATAAATATCATGGTTTTGTGTGTGACATAAATTTTTGGATATCATGAATGGTGGATTTATCTTTGCTATTGTTTTTCAGTTAGTTTTTAGTTTTGTATTGCTAAGGGACTAGCAATATGTAAGTTTGGGGGTGTGATAAGTGCTTAAATATTCGTATTTAAGCCCCTTAATTTACACTTGTTAAGTTCCTAGTCGTGTTATTTCGTGCTATTTTATTTCTTTTCTATGTTTTCCCAGGATATCGAAGAAAATGGAGCATTATCTACTTTGGAGAACAAAAACAAGAAGAACTAGAAACTGCACACAGTGCGATCGAGCACAGAAGTATGCGATCGAGCGCACCAACATGAGATCAAGCGCACCTGTACAGTAAAACGGCAGAACCTGTTTTGGAAAGTAGGGTTAGGGTTCTGTTTTTCTAGTTAGGGTTTCTAGATGTCTTTGAACCTTATAAATAGGCCTGTAAATACCAAAAAACACATCTTCTTTTCAGTTTTTAGCTTTGGAGACGAATTGATGACTCTTCTCCACAGTATTTTTCGGGTTTATTCTTTTCTCTTTATTTTGCATTATGAAGATGTTTAATATCACCACCATGTTTTCCCATATATGAATATTGTTGCCTTTGTGATTGCTGTGTTATGATTCTTAACTTGATTAATTCCTGTTTTTATTGAAATTTCTCATATGTGTTTGCCTGATCAACATATGCATATGGTATGGATTACTTAGTTAGATCAATTTGGATTATCGAGTCCTGGGTCTGACAATAGTAAAACAAGAAATCCACACCGGATTCTTGGGTTAATCAACGTGAGAAACCGGGTGTATATAACATGCCCTAGGTCTTGTGTGTTTGTCGATTTTCACGGATCATATGCTCTCTTAAGGAGCAACTTAGTATACACCATGCTAAATCTCTTAAGAGAGAAAAGAGTTAGAGTATACACCATGCCTAACTCATTGCTTAGGAAAATCAATAGCTTAAGAAGTATACACCATGCCTTTAGGTTGACGACAGTAGGTAATCATAATATGACTAAAGCATTGGCAGCTTGTTTATTGGAAAAATATGATTAGGGTGGATATCAAAGCCCTATATGTTTATAATTATTAATTCAAACTCAATACTTATTTCTATCGTTTTATATTGCGAAACTAATTCTAAAGTGAAATTCACCAATCCCTATGGAGATGATCTCACATTTGCACACTATGCTACTATTGACCTTGTGCACCTGAAAGTAAAACCGTTCAATTATTTTCTTATTTATTTAGGTAGATTTTTGCACAACAAGAGGATGCCCTTGATTATTCCAATAGTGTTTTTCTTCTTGGATAGGTTTTCTAAGACTCAACCTAGGGCTCTTTCTTGGACTCTAGCGTCCTTTATATGGCCTCTATGATTCTTGTCGAGACGGATGTTGGGAAAGATCCTCGTACTCTTGGACTTGGCAAGATTCGATGTATTCCCTTAGGTACCCTATTTGAATGAGGGATTCAATCTACTGTTTGAAGGCGTGGCATTCCTCGGTGTTGTGACCTTGATCCTTATCGAAATGACACTATTTAGATTGATTGCTACATAGACAAAGATGTCAGGGAGGCTAACGAAAGAGGTCCCACTCTTGGATACTTAGGAGCATGTTCGTCCTAGAGGCACACAGTGGGGTGAAGTTCTCAAAGTTAGAGGGAGCTGTTACCCTTCCTTCTGGGTGTGATTTTTTTTTATGGAGTTTTCCTTAGGTTATTAGGATCACTTTTTCTCTTGTCCGTTCCACTTTCTCTCTCCTGTCTGAATACCTGATTGTCTTCTGCGATCATAGGTTCCTCGACTCGAGCAAGTATGTCGTTCATATCCTTAAGAGGTTTTTAGGTCAACTTAAAGTTAAAAGTTCTCGACTTGAGCCCATTCTTAAAGGCTAAAGTTTGGATAGAAAGTCTAGGTCATGGATTTCCCAGGCAGCTGCATTGAACCGGGAGACGTATTCCCAAAGCTTTTCTCCTTTACACTGGATGATGCTGAAGAGGCTTTGTGAGGTCTTTCGTGGCCCCTTGCTGCTCAGGAAATGAGACACAAAGGTGCGACTTAGCTCTTTGAAGGAGCCAATGCTGTTGAGTTTAAGGTAACTGTACCAGGTGTTGGCCACCTTTTCTATGGTCAGAGGAAAAGCTCTGCACATAACGGTGTCAGGATGGTGGTGCATCATCATGATGGTTTTGTAATTCTGGAGATGATTTATGAGATCTGTGGTTCCATCGTAAGCCTTGATAAATGGCATCCGAAAGTGTCGAAGGAGAGGAGTTTCGAGGATCTCTTAAGTGAATGGTGGATCTTTTGAGCTAAGGTCATCGAGGATGTTGGTGTTCCTTTCCTTAAAGGCTTCATTTATCCTTTAGTCCATGTCTTCCAACCTCTTGTCTAGGTTATGTGGTTTTTGGAAGTTGAGAAACCTTGGGATATGACTTTAGAAGAAAACCTAGAGGTAAAGTAGTTCCGAGACCTTACTTTGGTATGCGAGGAGGATCCAGTTGAGGATTGACCCCTTACGGTTTTAATACACCCAGGTGGCATTTTTTGGCAAGAGTTCTGTTGTGAGAGAGGCAGAGGCATGGGGTAATGAGCTCTTCCCCCTACCTCGTCGGCGAGATCAGTGATAAGTCAAGTGAGCTCCTGGAACTGTTCATGGATTTGAGGGATGGTAGGATATGAACCAGAAAAGTTTCCTAGATTCTCTTGGTATCTGGGTGAGGATCATGCCCAGTCTATGTGTTTGATGGTTCGTTGTCACACTTAGAGCCAGTATGCTCCAAAATAGCAAGGAGTTGTCGATTAGCTGATTGTTGGCGGATAGACGCTCGTGTGGCGACTAAACTAGTCCTAGCAGTGCTTTTACACGACATGATAACAGATAAGTCCTTGATCCTTAAAAAAAAAAAAAAAGGTCCTCCTTCTAGTGCCAATCTATTGATGTTGAAAATCTGTCGAAATCTGAGCCATCAAAAAATGGGACCTGCACACATGAAACGAGGCTGAAACCTAAAGTCACAAAGGGCCGGAGTAGGTGTGCCTCCGGAGGACTCTTCGATGCCTAAGTTAGTATAGGGCTCTTTTCTGGAGAATATAGGAATTCAAAGAGAATAGGAGTTGTGGGTTGAGAATTGTTCGAACCTTTTGGTTTATGAGGGCCCCTTTTTATAGTGTGTGAGAGTATAGTTTGATTAGGAGAACAACTGTAGTGTTAGGATAGGAGTAGCATTTTTTTGAAGTTATCTATCAGCCATGTGAGTTTATCTAAAAGTTGAAACGGTGGAATAACATCAGGTCTTATGGTGTGAAATTACCATCATGCCCCTTGCCTCATGTTGGGAGGTGATTGGTTGTCTCGTCGTGGTTACAAAATTACTATTTCTACCTTGGAGATTGACACGTGTCATTGTGTTATTGGCAAACGGAAGTTTCCCCTACATCAAAATGAAAATTCTGATTATGTTTAGGGTTTGATTAGGCTTTCAAGTACTATTTAAGAATAATGAGCACATGGCATACAAGTATATATGACATACAACCCAAGTCACAAAAGATAAACAGGGCCCATTGAAAAAATGCATGACACAAAAAGGAATTGGAGAGAACTAATGTAATGACTATTTATATTTAGCAGCAAAATTTTTTCTTTTTTTAGCTGTTAAATGAAAAAAAAAAAAAAAAAGAGCTTCATACCATAAGTATGCTTAGGGTTCATAATTTTTCTTTTTACTGGGATAACATATATACATATTGAATTGAAAGGGTAATTGGTGTTACAAATAATGAGATGAATACAAATATTTTAGCACAAATTTACAGATTATAATAAATAAATAAATAAATATTTAATCAAATAAAGATTGGTGGAGATAGAACAAATATACCACAAAATCGTGCTAAGTTTTGCCCTTAAAGATTGATTTCTGAACTGTCTAAGTGAATCATTCGGTATAACGGGTTCTTGACGGTCAACCTTTCAAGATTTGATCATGGCATCTTCTAGCATGTGCATTTGCAATTAAGGATCTCAAGAGTTGCTTCATTTTCTAGAAGTTTTAGTGAGAAAGAAAGAACAAGCTGCTAGAAAATTTCTTAAAGAAGCACTAGAACTATTAAGGGTAGAGAGAGATGTCTTTTTTTATGATAATTTTGCTTTGGTCAATGTCTCTTTAAATAGAGAGTTCAAATGGTTATAAACAACTAGTTTATATCATCGAGGTTATAATCAATTATTTTACAATCCCAAGATAGTGGATAACTTGTTTGCAATTTCAAGATAGTGAGAAACAACTTTATCTCAAATATTAAGGAAATGACAAAGTTTGAAACATCACTTAATAATTAAATATACAACAATACCCCACATATTTCAAACTTTGAAAAGGAAAAGTAATCTATGAGAAAGCCGTACATCTTGTAGTACCTAAATGTTTGAACCACACTTATACTAAATGAGATGAACCCATTAGGAAAGTGGTAAAGATAACTCTTTTAACCAAATTTCTTTTTGAGAATTCGCTTACCTTACCAATCACATGACGTTCTTTAATTGAAGCAGCCATAAACGGTTTATCACATTATTTTTCTTGCACCTATATTGGTTACCATGAGTGCTCTAGAGCTTATAGCCATAGGTCATAGGAAATGGTCCCATGTCCATACTCACTTAAATGGCCATCTATCAAAAGTATGTTACAAATCATACCCCACCCAAATAGTTAAAGGCTATAGATGCCATTAAGAGCGTTGCTCATACTTAATCCAACTGTAGTTGTACTGTTATATACCATTGGGAGAAACTCTTCATCAATCATCTTAAATGATGTTGAAATTAAACAAATAGTGATAGTTCCACCAATGGCTTAGTTAGAGGATCGGTCAAATTCTTTTATGACCCCACCAAATCCATAGATATAATATCATTATTAATTAGTTGTCTTACAATGTTATTTCTCAATATTATATGTCTACTATTTTCATTGTAGATTTTTTCGATGCTCAAGCAATGGCATCTTGACAATCACAATGTAAAGACATGATTCTTGTCTTTTCCATAAATGTATTCAAACTAAAAGATTCTTTAGTCATTCAACAATTCAGACCTTGCCTTCTTTAAAGCTATAAATTTTACTTTCATAAACCATTTTATAAATTTTTTTAGAAATGTTTGTTTGGACCAAATTCTGTATATAGGGAAAAAAAGAATTTTATAAACTCGAATGAGGAGGTTCAACTTTTCTTTCATCCAAATATTAAGCCAAAGGGAAAGTTAAGTGGCAATCATATGTCTACCTAACAAGAAATTCTTACCTGGCTCGGGTGGAAACCACTTTACTTCCACTGAGCCAGTAATAACATAACAGTTAAGCCGAAGTGAGACCCAGACGTAAATTTGATATGGGTTTAACTCTGGTTAAGGTAAACTAAAAGGAACATGATAACTGGCCTTATATTTACGCGGGTATGTGAAAATTTAGAAATTCAAACTGGATTCTCTACTCGAGGTGAAATTCATAGACTGAAAAGAGAGAACTGAGACCATTGCTCTCTCTTTCTCTCTCACTCTCTCTCTTTAACAACTCTCTCTCTTTTCTGCATCTATCCCCTCCCCCCCCCCCCCCCCCCTCTTCTGAATCTTTCCCCTCTCTCCATCTCCTCCTCCGTCACTGTCATCATACTCTTTTCTCTTTAACCAAAATCTCACCGTCACCGTGCTCCCACAAAATCTTACCGTCCTTTGTCCACTTTACCCATTCCATCACCGTCATCATCCATCTCCTTTGTATCTTTCCCCTCTTTTTCTAATTGAAAAATTCCTAACAAGCATATATGTTTTTAGTTTGACCCAAATTGAGGTTTTTATTCTTTGCAGTTTTCTTCTGTCACCATCACCATTGAGGTCACCCGTAATCATCATTTCATTCTCTTTGTCTCTCAATAAATCTCTCTCTATCGCTGAAGTTGGAAAAAAATTGGGAAAGAAGGTTTGTTTGTTGAATCTATGGAAATCTAGTGTTTGCTCATCATTGTATTGAAAGATATGTATAATTTATTTATTGGTTGGTTTCGAAATCTTGTGGAATGGGATTTTGTTAAACCAATGTGATATTTGTGGATATGTATATATGAATGAAGCATAGTTGCGGATTTGCTTATGTTATCTTTGTGTTTGCCACGTTCAAGATCAATTAGTATATACTTCGCTTTCTCATCTGGTTATTTTGTAAAATTCGATTAGGTTATTTTGATAGTATGATTCTATTTCAGTTTTCTGTTTCAAAATAACTAACGTTTTCTATATTATGATGTTGTGGTTTTGCTTTGATATAAAAAAAAAAAAATTAACCTAGTTCTATTTCGTATAGAATTCTTCAATTTGCTTTCTCATTGTGGGCTTGTGCTGTACTTTTTGTGAACACCATTATGTCTCAAACTTAGATAAGCATCAGCCCCTCATTTTACCATTCATGTGTAGATTTCATACTTGTATAGTTGTAATGCCATCTGAAATTTTGAACTTTAGATTACATGCAATCAAAGCTAACAACATATTTTTTTTAACATTAGCTAACAAGATCTTAGTAAGTGTTGATTCTCAACACATATCAATCCTTTTTCATTTCAATCCTAAGATGGATTCATGTCTGACATATGTGAGTTAGATTGGGCATGAATTAAGTGCCCACTCACAACCACAGATGAAGTTTATGTTGATTTGATTACATAGTGATTGGTGAATGACTTCTCTGATTGAAGTACCCTCCTATCCTAATGCTAGTTTCTCCTTTAAACTGATGTTAACTTATAAGTTACTTAACTCCCAAAGTGAGCAGCTTATTTTCAATTCTTGCCTAGTATGACATTTTAGCTTGCAAGTTGAGCTTAATACTTCTCAATCAAGGCTTGTTGAATTGAATCATGAGCTTGATGTGTCACGTGCAATGGAGAGGAATCTTGAAATGGATTCGAGGAGACTCGCCAATAATAATAGAAACGGTTGGAAGAGTGTTATGATTGTAGTAGCTATTTGCTTATTTGTACAGTTGTTGTATTTTGTTTTGATTATATTCTTAGAGTAAGATTAAGAAAAGCGCTTTGAAATTATATTATTGTATTAGTTTAGTATAATTAAAGGAAACTTTGCATTATGAAAAAAGGGTTTGTGTCGCAATCATTGGATATGTGCTTTCCTTTCAACCCATATTGTTGTGTTATGCTTTGTTTAATCATGAAGCAAAGGACATTTTTGTGCAAGTTATCATATTTGCAATATTGCACAAGACACATTCTGTTGATTCTAATAGGAAGATTGTCTCTAATATAGATTTGGATTTCTTCATTGATGATGTAGTCATCAAAGCACACCACACCTGGCTAGCTATTCTAATTTCTACTCTATGATTCCTGTGTTCATATTAAGCTTTTTTTGGCTATTTTTTTGTACCATATAAGCGAAATGAGGTCAATTCTAGAAATCTGTATATGCTTTGTTTATGGCACACTGCCACAAAAGGATTGATAATTTGAATAATGAAAGCTAATTAAAAGGGTTTCGTTATCTTTAAATATAAATCTAATTAAATAATACTCAAAATATTCCAGCTTATGATTAATGTTTTTGTGATTATAGACTTTATAATGCTATTTAATTCTTTTATTTTTCAATCATAGCTAAAAAAACTAAACATTTAAATATATAAGCAAATTACAGTACATTATCTCTAACTTTACTGAAATAACATTAACATACCAAACATTTTTAAAATTCACTATTCATCTTAAAACACCAATTTCCACCATCAAACAATCCCAAAATGATTTTTTTTTTAAGAATCAAAGTTTTAACCGGATATTACTTTTCATAATAACCAAAGTACCCTTAGGTATCATAAATGAGACCTTTAAAAAAAAGAAATATTAGGTAGAAAAAACATATTTAACAATGATTTTTAGGGTTTTTTTTTTAAAAAAATTATCATCATTCTTTTTTGAATACTTTAAATAGATTTATATTCTTTTATATGGTAAAAAAAACAAATTTCATTTCAATTAGTTTATATTTTTAAAATATTATGGTATCATTACCTATCACATCCTCAAATAAATGAAAATAAAAACCCTCATAAAAGAAAATTAAATAAAAAATTTGTTTATATGTTTTTTTTTATAAAATTAAAAAATATAAAAAACTATTATAAAATAAAAATCAACGATAAACTTTTCTATTTTAAAAATTAAAATAATACTCAATGTTTTTATTTTTGTTTTAGAAAACATGAACTCAAATAAACTAAAAATTTGTGTTATAAACAATTTTTGAGATAAAAAAATAATAAAAAGAATTATTAAAATTATCATAATCACTTGGAGATATTTTAATACTAAGGGTATTTTAGTCATTATGAAGAGTAATATCCAGTTAAAATTTTAATTCTTCAAAAAATTCATTTTGAGCTGCTTGATGGTGGAAATTGATGTTTTTGGGTAAATCATAGATTTAAAAAATATTTAGTATGTTAGTGTCGTTTCAACACACTTGAAAGTAGTACAATATAATTTACCTTAAATATATTAATATAAGGCAAAAAGACTTCAACTGAAGAAATATCTTCAAACCAACAAAGTCTTGCAGACATAAGCATTGTTATCTCTTGCAAAGCCTACTTGTATCACATAGGCTACACGTTTTCCCTAATTGACTCTTAATGGCAGAGAGGAAAGTGAGTCCCTTGTTATCTCAATTGTAAGGCTCTTATGGGCATAGAGAAAAATGAGAAGAATGAAGAGGGAAATGATATAAAAATAAGAGAATTGATTTTTTTTTATTATAGCTTTGGTAAAGATGATGATAAAGTGAGAAGAAAGAAAAAATATTAATTAAAAAAATCTCTTATTTTAACTTTCGTTCACTAATTATTCTAACTTAGAAAGATTTTGATTTATTCTTATGAAAAGAAAACATCAATCATCTCACTCATTTTTTCTCCATCAAGTGATAAAAAAAAAATATTCTCCTCTCCTTGTTTTCCTTTTCCTACTATTTTTCCTCTGGATCAATCATAATCTAAAATCATGTATACAATTTCCATCCACAATAGATAATTATAACCTATTACATTCAAAATTAAATAAATTTGGTCAATGATGATAGAAACTTAAAATTTTGACCATGTCAAATTAAATATTTTGATCTCATAATTTTATTTGGTAGACGCATATATATATAAAACATCAAATTCTAGCCTAAAGTTTGTTCCAACTTTCTTTTTTAGAAAAGATTTATATTAACTTGTGGACAATATATGCATGGAACATAAACAAATGAAAAGTTTTTCTTTTTTCATTCTTAAATAAATGCTTACAACACCAAAATAGCCATGCTCTTAGTATAGCTGGTTAGTTACTTAGTTAACAACCTACTGTATAAGGGAAAAAGTAAACAAACATAAAAAGAAAAAAAAGTTTTGTTTGTTTAATATTCATTATCCATTTACCATCCCTCACCAAAAGTCCCAAAATAGTTGAGCAAATGGAGGGAAATAGCTAAAAAGGAGCGCTTAAATGGGGTATCCATTATTTTATAAAACAAAATTATATCACCAAATTATCTTTTCTTTTTAGTGTCACCTTGGAGTCAGAATCTTTTCCCCTCTCTCCTACAGCTAATTTCCTCTAAACAAAACAAACAAAACTTTTACTTTCTCAAATCTACCTACAAACAAGGCCTTATTGCACATCACATTCTAACCTGACATAAGACAGAAATTAACAGCAATCAGTTTCAATTTGTTATGTAGTGTGAGATTGTATTCATATGAAAACTGTGGTATGCTTTGTTTTATGCTATGAGAGAAATAAAAGGCATCCCAAATGAGACAGAATTCAAAACGTTACAGTTCTGTTGATTTTCACTGATTTCCATGCGTTTGAGGATCTTCGCTTTAATAGTAAGTCCTCTGTTTCTGTATCAAATCAAAACTTAAGTAGGTTTTGCTTCATTTTAGTTTCTATTGTAACTTTGTGGGTTCATTTGATAAGAAAAAGATTTGTTGATTTGTGGTCTATTTTTGGGTATGTGTTATCTCTTTCTCTATCTTGAATTGACAATTGAAAAAGGGTTTTGCTGGCTTTTTGATTTTGTGTTTGTTACTGTTTTTTGGTGTTAAGCTGGGGTTGTTTTTTGTATTTTCATGTTTTAGAGATTTGCTGATCTTTTTTTTTTTTTGTGTGCATAAAATTAGAATAAAGTGAATTGCATTTTACCTGTTTCTGGTTTCATATTGATGGGTATTGTAAATCTTTCTATTTCTGGGCATTTGCTAATTTTAGGCTTCGCTGATTTTCTTATTTTCCTTTTTTCTTTGTTAATTCAATATGATCATATTGGTTTTGGTTATCTGGAAAATTGATGGGTCAAGGGTTTTCTTATTTTTGTTCTTTTTCGGTTTTGCTTATTGTTGCGTAGTTTAATCTACTATCAATATTTACGGTAATAATTGGCTTTGTAGATGGAGGATGATGAAGAAGAGGACCTATGATCTCAATCTCTCTATGTGGGTTCATGAATTTGATTGAAATTTGAGGTTTCTAATTATGAGCCTAAAAGAGAAGAGAGATATAAAGTCTCTTTTAGTGAAATTTGGTTCGGCTTTTGCTCTCTCTCTTGCTGGATTTCTTTATTCTCGCTATAGAAACAAGAGGATCAAAACCTCTTTGCCTCCTTCCTCGCCGCTCTCTTCAGGTATGCATTTTACCCTTTTATTGATCATATTGGTTTTATAATTTTTTTTAATCTGGGTTTTGTTTCAAAATTCTTATTTTATTTTTTAGATCATGGTAGTGTAGTTGAGTCAGGAGGAGGACGAGATCGGCATAGAGAAGATCTTCATGCCTTTGTTTCAGTCGGAAAAGAGAGTTCTGTAAGTTTTTGTATCATAAATCTCATTTAAACGCATCAAATGTTTACCTTCCTTGTCTATTGACTCAGTTTCAATATTAGTAATTGATAGATGTGCAATGTTCTGCTTTCTTAATAAATTCGTCTGTTGATTGGTGCTGATGACATCATTTTGTTTGGTTTTTGATAAACTGAGTAAACTCTTTATCTTGGCATTTTGCTTTAAAGAAAAATGGGAAGTTGAATTGCAAAATTACTTCAAAAATTGAAGTTGGCTTTATTCTTTTTCTGTTTTGTTTAAAGAAAAATATAATTAATTTCTAAAATAGATTTGAGTTTCTTTGTTTTCTGGGAGTCTGATTATAAAAAGGATGTAAAGTTCCATCATTTGTATCCTAGTCTTCTGCTTGATGTTTGTGGCAACCAAAGGGCTATTGATCCATGGAAAATTTATGAACTTAATTGATCATGGGAAGTGGGAAATTAGATGGGTCTATTAAGTGCAATTAGTTGAAAATTTATTTCTGTTATATAATGCATCTGCCATGACAGGGTATATAGGTTAACTTGTTTTTTTGAGTGGGAGCGAGCAGGGGATGATATCTTATCTTTCTGTATCCGGTATTTGGTCAGAAGCCAATTTAGAAAGTTAGATGTTCACATCTGCTAAATTTGTAAAAACATTCGGTGATTATGCCTGTTCTAAGAACCAAATTAGTTGCTTCATATGCCACTGCTATATACAATTTCAATGAACCTAATATGTTTTGGTTTCTGTTAGCAGGAACAGACATACATGCAGAAGACTACCAGTAATAACTCCGTGGTTGGTCTTTCTCCAAGCCGCAGACACAGTGGGGATAAAGATGGGTTCATCTCGCCAGAGTTTAACAATCTTGCGAAGGAAGTGGATTTGGCTACTACTACTGCTAGATATACTCCCACGAAAGAAGTTGAATCACCTCGGTCATGTTCAGGGAGTCCTAAAGAATTTAAAAGTGCAGAAAAGAATAATTATGAGCTAGAGATTAGGCACCTGAGAAACATGGTTAGAACACTTAGAGAGAGGGAGAGGAATCTTGAGGTCCAATTGCTCGAGTATTATGGCCTTAAGGAGCAGGAAACAGCTGTCATGGAACTCCAGAACAGATTGAAGATAAACCATATGGAAGCTAAGCTTTTCTCTCTCAAAATTGAATCCTTACAGGCAGATAACAGAAGACTAGAGGCACAAGTGGCTAATCACGCAATAGTTGTGGCGGAGCTTGAAGCCGCAAGATCAAAAATTAAGCTGCTCAAGAAGAAACTAAGGTCTGAAGCTCAGCAAAACAAGGAGCACATCTTAACCCTTCAAAAAAGAGTTGCTAGGTTGCAAGACCAGGAACTCGAGGCTGCTGCAATAGATCAGGATATTCAAAAAAAGCTGCAAAGGTTAAAGGATTTGGAGGTCGAGGCAGGGGAGTTGAGGAAGTCTAACATGAGATTCCAGGTTGAAAACTCTGAATTGGCTAGGCGGTTGGATTCAACCCAAATCCTTGCCAACTCTATTTTGGAAGATCCAGAGGTAGTGCATTTGTGAAAAATCCTCTTCCTCTTCCTTTTCATATGATTATTCTTGAATTTATTCGTAAGGCTATTTTATGTTGCAGACAGAAGCATTGAAGGAAGAGAGCAACCGTTTTAGACATGAAAATGAAGATTTGACAAAGGAAATTGAGAAACTCCAAGCAGATCGATATTCTGACGTTGAAGAACTGGTCTATCTCCGTTGGGTAAATGCTTGCTTAAGATATGAGCTGCGGAATTATCAACCCCCTCATGGTAAAACAGTTGCTAGAGACCTAAGCAAAACTCTTAGCCCTAAGTCCGAGGAGAAAGCCAAGCAGCTGATACTTGACTATGCACATACAGAAGGGTCTGGAGAAAAGGGGATCATCATGATGGATTTTGATTCTGACCAGTGGTCATCATCCCAGGCTTCCTACCTTACGGACTCTGGAGACTTAGATGATTCTTCTATTGATAATTCATCTGCTACTAGAACCAACACCTTAAGCAAAAAAAAAATTTTCAACAAGTTTAGGAGACTCATCCAGGGAAAAGATGCTCACCACCATAATCATATTTCACCTATGGACAGGGCTGCATCTCTTGAAGATTGGGATTCACTGGGCTGCAGTTCAATCTCAGTGGTTGATACCATAGATGAGTTACAAAGGAATAGAGTTACAATTCAACCTCAGGCTACTTCCGGACGTTCTTTGGATATCAAAAAGTTAAGGAGCATAAAAGTAGATGACAGAAAAGATGTTGGAAGTATTCACGGAAATAGTGATGTGGGATCTTATGGGTATAAAAGACCGGTGTTTGGTAGGGAAGGCTCCGCTGATTCGGCACCAGAAAATCAACTTGATCTGGACTCAGATTCCACTAGAAAATCTGAGTTGATGAAATTCGCAGAAGCTTTGAAGTACTCTCATCCTGAGAAAAAGTGGGACAAAAAATCAGCACCACATAGTTTTGGTTGATACTTAGTGGTATACAGCTTCACAACTGTCTCTCTGTTACTCTTGTTTATACATACTAATGTTATAGTTGAGGATTTACTAGTTAGTGCAAATGTAACATATTGTATTACTGTTTAGAAACAGATTGGGGACTAATTTTACAAACTAAATTACCATAATCAATGATCAGTGGTTACAACTTACAGGTAACCGATCTTATGTCTGAAAGTATAAGACACAAGAGGGTCTCTTTAGAATTGTTGACCTTGAAGTTTGTGAATGTGTCTATATACCTTTTTAAGGCCCCTCTTTTCCCTATTGTATTTTGGTACTACTTGCTTGATTTTGGTTCAGATTAGTTGGATTGTTTCTAGAAATTAGTTGGATCATATCTTGGAGTTACCTCAAGAATGAAGTGCTTGCATTTTTGTTGGAGGAGTATATTACTCTCTCTCTCTCTCTTTCATTAAAAAGAATGAAAGCTAAATGTTAACTTTAGGATGTACGGGATTACAATTCATACAATCAAATTTAGAACTTGGATACCAGATAAGATCTACATAATAGTGGTAACATTAATGACACAACTTTGATTTCATAGGACCACAAATATATATTACTGTGCAATATTTTTTTCTTTGCATTAATGGTATGGAGGTGGATCATCTCGCAAGTCCAGTTTGTTGCAGTTTTTGATAATTATAAAAATTAATTTTTTTGATAATAAAAGGTATTTTAATGTGTTAAAACTTAAATGCTCTGATCTTAAAAAAATAAAAAAGATATAAAATCACTTTCATGTAAATTTGCAATAAATGAGACCAAATTAAGCAATGTCTCAAGTGATGTTGTCAAAAACATGCAGCTGAGTTGGAGGTCGGGCCTTGGGGAAATCTGCACAGGAAAACGAAGTAAGTTAAAGAGTCACCGGAGGGAGATGCCTCCGATGTTTTTGTTAGTATGGAGTTTTAGAAGTATGGGAATGGTGGTGTTCGTTTTTTTTAGGTCAAGAATTTGATTCCCTTTTGATGTGCATATCTGAGTCATTTTATAGTGTTTTGGGGATGAGGTGGCCCTTGTATCAAAGGCGGTGGTGTCCTAGAGGTCCTGCTATGTGGACCAGCATTGTCCGCGTGTTGCCTTGTTATTTCGGTTTGAGGTTGTCCGTGTGTTGTTTCACTGTTTCGATATGAAACTGTCCACATGTCGCAGTTTCATTAGGTATGTGTTTTTAGGTTGTTTTGTCAAGAAATAAAAAAAAGCTTCCCTGCTTGGGAGCCCGTTACTTAGCATACTGATAATGATTTTTTTCTTTTTTGGAATCATAGGTTACGTTTTTTTTAATTGTTAATCAATTCAGTTTGACCAAGAGATGATATTAAATTCTTTAAAAAAAAGGCGATGATATTAAAAGATGCTTTAATTAAAAAAGAAAAAAAACACTTTAATCACAAACTTCATCATTATGATATTTGAGTCCATAAAAGAATGGTATTTGAGAATTCCATCGTCCAGCTTAATCTTGTCAAGTCGGTAAATGGGGTCCAGGTTTTTTCTTTTCTCACACCTTATGCTGCAAAATTTAAGAATAAAGATAGGCAGACTAAAGGGAATCCATTTTAGCCCCATTCCAAATGTTTAACAAGTGAAAAAAATGATACTTAAATTATCTTTTATAAATAAGCAAATTACTATTTTTAATTTTTTAATTATTACTACTGAATTATACACGTCATTTTGTTTAAGAAGAGAGAATTTTTTTATCTAACATAAGTTGATAAAAAATATATAACTTAAAAGTCTATTTCATCACTCATATATATATATATATATATATATATATATATATATATATATTGTTTTTCCGACCTGAGTCTTAATTAATAAGACTATTCAAAATCAAAATAATATACCAAGATTCCTTACGTATAAGACCAGGAGTAAGTCTTGCCCACCAAGAAAGAGATCCGTCAACTGAACGTCAACCATTCAACCCATTGGACATGGTTTTATTTATGCTCTCTTTGGACACCACCTTGGCATTATGACGGTAGTCCGTACAAACCTATCCACAACCTTTGCAATTCCTTGTACCCCTATACCGTACATTCAATCAGTAGCGATTTGTTAAAAAATTAATCGATTTTTTCTAAATAAAATTTTTACTATCCAACTTACTGAATTTAGTTGATTGTTTCGATTTTTTTTGACGGACTTTGAGTCTGTAGGGTCGATTAACTTACTTTTCATCGATTTTTAAATTCTCTTCTTTCAACCATTTCCAAACATAATTCAATTACAACCCAAACGAGATTTATAGATTTAACACTCACCAAAACCCAAATACCCAAAACCCCAACAAAATATTGAGAAAATGAAACATTTCAAAAGAAAGCAAATACATTGAAATTGCTTGTTCATGTGTATACACTGCTTGAAACAAATGGTGAACAAAAAGATTGAAACTTCGAAGCCCTAAAGATAAAAGAGTGATCTAGGGGCCTAGGGCACAAAGAGATTTTGAGAGACATGTATGGCAGTAGAAGTTAGAGATTTTATTTATTTTTTTCTTTTTTTTATAAAAAAAAAAACTGTATAAAGAACTTAGATAATAAATGTGTTACTTTAGGCCGGTGGGGGGTGTTCCGAGAGGAGGCCATGTGGACTGAAGATGGAGACTAGGAGAGGAAAGATCTAGGTTAGTGGTGGTGGCTGGTGTAGCAGAGAGTGAAGTCGTAGAGGTGAGTCTGTTGTCGACTCGTGGTGCTCAGTCGGTGTTGGTGGGGAGTGGTCTGAGTGGAGGTGAAGCTCTGTGGAGTGTAGAGGACTAGAGGCCGGAGTACTGGAGGCCGAAGGGAAGGAAACGTCATGGCCAGTAGTGGAGGTCTCAAGGCCAGAGGTGGAGTGGATTCGTGGCTGCGCAAGTTCTAGAGGGTAGAGAGAAGTAGAGAAAGAGGATAGGTGCAAAACTGCAAATGATTTTAGGGCATAAAGTCTCTGAGCTTATATATATATAATTTTTAATAATTTATTTTATTAATTTAAATAAAGTTTGTTAATTGGTTATACCGACTTAAAAAAAAAATTGTCTGATTTACCGATTTTTAAAATCAAAATAACCGATTTATACTGATTATTCGATTTAACCCACTCGATTTAACAAAAAGGGTCAAAAACAGTCTCACAATCGAAATTTTTCGACTTTTGGACTACTATAATTATAACAAGAAAAACAAATGAAACATAAAACCACAAAAGACCTCTCTTTCTCCCTTAAACCTGTCTTTTCCATTTCCATTCTTTGTCTCTCTAGAAACCTCTATGTGTTTGAATTTTGATTGTGAAAGCAAAATCCAAGGAAATGGAAACACCTCAATGCCCTCAACACTCGTAAGAACCGCAACAAGAAAATCGACAACAAAACGCACTAACACTGTTACCCGGAAGCTGCAATCTCCTACAAGGAGCCTCACTGTACGTGGGTGATCTGGACCCTCGAATCATGAAGGCTGATCTCATGAATAAAAGCTCTCCCGTGGTATCTGTCGCCTCCGTTCATTTCTACCCCTGCTTTTTCACTGGCAAATCCCTCTGTTACGGTTACGTCAACTTCTACTCTCAATTCCATGATATATATACGCTAAAGCCTTACTTTCTTTATTTTCTTTTATTTCCAGAAAGAAATCGTACTTTCTTTTTCTCTCTATATATGTATATGTGTGTACGTGTATGCATATGTTTCTTGGTAATGGTGATATCTGTGCATGGGTTATATGTTTTTGTTTCTTCATTTTTCTTGCGTAATGGTATATGCATGGGCATATTGTTTTTGTTAATGGTTATATTAGTTCTTTCCATTTTCTCTTTATAGGCTCATTTCGTAAATCCCATCTCTCTCGGTGTGTAAATATATTTGTTTTTTTTAATAGTTTTGTTGCTTAAAGTAGATCTATTTTTTGTTTCCATTGTTATTTGATACATTGGTCATGCTTGGTTGTCATTTAAGCTAACTTAAAGCAAGTTAGCTTAAATCGAAGGCAAATTTTGTCTTGAACCTATTTAAGCTAACTTACTTTAAATTAGCTTAAATGACAACCCAAACATAGTCATTGTGGTTGGTAACGTAATATTGATGAATTAGTGTAAAGTACAAAAAAGAGAGGGATTTGAACCCTCTGTAAACAAAATCTTACATAGCAGTTCCAATGCTACGCCTTGAACCACTCAGTCATCTCTTCTACACAGTTTATGGCGGAGCACCAGGTGAATAGCGAGTTATTCATATTTTTTAGACTATGATTAATAGATACATTTAGATCATAATTCTCTTTAGACTCTAATTCTAATTCCATTTTCATAACAATTATAAAATTAATTTCCAATTTTAGATCTCTCAATAACTCCTTACCCCGTAGATCTTATGTTACATCGACTCGGGTGTGAGTATCGGACATAGACACATGTCTGAGTGTCAAACTCATATATTTTTGTAATTTTTAGTGTTTTTTCTTTTAATTTGGAGTGTCAAAGTGCCATACTCGTACCTTTATACGGAGTGTCCGACACGAGTACGGTAAGGTAAATTGAAGAGTCCATGTAACATAGCGTAGATCTATTAAAAATTCATAAGTCATTTCTATTTTGGGAAATTTTGTGTTCTATTTTTATGTGTTTTCTCAAACCTTCTAGGTTTTTCTTGTTGATTGAGATCTATGTTTTGTTAATTTTTGTGTCCTTTTATCTTGATAGGTGTAGTTTATGGGTTCTCTTTCCTTAATGGAAACTTAATTGGGTGATTCTCTTTTTTCAATTATATGACATATTATATTTGCTCCACATTTTTATATGGCTTATCTGCCTTTATTAGGATTTTTATTTCTCTATTTGATACATTTTATTCGATCATTTTCATAATTTCGATATACTAGTAGGTCACAACTTATCCTTGTTTGGATGTTGAATCATTAATACATTCTTCGTTTTTTTTTCCTTCTTTTTTTTTTGGGTGGGGCTTGAAATGAGTATGTTCTATCGTACGTTCTTCATATTTTTATTTTCTTATGCATTCCTTCCAGTTGTTTGTGATTAATGTATTTATTTTGTTTATTTGGTGTTGAGATTTTATCTCTAAAATCCATCTACTCAAACTTAAAATAATTAAATAGGCAAATAAAAAAAAATATCAAGCACAATAATTTAATACGGTTCAGCAACGTCCTTACTTATGTCACCAACAAACTCACAATTTTATTAATCTTTAACAACAACTTTAAGAAAAACAAAAATTATTACCCTAACAACCTCACAACCCAAAATCCTCATTACACCCAAAGCTCTCCACCTAGCTCTAGTTATAATATTGGAATAATGAGTGTGTCTCAAACTTTCTCTAGAACCCCATTTATATAGAGGATTCTTTCCTAATACTATTAGGAAAAGAACAACAACAACATAGTAGACTACTACGATTACTTGTACAAGGAACAATCTAATAGGAAAGTAGTACTACTCCTACTAGAACAACCAACTAAAAAAATATGAAACTACTTTTCTCAAACCAATTAGAATTCTTCCTTATGAGGATTTGAGCCAAAATCCTAACAAATTTCCACACTGGCTCAAATTCTCCATACATCATCAACAAATCTAACTTTCTTCTTAGTTGGTGTGATAATTTCTTTTGGTCCTTCCATATCTCCTCCACCTAGTTTTTCAAGCAAAACATTCTCAAACCAGCACATGCAAACCCTTCTTGTTCATTGTATTCAACACTACATTTGATTCATTAAGAAATCACAGCTCTTCATTGCCTACAGTCTATGTGTATCTCTTCTTATCAAGTTCCCTTAAAGAGATGATATTTGTAGTGAGAGATGAAGCAAACTTCACCTTTTCGATGGTCTTCACACTTCTATCATGGAGCTTCAACCTTCAACTTCCTTTACCATCAATTGCTTTGTGTTTCCCACATGTAGTAGCAACTTTGACATGGGTAAGTTCTTTCATATAATCAAAGTACTTATTCTTATTGAATATGTGAATGGAGGACACAAAAATCAAGTAGCATAATATTATTCTCATCAATTTTTTCTTCAATGTGCTCAATAGCTAGCACCTCTTCATCACTTCCCTCGGTGATATTAGTACTTTTACTACTCTTACCATCATGTCTCTTCTTCCCACTCAACCTTCTCAATTCTTTTGAATCATCCTTCATGGGCTTACAATAATATTATATTTGTCCTATCTCTCCACAATACCAGTACTCCTTGTCATTGTCATCTCTAGGCCTAGATTTAGATCTCCACCTTGAGTCATTATTCGCCCTCCATTGGTTCCTCCCTCTATTAGACCTCTCCACAGCAAGTGTTTAACTACCACTAGACAAGCTCTCATTTCCCATCAACATTTCATTCTCACGCAGGAGCGCGATCACATCATCTAACCTCAATGTCGACTTGCCACCCAACAATATTTGCACTAGTGGTTTGTAAGAATTTGGTAAAGATGATAACAAGAACAATGCATTCTCCTCATCCTTTAATGTTTCTTATACATTCAACAATTGAGACACTAACTTGTTAAATTCATTCAAGTGATCATGAAGACTTATACCATCTTCCATCTTTAGAGAGTAGAGGTTCATCTTGAGATACAATCTGTTGGTCAAAGACTTTGAGGCATAAATGTTCTCGAACTTATCCCACAAACCCTTCAGTGTAATTTCCTTCAATGCAATATACTTGATCTCAAGAGCAAGCGCCAATCTGATTGTACTTATAGCCTTTCTTTGAATTGATTGCCACTTTCTATCAGTCACCTCTCCTGGCTTTTCTTTCTCCAAAGTCTGATCAAGATCTTTGATGAGCGCCAAATATTGCATATTTTGGCCCCTTAATTTATATTCATTAATTCTTTAGTTGTGTCTTAATATGATATTTTGTGTTAATTCTACGATTTTTAATGTTTTATATGATTGCAAAGAAAATTGGGGATTTAATGTGAAAAAAATGCAAAAGCTGGAATCTGCTGTTGCGATCGAGCACAAGAAACCTGCAATCGAGTGCAACAGCGCTCAAGTATTTATTTATATGTTTAGCTTAGGAATTTGTTACTCTGAGTTATTTTTTCGTTGTTTTACAGGTTTATAAGCACTTGGAAAGGAGTTTCACTAAATTTCCAGAATTACCCGTATAGATCAGTCATTTTTGTAGATTAAACTATATTGATTCAGGAAGAACCAGAAGATGAGCCATATATGCTTGGAAAGATCCAGATATCTATTTTCTAGAGAATTTTATGGCTCGTAAATATGATTTTTTTAGAGAAAGTTATGGTAGTTTTAGTAGACAAAGGTCAGGCTGTGCGTGGCAGAAGTGATTTTTGTGGATTAAATTGTAATGATTCAGGAAGAAACAGGTGATGAGCCATATATACTTGGAAAAATCCGGATGTCTATTTTCTAGAGAATTTAACAGCTCGTAAATATGATTTTTTTAGAGAAAGTTATGGCAGTTTTAGTAGATAAAGGTCAGGTTGTGCATGATTTCAACATGGGGAGAAGTTTTGAAGGGCATGTGAAGGCTTAAATCCTACATCCCACATCGGTTGGAAACACATTCTACATCTCACATTCCACATCTATTGGAAACACATTCTACATCTCACATTCCACATCGGTTGGAAACACATTGCACTCATGGAGTTTCCCTATAAAAACCCCATTTTACTTCATCTTCAGTGGCAATCGGTGTACAATCTGGAGGATTTTGCTACCAATCGGGGGAAAGTGTCACACAACAGTTGCGAGTGGAATTTCTCTATCCATATATTGTCAATTTTAATTTATTTCATTTTAGTTTTAAAGTTTAATGTTTAGCACTTTAATTGTGAAATTTATTTTCATAATCATGAGAGGCTAAAACCTTCATCTAAGGTTGAAGATGAAGCCTCGCCATTGTTTAGCATTATATTTTTAGATATGTTCGTGCAATTCCGATATTTTTTAGTATTGATGTTTTATTTCAATTCAATTGTTTGAGTAAATTCTTATGATTGATTGTTTTGTTTACAAATTGTTTGAATTGGATATTCTATGTGTTTCAATTGACGGATACAGCGAATCATCCAAAGTGATATCCATTGTGATTCTTAAGTAAACGGATACATTGGATGATTTGGTTTAATTAGGGTATTCGTTGTGATTTGTATATCGATGTATTCATGGAATTATTTGATAAATTTCTTTTATGTAGAACATGCATATGATGTAATTGCTTGTCGGTTGTAAGAACAAAGTCATGAAGATATATGCTTTAATTTGTTTTGGTGGATTCAGAAACCTTAGTGCCTTTATCATTTGTTTTAAATCAATTTAGTTTAGTTTATATTCTTTGTACAATACAATTTGAAATTCGGAGCTAGGTTAAAATAGGTTTAGTTTAGATAAAAATATTTTTTCACGATGCAATTCCCTGTGGATTCGACCTCACACTTGCACACACTATATTGCAAACGACTTGTGCGCTTGCGAGTAATTTAAAACTCATAAAAAGTTTTTGGTGCCGTTGCCGGAGATTTGTTTTGTTTGTGAAAATTAAATTTTTATCTGAATTGATTTTATTTTTCTACTAGTTTAGTTAGCATTTTTGTTTTATTTTTCTTTTTGCAATTTTTTTTTTGTTTATTTGTTTCTATTTGCAATTGCCTATAAAAAATAAAAATAAACTAAATATATAAAAAAAAAATTGTTAATTTTTGTTGGCTCGTTTTGTGAGTATTGTGTTTTTTGTTTTTGCGTTTATTTTATTTTATCTTATTGTTATTTGTTATTTATATTTTATTTTATTCTTTTGTTTATGTTAGTTAGTTTATTTTATTGATTTTTTGTGTGTTGTATGCTTAGTCGGAGATCCCTGAACTTAGAGTTGATGCCTTTAGATCCCGAAATATAAAGAACTCTTAGGAGAAATAAAATAGCACTTGTTGAGAGAGAGACGATTGAGATGTGAGACAATTTAAGGAATGCAAATCAACCGGAGAATGTAGGGCAACCTAGAGCTTGGAACATGGACTTCACTACATCCCTTAGGGATTTGTTCGCACCCGTTGTGACTAACTACCCTTCTTGTATAGTGTTGCCACCAACCAATGCTACCCATTTTGATCTAAAGCCACAGTCATTGGAGGACACTCTCAAGGATTTCATGAAAATGACCGGCCAGTCCATCAATGCAACCAATACATTCAATGTTGATAGCTGTTCCATCTGTGCTAGTCTTATGCATTTAGCACATAATTGTCCATCTATGCCGGCTTTTGCCGAGTATCCCATGGAATAAGTGAACGCTTTCAATGACTATCGGAAGCAATCAAATGGATCTTAATCCGAGACTTACAATCTAGGGTGGCAGAACCACCATAATTTTTCATGGAAGTAGAACCAATCGATGAATTAGGGATGAGCCCCTCATCATGCTCATAATCAATACTCTCCCGGATTTCCTCCACCAGTTCCAAGTCATGGTCGCTCAGCCCATCCAATATCATCACCCGCTTGCCAAGCTCCCACTAAAGTGCCAGCGTCGGTTTCACAGTTATTGGAGGACACCCTCAAGGATTTCATGAAGATGACCGACCAATCCATCAGCAAAGTAAGGAGTGCAACAATAGTAAACAACCAAGTGATTGCCAAGCTAGAGAGTCAAATGGGTCAAATCGCAAGTCATGTGGGTGAAGGAGAGAAGGGAAAGCTCCCCAGTCAACCCATGCCCAACCCAACGGAACAGTTTGCGATTGGAAATTCGTCAACTCCTACGCATGAGCAGGAACAAGTGCAATCAATTATCACATTGAGGTTTGGGAGACAAGTGGACAATCAAGTTGAAGAGAACCCTGTTATGCAGCAAGGGTAAGAAAGTGGCAACAAGGAGAAGAGAGATGTTGAGTCATCTACAGCCACACCTACTATTAAGGATCTTCCTAGGTCGTTTGTACCTAAAACACCTTACCCTGAGAGATTACAAGTGCCTAAGAAAGGAAGGAAGTCTAAGGACATTCTGGAAGCATGCTTTGCTCAGTTTAGAAAGGATTTGGAGTTGGATAAGTTACTTGAGCAAGCGAATGCTATTTTGGAGTCTACTCCTTGGGAGAGCAGTGAGATGAAAGAGACCGCAATACCTAAGCCCCCCACAAAGAACTTAAGCCTTCACCAAACAATCTTAAGTATAAGTTCCTAGGTCAAGCAAATTCTTTGCCTCTGATTGTAGCTTCAGATTTGGTTGATGCTCAAGAGAAGAAATTATTGGACGTTTTAAGAGAGCACAAGGAAGCTATAGGCTAGATTATTGAGGATATCAAGGGGATCAGCCCCTTGGTGGTGATGCACAATATACATTTGGAGGAGAATGCCAAGCCATCAAGGGAGCCACAGAGAAGGCTCAACCCAGCTATGCAAGAGGTTGTGAGGACTGAACTGATAAAGTTGTTAGATGCAGGGATCATTTATCCAATCTCTAATAGCAAGTGGGTGAGCCCAATTCATGTCATGCCCAAGCAGGCTAGATTGACGGTAGTGAAGAATAAGGATGACGAGTTGGTGCTAACTCGTGTTCAGTCAGGATGGAGAGTGTGTCTAGACTACCGTAAGTTGAATGTCGCCACAAGGAAGGATCATTTTCCACTCCCATTTATTGATCAGATAGTGGAGCACTTGGCTGGGCACGATTACTATTTCTGAGTCTGGCTGAAGATGTTAAACTTAGCGCTCATGGGAGGCACCCCACAGCATATCCTTTATGTTTTTATTATTTTACATATTTCTTGTTATTGTTTATTTCTAGTATTTTTTGTTATCCAATCTTTATTTTTCAGGGACAATGCGTACTTCAATCTAATTTTGGAGGTATACTATGAGCCATGCCAGTCGAGCTAGTTCTCCATCTCCCAGGTCAGCTCTTTTCATATTATTCACACATTGGAGACATTGTGTAATTTAGGTTTGGGGGTATGGAAGATACATTACACACACTTTGTCCCAATTTGTTGTTGTTTTTTCTTTTTAAAGAAAAGATAAATGCAAGCTCATGTTATTTTGAAATTTTGGTTGATCTAAACAAATACTGTGATGTGATATCATTGGTGAGCTTAAAATCTTGAACACATGATCTGATGATAGAGTTTTAAAATTTAGTTACTTATTTTAGACATTTGAGAATTCACATGTTTGATCTAATCTGACACGAGCACATTAGCACATAATCGTGTGAGGTATGACATGTGATTTTAATATGTATGTTTCCATGGTTTAGTTGATTTTGGATGACTTGTTGGATGGATACTTTGGCATAGAGAAGTAAATAAAAAAAACTCATAATAATCATTGACAAACTTTCCACTGAGTAACTGGACCTCTTGCCTCAGTAAGCAGTGAGTGTTCACGTCCAAAGGTGGAAATTTTGCTTAGTTTCGTAGCCTTCTTGACTCGAGTTAGTAAGTCCTTAGGGGTGTCTTTACACCTATTGCCTTAAAACCATATAGTTTGGGAGTCACTGACTCAACACTCGCTACATGGGTCAATTAAAAAGGTTAAGGGAACTAAACATGGCGAGCCTCATAATAAAAGAAAGAAGGAAATAAAACTATGTCATTGTTGTTCATTCTGATGGGAAATTTGGTGAATCTTGAGACATTAAGACATTACACATTGGAGTTATTTGGAAGCTTCTTTTTTATGTATTAGTTCACTTTACACTGATTCGAGCTTGTGATGCCTTAGCCTGCTTCTTATAAGTAATTAAATTTTAAAATTCTTATTCATTGTGAAGATGGATTTATATTTTAAGCTTGCTCATGAATGAATATCGTGGTTTTGTGTGCTACTTAAAATTTTAGATACCATGAATGATGGATTTATCTTTGTGTTCTTTGTTTTTCATTTAGTTTTTTTTTATTTTGTTTTGCTAAGTGACTACCAAAATGTAAGTTTGAGGGTATTTGATGAGTGCCAAATATTGCATATTTTGGCCCCTTAATTTATGTTTGTTAATTCTTTAGTTATGTCCTAATATGATATTTTGTGTTAGTTCTATGATTTTTAATGTTTTATAGGATTGCAAAGGAAATTGGGGATTTAATGTGAAAAAAATTCAAAAACTGAAATCTATTGTTGCGATCGAGCACAGGAGATCTGCGATCGAGCACAGTCCTGTGCTCGATCGTAACAATGCTCAAGTATTTATTTATATGTTTAGCTTAGGAATTTGTTACTTTTAGTTTTTTTTTCGTTGTTTTATAGGTTTACAAGGACTTGGAAAGAAGTTTCACTAAATTGCTAGAATTGCCCGTACAGATCAGTCATTTTTACAGATTAAACTATATTGATTTAGGAAGAACCAAGAGATGAGCCATATATATTAGAAAGATCCAGATGTCTATTTTCTGGAGAATTTTACGGCTCGTGAATATGATTTTTCTAGAGAAAGTTATGGTAGTTTTAGTAGACAAAGGTCAGGTTATGCGTGATTTCAGTGTGGCAGAAATGATTTTTGTGGATTAAACTATAATAATTCAGGAAGAACTAGGAGATGAGCCATATATGTTTGGAAAGATCTGGTATCTATTTTCTGAGGAATTTATAGCTCGTAAAGATGATTTTTCTAGAGAAAGTTATGGCAGTTTTAGTAGACAAAGGTCAGGCTGTGTGGGATTTCAGCATGGACAGAAGTTTTGAAGGGCATGTGAAGGCTTAAATCCCACATCCCACATCGGTTGGAAACACATTCTATATCCCACATCCCACATCGGATTGGAAACACATTGCACTCATGGAGTTCCCATATAAAAGCCCAATTTCACTTCATCTTCAGTGGCAATTGGTGTGCAATCTAGAGGATTTTGCTACCAATCGGGGGAAAACACCGCAAAACAGCTGCGAGTGAAATTTCTCTATCTATGTATTGTCAGTTTTAATTTATTTCTTTTTAGTTTTAAAGTTTAATGTTTAGCACTTTAATTGTGAAATTTATTTTCATAATCATGAGAGGCTAAAACCTTCATCTAAGGTTGAAGATAAAGCCTCGCCATTGTTTAGCATTATATTTTCAAATATGTTCGTACAATTCCGATATTTTTTAGTATTGATGTTCTATTTCAATTCAATTATTTGAGTAAATTCTTATGATTGATTGTTTTGTTTATAAATTGTTCGAATTGGATATTCCATGTATTTCATCTGACGGATACAGCGAATCATCCAAAGTAAAATTGGATATCCATTGTGATTCTTAAGTAAAAGGATACATTGGATGATTTGGTTTAGTTAGGGTATTCATTGTGATTTGTATATCAATGAATTCATGGAATTATTTGATAAATTTCTTTTATATAGAACATGCATAGGATGTAATTGCTTGTTGGTTGTAGGAACAAAGTCATGAAGATATATGCTATATGCTTTAATTTGGTGGGGTGGATTTAGAAACCTTAGTGCCTTTATCATTTGTTTTAAATCAATTTACTTTAGTTTATATTCTTTGCACAATACAATTCAAAATTCGAAACTAGATTAAAGTAGGTTTAGTTTAGATAAAAATATATTTTCACAACGCAATTCCTTGTGGATTCGACCTCGCACTTGCACACACTATATTAGAAACGACTCATGCGCTTGCGAGTAATTTAAAGCTCACAACAATCTTATTACACTAGAAGATCTTGAATTATACTCTATTACAAAGTAAAATTATTTCTTCCATTAAATAAAGAAATCTCAAATTTAGATATACTTGTCAACATGGTGATGTAGACGCAACAAATAGCAACAGACAATTTCTTCAAATAGGTGATCAAGCTCTGATACCACTTATTGGGATTTTACCCCTAAAATCCACATACTCAAACTTACAATAATTAAATAGGAAAATGAACAGATAAATATCAAGCACAACAATTTAATGTGGTTCGGCAACCTCTTTGTCTATGCCACCAACAAACTTATGATTTTATTAATCCTTAACAATTTTAGGAAAAACAAAATTATTACCCTGACAATCTCACAATCCAAAACCCCTAATACACGTTAAGCTCTCCATCTCAAGTTATAATATTGAAATAAGGAGTGTGCCTCAAACCTTATCTAAGACCCCCTTTGTATAGAGAATATTTTCCTAAGACTATTAGGAAAAGAACAACAACATCATAGTAGTCTACTACTGCTACTTGTACAAAGAACAATATAATAGGAAACTAGTACTACTCCTACTAGAACAACCACCTATAAAATAAGAAACTATTTTTCCCATACCAATTATAATTCTTCCTTGTGATGATTTGAGCCAAAATGCTAGCATATAGATAAAATAGTTTTTAGTAGTTCTTTTACTATATTCTGACTGACCAATATCTCTATAAAGGCTGAGAAAGTGAAGGAAATAACAGAAGGTGATACTTTCAGTAACTTTTAGTCTATCTAGTGTATGTTGATTTGTGGTTAAGAGTTTAGACTACTTATGTTGTTTCTGCAAATAGAAAACTACACTCCCAAACCCAACTAAACCAAACCAATCAGTTTTAACATTCTTGGACTAAGTTGAGAGGGTTTTTTTTTTTAAAGTTTCAACATTGAATTATAGTTTGTTTGATAGCATTTATTATTTTCTAAATTCTTTTTAATTTTGTTGTTCTATTTTGCTTAGTATTCAAGGCTCTAGATTTTCTAAACCACACTTATTTTAAGGTAAAACCCATAAAGATAACGTGGTCTCAGAGAGACACTTTCCAACAAAAGAGTGGTAGACAATCTTTTTGTGGAAAATCTTGACCATTCAATCAATAATTCTCACTTGGAGGGCATGTTCTGCCACTATTGGAATGTACCTACATGCAAGATGGTTGAAAAAAATGAGACAACGGTTTTTGATTTGTCCAATTTGATTATGAGGAATCAACCATGGTTGCTTGAAAAACTCTCGATGATACTATGATTGAAGCGAAGAAAATATAATTCTTTTTTTTTCCTTGTTTTGCCTATTTCTTTATTTTCCTCTATTAACTCAATGCAGATATATTCTCTAATGTTATTTAAGTTCCAAGAACTAAGACGAATAGAGGAATTTCCTCTTCTTTATCCTCTTTTTTAGTGAATGGATGGTCATTGGTGCTTTAGTCATGTGATAGCTCATATTTCATTTATTATACTCTTATGCATGAAAAATACAAAAATTCAATTTGAACTTAGAATTACTTTTTTCTTAGCTACCCTGGATTATTAAGTTTTATTATGCCAATATCTAATCATTTTCCTAATGAAAAATGTTTCACTGCCTCTTACTTCGTCTTACATATGGTTTGTTTATATTTCCTCCACATATTAGATGGACTCATTAGTTTTTGAAAGTTCTGCATTTATCAAAAAAAAATACTAGTTATAATTTATTTGCTTGTTGCAATTCCTTTTTAGACATGTGTCAAAATTTGTCAAGAAGAGTGAAAGAACAACTGCTTATGAGGAACTAAAGTTCACTAATCTTTATGTGAAAAATCTGGTTGAAGATGTGATAGAGTATGTCCTTTAGAAAGTTTTTTTCTACTCATGAGAACGTTTGTAATGTTGTGATCATGAAAGATAACAAGGAAATATCGAGAGGTTTTGGGTTTGTGAACTTCCAATCACCAGAAGAGGCTTAGAAGGCCATTCAAGCCATGAATGGTGCAGTACTTGGTAAGCATCTTTCTTGTTCATCTTTGTTAGTTTCAAGACATAGAAATTGTTTGAATTTTGGCTCAATTCCCCACAATGAGAACTTCTAATTGGTTTGAAAAAAGTGGTTTCCTATTTTATAGTTGTTGATTATAATAAGAGTGGTAGTAGTTTCCTATTGGATTTTTCTTGTCCTAGTAGTAGTAGAAGTTGTTTTCTTTTTTTTTTTTGTTCTTTTCCTATTAGTATTAGAAAAATCTCCTCAATATAAAAGGGGTCCCAGAAAAGATTTGAGGCATACTCATAATTCTCATATACATTGTAAACCAGAGAGGTTGACTACAAGAGCTAGGATGAGAGCTTTGGGTGTATTGGGGTTTTGGGTTGTCAAGTATAGATGGCACTTACAGCTAGAGTTAGGTTAAGAGTTTTTATTGTATTGAGACTTTTGGGTTAGAGTTTGACAACTTTGTTCTACATAAAGTTATAGTTAAAGATTAATAAAATAGTGGAGTTATTAGTGGATGTAGGCAAAGAGGTTGTTGAACCAAATTAATTATTGTTGTTTTTGCTTAAAATTTGAGTAGGTGGATTTTAGAGATAAAATCCTAACAAGTCGTATCAGAGCTGTGGTTTCGATGGTAAAAATACAAAAATTAGTATAATTAATATTGAGCTATTTGATGAATTGAAGATGGAAGAAGATATAATGAATATTTTTTTTTTCAAATCAATTATCACTAATTTGTTGAGTAATATATCAACAGAGACGAAATACTTACCACCAAAGATGTTGACCCTTATTAGATTTTAATAATGACAAAACACTACTTTAATTGCACTAACAGTTTTATTTAAGTGTTTAAGCAGTAAAAACATTTAGTATAGAAACAAGATGCAAGAACTCAACACGATTCAAACACAAAAACAAGACAGTAGATCTAGAATAAGAATTAAGGTAATTGAAACAATTGTAAATCTCTTATGTTCAATTATATAGCTTGATATATGACTCAATTTACAAAAGACTTTGATAAAACTAAAAATATAAAAAGTTTCTAAGTCAAAAATTGTTTTTGAAAACGTAAACTGGGTTGAAGGATAACCTAGTCGACTAGGTCAATATACCAGTCGACTAGTACTCTCCATTAGCCTAAAAATTGAAAATTATGCACTTGACCCAGTCGACTGGTACAAGGACCTAGTCGACTGGTAATTCAAAAATATGATCGTTTGAGATGCAAGACTTGAGCATTTAATGCCCCAAACCTACCAAGTCAGTGTCAAACGACCATATTGATTCAAAACTATATAAACCCACTTCAATGAACATTTAAAATAGCAAGAGAACACATTCAATTCACAAGATAGCTCATTAATTCTCAAAAGCTTTGAAAAAATTTATTGTTCAACCATTCTTCAAGCTTGTTCTTGAAAGAGATATATTTTTCATTTGTAAAAGCACTATTTGCTATCTATCAACCATTTACTTTACAGCAAATTTCATTTATTGTAAAGGGAAAGAATTGGTATAAATCTTAGAGTATTTAGGATGAAACACTTCATTGTAGCTTCTGTGAGGAAGAGATAGGTTGTAAGGTTTGTACAACAACCATGAAGTTATATAACTAAAGTTTTAGTGGATTACTTCAAGGAGGTTCCTTGAAGAGAGTGGACATAGGGTCGGAAGGAATCCGATATTGCCGAACCACTATAAATGGAGTTTGCATTTTCTCTTCCTTAAACTCTTTTACTTTCAAGCATATTATTTGTTTGTGTGCTTTATGTATTTAACTGTTTAAAAACTTGCAAAGTAATTAGCAAAAGTTTTTAAAACCCAATTCACCCCCCTCTTGGGTTTTAACCTCAGTTTATTATTGCTATCAAAGCTTTTTATTCAATTTCAGACTTAAAATCCTTGAGTTGATTTGATGGCATCAAATAGCTATACCGAAGGTCATTCCTATAGTATGCCTGCTTTGTTCAATGGCTCAAACTATAACTATTAGAAAAATAGAATGAAAATATTTGTCAAAGGACAAGATTACAATCTATAGAGAGTCATTGAGGAAAGACTTAGAATTCCTACAAAGGAAATAACTATTAGAGATATCAATCATACAATGCTTAAACTCAAAACTGAGTTTAATGAAGAGGATTATAGAATGATGTCTCTAAATAGTAGAGCCACTAGTATTTTACATTGTGCTTTAGATATTTTTGAGTATAATAAAGTTTCTGCATGTGTTTTGGCCAAAGAGATTTGGGAAAAACTCCAAGTTACATATGAGGGCACTAGCAAAGTTAAAAAAATCAAAAATCTACATTCTAGTGTCTGAGTATGAATCTTTCAAAATGTCTTCAAATGAAACAATCTCTCAAATGCACTCACATTTCTCCACTATTGTTTATGGCTTAAAGCTTCTTGGTAGGAACATTAAGGAGTTTAAACTAATTAGGAAAATCTTAAGATCTTTGCCATCGACTTGGAAAGCAAAGAAATCAAACATCACGGAGGCCAAAGATCTCGACAAACTTGATGTCCAAACACTTCTCATATCACTATTGACATACGAGATGGAGGAAATGAATCCTGTTGTTAATGATGATGAGAAGAAGAAAAAGATGATTGCTCTCAAGCCTTCTACAAGTAATAAAAAGGAAGAACAAGAAGAGGAGGATGAAAGCATCGAAGAAGATGGTGAGATGACCTTAATCACCAAAAGGTTTCACAAGTTCTTGAAAAAGAGCAAGAAACCTTACATAAGGGATTCCACTCCAAAAAGGGAACCTCTTGTGTGTTACAGTTGCAAGAAGCCCAGCCACATCAAGGCCATTTTCCCAACAACAAGCAAACCATATAAGAGCTTCAAAAAGAAAGCTATAATTGCAACCACATGGAGTGATGACGAAGATGAAGAATCTTCGGACAATGAGGTCGGATACGAGGAGATTTCTAACCTATTCCTGATGGTAATCGACGATGAAAATGAGGTATCTAATTCTTCCCCTTCTAATAATAACATTGTTAGTAGTAGTGAAGAGTTAATTGAAGTTATAAATGAGATGAATGAATAATTGAAGAAATTTGATTCTAGGAATACCATCCTCAAAAAGGAAGTCTCAGCACTTTCCAAAGAGATGGAAGGTTTAAAGGAAAAAAAAGAAAAACTATCTTCCATGCTTTATGATTCTTCACAAGACTTTTTAAAAAATGAAAATGAAAATTTAAAAAAGAAAATATTGGAATGAACTAGCACCATATCTAGACTTATGCTTGGAAAAGAAAATCTAGATGAAGTGCTATCTAGTCAAAGATTAAATGGAGGAAAATCCAGCTTGGGTTATTCTCCATTAGGCAAAAAAAAAATCTAAAAAGATTTTGTTCATGAAAACAACATGTTTGAATGAAGCCTCCACTTCCAAGACCTTTAGCAAGATCAAAAGTACTTCAATATATGCTAGTAGGTCTTAGAATGCGAAGTTAAATTCTAATGTACATACTAGAATTAAGCATCCTAGAAATACTCATGCATATATGTATCCTGACTCAAGAAATACAAATTTTAGGAATGATCATTCAAGAAATGCATTTACTAGAAATAAACATCCTAAGAGTAACCATCATGTGCTTCCTAGAGATAATATGTATACTCATAACTTGCACACTACACATAAACATCCTAGGAATTACCATCATGTGTATTCTAGAAATAATATGTATGCTTACACTACAAGTGCATATCCTAGAATCTACCATAATACATTTCCTAGTAATACATGCATGTTCATAGCTTTAATAATAGAAACATGTATCCTAGGAATGCTTATCCAAGGAACTATAGACATGTACAATTAAGAAATCCTAGAAATTTCAATAACTATTATCCCAGGATTATGCATCATCAACATGTCTATAATTATAGAGCACCTTATAATGTTAAGAAGGTATGGGTCCCTAAAGGACCCGTATTTTCTAGAACTAACCCTAAATGGCCCAAGAAATTTTGGGTACCTATAAGTGCAATTGTGTATCCTTGTGTAATGTAGATATGTCTCCACACTAAGGAAAAAGGTAACTATTGGTACCTTGATAGTGGATGTTCAAAGCACATGACGGGTGATAAAAGCATGTTCAAAGAGCTAACTCTAAGGGATGGTGGATATGTCACCATTGGATATAACACAAAGATGAAGATCATCGGGCATGAAAAAGTTGATAATGATTTCTCAACCATTGATCATGTATTATATTTGCAAGGCCTTAAGCCATATTTGCTTAGTATTAGTCAACTATGCGGCAAAGGTAACAAAATCATATTTGAAACCTCTCATTGTCTAGTTATAGACATCAAGAGTAACAAAATCAAGTTTTTTGGCCATAGACACGAAAATGTATATATAGTTGATATAAAATCTTTGCATTCGGAAAATAAAAAATATTTTCCCACATTTAGTGAAAACCTATGGCTATGGCATAGAAGACTTGGACATGTGAATATGTATTTGCTTAAAATCATTTCAAGAAAAGATTTAGTTATTGGACTTCCAAAAATCAAATTTGAAAAAGACGAGGTGTGTGATGCTTGTCAAATGGGAAAACAAGCTAGAATTTCTTTTAAATAAAAAAATATAGTCTCAACTACTAGACCATTGAAATTTCTACATATGGACTTATTTGGTCCAACAAGTACCATAAAACTAGGTAGCCATTAATATGCTCTTGTTATTATTAATGACTATTTAAGATACACCTTTTTTTTTATTGGTTACAAGGATGAAGCTTACAAAGGATTTGTGAACTTTTGTAAAAAGCTTCAAAATGAAAAAGAAATTTTTATTTCAAGTATAAGAAGTGATCATGGAAAGGAATTTGAAAGCCAAAGCTTTTCAAAATTTTGTGATGAAAATAGAATTGATCACAATTTTTCAGCACCAAGAGCTCCTCAACAAAATGAAGTTATTGAGAGAAAAAATAGAGTTCTAGAAGAGTTTGCAAGAACAATGCTTTGTGAAAATAGTTTTCCGAAATAATTTTGAGTGGAAGCCATAAACACTTCTTGCTATGTTTTAAATAGACTTTTAATTAGGCCTATGCTTAACAAAACTCCATATGAATTATGGAAAGATAGAAAGCCTAATATCTCTTATTTTCGTGCCTTTGGTTGTAAATGTTTTATCCTAAATAACAATAAAACTAACTTGGGTAAATTTGACTCAAAGACCGATGAGGGGATATTCTTAGGATATTTAACCTCTAGTAAAGCTTATAAAGTTTTTAACAAGAGAACTTTAGTGGTTGAAGAATTTGTACATATAGCCTTTGATGAGTCTAACCCAATTAGTAATAGAGTAGGTTCTTTTAATGATGATGCAGATTTCATTCCAAGGATAGAAGCACCTACTCTCATTGTTGACTCGAAGGATAGTGAACCTCAAATAAATCAAGAGGTAAATGCTCACAATCTTGATCAACCATCTACAAGTCAACAAGAGGATAGTCTTCTCAAAGATTGGAAGTATGTGAATTATCATCCAATCCATCAAGTGATTGGTGATCCTTCATAAGAGCTAAGATCTTATTCCTCTATTTGAAATATTTGTAATAGTGTAGCTTATTTATCTTAAGTAAAACCTAAGACTTTTTTAGAAGCCGAAAAAGATGTTGATTGGATAAATGCTATGTAAGAAGAATTAAATCAATTTGAAAGAAACAATGTATGGAATCTGGTTCCTAGACCAAAAATCATAATATAATAGGAACTAAATGGGTATTTTGAAATAAAATGGATGAAAATGGAATAGTAACTAGGAACAAGGCTAAACTAGTTGCTAAAGTATATAATCAAGAAGAATGAATAGATTGTGATAAGACTCATGCTCCCGTAGCTAGATTAGAACCTATTCGTATGCTATTAGCCTTTACTTGCTTTAATAAGTGTAAACTATTTCAAATGGATGCAAAAAAGCATATTTTTAAATTGCTTTATAGAAAAAGAGGTGTATGTTGAGCAACCTCCTAGATTTGAATATCCTAGTATTCCAAACCATGTTTATAAGTTTTCTAAAGCTCTCTATGGGTTGAAGCAAGCTCCAAGAGCATGGTAAGTAAGTTTTTGCTTGAAAATGATTTTGTAACATGAAAAATAGACACAACTCTCTTCATAAAGCCTCACAAAAATGACACTATTAGTCCAAATATATGTTGATGATATTATATTTTGTGTCACTAATGAATCTATGACTCAAGAGTTTGCTAAGTGTATGCAAAGTGAATTTGAAATGAGCATGATGAGAGAGCTTATCTACTTTATTTGACTTCAAATCAAACAATTGAAAGAAGGCATCCTCATCAATTAATCAAAGTACTCTAAGGACCTATTAAAGAGGTTCAGGATGGAAAGCTCAAAGTCAATTGGCACTCCTATGAGCACTTCTACAATATTTGACCTAGATGAGGAAGGTAAGTGTGTAGATACTAAAACTTATAGAAGCATGATAGGAGCTTTACTTTATCTAACTACAAGTAGACCTGATATAATGTTCAGTGTATGCAGGTGTGCTAGATTTCAAGCTAATCTTAAGGAATCACATGTAATTGCAGTAAAAAGAATCCTTAGGTATCTACAAGGGACTAAAACTTAGGATTATAGTATTCTAGAAAATCAATTTTTGAGCTTGTAGGATATTTAGATGCTGATTTTACAGGTTGTTGACTAGATAGAAAAAGTACTAGTGGAACATACCAATTCTTAGGTACAATGTTAACCTCTTGGTTTTCTAAGAAACAAAATTTGGTTGCACTATTAACCGTAGAAGCGGAATATGTAGTAGCAGGAAGTTGTTGTGCATAAGTGTTATGGATGAAACAATAATTAGAAGACTATGACATGAACTTTACAGATATATCAATTCATTGTGATAACACTAGTGCTATCAACTTGACCAAAAACTCTATTCAGCATTCTTGAACAAAATACATAGAAATAAGACATCACTTCTTAGGAGATCATGCTCAAAAGGGTGATATTAGACTAGAATTCATTCCTTTAGAAGATGAAATAGCTGATATTCTAACAAAACCCTTAAGTGGAGATAGCTTTTGCAAGATTAGACTATTGATGGGCCTCATAGACTATGATAAAATGTATTTTTGATTGCATCAACGTTCATCATATGCAATTTGACATCTAGTGAATGAGTATGCCTACTTTTAAGTTATTTAGCTTTTGGTTCATATACTTGCTTTACTTTTGCGCTATATAGTTACTTGGTTTAAGCTATTTGTACTCAACTATATGCTTCAACTGCTTACACTAGGGTGAAAACTTCTGATTCCTCCCGAGAAGTGTTCCCAATTTCGAATCATGCCTAGTTTTTTTACACAAGTTTGTTTTTGCCTTATCTTTATGAATATGGTGTTTATTTTTCTTATCATTTGAGTTTAGAGAAAAAAGGAGAAAAATCAATGTATAATAGAAAATTGTATGTAAACTTAGAATAGAGCATAAATTTAGGGGAGCATTACTCCGAACATGTTGACAAATGTAATACTATCTTGCATTGCTTGGTTGGGTTGATATAATTGTATTTAAATTGCGTTTGAATGCTTAACAGGTTGGTTTTTATCCGAAAACAAAGGAGACTCTACCCAAATTTTTCTAAAAACCAACACTTAGTTTTTAAAATTGTTTTTTCTCTCCTTAGTTTTGTCATCATAAAAAAGGGGGAGATTGTTGAACCATATTTAATTTTTTTGGCGAAAAATGTCTTTTGTAGAGGTGCTTCAAACTAAACAGATAGGATAAAATCAAATTAGGAGCCTGTATAAAAACCATTGTCTCACTCATGTCTTCCAATTTTTCATGAACTTACTCAACATATGAAGGAGGAATTGTGGCCATGACAACCTTATGATATTCTAATAGGTATGGTTTGAGCTTAGTAGCATAGTTTTCAAGAACTCTCACTGTCAACCTCTGCGCTATAGATTTAACTTCTGCCATGCCTTTCTTAACACTAGCTAATATTGTGGAGAGCAACTCATGGGAAATTTCTTCACTTTCTTCTTATATAAAGGTCATAATAGTCTCCATAGATAATAAGACATTCTCTAGATAGTAATCCCTTATAGATTTAAGGAAATACTTAAACATCTTAGTAATAAGATCATCACATCCAAGATCCAACATCACGACACATGATTTAACCTTGGCAACAGTCTTCATAATCGAAATCTTTTTAATATATTACTAACTAGAATGGTTAGCTAAATGTTCAAATGAGGATATAATCAACTGAAAGATCTCTTTCATTTGTTCATCATTATAAGACATGTCCAGTGCAGTTATTCTGGTTATTTCATTGATGCAAGCGGCAACCACAATTTTTACATTAATATATGAGTGCTTGAAAATTTGGTCAACAACTAAAACTTCCATCAATGAAACGAGTGTAATTTGCAGCAACGTATGAGGTGATTGCGTTACCTTTTAAAGACATAATGTAGTGTGGCCAAGAAGACAAATGAGCTTATCAACAGACAAATGAGGACTTATAAGCTTATACCGAAGCTCTGTGAGTTGTTGGTCAAGCTAAAAAATAGACCACATATTTTCTAATAAATTAGAAACATAAATAAAACATGGAAATAAGACTTTTTTTAAAAATTTTTTGACTTTTTTTAAAGAAAAAAGAAAAAGAAAATTACAACTAAATTTATTAAACTTGTGTCATAGAAGCAAAATACAAAACAGATGGCCAAGCATGCTATCGCGACTTGGCTCTAATGATGGTCACGGTGGCGGGTGAACTACAACGACAGGGGTCGGGCTTTGCGGGGTAGAATCACTTGAGGCCCGTGTTGTTTTGGTGGTAACCGTTCCAAGTGGTGTCGCTGGTAGTGGTAGATCAGAGAGAAAATGACTCGTGGTTGTGAATGGTAAGTTCGGTCATTTGCAAACTCTAGAAAGGCACATGGGACCCAGGGGTGAAGAGATCTACCAATTCCGATCAAGGTCGGTTGTTTGGCTAAGGTGGGTGGTTGCATCTGGGGTGGCGCATGGTGGTGACGCACATGAAGCTCTACTTTTGGTCGCCCAAGTATGGAGAGGTGATTGATGGTGGCAATGGCGGTTGTTGGTGACCGGAGGTTGGTCAAATCTGGTGGTAGGTGACTGCTGGCTCAAAGACGTTTTTGGCTGTGTTTATTGATGGGTAGGCGGATCTGTAAGATTATTGTGGGGATCAGTTTTAGGCTCTAATACCAAAATGATGTAGAACAAGAAAATAGAGAAGATAGAGAAATAGAAACCAGGCTACCCTAGGGATTGGAAGAGAAGCCAGGCTACCTTGGAGGTTGAGAGGAAATTGATACCTAATATCAATCTTATTTTTATTTATTCAAAGCTATTCGAAAAGTAGCATAGATGATATTTTATATAGAGATATTTAGGAATCCTAATCCTAAACCAACATTGTAAATAAAGAAACCCTAATCCTAATACAAATTTTCTCCATATTATAAAATTACAAATTAGCCCGATAGTAAAAAATTAAAAACTTGCCCCCATACTTTTCTGTGCCCCATCACGAGTAGTAGTAGTTGTGTTCTTTGTTTTTGTTATTTTGTTATTAGTATTAGGAAAATATTCTCTATATAAAAGGGTTCTCGGAGAAGATTTTAGGCACACTCATAATTCTCATATACATTGTAAACTAGAGGGTTTTACTACTAGGATGAGAGTTTTGGGTGTGTTGGGGTTTTGGGTTATCAAGTAAATATGACACTTACAACTAGAGTTAGGTTAAGATTTTTTGTTGTATTGAGACTTTGGGGTGAGAGTTTGATAATTTTATTGAAGATTAATAAAATAGTAGAGTTATTGGTGGAGGGAGGAAAGAGGTTACCTAACCACATTAATTATGGTTGTTTTTTCTTATGGTTTTTGGCTAAAATTTGAATTGGTGGATTTTAGAGGTAAAATCCCAATACAAACTTTACAGATTTCAATCTCTCTAATATGTAAATTTTATTATAAATTAGGATCAAAGACTTGATTTGTTAGAAGGGCTCAAAAGAAAGCTGAAAGGACAAAGATATCAAAATTCGAATACAAGGAGATGTTGAACTACCATTTTGAGAAGTTAAAGGCTTCAAATCTGCACGTGAAGAACTCAAACAAATTCATTGATGACATTGGATTGCAAAAAATTTCAATCTCTAAGGATAAATAACCTTAGCAAAAGTGATGCACTATGGCAACGAGATAAGGATTTGGTTTTTGTACTCCTCAGGAAGCAGATCTAGCTTTGAATAAGCTTAATAGTAGTCTAAACGCTCTCTTTGTGCTTTTTCCTCCCTTTTGTCTATTAATTGTTGTCTATTCTTCGTTTATGTTTCCATAAGGGTTTTTTTTTTTTATTTTTTTTTATGAGGGAAGTATACTGTATGTAGGAATAGCTTAGTAGAAAGATCGACATAGACAGTTGCAGAACTACTACGCTCACTACTCAATGCAGTCTGCACACCTTTCAAGCCACGATGTTGTTACCACACAATTCCATCCATATCATTTCAATTTCTCTCATTTCCCTCTTCCGTCCCATCGCTTGCAACAGCCAATCCTTCATTAACACTCTGGTGCAAATGTGGGCGTTCGGTATCCTACAGAGTATTACCAGCATAACCTTTTCTTATATGTAAGGATTTCATTAATTCTTTCTTCAACAACAACAAAATTCTTGTTATGAAACGTGCAGTAATTACGATGAATAGTATAGAAAAGCAAAGAGGGAGAGAAAAAAAACACACAGATTTAACGTGGTTCGGCAGTATGCTACATCCACAGGAGCAAGCGGTTGCTGAATTTCACTATGTCAAAGTAAAGTTACATCATATGTATTTATACTAACCCTAACTGTATAGAAGTATTAGAAAAATTTCTCAAATATTCCTGTACCGTACCGCGGGCTCGTTGCCCCCGCACCCTCAACCTATTAATCATCTCTACCAATAAAACAATAAATTCCAAGCCCAAAAGGCAGATGTCGTCATTCCGCTCGGTATGCTATACTTCTCTCACTCCACTCTGCTTCACTCAAGCATTAGCCTGCTTTCTCTATACATGTGTTCCACTCGATATAAGCCACATACTACAACAGTCTCCACCTTGGAGAATATCCACCCCTTAGGAGAAAAAAAATAACCTGGAACTCCACATGGGACAATAGGTTGGGATGCCTCCCATTTAGCACCTGGAGACGTTAATCAAGTCCAAGCAGTGCTTGAACTTATATGTGGTAACATGCTTTGTCAACATGTCTGCTGTATTCTCAGAAGTGTGAACTTTCTCAAGCAATAGCTCACTAGAAGAAACCAATTCTCTGATCCTATGTAACCTCACATCTATGTGCTTGGTCCTCGCATGATACACTTGGTTCTTTACCAAATAAATGGCACTCTGACTATCACAATGCAACTAAACTCCACCTTGCTAAATACTCAGCTCTTTGACCAACCCTGTAAGCCACAAAGCTTCTTTGGCAGCCTCAGCCACTGCCATATACTCTGACTCAGTAGTAGATAGTGCAACTAGAGACTGAACCATGGACCTCCAAGAAATAGGCCCCCTCACAAGAGTGAATACATAACCTATGGTAGACCTCTTGTCATCCAAATCCCCTACATAGTCTGCATCCACATATCCTATAACTGAAGGATCACCTTGTTGTCTACCAAAGATGATGCCACAGTTTGTAGTACCCCTAAAGTATCTGAAAATCCACTTGATTGCATCCCAATGTTACTATCTCGGACTTAATAGAAACTTACTTACCACACTGACAGCTTATACCAAATTCGATCTTGTACAAACCATAGCATACATCAAGCACCCTACTGCACTGGCATATGGAACCTTTGACATATCTTGAATTTCATCATTTGTCTTTGGAAACTGAGTGATAGACAATTTAAAATGAATCACCAAAGCTGTACTCATTGGTTTTGCATTATCTATGCTGAACCTCTCTAACACCCTCTCAACATAGCTACGCTGAGATAACTATAATCTCCTAGAAGCTCTGTCCTTATGAATCTTTGTTAACCCATATTTGATTTTAATAATTACAAAACAAAACTCTAATTGCATTAACAGTTTTATCTAAGTGTTTAAGTGGCAAAAGCATTCACTATAAAAACAAAGATGTAAGAAATTAACTCAATTCAGACATCAAGACAAGACAGAAGATCAAGAATAAGCATTAAGATAGTTAAAAAAAAAATTGTAAATCTCTCATGTTCACATACTTAGCTTGATCTGTGGCTCATTTTACAAAATACTTTGATAAAACTATTCATACAAATGTTTCTAAGTCAAAAATATTTTTAAAACATAAAAAACTGGGTTGAAAGACAACCCAGTCGACTGGCTTAAAATACCAGTCAACTGGGATATGGGATAAAAGGTTCCCAGTCGACTGGTGTCAAGGATCCAGTCGACTGGCAACTAGGACAAAAAGTTCCCAGTCGACTGGTGCATAAGACCTAGTTGACTGGTACTCTCCCGTAGCCTAAAAAGTGAAGTTTCTCACTTGACCCAGTCGACTGGTAATTCAAAATATATGATTGTTTGAGACACGAGACTTGAGCATTTAATGCCCCAAACCTACCAAGTCAATGTCAAATGTCCTTATTAATTCAAGGATATATAAACATACTTCAATAAGCATTTAAAAGAAGAAGATAACATATTCAATTCACAAGAAATCTCATTAATTGTCAAAAGCTTTGAAATACTTATTGTTGAGCCATTCTTCAAGCTTGTTCTTGAAAAAGAGGTATTATTCATTTGTAAAAGCACTTATTGCTATCTCTCTACCATTTACTTTATAGCAAATCTCACTTATTGTAAAGGGGAAAAAGTTGTAATAACTCTTAGAGTGTTTAGGATTAAGCACATCTTTGTAACTTCCGTGAGGAAGGGATTGATTATAAGGTCTGTGTAACACCCGTGAAGTTGCACAATTAAAGTTTTAGTGGATTGCTTCAAGGAGGTTCCTTGAAGAGAGTGGACGTAGGGTCAGAAGAATTTCGATATTGTCGAACCACTATAAATGGAGTTTGCATTTTTTCTTCCTTAAACACTTTTACTTTCAAGCACATTACTTGTTTGTATGCTTTGTGCATTTAACTATTTTAGAAACTTGCAAAGTAATTAGCAAAAGTTTTAAAAACCCAATTCACCCCCCATTGGGTTTGAACCTCGGTTTACAATTAGTATCAGAGCTTTGTACTCAATTTCAGGCTTAAAATCCTTGAGTTGATCCAATGGCATCTAATAGCTATAACGAAGGGCATTCGTATAGTCAGCCTCCCTCGTTCAATGACTCCAACTATAACTATTAGAAAAATAGAATGAAAATCTTTGTCAAATGACAAGATTATAATCTATAGAGAGTCATGGAAGAAGGATCTAGAATTTCTACAAAGGAAATAACTATTGGAGAAATCAATCATACAATACCTAAACTCAAAACTTAGTTCAATAAAGAGGATTGTAGAATGATGTCTCTAAATAGTAGAGCCACAAGTATTTTACATTGTGCTTTAGATATTTCTGAATATAATAAAATTTCTACCTGTGTTTCAAGTAAGTAGTTTTGGAACAAATTGCAAGTTACATATGAAGGAAGTAGCGAAATTAAAAAATAAAAAATCTATATGCTAGTATCCGAGTATGAATCTGTCAAAATGTCTCCTAATGAAACAATTTCTTAAATGAACTCACATTTCATAACTATTGTTAATGGCTTAAGGCAGGGAGGAACATATGGATTGGTGATGGTGATGATAGCAACGAGGAGGATGATGAGGTTCATGGTCATGTAACCCCTTTTACTGCGATGGATATTGATGACCGAGCACCCAGTCCACAGTATGGTGGTTCTAGTGCTAGTCAGGCTACATACAATGATTTACTATAGGCTATTTTGAGTCTCCAATTGTCATGCAGTCCGGCTTTCATAGCTTGAGGTCTTCAGCTGATTCTATGCATCGCGACCTCCGTACACTTCGTGATGATTTCTAGCTGCACCAAGAGCACACAAAGGGCTCATTGGCTGAGCTTTGAGATCTTCTACGAGATGGCTCAGATTGCCCCACTAACTTAGCTTTATGTTGTATCTCCTTGATTGTATATATATATATATATATATATATATATATATATATATATAGCTCTTAGATGATCTTAGGACGAACATTTCATGTTTTATCATACATTTTTATTATTATACTCGATATTCGGCTTCAAGAAGCCTATGATGCTTGGATGCTTGTATATATTTTCCTATTTTTCAGTTATCCAACTTATTATTCATAAACTGGCCTTACTTTTACACTATATCTTTACTTGGTTTAAGCCATTTGTACTACGCAGTAGGCTTTAACTACTTATGCTAGTGTGGAAACTTCTGGTTCTTTCCAGGAAGTCTTCCCAGCTCTGAATAATGCCTAAATATTTTTATAAAAGTTTGTTTTTGCATTATCTTCCTGTCCTTATTTTCCAAGTTGCTTATTTTTCAATTTTACACCCTTTTTTTTCTGCTATTGTCAAAACAAGGGAGAAAAATCAATGTAAACTTATAATAGAGCATATATTTAACATATTTAGGGGGAGCATTGCTTCGAACAAATTGACAAATGTTTTATAGACATTCATTCTTGGTTGAGTTGAGATAGCTGCTTATAAACTACATTTTAAATGCTCAACAGGTTGGCTTTTATCCGAAAAACAAAGGAAACTCTGTCCAAATTTTTCTAAAAACCAACACTTAGCTTTTAAAAACAGTTTTTCTCTCATTAGTTTTGTCATCATCAAAAAGAGGGATATTATTGACCCGTATTTGATTTTAATAATGACAAAAACACTACTGTAATTACACTAACAGTTTTATCTAAGTGTTTAAGTGGCAAAAACATTCAGCATAAAAACAAAGATGCAAGAATTCAAGTCGATTCAGACATCAAGACAAGACAGAAGATCTAGAATAGGAATTAAGGTAATGAAAACAATTGTAAATCTTTCATGTTCAAATACTTAGCTTGATCTGTGGCTCATTTTACAAAAGACTTTGACAAAACTATTCATAATCAAATGGTTACTCCTATTGCAAGAGTTTGACTTGGAGATTAAAGACAAGAAGAGCAGTGAGAATGTGGTTGCAGATCACCTATCTAGGCTACCTCTTGAGAACGACAAAAATGAGCTACCTTTGAATGAGAACTTTCTCGATGAACAATTGTTCGCATTAGAGGTAATATTTCCATGGTATGTTGATATTGTCAATTATATAACTGCTAAGGTTTTTTGTCTAGGTATGTCCATCCAAGAAAGGAAGAGATTGATGTCTATCTCTCGACATTACCATTAGGATGACCCCTATCTATTCAAATGCTGCCCTGATCAAATCATTAGAAGGTATGTCTCAGAGGAAGAGCATTTGAGCTTATTGCAACATTGCCATCAGTTTGCTTATGGAGGATACTTTGGGGCCAAGAGAATAGCTCTTAAGGTATTATAATCCGGTTTTTATTGGCCCAAATTTTTTAAAGATGCCTTTTCATTTTACAACTCATGTGATAGATGCCAGAGGACAGGTAACATCTCATCCTGAAATCAGATGCCATTACAAAATATTCATGTAGTCGAGCTTTTTGATGTATGTGGTATTGATTTCATGCGTCCATTTCCTAACTCGTATGGGTATTTATATATTCTTGTGGGTGCGGATTATGTGTCTAAATGGGTCAAGGTTATCCCCTCAAAGACTAATGATCACAAAGTGGTTGTAAAATTTTTACAGGATAACATCTTTACACGGTTTGGGACTCGAAGAGCAACCATCAGTGATGGAGGCAGCCACTTCCATAATCAATCTTTTACTGCCCTAATCAAGAAATATGGGATCAACCATAAAGTTGGCACTCTATATCACCCTCAAACCAATGGCCGAGTGGAGATAAGTAACTGAGAGATTAAAAGCATCCTGGAGAGGACTATGAATTCGAGTCGGAAGGATTGGTCAATGATACTTTATGGGCATATAGGATAGCTTACAAAACACTAATTGGCATGTCTCCATACCACTTAGTGTTTGGGAAAGCATGCCATCTGCCGGTGGAGTTAGAGCATCGAGCATATTGGCCCATAAAGCAGTTCAATTTTGACATGAAATAAACGGTTGAGAAGAGAAAGCTGCACTTGAATGAGCCGGAATAATTAAGGCATGATGCCTATTAGAATGCCAAGTTGTAAAAAGAAAGGACCAAAGCTTATCATGATAAACAACTGGTTTGGAAAGAGTATCGTGTGGGACAAAAAGTATTGCTCCACAATTCATGATTAAGATTGTTCCCAGAAAAACTCAAGTCCTGATGGTCTGGTCCTTATGTGGTCACCAAGGTCTTTCCTCATGGTGCATTGGAGATCCATGGTTCCAATAGCAATCAGACATTCATGGTGAATGGACACAGAGTCAAGCCATATCTTGAAATCAACTTGCCACCAAGAGATGAAGATTTGGCACTCCAATCTATCCAGTATGCAACAGAATCGAGAGCACTTGAGCCACATGGGGTGGCTTTAAGTGCCCCCTTCAAGAGAGAAGCACTGAAGCTACTATAAAGAGCACTTGAGCAGTTTAAATTTTGATAAATGTGTAGCTCAAGTGCCTCTTTTCAGGTCAATGATACTGAGGCCACTGAGTACGGTACATTTCTATTTTTGTTATTGTTAATTGTTTTTCATTATTTTAACTTTTTCCGTACTTTCTGTAGTTCAGTTAGTGATTCAGTACATTCTGTCCTTACGATCAAGCGTATGTCACAGTGCATTCAAGCGCAACCTCACCATGTGCCCAATGGCGCGTGAGCGCAATCATATGCACACACTTGCATACAAGTGCAATCGAGCACACTTCATAGTGCAATCGAGCTCACTCGGGACAGAGAGTCACGTGATTATTTTAAGACATTTCACTCACTTGCACATTTTTACTCTCACTCTTGTACTTTCACTCTCGCATCCTCTCGCACACTCCCTGCACTCAATGCCACCCTCAAAGCCCACTCACCCCTGCACACTTACTATCACTCATCACCACCACATATCACCAACATGCTACCACCACTCCATGACTCCAGGTATATTCATAACCCTCTTTCACTCCTCACAATCACACACGCAATCTCACAAGTTTTTGATTCAATTTTTTAACTAATCTATTGCATTACATTGTGTTTCTTGTTGTGTGGATGTATTTGGTTGACATTGTAGGTGGTTGGGAACTTTCAACTCTTATCGTCCACAACTTCAATTCACTGTTGCCCACAAACTATTCGATAAAAATCCTCAGTCATATTTCAGTTAGTGCGATCGAGCGAAGGAAACACTACGATCAAGCGCATAGGCAAAGTGTGATCAAGCGCACATTATTTAGATCGAGCGCAAACTCTGCAAAAAGTTGTCCAGGATGCCTAAACAAACTGCTTCCACCTCCTGCGCTTCGGGAAGCTGCACATAGTCCTCCTGGCCAGCTTTAAATAAAGAGAGATCTTATTCGAAATTACATTCAAAATTGACAACGACTTCAAGAACTTTGAAGCAACTCAATGGGATATCTAGGAATTCAAACATCGTGGATTGAATAGGCTGTTCAAGCCTGTCTACTCTACTGCCTACACTCGGTTCGTGGTTCAGTTTTATAAGAACCTATCTTTTGACTGCAGCAGGCTGGGGGTCTTGTCCTCATTTGTTTAGGGCAAGTACATTGATGTGACATCTGCAGATATAGTTGTTGCCCTCCATTGTTGTGATGATTCTACTCTTGAGGACGCCCAGATAGATAAGCAGCTGGAGTCATTTTCCTTGTCAACCATCATTGAGGATATATGTGCTGGGCAGTATGCCAATCGGTATAACAATGCTGGGAGTCAGTCCAAGTTGCCTCCATAACTTTGGTTCGTGGATTCCATTCTTTAGCGGAATGTGTGCCTCTTGGGACACAAGACCCAGAGGCGTGATCAGTTCTTACAAGCGCTATATGCATTCCACAGAGGCCACTGGTACTCCATCCCGGTTATCATTTGGGGCCAGCTTCATAAGTTTTAAGACCACGTCCATGCACACCAGGTCACCACTGCTAATGCCTGGGGGCTCCTATTCCCGTTACTCCTCTCATACATTTTTAAGAAGAAAGGAATTAAAGGCTCCTCCATCGATAGACCAGTCCAGGACCACCCATTCTTTGGGAAGAGTCAGTGGGCCCAGAGCCAGCCACACATGCCGAGAGGACTCCAAGGGCATACACCTACTGCTGAGAGAGTAGAGGATGATCTTATGGAGATCGAGGACCTAACAGCGAGCCAGACATAGGAGGAGGACCATACTGATATGGGACCCACTAAGTACCAACACATTCTTGAGGAGATGCCCTCTTTCCAATGTAAGCTCTTCGATATTCGATGGGAGGATCAAAAGGCTAAATTACTAGTTCATCAGCGCATCGATGGTTTGGAGGCACACTTTACGAGGCAAAAAGTGATACTACAGGCCATTCTTGATTGCCTACCTCCCACCCCTGGTACCTCATCTTCCATACCACATGGAGACCATCAGTGAGAGAGGTGCACTGTCTGGCTGAAGACATAAAACTTAGCGCTCATGGGAGGCACCCCATAGCATATCTTTTTTATTTTTTTTAGTATTTTTCACATTTCTTGTTAGTATTTACTTTTATGTTGACCTTTTTTCTCATAACTACTTACTTTTAATATCTTTTGTTTTCTGATATTACTTTTGTTTTTCTTTTTCAGGGACAATGTGTGTGCATCTGTTCAAGTTTGGGGGTGTTTTATGAGCCATACCAACCAGCTAGTTCTCCATCTCCCAGATCAAATCGTTCCATGTTAATCACGCATTGGGGACAATGTGTAGTTTAAGTTTGGGGGTATGGGAGACACATTCACAGACACTCTGTCCCAGCTTTTTTATTATTATTATTGAAAAGATAAATGCATGTTCATATTGTTTTAAAACTTTTGGTTGATCTAAACGAATATTGTGATAAGATTTCATCAGTAAGCTTAAAATCTAGAACATATGGTCTAATAATAAAGTTTTAAAAAGTTTAATTACTTACTTTAAGGCATTTAAGAAGTCACAAGTTTGATCTGATCTGACACGAGCACATTAGCACATAATTGTGTGGGGTATGACATGTAATTTTATTATGTATGTTTCCATGGCTTACCTGTAACTGGATGACTTATTAGATGAACACTTTCGCATAGAAAAATAGAAAAAAAATTGCACAAAAAGAGAATAAAATGCTTCTAATAATCATTAAATAAACTTTCCAATAAGTAACTGGACCTCTTGCCTTAGTAAGCAGTGAGTGTTCACGTCAAAATGTGAGAATTTGCTCATAATGATCATTAAATAAACTTTTCACTGAGTAACTGGACCACTTGCCTCAGTAAGCAGTGAGTGTTCACGTCAAAATGTGAGAATTTTGCTTGGCAGCATTAAGACCAGTTAGTTTCGTAGCCTTTTTTTCTCGAGTTAGTAAGTCCTTAGGGGTGTCTTTACATGTAATGCCCTAAAACCATCAGGTTTGGGAGTCATTGGCTAAATACTCGCTACATGGGTCAATTAGAAAGCTTAAAGGAACTAAACATGGCAAAAATCTCATAATAAAAGAAAAGAAGGAAATAAAACTATGTCATTATTGTTCATTCTGATAAGAAATTCGATGAATCTTAAGACACCGAAACACTACACATTGGAGTTACTTGGAAGCTTCATCTTTTATGTGGTAGTTTACTACTGTGAGTTTTAAATTACTCGCAAAAGCATGAGTCATTTGCAATATAGTGTGTGCAAGTGCGAGGTCGAATCCACAGGGAATTGCGTTGTGAAAATATATTTTTATCTAAACTAAGCCTATTTTAACCTAGTTCTGAATTTTGAATTGTATTTTGCAAAGAATATAAACTAAACTAAATTGAGTTGAAAGAAATGATAAAAATACTAAGGTTTCTGAATCTGCCCCACCAAAATAAAGCATATATTTTTATGTTATGTATAAAAGTAATCTATCAAATAATTCCATGAATCCACCATTATACAAATCACAACGAATACCCTAATTCAACCAAATCATCCAATGTATCCCTTTAGAATCACAATGGATATCCAATTTACTTTGGATGATCTACCGTATCCGGCAGATAAAACATAAGGAATATCCAATTTGAACAATTTAAACATAGTCAATCATAAGAATTTACTCAAACAATTGAAATAGAAGATTAATACTAAAAATGTTAGAATTGTATGAATATATCTGAAAATATTACGACAAACAATGGTGAGGCTTCATATTCAACCTTAGATAAAGGTTTTAGCCTCTTATGATTATGAAACTAAATTTAACAATTAAAGTACTAAACATAAAACTTTAAACTCAAAAGAAATAAATTAAAACTGACCATACATTGAGAAAAATTCAACTCACAACTATTGTGCGACGCTTCCCCTCCTTGGTAGCAAAGCCTTGGAGATCCCCTAGATTGCTCGCAAAAGTCCTATAGATTGCACACCGATTTGATGAAGTGAAATGGGGCTTTTATAGGGGAACTCTATTAGTGCAATGTGTTTTCAGTCCGATGTGGGATATAGGATATAAAATGTGTTTCCAACCGATGTGGGATGTGAGATTTAAGCCTTCACATGCCCTTCAAAACTTTTGCCCACACAGAAATCCCGCACAGTCTAACCTTTGTCTACTAAAACTGCCATAGCTTTCTCTAGAAAAATCATATTTATGAGCCATAAAATTTCTCAGAAAATCGACATCTGGATCTTTCCAAGCATATATAGTCATCTCCTGGTTCTTCCTGAATCATTATAGTTTTAATCAGCAAAAATCATTTCTGCCACGCCGAAATCACGTACAGCATGACCTTTGTCTACTAAAACTGCCATAACTTTCTCTAGAAAAATTATATTTATGAGTCGTAAAATTTTTCCAGATCTTTCCAAGGATATATTGCTCATCTCCTGGTTCTTCCTGAATCAATACAGTTTAATCCGAAAAAATGACTGATTTGTACGAGTAATTCTGGCAATTTAGTGAAACTCCTTTCCAAGTGCTTGTAAACTTGTAAAACAACGAAAAAACAACTCAATGTAACAAATTCCTAAGCTAACAAATGTAAATTAAAGGGCCAAAATATGCAATATTTGGCACTCATCAAATACCCCCAAACTTACATTTTGCTAGTCTCTTAGCAAAACAAAATAAAAAACTAAATGAAAATCAAAAAACACAAAAATAAATCCATCATTCTTGGTATCCAAAAATTTAAGTAGCACACAAAACCATGATATTCATTCATGAGCAAGCGTAAAATATAAACCCATCTTCGCAACGAATATGAATTTTAAAATCTAATTACTTACAAAAGTCATGTAAGGCATCAGAAGTCTGACTCAGTGTAAAGTGAATTAGTATATAAAGATGAGGCTTCCAAATAACTTCAATGTGCAATGTCTCCATACCTCAAGATTCACAGAATTTTTCATCAGAATGAACAGCGATGGCATAGTTTTATTTTCTTCACTCTTTTATTATAAGGCTCTACTATGTTTAGTTCCCTTAAGCTTTCTAATTGACCCATGTAGTGAGTTGATGAGAGTCGTAAAACACATCTTAATAGTACTTATTTGTTAGCATTTTAGGGTTGATCGAGGTTTGAATTACACTTTTATACCTTAATAACTCTAAAGTGATATTCTTGGATCATTGATCTATTTTGGTGCATTTTTAGGTACTTTGAGTTTAAAAGAGATGGAAAAGCTATCATTGCTTAAAGCTCGAAGATTCCATGCATATCGGAGTGAAGGAATGCTTCCGAAAGGACAAGATGAAGGGTTTATGGGCAAGGAATCCTAGGTGCCTAGAAGAAAGAGCCTAGGTGCCCAGAAGCTCCAGACTCCACCATCAGAGAGGGCTTAGGCTCTCGAAAGAGAGAGCCTAAGTGTCCAGAAGCTCCAGACTCCACCATCAAAGAGGGCCTAGGCACCCAGAAGAGAGAGCCTAGGCGCCTAGAAGCTCACCCTCAAAGGCCATCAGGCCGAGCCGTGGTCTGGACTAGGCAGGGCTGCGACGCCCAAAAGCTCTCCAGAACAAGGAATAGATAGAGTTGTGGCACGAGTAAGTGAGAGCCGTGACGCGCACATGAAACTTTGTTTCCGAGTTATAACCTAATTAGGACTTTAATGATTGTTTAAACCCTAGAACACCCTTGGGATGTGAAACTTGCAATCGAAATAAAAACAACTGAATTGAGATTGGAATAAGGCAAAAAAACCTAGGGAGGATTCCGGGAACCTTGTTACTTCCATTATATTTTTCATTACAATTACATAATTTTCTCACACTACTCAGATTCTCTCATTTAGATTCTACCGTTTCATATTAAAGTTTACACTTTCCTTGTAGTTCATGTTTCCCTGTGGAATCGACACCTTAAAGCTGTGCTACAACTACCGCGTTATACTTTGGGCGTAATCAAATTTTGGTGCCATTTCCGGGGAGACACACTTAAGTACAAAGAAGATTGTCAACTTTGAGACATGACAGTAGAAGAATTGTAGATAATTTTTTTTTTTTGCAGTTTGTAAAGGCGGTAACTTCATTCCTTCTTTTAGCTTGCTGCTTTAATTTTATTTTATTCTTTCGTTTTATAGTATTTTTTATTATTTCGTGATCTTGCATGCTCCGATGTAGAGACACTTTGGGTAGATTTGCTTGTAGGCCTGTGTTAGAGTCAGAATTAAATTCTTTTCTAAATCATTTATTTGACAATCCATCTAGTCCTGAAGAAATGAGTGAACATGAATATCAACCCCCTAGGACCCTTCAGGATTACCTCCACCCTACACGCATAGCCACACCATCATGCATCATGTTTCCAGCCAATACTCGCCAACTGGATTTTAAAACAGGGATGATACAGCTACTCCCTACGTTCCATGGCTTGGACAACGAAAACCCATATGTGCACATTAGAGAGTTTGAGGAAATAGTTGTGATCTTTCATAGTCAAGATGCACATGATGATATCGTGAGACTCAAGTTCTTTCCTTTTGCTTTGAAGGATAGAGCTAAGAGTTGGCTATACTCACTGAGACCATGATCTATTGGGTCGTGGGTTGAGACGACTCGGGTCTTCTTCAATAAATACTTTCCCCAATATAAGACCAATGCTTTAAAAGAGAAAATCTCCACCGTTTGCACAAAAGGATAGTGAGACTTTGTATCAGTCTTGGGAGAGATTTAAAGAGTTATTGAGTATGTTCCCTCACCATGGGTATGAAAATTGACATTTAATGAGCTATTTTTATGAGGGACTTGCATATAGAGAGCACCAATTTATGGATATGATGTGTAATGGTGAGTTCTTATAGAAAGATCCTGATGAGGCTATAGAATACCTCAATGAGCTTACTGAAAAAGCTCATACTTGGACTGGACCTAGTGCTACTGAAAGCACAAATAGGTCACGACCTGTAGGGAACCCAAATGGTGGTGGAATATACCATCTTAGGGAAGAGGATAACCTAAAGGCTAAGGTCGAGAGGCTCACTGAGGAACTAGATGTGTTAAAGACTAAGAACTTAAAGCCAACACAAGTAGCTAATCATGCAGCCTCTTTTGGACCATGTTTTGTGTGTGGCGGGATAGATCATCTCACCCATGAGTGTCCCACATTTACGGAGATGAGAGGGAGGTATGAGGAACAATGTAATGCCTTAGGTATATATAAGAAGCCTTTTTCACCCTTCTCTAATACCTATAATCCGGAGTGGCGCAATCACCCCAATCTTAGCTAGAAGTCTGAAAACCAACCGCCTGCACAACCCGCTAGATCATATCCTGCACTTGCACCTTCTAGGGGTCCTTTAGAAGAAACTTTGCATGCTTTTATTGAGGCACAAGGTAAGACTAATCAAAGGCTTGAATATTTAACTACGCAGGTTGTTGAAGAATATAAGGATCTAAAGAGCTAAATGTCCAAATTAATGACATCCTTGAGTGTGAATGAGCGAGGTAAGTTCCCTTCCCAAGCTCAGTCCATACCCCATGGTCAACACCTGGTGCAAAAGAATTTGAAGGAGGTAAATGCCATTGTGACCCAAAGTGTTAAGTTATTACACATCCCCACAACAAACAAATCAAAGGATGTGGACGAGAGCCACCAAGTATACATGATTGACTCACTCATGGAAAAGGTCCATCTCCTTAATCCATTGGAGTCAATCCACACCCATGGTTTCACAAGAGCATATATTGAGCCAGAATCTGCAGATGTTACTGATGACATCCTTGAGGCCTCTCCAAAGCATACAAGCACCAAATTTGGCAGTTAAGCAGTCGCTGGTGCATCCAACCTATGTTTGTCTAGGAGGGAATAAGAGAGTCTGACTGAAGATATAAAAATTAGCGTTCATGGGAGGCACCCCATAGCATATCCTTTTATTGTTTTCATATTTCTTTTTCTTGTTTACTATTAGTATTTTGTTGTTTTCCAGTATTAACTTCGTATTTCTTTTTCAGGGACAAATATACGAAGCAGTTCAAATGGTGAAGCACAATTTTCAGCTTCTGTGCACTTTTGGTTACAAAGAGAGTTTCCTTTGCTCTTCCTTTTACATTATGGTTAATGGAATTTTTAAGTTGGGGGTGGAGGAAATGTATTTCTTCCTTTCATTGAACTGCTTGGTGTCATTTTCCCTTTTCGTTTGTTTTTAGCATGCTTTGTGTTAAGCTGTAGAATTAATTCACATGTCAATGATATGAGCCTAATTAAGATAGCATATAGCATTTAAAAAAAATTAAATCTTATTTCGGTTTAGGAATAATTTAAGTGTCAATCTTAATTTGGTTTGAGACTTTAATTTGCGGTAAGATTGTATGATTAGTCTAAAGCATCTAGAGAAGTTTTATGTGTGATTGCTTTGTGAATACTTTTGTGGTCTCGACAAGCTCTAGAACTTATTTAATAATCACTTGAGATGAATTCCTAGAATGCACATTGCTTAGGATATGATATATGCAATTTTTGAACCGTTTGAGCCTTTCAAACTTACCATTGCTATATTTATTGCTAGTCACCTGTTTGAGTCTTTTTCTTGAAAAAGAATTTGAGCCTTGCATATTTTGATAACCCATTTACTTACCCTTATGAGCCTAAAAATATTTTATCCTTACCCTTCTTTTAAAAGAACTTAGTTACACACATTTGTTGAGAAGCACTTGAAAGGAGTAAGGATGGAAATATGAAAAAACAATATTATTGCCATAACCCAAGTACATTAAAAGAGATAAGTTAGGGTTTGTGGAAAAGAAAAGAAAAGAAAAGAATGAAAAAGGAGGTGAATGTTCTTATGCCAAAATAAAAAAAAAAAAGAAATGAATTATGGCAAAGAAAGAAGAAGAGAAAAAAAGTGGTGATTGAGAGAAAATGCCCGAAAAATGGTTGAAAGAGTTGGGTGTTGAAGTAAGGTTATCCAGTGCTTAAAGTAGGTTGCGTTTAAAACTAAGAGATTAAGTTCTTTTATTTTGTTGAATCCTTCCCGTTCTTTCTTAACCTTTACATTAGCCTAACGTTACAAGCTTATTAAAGACCTATTGATCCAAGGTGGTGTGAGTTTTCTACAATAGTGGAGAGTGATTTGAAAAGTGAGCCTATGAAGTTTTTTTTTGTGATTGATGTCATGAAAATTAATATATTTTTAGAGGCCAGGACTTGTATTCATGAATGTTATGCATAAAATCATCTGGGTGTTCGGATTAATGGATTGTGGTAAGATGGATGTTAAGAGTCGATAACAATTTTAAGATTGATGTTTGGATTACTTTTGGACTTGGGTGATATTTAATGATTCTATATGTTGTATGTTATGTGTGATTTTTGAGACAAAAATTTGAATTTCTCTTGGTTTAATGCTAGCATTGCTTTACTTCATTTTGATTCCTACCATAGAATTCATCTCTTGTTTTCGCTTGAATTGCTAGGGACTAGCAATAAGCTAGTTGGGGGTTATGATGAGAGTTGTAAAATGCATCTTAATAGTACATATTTGTTAGTATTTTAGAGTTGATCGAGGTTTGAATTACACTTTTATACCTTAATAACTCTAAAGTGATATTCTTGGATCATTGATCTATTTCGGTGCATTTTCAGGTACTTTGAGTTTAAAAGAGATGGAAAAGCTATCATTACTTAAAGCTCGAAGATTCCATGCATATCGGAGTGAAGGAATGCTTTCGAAAGTACAAGATGAAAGGTTTATGGGCAAGGAATCCTAGGCACCCTGGAGAGAGAGCCTAGGTGCCCAGAAGCTCCAGACTCCACCATCACAGAGGGCTTAGGCTCCCAGAAGAGAGAGCCTAGGTGCCTAGAAGCTCCAGACTCCACCATCAGAGAGGGCTTAGGTGCCCAGAAGCTCACCCTCAAAGGCCATCAGGCAGAGCCACGACCTGGACTAGGCAGGACTGCGACGCCCAGAAGCTCTCCAGAATAAGGAATGACAGAGCCCCGACGTGAGTAAGTGAGAGCCACGGCTTGCACACGAAACATTGTTTCCGAGTTATGACCTAATTAGGACTTTAATGATTGTTTAAAACCTAGAACATCCTTGGACCTCTTATATTATAAATAGATCACTTAGGGTTTGAGAAGGATCATCAAGGCTGGAAAACACAAGAAGACTGCCACACTCTTCATCAAAGTGTTCAAGCATGAGCCCCAATGGCTAACTAATATCCAAGCAAGGTGAAGGGATGAATCCCTAGGTGTAGTTGTTCTTATTTTCCATTATTGATTCAGTTGTAGTTTAGATTTATTATCAAAACATTGTATGAGTTACTCTTTAATTTAATTAGAAGATTTTTCTCTTAATTCGGTGATTGTATCTTTCTTCTCCATATAAGTCTAGTCATGCTTTTCTTATGTGACATTGTTTGGGTATGATTGTGTCCGGTAGATTTATCTTTTAGGTTTGTCCATTACTGCAATATTGTCATTAAAGATATATTGTCTTTTCTTGATAAATCTATAGGATAGGTTATGTGTGCTTAACTCGAAAGTAAAGAGTAATTCATATCAATTACATTAGGGTTTATATATGTGCTTGATTGAATATTTGTCGATTGCTTGTTTGAGATGTGAAACTTGCAATCGAGATAAAAATAACTAAATTGAGATTGGAATAAGGCAAAAAACCTAGGGAGGATTCCCAGAACCTTGTTACTTCCATTATATTTTTCATTACAATTACACATTTTTCTCACACTACTCAGATTCTCTCATTTAGATTCTACCGTTTCATATTAAAGTTTACACTTTCCTTGTGGTTCACGTTTCCCTGTGGAATTGACACCACAAAGCTGTGCTACAACTACCGCATTATACTTTGGGCATAATTATGAGTGTTGAGTCAATGACTCCCAAACCAGATGGTTTTAGGGCATTAGGTGTAAAGACATTCCTAAGGACTTACTAACTCGAGTAAAAAAGGATACGAAACTAAACTGGCCTTAATGCTACCAAGCAAAATTCCCAGCTTTTGACGTGAACACTCACTGCTTACTGAGGCAAGAGGTCCAGTTACTTAGTAGAAAGTTTCTCAATGATCATTTTGAATAAAATTCCCACCTTTTGACGTGAACACTCACTGCTTACTGAGGCAAGAGGTCCAATTACTTAGTGGAAAGTTTACTAATGATCATCATAAGAATTTTTATCTTTTTGTGCAAATTTTTTTTATTATTTTTATTTGTACTTTTCTATGCCAAAGTGTTTCTCCAATAAGTCATCCAGTTTAAGTTAATTCATGGAAACATACACATTAAAATCACATGTCATACCTCACACTATTTTGTGTTAATGTGCTTGTGTCAGATTAGATCAAATATGTGAATTCTCAAATGCCTAAAGTAAGTAAAAGAATTTTAAAACTCTATCATCAAATCATGTGTTCAAGATTTTAAGCTCACCAATGACATCACATCACAGTATTCATTTAGATCAACCAAAATTTCAAAACAATCATGAACATGCAATTATCTTTTCAATAATATATAAAATAAAATAAAAACTGGGACAAAGTGTGTGTGAATGTGTCTCCCATACCCCCAAACTTAAATTATATATTGTCCTCAATGTATGAATAATATGGAAAGAGCTGACCTGAGAGATGGAGAGCTAGCTGGAGTGGCATGGCTCATAGCATACCCCCAAACTAGAACTGAAGCACGCGTTGTCCTTGAAAAAATAAAGACTGGAAAATAAAAAAAAAACACTAGAAATAAACAATAACAAAAAATATGTAAAATAATAAAAAAACAGAAAGGATATGCTATAGAGTGCCTCCCATGAGCGCTAAGTTTAACGTCTTCAGGCCGACTTAACAATAGTAATAGTGCCCAGCCAAGTGCTCCACCATCTGATCAATATATGGGAGTGGAAAATGATCATTCCTTGTGGCAGCGTTCAACTTACAGTAGTCTAGACACACTCTCCATCCTGACTAAACACGAGTTGGCACCACCTCATCGTCTTTATTCTTCACTACTGTCAATCCAACCCACTTGGGCACAATATGAATCGGGCTCACCCACTTGCTATCAGAGATTGGATAAATGGTCCCTGCATCCAACAAATTTATCACTTCAGTCCTCACATCCTCTTGCATAGCTGGGTTAAGTCTTCTCTGTGGCTCCCTCAATGGCTTGGCATTCTCCTCCAAATGTATCTTGTGCATCACCACCGAGGGGCTGATTCCCTTTATATCCTCAATAGTCCAGCCGATAACTTCCTTGTGCTCTCTTAAAACGTCCAATAATTTCTCCTCTTGAGCATCAACCAAATCTGAAGCTATAATCACAGGCAAAAAATCTGTTGGACCTAAGAACTTATACTTAAAATTTTCCGGTAAAGGCTTAAGTTCTTTCTTGGGGGGCTCAGATGCTGCAGTCTCCTCCGTCTCACTGTTCTCCCGAGGAGTAGACTCCAAAAGGGCATTTGTTTGCTCAAGTAACTTGTCCAAATCCAAATTCTCATTAAATTGAGCAAAGTATGCCTCCAGGGGCTCCTCTATGCTTTATTCATCCACAGTCTCTTCAATAATCTCCTCTATCAAGCATACATTTCTCACTTCATCATATTCCAGTGGTTACTTACTGATATCAAAGATATTCAACTCCACTGTCATATTTCCGAAGGAAATCTTCATTACCATTGTCCTACAATTTATCAGGGCATTAGTCGTGGCTAAGAATGGTCGCCCTAGAATCACCGGAATTTGAATCTCCACATTCTAAACCGACTCTGTGTCAAGCACAATAAAATCCACAGGGAAATAAAACGTAGCCACCTTTATTAAAACGTCCTCAACTACTCCCCGTAGTATTTTCACTGACCTGTCAGCCAATTGAAGCGTCGTGGATATGGGTTTCAGGTCTCTTAACCCTAACTGCAAATGGACTGAGTAGGACAGAAGATTCACACTTGCTTTTAGATCCAAAAGAGCCCTTTCTATCCGAGTGATTCCTATCATGCAAGAGATAGTAAGACACCTCGGGTCCTTATACTTGATAGGTAGCTTGCACTAAAGGATTGAGCTAACCTGCTCGATTAAAAATGTCTTCTTCAGGACATTCATCCTCCTCTTGATAGTGATCAAATCCTTTAAGAACTTGGCATACGATGGTACTTGCTGGATGGCATCCAAAAATGGGATATTGATTTGGACCTGCTTGAACACCTCCATAATGTCCTCATACTTCCATCCTTTCTTGGGCACTTGTAATCTCTCAGGGTAAGGCACTTTAGATACAAACGACCTAGGAGGATCCTTAACAGTAGGAGTGACTGTAGATGGCTCAGCATATCTCTTCTCCTTGTTACCAGTTTCTTGCCCTTACTGCATAGCAGAGTTCTCTTCCACTCAATTGTCCACTTGTCTCCCAGATCTCAATGTGACAATCGATTGCACTTGTTCCTCCCCGTGCATAGGAGTTGATGAATTTCCAACCATAAACTGTCCCTTCGGGTTGGGCATGGGTTACTTTCCCTTCTCTCTTTCACCCAAGTGACTTGCGATTTGACCCATTTGAGTCTCTAGCTTGGCAATTTCTTGGGTGTTTACTATTGTCGCATTCCTCACTTCACTGATAGATTGGCCGGTCATCTTCATGAATTTCTTGAGGGTGTCCTCTAAAGACTGTGAAACCGGCGCTGGTGCTTGAGTGGGAGCTTGGTAAGCAGGTGATGGTGCTGGATAGGCGAAGCACCCATGACTTGGAATTGGTGGATGAAATTCGGGAGGGTATTGATTGTGAGCATTATGAGGGGCTCTTCCCTGATTCATCAGTTGGTTCTGCTTCCATGAAAAATTGGGGTGGTTCCACTACCCTGGATTGTAAGTCTCGGATTAAGATCCATTTGATTACTTCCGATAGTCATTAAAAGCGTTCACTTGTTCCATGGGATACTCGACAAAAGTCGGCATTGATCGAAAATTATGTGCTAAATGCATAGGACTAGCACAGATGGAATAGCTATCAACATTGAATGTATTGGCAGCATTGATGGACTGGCCCACGGTGAGAGCGTCAATCTTCTTAGTGAGAGCATTTATCTTTATCCTTAAGTTAGTGTCCTCCTTAATCTCATATATGCCTCCTTTCTTAGGAGCACGAATGGACTTGTCCTGATAGCTTGAAAAATCCCATTGCTGCAAGTTGTCGAATAACTTATCTAATGCCTTGTATGCTTTATCCCCTGTTAGACTTAAGAATGCCCCTCCATTCATAGACTCGATCATACTATGGTTGGGTTGAGTCAACCCTTGGTAAAAGAACTGAACGAGTCTCCACTTTTAATATCCATGTGGAAGGCATCTGATCAACAACTCTTTGAAACACTCCCAACTCTCAGAAAACTTCTCATCCTCCTCCTGAATGAAAGAACTAATCTCCTTTCGGCACTCATTCACTCTAGAAATTAGGAAAAACTTATTATAGAATTTACTCAACAGATTTTTCCAAGATGTAATTGACCCGGGCGTGTTCGAATCCAACCATGCCCTAGCTCTATCGTGAAGAGAAAAAGGGAAAAGCCAAAGATGGACTGACTCCTCATAGAAGTTCTGGAACTTGAATGTGGCACAAATATCTTTGAACTTCTTCACATGGCTGTAAGGATTTTCAAGGTCTAAGCCATGAAATGAGGGTAGAAGTTGGATGACATGTGGCTTTAAATCAAAATGGGTAGCATTGATTGGTGGCAACTGATGAGTGAAAAATATTGCATATTTTGGCTACTTAATTTACATTTGTTAGCTTAGGAATTTGTTACTTTGAGTTGTTTTCGTTGTTTTTCAGGTTTACAAGCACCAAGAAAGGAGTTTCACTAAATTGCCATAATTGCCCGTACAGATCAATCATCTTTGAAAATTAAACTGTATTGATTCAAGAAAAACCAGGATATGTACCATATATGCTTAGAAAGATTCAGAAGTCTATTTTCTAGAGAATTTTACGGCTCATAAAAATGATTTTTCTACAGAAAGTTATGGCCGTTTTAGTAGACAAAGGTGAGGCTGTGCGGGCTGTGCGGGATTTCAGCGTGAACAGAAGTTTTGAAGGGCATGTGAAGACTTAAATCTCACATCCCACATCGGTTGGAAACACATTTCTATATCCCACATCCCACATCGGATTGGAAACACATTGCATTCATGGTATTCGCCTATATAAACACCATCTGACCCCATCATTCAGTGTGCAATTCCTGGGCCACTTTGGTGTTAACCGGTGGACGTCTGCTAGCATTCTGGTGGATCCCGAAGGTTTTACTACCACGAGGGGAAGCGTCGCCCATCAGTGAGTGGAATTTCTCCCATGTAAAGTTATTTATTTCTTTTTATTTAGTTGTTTTAGTTTAATGTTTAGCACTTTTATTATGAATTGTAGTTTCATAATTATGAGTAGCTAGAATCTTCAGCTGAGGTTGAAGATGAAGCCCTGCCGTTGTTTGGCATAGTAGTTCAGATTTGCTTGCACAAATCTGACATTTTTTAGTATAAATATTCTGTCAATTATTTGAGTTAATCTTGTGATTGATTGAGTTTAAATTGTTCTGTTGGATATTCTTTGTGTTTCATCTGATGGATACATCGAATTGTTTTCGATTAAATTGGATTTCCTTTGTGATTTGTTAAGAGCGGATACATTGGATGCTTTTGGTTTAATTGGGATATTCTTTGTTTTTTGTCTTATAGTTGGATTCATGGAATTTTTTGATAGGTTATCTTTAGAACATTGAGATATATGCTTAACTTTGGCGGGGTGGATTCAGAAACCTTAGTGTTTTTATTATTAGTTTTTAAAATCAATTTAGTTTAACTTTTATTTTGCAACATATAATTACAAATTTGGAACTAGGTTAAAATAGACTTAGTTTAGATAAAAATATATTTTCACAATGCAATTCCCTATAGATTCGACCTAGCACTTGCACATACTATATTGTAAACGACTCGTGCGCTTGCGAGTAATTTAAAACTCACAACAAGTTTTTGGCACCGTTGCCCGGGAATTGTTTGGTTTGTGAAAATTTTTGGTCTGAATTGATTTTATTTTTCTACTAGTTAGTTATAAAAAAAAAATGTTGATGAATCCAGCGCCGGTTTCACAATCTTTAGAGGACACCATTAAGGAGTATATGAAAATGACCGGCCCATCCATCAATGCTGCCAACACATTCAATGTTGATAACTGTTCCATCTGTGCTAGTCCTATGCATTTAGCACAGAATTTTTCATCAATGTCGGCTTTTGCCGAGTATCCCATGGAACAAATGAATGCTTTCAATGAGTGTTGTTGGCAATCAAATGGATCTTACTCCGAAACGTACAATCCAGGGTGATGGGACCACTCTAATTTTTCATGGGAACAGAACCAACTGATGAATCAGGGAGGAGCCCCTTATCATGCTCACAATCAATACCCTCCCGAATTTCCTCCGCCAGTTCCAAGTTATAATCATTCAACCTATTCAGCACCATTACCTGCTTACCAAGCTCCCATTCAAACACCAGCACCAGTTTCACAGTCACTTGAGGACACCTTTAAGGAGTACATGAAAATGACTAGCCAATCCATGACCGAAGTAATGAGTGCAACAATAGAAAACACCCAAGCTATTGCCAAGCTAGAGAGTCAAATGGATCAAATCGCAAGTTACGTGGGTGAATGAGAGAATGGAGAGTTCCCCAGTCAACCTGATCCTAACCCAAAAGAACAGTTTGCGGTGGGAAATTTATCAACTCCTATGCATTGGCAGGAACAAGTGCAATCAACTGTCCCATACTTGTCTGGGAGACAAGTGTATAATCAAGTGGAAGAGAACCCTGCTATGCACAAAGGGCAAGAAAGTGGCAACAATGAAAAGAGAGATGTTGAGCCATCTACAGCCACCCCTATCATTAAGGATCTCCCTAGGTCATTTTTACCTAAAGCGCCTTATCCCTGAGCGATTACAAGCACCCAAGAAAGAAGAGGAGTTTGAGGATCCCCTGGAGGCATGCTTTGCTCACTTTGGAGAGGATTTGGGCTTAGATAAGTTATTCGAGGAAGTAAATGCCATTTTGGAGTCTGATCCTCAGAAGAGCAGTGAGACGGAGAAGACTATGGATGAATCACGTATTGAGGACCCCCTGGAGGCATGTTTTGCTTAATTTGAAGAGGATTTGGGCTTAGATAAGTTGTTTGAGCAAGTAAATGCTGCTTTGGAGTCTGCTCCTCAAAAGATCAGTGAGACAGAGGAAACCACAACACCTGAACCCCCCAAGAAGGAACTTAAGCCTTTACCGGACAATCTTAAGTATAAGTTCCTAGGTCCACCCGATTGTTTGCCTGTGATTATAGCTTCCGATTTGGGTGAGGCTCAAGAGGAGGAATTGTTAGATGTTCTAAAAGAGCACAAGGAAGCTATTGGCTGGACCATTGAGGACATTAAGGGAATCAGCCCCTTGGTGGTCATGCACAAGATACATTTGGAGGAGAATGCCAAACCATCGAGGGAGCCACAACGAAGACTCAACCCAGCTATGCAAGAGGTTGTGAGGGCAGAAATAATTAAGCTGTTAGATGCGGGGATCATTTATCTCATCTCTGATAGCAAGTGGGTGAGCCCGATTCAAGTTGTGCCCAAACGTGCTGAATTAACGGTGGTGAAGAATAAGGACGACGAGTTGGTGCCAACTCGTGTTCAGTCAGGGTGGAGAGTGTGTATTGACTACCGTAAACTGAACACTGCCACAAGGACTGATCATTTTTCATTCCCATTTATTGATCAGATGGTGGAGCGCTTAGTTGGGCATGATTACTAATGTTGGGTCTGGCTGAAGACGTTAAACTTAGCACTCATGGGAGGCACCCCACAGCTTATCCTTTATGTTTATTTATTATTTTACGCATTTATGATTAATGTTTGTTTCTAGTATTTTTTGTTTTTCAGTCTTTACATTTCAAGGACAATGCTTACTTCAGTTCAAGTTTGGGGGGTATGCTATGAGCCATACCAGTCCAGATAGTTCTCCATATCTCAGGTCAGCTCTTTCCATATTAGTCACACATTGGAGTCAATGTGTAATTTAAGTTTGGGGGTATGGGAGACATATTCCACACACTTTGTCCTAATTTGTTATTGTTTTTCTTCAATTTAAAAAAAAAGGTAAATGCATGCTCATGTTATTTTGAAATTTTGGTTGATCTAAACATTTTCTGTGATGTGATGTCATAGGTAAGCTTAAAATTTTGAACACATGATCTAGTGATAAAGTTTTAAAATTTAGTTACTTACTTTAAGCATTTGAGAATTCACATGTTTGATCTAATCTAACATGAGCACATTAGCACAAATTGTGTGAGGTATGACATGTGATTTTAATGTGTACGTTTTCTTGTCTTAACTGAAACTGGATGACTTGTTGGATAAACACTTGGGCATAGAAAAGCATAAAAAAAAGCAAAAAAAATAATATTACTAATGATCATCATCAATAAACTTTCCACTGAGTAACTGGACATCTTGCCTCAGTAAGCAGTGAGTGTTCAAGTCAAAAGGTGGGAATTTTATTCATAATGATCATTGCGAAATTTTTCGCTGAGTAACTGGACCTCTTGCCTCAGTAAACAGTGAGTGTTCACGTCAAAAGGTGAAAATTTTGTTTGGTAGTATTAAGGTCAGTTTAGTTTTGTAGCCTTTTTGACTCGAGTTAGTAAGGCCTTAGGGGTGTCTTTACACCTAATGCCCTAAAACCATCTGGTTTGGGAGTCGTTGACTCAACACTCGCTACATGGGTCAATTAGAATGCTTAGGGGAATTAAACATAGCAGAGCCTAATATATATATAAAAAATAAAATAAAATAAAAACTATGCCATTTTCGTTCATTCTGATGGAAAATTTGGTGAATCTTGAGACATGGAGACCTTACACATTGGAGTTATTTGGAAGCTTCATTTTTATATACTAATTCACTTTACACAGTGTCAGACTTGTAATGCCTTAACTTGCCTTTTGTAAGTAATTAGATTTTAGCATTTCTATTCATTGCGAAGACGGGTTTATCTTTTTAAGCTTGCTCATGAATGAATATCATGGTGGTGTGTGCTCCTTAAATTTCTTGGATAACATGAGTGATGAACTTGTCTTTATGTTCTTTGTTTTTCATTTAGTTTTTTATTTTGTTTTGCTAAGGGACTAGCAAAATGTAAGTTTTGGAGTATTTGATGAGTGAAAAATATTGCGTATTTTGGCTACGTAATTTACATTTGCTAGCTTAGGAATTTGTTACTTTGAGTTGTTTTCGTTGTTTTTCAGGTTTACAAGCACCAAGAAAGGAGTTTCACTAAATTGCCAGAATTGTCCGTACAGATCAATCATCTTTGAAAATTAAACTGTATTGATTCAAGAAGAACCAGGATATGAGCCATATATACTTAGAAAGATCCAGAAGTCTATTTTCTGGAGAATTTTACGGCTCGTAAAAATGATTTTTCTACAGAAAGTTATGGCCGTTTTAGTAGACAGAGGTCGGGCTGTGCAGGATTTCAGCGTGAACAGAAGTTTTGAAGGGCATGTGAAGACTTAAATCCCACATCCCACATCGGTTGGAAACACATTTCTATATCCCACATCCCACATCGGATTGGAAACACATTGCACTCGTGGTATTCGCCTATATAAACACCATCTGACTCCATCATTCAGTGTGCAATTCCTGGGCTACTTTGGTGTTAACCGGTGGACGTCTGCTAGCATTCTGGTGGATCCTGAAGGCTTTGCTACCACGAGGGGAAGCGCCGCCCATCAGCGAGTGGAATTTCTCCCATGTAAAGTTATTTATTTCTTTTTATTTAGTTGTTTTAGTTTAATGTTTAGCACTTTTATTATGAATTGTAGTTTCATAATTATGAGTGGCTAGAATCTTCAGCTAAGGTTGAAGATGAAGCCCTGCCGTTGTTTGGCATAGTAGTTTAGATTTGCTTGTACAAATCTGATATTTTTTAGTATAAATGTTCTGTCAATTATTTGAGCTAATCTTGTGATTGATTGAATTTAAATCGTTCTGTTGGATATTCCTTGTGTTTCATCTGATGGATACATCGAATTGTTTTCGATTAAATTGGATTTCTTTTGTGATTTTGTTAAGAGCAGATACATTGGATGCTTTTGGTTTAATTGAGATATTCTTTGTTTTTTGTCTTATAGTTGGATTCATGGAATTTTTTGATAGGCTATCTTTAGAACATTGAGATATATACTTAACTTTGGCGGGGTGGATTCAGAAACCTTAGTGCTTTTATTATTAGTTTTTAAAATCAATTTAGTTTAGCTTTTATTTTGCAACATATAATTACAAATTTGGAACTAGGTTAAAATAGACTTAGTTTAGATAAAAATATTTTTTCACAACGCAATTCCCTGTGGATTTGACCTCGCACTTGCACACACTATATTGCAAACGACTCGTGCGCTTGCAAGTAATTTAAAACTCACAACAGCAACACTATGCAAGAAGATGAGTTAGTTGCAACGGGTGCGAACAAATCCCTAAGGGATATAGTGGAGTCCACATTCCAAGCTCTAGGTTGCTCTCCATCCTCCAGTTAATTCCTCAAATTTTCCCCTATCTTAATTGTCTCTTTTTCAACTTGTGCTCTCTTCTGTCTCCTAAGAGTTCTTTCTATTTCGGGATCTAAAGGTATCGACTCTAAGTTCAGGGATCTCCGACCAAGCATACACCAAACAAACAGCAATAAAATAAATAACTCGTAGAAACAAAAGAATAAAATACAAATAACAAATAAAAATAAAATAAAATAAATGCAAAAACAGAAAACACAATACTCACAAAATGGGTAAATGCAATTTGAAATCAATAAACTAGCATAAAATTGCAAAATGAAAAATAAAACAAAAATGCTAACTAAACTAGTAGAAAAATAAAATCAATTCAAACAAAAATTTAATTTTAACAAACAAAACAACTCCCCGGCAACGGCGTCAAAAACTTGTTGTGAGTTTTAAATTACTCGCAAGTGAACAAGTCGTTTGCAATATAGTGTGTGCAAATGCGAGGCCGAATCCACAGGGAATTGCATTGTGAAAATATATTTTTATCTAAACTAAACCTATTTTAACCTACTTTCGAATTCTGAATTGTATTTTGTAAAGAATATAAACTAAACTAAATTGAGTTGAAAGAAATGATAAAAATACTAAGGCTTCTGAATCCACCCCACCAAAATAAAGCATATATTTTCGTGTTCTGTATAAAAGTGATCTATCAAATAATTCCATTAATCCACCATTATACAAATCACAGCAAATACCCTAATTCAACCAAATCATCAAATGTATCCCTTTAGAATCACAATGGATATCCAATTTACTTTGGATGATCCGCCGTATCTGGTAGATGAAACATAAGGAATATCCAATTTGAACAATTTAAACATAATCAATCATAAGAATCTACTCAAACAATTGAAACAGAACATTAATACTAAACATATCATAATTGTACAAACATATCTGAAAATATTATGACAAACAATGGAGAGGCTTCATCTTCAACCTTAGATGAAGGTTTTAGCCTCTCATGATTATGAAACTAAATTTCACAATTAAAGTGTTAAACATAAAACTTTAAAATCAAAAGAAATAAATTAAAACTGACTATACATTGAGAGAAATTCCACTCGCAGCTGTCGTGCGACACTTCCCACCCTTGGTAACAAAGCCTTGGAGATCCCCCATATTGCTCACAGAAGTTTTTCGGATTGCACACCCATTTGATGAAGTGAAATGAGGCTTTTATAGGGGAACTCCATGAGTACAATATGTTTCCAATCCGATGTGGGATGTGGGATATAGAATGTGTTTCCAATCCGATGTGAGATGTGGGATATAGAATATGTTTCCAACCGATGTGGGATGTGAGATTTAAGCCTTCACATGCCCTTCAAAACTTCTGCTCACGCTGAAATCCCACACAGGCTAACCTTTGTCTACTAAAACTATCATAACTTTCTCTAGAAAAATCATATTTATAAGCCGTAAAATTCCTCAGAAAATAAACATCCGGATCTTTCCAAGTGTATGTGGTTTATCTCTTGGTTATTCCTGAATCAATACAGTTTAATCCGCAAAAATGATTGATTTGTACTGAAAATTCTAGCAATTTAGTGAAACTCCTTTCCAAGTGCTTGTAAACCTGTAAAACAACGAAAAAAATAACTCAAATTAACAAATTCCTAAGCTAACAAATATAAATTAATTACAATATTTGGCACTCATCATTCACCACACACTAAATCAAACTTGTGATGCCTTAGCCAACCTCGTGTAAGTGATTAAACTTTTAAAATTCCTATTCATTGCGAAGATGGGTTTGTATTTTAAGCTTGCTCATGAATAAATATCATGATTTTGTGTGTAACCTAAATTTTTGGATACCATGAATGGTGGGTTTATCTTTACTATTGTCTTTCAGTTAGTTTTTAGTTTTGTATTGCTAAGGGACTAGCAATATGTAAGTTTGAGGGTGTCATAAGTGCTTAAATATTCGTATTTAAGCCCCTTAATTTCCATTTGTTAAGTTCCTAGTTGTGCTATTTTGTGCTATTTTATTCCTTTTCTGTGTTTTCTGTGTTTTCCTAAGATATTGAAGAAAATGGAGCATTATCAGGATTGGAACCAAACAATTGCAATAAATGATAGATGCATAGTGCGATCGAGCATAGAAGAGTGCGATCGAGTGCACCAACACTCGTGCGCACAAGAAGAAGGCTCGAGCGCAGCCTTGCGCTCGAGCGCACCAACATGAGATCGAGCACACACGTGTAGTAAAATGTAGGGTTAGGGTTCCGTTTTTCAAGTTAGGGTTTCCAGATGCCTTAAGACCTTATTAATAGGCCTGTAAAATATAGAAACAGGATCTTCTTTCAGTTTTAAGCTTTGGAGACGAATTGACGACTCTTCTCCACAGTATTTTCGGGTTTCTTTTTCCTTTTATTTTATTTTATGAAGATGTTTAGCATCAAAATTATGCATAACTAACTTACTAGTAGGGCTCGATTGAATCCCTAATTATGTTTTTCCATATATGAATATTGTTGCCTTTGTGATAGCTATGTTATGATTCTTAACTTGATTAATGTCTATTTTTATTGAAATTCCTCATATGTGTTCGCTTGATCAACATATGCATGTGGTATGGATTAATTATTTAGATCAATTTGGATGACTAAGTCATGGGTCTGACAACAGTAACAAAAGAAATCCACGCCAGACTCTTGGGTTAATCAATATGGGAAACCGGGTGTATATAACATGCCCTAGGTCTTTTGCTTTGTCGATTTTCACGGATCATATGCTCTCTTAAGGAATAACTTAGTATACACCATGCTAAATCCCTTAAGAAAAAAAAGAGTTAGAGTATATACCATGCCTAACTCGTTGCTTAGGAAAATCAATAGCTTAAGGAGTATACACCATGCCCTTAGGTTGACGACAATAGGTAATCATTATATGACTAAAGCATTAGCACATTGTTTATTGGGAAAATATGATTAGGATGGATATCAAAGCCCTATGTGTTTACCATTATCAATTCAAACACAATACTTATTTTTATCGTTTATATTACGAATTTAATTTTAAATCGAACTTTACCAATTCCTGTAGAGATGATCTTGCATTTTGCACACTATACTACTAAGTTGACCTTGTGCACTTGCAAGTAAAACTGTTCAATTATTTACTTATTAATTTAGGTAGATTTTTGAACAACACTGCTCACACAACTCTGTGAACTTTGAATTTGTGTACTTAGTACCATTTTCATACCTAAGTCATTTGATCTTCCTCTCTGTCTGGTTTTCTACTCCAGCTTGCCATAACTTGAACTTGGCATACGTTTCTGGCTTGTGCCGCATGAAGTACACCCAAACCTTTCGTGAGTAGTCATCAATAAAACTCACGAAATACATATGTCCTCCCTGTGATGCTACCCTTACTAGCCCCCAGACATCTGTCTGAACATAGTCAAGAATTCTCTCTGTCTTGAACTGCACCCTATTCTGTTTTCCAACAACACGATACTTGCATAAATTAAGCTGGCATGTTTTGACACCCTTCAATAGATTTCTCTTATGAAGCTCCATCATCCCACGTTCACTTATATGACCTAACCGCATATACCACAAGATTGTTCTATCTGACTCAAACTCTGCAGCTGCAACTCCACCTACAACTGTGGTACCTAGTAGTGTATAAATATTTCTTGCTAGTTTATATCCCTTCATCAATGTTAAGACACATTTACTCACCTTCATTACTCCATTTGCAGACTTGTAACTAAACCCATTACAATTTAAAGTGCCCAGTGAAATCAGATTCTTCCTTAAATCTAGTATATGTCTAACATCACACAACGTTTTAATAACACCATCAAACATTTTAATTCTGATATTCCCTATTCCAGCAACTTTGCATGATGCATCGTTACCCATCATAACGGAACCAAAATTTACTAACCTGTATGTGTCAAAACAATCTTTATTGGGTGTCATGTGATATGAGCATACTGAATCAAGAATCCAAGAATCTATGATGTGATATGAACTGGATGAAATAGAAAGGATATCCCCGTCACTGCTTTCTAAGTCTTCTTCTTCCACTACATTCGCAGACTTTGATGGACCCTCTTTAATCTCTGTATTCCCCTTCCTTTTCTCTGGACAATCTTGTTTTATGTGCCCATTTTTTCGCACTTAAAACACTGTATGTCTTTCCTCTTACTGGATTTAGACCGAGATTTATTGTTACTCAATCCACTCTGGGACTTGTTTCTCCCACGTTCCTGGTAACCCCTCACCACAAGCCCTTCACCCTGTAAATTCTCATCACTGTCTTTCTTTCTCTGATGAAAACTTAATAAAGCACTTGATATCTCCTCCAATTCGAGAGTTTCTTTCCCCCACATCAGAGTTATAACCAAATTTTTGTACGTAGGAGAAGCCGGTAGGGAATTCAATAACATCAACGCCTTGTCTTCGTCTTCGAACTTCACATCAACTCGCTTCAAATCACTGATAATCTAGTTGAACACGATATGCTGGGTCAGATCTGAGCCCTCTAACATCTTAAGACCATCTAGTTTCTACTTAAGATAAAGCTTGTTCGGCAACGACTTGGACATATACCAACTTTCTAGTTTCAACCAAACTGCCGCCGGTGATTCCTCATCCATGACGTGATACATCACATCATCAGCCAGACAAAGCCTAATAGTTGCCATAGCCTTCGCTTCCAGTTCCTTCCAATCTATGCCGTCCATGCCTTCTGGCTGCTTTCCGTATAACGCCTTCACCATGCCCTGCAGCACTAACAAATCCTTGACCCTCCTCTGCCATAATCTGAAATTTCCAGATCCGTCGAACTTGACCATGTCGAACTTCGCAGAAGAAATCCCAGACATCGTAACCTGAGCTATGATACCAATTGTTGTGAAACGTGCGTCAATTATGATAAATAGTACGGAAAAGTAAAGAGAGAGAAAAAGCAAAAAAACACACGAATTTAACGTGGTTGGACAGTATGCCTACATCCACAAGAGCAAGCGGTTGATGAATTTCACTATGTCAAAGTAGGGTTACATCATAGGTATTTATACTAACCCTTCCCCATTTCTATTATTTATTCTTGCGTTATTCATGAAACCTCAGATTCCAATGGGACAAACACATTTGGGGATCACTAGGAACACTAAGAACTTGGTTTATTGGCGGAATGTATGTTCTACCTTCAAGAAAATAAGAATGTTTTCGTTCACTGTCTCCATAGTTTTGTTTTCTCACTTGCAAATGGAATCTCATAGAACATTCTTTATGGTATTAAGTGTTAACTATTGATTTTATGAACACATTGAATCTTGTGGTTACTTGTTTATATGGGTACCTACAGAACATGATGACATCAATCTTGGATTCGTTCCCCATGCTGCTTTGTTGATTGTGCTTTTAGTTTGGATTGAATTTTTGTGTCATCGGTAATTTTTTTGCTCTTTTCTTTTCTACAGTTCACGGCATATGCCACCTCCAGTTTTCGTATCTATGACCTGAACTGTGGGAGTCCTGGGAGTCAGAAAGTTGGCTCCAGGAAGAAGGGGAACGAAAGAAATGGACCTTCAGAAAGTTGACTGGGCAGCTCAAGTGCTGGAGCATGCAAAAGCTAAAACCACTCTGGATTCTGGTGTTGATTTGCCCAAATCTGCTCCTTGCTTGAGGTACTAATGGTGGCATTACGCGTTAGTCATTTTAGCATGCTTTATTGTTTTCTTCACCAACTTCTGCCAAAACTATTGGGGTTTTTTTTTTTTTTTTGGTACTGCTGATTTGCAAGACATTGCTGTATACTTTCTACTTTCTAGGAAGCATATGCCCTTCTATTGACTGTTCTGTAAATTGTTAACCAGATGGGACAAACAATAGTTTTCCAGTCTGAATCATATCTGAAGAACATCTGCATCCTTTTTAATTGTTCTTTTTACCTTGTTTACAATCTGTTATTTATGGTTTGCTTGGTTATGGATATATGGTGTACAAAAGGAACATCTTATTTGTGTTTTGATTTCTATGAATGTCAAGGGAAATGTGATTTTTCAATTTACAAGTTACAATTTTCTTCCAGACTGATTTTGTTTGCATGTTAGACAAAATGCTGGATATAGTTTTTTTCCTTTTCTTTTACTATTCAATTAGATCTTGCAGGGAAAGACTAACCTCAAGCTATATTCTTTTGGAGCATTTAATCTTATGGAGTAATTATGACAAGAATTGAATTAAACCTTGATAGATAACAGATGGTCTCAAGTACATGATTATCTAGATAAGCTTTTTGCAACACTTCTGATTAAAAGACAGTAGTAAAAGAGTAATATCAAACTTATAGCTTTAATTTTTCACCACTTCTGATTAAAAGACAGTAGTAAAAGAGTAATATCAAACTTACAGCTTTAATTTTTCACCACTTCTGATTAAAACAGTAATAGGGAAAGTTATGACAGTATGGAAAAGTAAAAGCGGCCGCATCCTCCTTAAATGAGGGCAATTCCTTGAACGATCAAAGCATCAGCAAGAACCTGATTAGCAGCCTGAGATGGATGGACACTGTCCCAAAATACATACTGAGTGGCATTAGAACAGGTTCCTGGTGTCTTTGGATTGCACAAGAATACTGTTGTCTCTACAGTCCCTGTTCCACAGCATCCTCTGCTTGCTTCCACAAAACCTGCCAAAACAATAATACCAGTAATTAATGATCATTACCCAAATGCATTTTTTCCCACTACCATGACTCATTTCTTCATCTAGAAGGGTTCCTACAAAACTAAAATTCTTTGTGAATTACCATATTTTGAAGGAGATTGAACAAGGTCATAGAGTGGTTTGAAGATGTCGAAAATCACAATCGTAAGACCAGATAGTTGCTTTTGCAAATTTGTTGCAGCAGAGTTGATCTTCTTATTAAATTGTTGGGCATCAGAATTGATACTAGAAACACACCCCTTCTCATGGAATCCAAATAAGGTAATTGCTGCTGGAAGGCAACCCAACGGTGGCAGTGAAGTTACCCCAATTTTTCTGGCCCCCAACCCATACAAGTCCTGTCGGTTAAATCAGTTTTATCAAATTAAATACACCAATTTAACCCTTTATTTTCAGTTGAAATGTTATGAACAAATAAGAGAATCATACAAAGATTCAATACCTTCACAAAACTTGAGAATGTACTGACAAGGAATGAGCCATACTGGTCTGGAGTATAGACTTTGTTGAGTAAAGGATTGACATAATAGTTCTGCAGAAAATCACTACTGCCAGCACTCAATATATATACTGCATCCTTGATTATAGATGCTGACTTGTTGCTACCTGCTACCTTTTCTAGCTTAGTCTTGTACTCCTTGAAATACTCTAACTGCTGAGATAACGGGATTACGTGCTGCAAAAAAAGAATGTGTGATTGTTTAAATGAAAAAATAGAAAATCAAACTAAAGGGTCATTGATTTTGCAATTTAGATCAGAAACGTATTCTTACACTTATGATGGCTTGTTTGTCATCATAACCAGATCCAGCTGAAGCGAAATTGGCTCCAATAAGAAGGTTTTTCCCTGAAGCCTCCGGGCTAAGATATGCTGGAGGATAAGTAGTAAACCCCAGAGTTTCAGCTGTAAAAAGAAACACAACTTAATCTCTAATTACTTTATATAGTTAAAACAAGGATCATAACATGATAACTAACCAATCTTTATTACTGGTACTTAGTACTTACCAGTGATATCAGTGGCTAACTTCCCATTGCAGAACCTCCCAGTAGGCTCATGATTGACAAAGTCCCTTCCATAAGGAGGGTAATTAGCCTTGAAAAGCGTGTGGAGGTAGTCATTGTTACCGACATCTACGGCAGAATCACCAAATGTTATGATTGCTGGAACAAGAGGCTGTGAATTCCCACTGTGTACAAATGCAAATGCAAAGACCAAAAGCAATGCCCTTCTACAATGGATATTCATTTTCTTCAACAATGGTGCTTTGATATCCGCTTTTGAGCTGGGCCTTAGACCTCATATAGGAACTGAAAAGGAGGCTATTATATAGGAACTAAAAAGGAGGCTATTAAGGTATTGTCTTGAAGGAGGAGGATGGAAGTTGAGAATGTCTAATAAATGAGAGTAGGTCAAGTGAATGTATTAGCATTCATGACATAAACTTCTTATGGATGTAACTAAGTACCAACGTAGGCTTAGAGTTTTTTTTTTTTTCTTTTGGGGGAGTCTTTCTTCTTACTCGTGGTTTATGGAGAAACAATAATTATGAATTTCTATGAATTCAAACAATTATGAAGGTATGGTAGTTGGGATTGTAAATGGAGTGTGGTATCATGAGTTGGATCCACAAGAAATTGCATCAAGCACGTGCAGGAGTTATTTATATGGTTGACCTGGTTGACTAGATATAAAGGCAGAGGAAGCAATTATCTTCCTTTATGGATTTCTATGCGCTAATTGTTTCCACTATCCTTTGTTTTTAACTGAACAGGGAAAATGGGTAACAGTTTTCAAACATGTGGATAAGCTCAAATTTTTTTTTTTTGGCCAAAATACATTGTCACAAATTTAATGTTGTGAAAAAGGAAAATCCAATTTAGACGAAGCATATGGGATGTCAAAGTAGAAAAAGTAACGATGTGCTCTGGTAGTGGTTCAACAATGGTGCCAAGTCCATCCACTGTTATCCCAATCTTGTAGTACATGCTGAAAACTTTCAGAGAAAGCAACTCTAGAAAGATGTGGTCCAATTTCTTGAATCCAAACTCTTGTCCAAAAACTGAAATGGATCAAATGCCGGATAGGTGGCTACACACTGTCAAGCTGGGACTGTTTTGATACAAATGTAAGCTCTCCATAGCATAGGGGACCTAACCATGATGGTGTGACATTTCAAAGAGTTCAAGTCTAAGTATCCCATATCAATTAAAGAATAATTGATTCAACTATTTATAAGTGATTATTATTTTTATTTGTTTAATTTGTTTTAAAGTCATTATACCTAAAAATGAGTATTCAAACACAAGAAATGTTTATTTTGGCACAGAAAACGAAGATGCAGCAAGCAACAAAGTTTTGCAGTAAACGATACGCGATTCTGCACTTCACAGTTAGAAAACGACAGATGAGAGGTGTTTACGCAGATCTGCGTTTTTCTTCCTTCTCTCGTTACTCTTCCAGTTAGTCGTAGACCCTTTTCTACTCAAAACTACATCATATTAAACACTATAACATATGAAATAAATGTTAAATTTCTTTCAGATTTGAATTCAGGATAAGAGGATAAGAAGATGATCAGTTCACAAAATTATCAAAGCTTAGATGGCATTAATCACTTTAGCTCTCACATCACCATAAAAATCTATCTCTAGTTTTTTTCTGCGGAAATGGAAAATTTGGGAATCATTTCTTCTTGGTAAATGATCACCTCAATTACTCAACCATGACAAGTATTTAGTTGTAAGAATTGAAGTTCAGATTATGAACTAGTTGCCATTTTTATAAAATTTTAACTTACAATGAATAGGTTTGACGTACATAATGATACACTTTTGCATACTTTGTTGACAATACAAGCACATTGAAGTTCAAAATATTCATAACTTCAGAGAAGATAGTTGAAGAGGTGGTGTTAGGATTTTGGCGCAAATTCCTATAAGGACTTCTAATTGGATTAAAAAAGTGATTTCCTATTTTATAGTTGTCTGTTCTAGGAGAGAAGAAGTTTCCTATGTTGTTGTTATTTTCGTAGTAATATTAGGAAAATCTCATATGTATAAATGGGTCTTAGAGAAAGTTTGAAACACACTCATAATTCCAATATACATTGTAAATAAGTGGGGTTTACTACTAGAGCTAGATTAAGAGTTTTGAGTGTATTGGAGTTTTGAGTTGTCACGTAGAGAATAGGTTGAGAGCTTTAATTGTATTGGGGCTTTTGGGTTGTGAGATAGTGAGAGTTTAACAACTTTGCTATTTCTAAAGTTGTAATTGAAGATTAATAAAGAAGTGAGTTTGTTGGTGGATGTAGGCAAAGAGATTGTCGAACCACTTAATTCTTGGTATTTTTACTCTTTGTTTGTTTTGCATATTTGATTGTTGTGGTTGTGTTTTCTTTGTCTAAAATTTGAGTAGTTGGATTTTAGAGGTAAAATCCCAACAAGTAGTATCAGAGCTATGTTCAATATTTGTGGATCTTGGGTAGGTTTTTTGTGGTAAAATCCCAACAAGTGGTGTCAGAGTCATAGTTGCGATGGTAAAAACGCTAAAACTAGGCAAAATTATTACTGAGTTATTTGATGAGAGAATGATTATCTATTTAGCAAAGTTCTATCAAAGATGTGTTGATGCAACAAGAGCTCTACAAGACAATTGAAGAGTCCAAGCCACTAGAGATGATGGAAAAAAGTTAGGAAGATATGTCGATATAGGTGGTGAGCACAATTCGTTTGGTGTTGGCTCCTGAGATAAGGTATAGTGTATCATTCGAGACATCTCCGAGGATTTTGTGGGACAAGCTTGAGATGAGCTACAAAGAGACTTCTCTAATCAATCGCCTAGATTTAAAAGATGAAGATATTGATGAATTGGATATGGAAGAAATTTGGGTGGATGGGGAAGTTCCAGCGATACCTCTAGAGAGAAATAAGTTGAAGAGATTAAGTGCGTTGAAGGATGAAGATTTATTCATGACTATATCAAGAGATAGGCTAGACAAAGTGAGGGAGTGGAGCATTTCAATGATGGAAGATGAAAGATCAAGATCCAAGTCTCTAAAATTTTCAAGTAAAAAGTACTTCTACAATGAGGAAGATGAGCACACATAATTGCAAAGTAAGGCCACGATGGAGGACTTAGAAGAGTTGAGAAAAATAAAGTAGAGATTTAAAGGAAAGGCTAATGAGAATGATAAGATGCAAGTTACAAATAGTTCAAAAGTAGTGATGAGAGATACCATGAACGAATAATGCTTGTATATGTTGAATGAAAGGATGTGTGCTTCAAAAATTAAGTCAAAGAGATGGGAAGACCAAAAGTAAAGATTGCACCAACCAAAGAAGAAAGCCAAATTTGATGATAATGTGTAGAATTGGAGCCATGGTGGAGCTTCTAACAAGGAGGACTTCCAATTAATTTGGGAAAAGTGATTTTCTATTTTATAGTTCATTGTTTTTATAGGAGTAGAAGTAGTTTCCTATGTTGTTGTTGTTCTTTTTCTAGTAGTATTAGGAAAATCTTATTTATATACAATGGATCTTAGAGAAAATGTGAGACACACTCATAATTCTAATATATATTTTAAGTCAGAGGGGTTTATTACTAGAGATAGATTGTGAGTTTTTGGTGTATTAGAGTTTTGGGTTGTCAAGTAGAGAAAACACTTACAACTAGAAATAGGTTGAGAGATTTGGTTGTATTAGAGCTTTTGGGTTATGAGGTAGTAAGAGTTTAACAACTTTACTCTTCCTAAAATTGTAATTAAAGATTAATAAAATAGTGAGTTTGTTGATAGATGTAGGCAAAAAGGTTATCAAACCACATTAATTCTTGGTATTCTTAATCTTTGCTTGTTTTCCTATTTAACTGTTGTGATTGTGTTTTTTGCCTGAATTTTGAGTAGACGGATTTTACAAGTAAAATCCAAATAAGTTGTATCAAAGCAATGTTTATTATTTATGCAGATTTTGAATAGATTTTTTATGGAAAAATCTCAACAAGTGGTATCAGAGCTGTGGTTGCGATGACAAAAATACTAAAAATAGGAAAAATAAATATTGAGTTATTTGATGAGGATAATGAATTCTTTCATTAGTAAAGTTCCATCAAAGATGTGTTGATGCGATAAGAATTCTATAAGACGATTGAAGAGTATAAGCGACTAAAGATGATGGAAGAAAGTTGGGAAGATATGTAAATGTGGGTGATGAGCACAATTCGTTTGGCATTGGCTCCTGAGATAAGATATAACGTATTGTTCGAGGTATCTCGAAGGATTTTGTGGGACAAGCTTGAGAGGACCTTCAAAGAGACATTTCTAATTAATTGTCCAGATTTGAAGGATGAAGATATTGATGAATTGAATATGGAAGAAATTTGGATTAATAAAGAGGTTCTCGTGGCATCTCTAGAGAGAGATAAGTTGAAGGGGCTAAGTATGTTCTAGGATGAAGAATTGTTCTTGACCATATTAAGAGATGAGCTAGGAAAAGTAAAGGAGTGGAGCACTTCAATGAAGGAAGTGGAAAGATCAAGATCCAAGTCTTTAGATTTTTCAAGGAGTGGATCTACAATGAGGAAGAAGGACATACAAATTTTGCAAAGTAAGGCCATGATGGAGAACTTGGAATAGTTTAGTAGAATAAAATAGAGTGATAAAGGAAAGGCTAATATGGATGATGAGATGAAAGTTCTTGATTGTTCAAAGATAGTGATGAGAGATACCATGAATAAGTAGGCCTTATATATGTTGAATGAGAGGATGGTTGCTTCAAAAAGTAAGTGGAGAAGGTGTGAAGACCAAAAGGAAAGACTGCACCAAAAAATAAGGAAGTCAAATTTGATGATGATGTGGAGAATTTGAGCCAAGGTGGAGTTTGTTAGGATTTTGGCTCAAATCCCCACAAGGAGGACTTCTAATTGGTTTGGGAAAAGTGATTTCCTATTTTATAGTTGCTTGTTTTAGTAGGAGTGAGAGTAATTTCCTATGATGTTCTTTTTTTCTAGTAGTATTAGAAAAATCAAAAAGGGGTTGTAGAGAAGATTTGAGACATACTTATAATTCAAATATTTATTATAAATCATAAGGGTTTACTCTTAGAGCTATGTTGAGAGTTTTTGGTGTATTAGTGTTTTGGGTTGTCAAGTAGAGAAAACACTTACAACTAGAAGTAGGTTGAGAGCTTTGATTGTATTGGGGCTTTTAGGTTGAGAGATAGTGAGAATTTAGCAACTTTGCTCTTCCTAAAGTTGTATTAAAGATTAATAAAATGGTGAGTTTTTTTGTTGGACGTAGTCAAAGAGGTTGTCTAACCAAATTAATTCTTGATATTTTTAATCTTTGTTTGTTTTCCAATTTAATTGTAAGGTTGCATTTTTTGTCTAAAATTTGAGTTGGTGGATTTTAGAAGTAAAATCCCTACAAATGGTATGAGAGCTATATTTATTATTTATAAGGATCTTGGGTGGATTTTTTGTGGGAAAATCCTAACAAGTGGTATTAGAGTTGTGGTCATGATGACAAACAATAAAACTAAACAAAATTAATATTGAATAATTTTAAGAGGATAATGATTTCTCTATTTTTCAAAGTTCCATCAAAGATCTATTGATGCGATAAGAGCTCCACAAGACAATTGAAGAGTCTAAGCCACTAGAGGTGATGGATGAAAGTTGGGAAGATATGTCGATGTGGGCGGTGAATACAATTCATTTGGTGTTGGCTCCCAAGATAAGATATAGCATATTATTCGAGGCATCTTCTAGAATTTTGTGGGACAAGCTTGAGAAAACCTACTAAGAGACATCTTTAATCAATCCCATAGATATGAAGGATGAAAATATTGATGAATTGAATATAGAAGAAATATGGATGGATAGAGAGGTTCCCATAGATAAGTTGAAGAGGCTAAGTGTGTTCGGGGATGAAGAATTATTCATGATTATATCAAGAGATGAGCCAGACAAAGTGAGGGAGTGGAACACTTAAATGAAGAAAATGGAAAGATCAAGATTCAAGTCTCTAGAGTTTTCAAATAAGGAGTGCATCTATAATGAGGAAGATGAACACACACAATTGTAAATTAAAACCATAATGGAGGACTTGAAATAGTTGAGTAGAATAAACAAGAGTGATAATGGAAAAATTAATAAATATGATAAGATGCAAGTTTCTTATAGTTCGAAGGTAGTGATGAGAGATACCATATACGAAGAGGGCTTGTATGTGTTGAATGAGATGATGGTTGCTTTGAAAAAGTAAGTGAATGAGATGGGAAAACCTAAAGGAAATATTTCACTAACCAAAGAAGAAAGTCAAAACTGATGATGAGGTGGAGAATTTGAATCAAGGTGGAGCTTGTTAGAATTTGACTCAAATCCCCACAAGGAGGACTTTTAATTGCTTTGAGAAAAGTGATTTCCAATTGTATAGTTGGTTGTTCTAGCAAGAGTAGAAGTAGTTTCCTATATTATTGTTGTTATTTTCCTAGAGAAAGTTTGAGACCCACTCATAATTCTAATATACATTGTAAATCAGAGGGGTTTACTACTAGTGCAAGGTTTAGAGCTTTTGGTATATTGGAGTTTTGGATTGTCAAGTAGAGAAAACACTTACAATTAGAACTAGGTTGAGAGCTTTGGTTATATTGAGGCTTTTGGATTATAAGGTAGTGAAACTTTGCTCTTCCTAAAGTTGTAATTGAAGGTTAATAAAGCCGCGAATTTGTTGGTGGACGTAGGCAAACTAGTTGTCAAACCACGTTAATTCTTTTTATTTTTACTCTTTGTTTGTTTTGCCTATTTAACTATTGCGGTTTTGTTTTTTGTCTAAAATTTGAGTAGCTAGATTTTAGAGATGTAATCTCAACAAGTGACTTAGACCACAAAATATCGTACACAACACCAAATTGCAAAAAACCCCAACTATAAAAGACCCTTTTCCAGTAACTACCTAGCAATAGAAATAGCTTCGAGATCAGGCTCTATATAGGTTATGTTAAGTGGATTGTTTGATTTTGTCTTGTTTCCTTCCATTCTCCAAGTTCAACCAGGAGCTGTGACAATAGTTGAACTTCTTTTAATTCTACCAACACATGACTTATATCTTGCCTTTTGTCTCTCCATTGGTGATACACATGACATGGCTATCTCCATAATTTTCCAAGCATAATTGTTATTGAATTTTCCTTGTAACCTCGAATCAACAATGCTTTTGATATCTCATTTTCAATTACAAGACTAACCCATTGAAGTATGAGAGTAATCACCCTTGTTACTTCTCATTATTGCAGGCTTGTCAATGATTACTTCAAACATAATTAATCTCAACACTATATCAATTGAATATTTTAGATCATTCCTTAAGCTTCATTAAGTTGGAACACTTACTCAGGATCAAGGTATCCGAGTGGGAAAAGTTGATAGATGTGATCCATTTTCATTTATGAAAGCTCTGGAAACCCCAAAATCGGCTATCTTGGCTTGCATGTTTTCATTTAATAATATTCTTCCTTTTACTGCTTTTGGTCTTAGTTATTTGTGGAAAGTGTGGTCTATGAGAAATCAATATTTCGTCTTTTACTTTTATCAGGGGTGACCCCTATCATAGACAAAAGGAAGGTGTCCCTTAACCACTACACTAAGGTTGGGGGACCAATATTGTGCTTTTAGACATCAAGCTTTGAATCATTTTGCAGGAAAAAAGTTTTGAATCCTTTTGATATACTTACTCCACACAAGCTCTCTTATATGCTCTCTAGTCTATTGTGGATCAAAATGGGGTCAAAATGGGCTCCTCCTCTATGTCCATTCTATAGGCTTAATACTAATTATTAATTGGCTTCTCTTCAAATACTATGGCTATTCTTGATACCTTTTATCAAGAAATTAATTCAAGTTCAACCTATAGAGGAATTACAGAAACAACATTTTACTGAATCATACATATATACTTGGAATGCATTTTCTCAACTTAGCAAATAATTACAGTTCCTTAAAGTCCTCTCCCCCTAAAAAAAACATAAAGAATCTTTGCATATTTCTGAAAAAGATCTAGAACTGCATTATATAAGTTCAAAGTTTGACAAACTAACTTATCATAATTTTTTTGTTAGATATGGCTTGTAATTTTGGAGTAAAAACTGGATCATTCTTCTTTTAATTGTCACATCATAATGCAAGAGTACAAATTGCAATGGGAAAAGAAAAAATTAAAAAGGGTTGATGCTTTGGTGCTAGTAGGACACATAATACAAAATTAAATAGAATAAAGATTCTTCTTGAGCTTGCCTATATATATGTGCATATTTTTCTTCTTTTATCAAGCTACAAGAGACAGAGTTGTACAACAAACAGATTATGTGAGTGGTTGAAACTTCTTTTCTTATAGGCTATTGTATTTATCCAATTAAATTTTTGGTAGTCTACACTTGAGTGTATTTAGAATTTGGGCTATTCTTGACACCTTTAATCTGGAAATTTTTTCAATTTCAACCTCTTAGAGGCATTACAGAAACAACATTTTACTAAATCATACATATATACTCGGAATGCATTTTCTCAACTTAGCAAATAATTACATTTCCTTAAAGCCCTCTCCCCCCTAAAAAAACACAAAGAATCTTCCCATGCTTCTAAAAAAGATCTAGAACTACATTATATAAGTTCAAAGTTTGACAAACTAACTTTTCATAAATTTTTTGTTAGACATGGCTTGTAATTTTAGAGTAAAAGCGGGCTCATTCTTCTTTTAATTACCATGTCATCATACAAAAGTACAAATTGCAGTGGGAAAAGCAGAAATTAAAAAAAAAAGTGGATGTTTTGGTGCTAGTATGACACAAAATATAAAATTAAATAGAAAAAAGATTCTTCTTGAGCTTGCCTATATATATGTGCATATTTTTCTTCTTTCATCAAGCTACAAAAGACAGAATTGTACAATAAACAGATCATGTGAATGGTTAAAACTTAATTTCTTATAGGCTATTGTATTTTCTTAATTAAATTTGTTGTAGCCTAGATTTGGGTGTATTTGGAATTTGGGTTTTGGGAGTTTTATCTCTCTTCATTTGCACTCTTATTTTGATTATAGTGGAATCTCTTACCATCGCCCATGGACGTAGGAGTTTTAGCTCTGAACCACGTAAATTTTTTATTTATTTGTTTATTATTATTATTATTATTATTATTATTATTATTATTATTATTATTATTATTTTGCTGCTTTATTCCTAACAAACTGGTGTCAGAGCTATTATTAAAATTAATCTAGCCACGATGTCTTCTACCACTTCGTATGATATACAGAAGTTTGATGGAACTGATAGTTTCAATATTTGGCAAGTAAAGATGCTGGCTATATTAACCTAAAAGGGTTTGAAGAAAGCGCTGATGGGAAAGGAAAAGAGGCCTAGTATGATGATAGATGAACAGAAAGTGGATATGGATGAGAAAGTCCTGAATGATATTCAATTGTGTCTATCAGATGGAGTCTTGCATGAAGTCTTTACAGAAAAAACCGCTACTGGCTTATGGTATAAGTTAAAGTCTCTGTACATGACGAAATACCTTACCAACAAGCTGTTCTTGAAGTAACAATTGTATTTGTTGCATATGGTAGAAGATACGTTAATGAGATCCCATATTAATGAATTTAATTCCATTATTACTAATTTGAATTTAGTGGAAGTTAAATTAGATGATAAGGACCAAACCCTGCTATTGTTGTGTTTCCTACCACCATCGTTTACACACTTTAGGGAAACTTTTCTGTTAAATAGAAATACAATTTCTTTAGAAGATGTTAAAGTTTCTCTTTTTTCTAAAGAATTGCTTGAGTGATATATGGCCGAGAATAATTATGAGAAACGGAGTCAAGGTGATGCCTTAGTCACTAGAGGTTATTAAGGAGATCTAGAGAAAAAGGTTCTTGTAATAGTAGCCAAAAATTCCGATCTAAGTCCAGATATAAGAATATCACCTATCGTTACTGTAAGAAAAAGGGACATTTAAAGTCTGAGTGTTGGAATTTTAAAAATAGAATTCAAGAAGAAAACAATGAGAATCAAGGTCAAAATCGAGGTTAGTGAAGAATACTCCGATGACTATGATCGTTCTTGCTGCTAGTGGTAATAGGTTCTTTATATCTATTGGATTACGGATTCTGCTTATTCCTATCATATTTTCCGAAATAAGGATTGGTTTTCAAAATATGAGATTTATGATGGAGTTGTATTATTAGCTGATGACGCAACTCGAAAAATTACTAGTACTGGAACTATTCAGATCAGAATGCATGACAGTGTGATAAGGACCTTGACAGAAGTTACATATTCCTCTCTTCAAGAAAAAAATTGATTTCTCTAAGTATTCTTGATGTCAAAGGGTATAAGTATTCATCTGAAGGTGGAGTTATGAAAGTTAGTAGAGGTAATCTGGTTTTCATGAAAGTAAAGATTACGTCACCAAATTTGTATGTTCTGCAGGGTACTACTGTTATTGGCTCAATAGCTATTTCTATTATGTTAGATTCTGAGGTTACAAAATTGTGGCATATGAGTAAAAAAAAAACTAACTTTGTTTGAGTAAAAAAAGGTTTGATATGTAGACAAAATACCAGTAAAATGGAATTCTGTGAAGATTATATTTTTGGCAAACAGAAGAGAGTTAACTTCAGTAAAACGATTCACAGAACCAAGAGTACTGCGGATTATATTCATTCTGATAATTTGGGACCCTCACGTGTTCCATCTAAGGGTGATGTGAAGAATACGCTTACTTTTATTGATGACTACTAAAAAAACCTTAGGTGTATATGTTGAAGACCAAAGATAAGGCATTCAAGTGTTTTAAACAGTGGAGAATATGATTGAGAAACAAATAGGGAAGTAAATTAAGAGGCTGAGGATAGAAAATAGTTTAGAATTTTGTTCAAATGAGTTTGATAACTACTACAGAGATAAGGGTATTGTTTGGCATAAGACAGTCAGAGATGAGGGTTGCTAAGCGAATGGACATAATTCTTTTAGGGAGAGCTCCCAGTATGCTCTCAAATGTTGGTTTGACTAAGGAGTTTTGGGCAGAGGCGGCATCCACTGTGTGTTATTTGGTGAATCAATCTCTTCAACTATGGAGTCCAAAACCCTATATGAGGTATGGTATGGTAATCATTTTGATCATTCTATAGTAAAAATATTTGGATGTCCTGCATATGTATATGTTAATGATGGAAAATTAGAACCTAGAGCTAAAAAGTACATTTTTCTTGGTTATGTTGATGGTGTGAAAGGATATAGATTATGGTATCCCCTGATCCTAAGTCACTTAAATTTCTTATTAGTCGTGATGTCACTTTTAATGAATCTACTATGCTTAACCTGAAAAAAAGAAGAGTCTGTTGCTTATGACTTTGACCAGGGTAAGAGTAGCACACAACAGGTGGAGTCTGGATGTTCTGATTCAAATCCTATGCAGAGAATTTCCATACAGCTTGTTTCTAAACAGAGTGAGAATTTGGGTGAAGAACAGACTCAAAAGATTTAGGATGAACCTTATAGAATGCCAAACTTAGATGGATAAGAGAGACTAGACTACCATTGAGGTACAATAATATTATTTTGTCTAGTATTACTGATGGCATTGTCTATGTTTTGTCAGTTACACAAGAAACCAATGATGCAGGTGAACCTTCTATATATACATAAGCCATCATTTGTGCAGATTCTTCAAATTTGCTTGTAGCCTTGCATGAAGAGATTGAGTGTTTTTTAAAATAACCAGACTTGAAAAATTGTAAAATCACCAATGGGTAAAAGAATAGTTGGTTGCAAATGGGTATTCAAGAAGAAATAAAGCATCCCAAAAGTTAAAAAGAATATGGTTGTGAAAAAGATTGGGATAATATATAATCCAGTAGATATGATGATTAAACTACTTCCATTGTCAAAGTTCAAGCATTGCTTGGACTTGATTAGTGTTATTTACTGCATTTGAATTATGCCCAGATAAGGTATTTGTGGAGATGGTGGAGAATAATTTATTATTTGTGAATATTCAAGCCAAGGTGGAGATTTGTTAGATATGGCTTGTAATTTTTGAGTAAAATTGGGTCTATTCTTCTTTTAATTGCCACATCATCATGAAAGAGTACAAATTGCAGTAGAAAAAGAAATAATTAAAAAAGTTGGCTGTTTTGGTACTAGTAAGACACAAAATACAAAATTAAATAGAAAAAGGATTTTCCTTGACCTTGAGTATATATTTGTGCCTATTTCTCTTTTTTTATCAAGCTACAAGAGACAAAGTTGAATAACAAATAGATCTCCATGAGTAGTTAAAACTTTTTTTTTCTAGGCTATTGCATTTTGCCAATTAAATTTGTAGTAGCCTAGATTTGGGTCTATTTGGGATTTAAGATTAAGAAATTTTCTCTCTTGATTTGTACTCTAATTTTGATTACAGTGTTGGGAATTCTGATACCCTAAAACAATTACACAATAACAATAGCAGAAATAAGAGAAAAAACATAATAATTTTTAACGTTGTTTGGCACCTCTTATGTACATCCACGAGTCAATCGTTATTCCACTACTTTTGTGACTTTTGTATAAAGTAAATCTGCTAAAACTCATGACACCATAAGACACAATTTTTCTAAACAAAACTATGTGAAAACTCTCTCAAATCTTACAACCCAAAACCCTAATACACCCTACGTTCACTTTACCTTTGGATCCCTATAGTGGTGTGTTTGGTTGCTATATTCCCTTCTGACCAACTATTCTTGGTTAAGGAATAGGGTGAGTGACTACATCTCTTAATGTTTATATTTATAATAACTAGTACCCACATCCTTTTGACACATAGACGATATGGGACTAGAATTACTTACAATAACACTTTTTTCCAATGTGGGATTTGAGGAGTATCCCTACAAATTCCTCCATTGACTCAAATCCTGAAACACTTCAATCTCTAGTCTGGATTTACTTCTATCTAATCAAAAGCTCCTTGTTTTAATCGAGTCTTAAATACCACTTAATTAGATTTTGAGCCTAATCCCAACAATCCCCCATCTAGGCTTAAAATTTGATCTTCAATAGCAAATCTGACTTGCTTCTTCGCCACATCAATTCTCTGAATTTTTTCTATTGTTAAACCTTAGTTCTGATACCATTTATAGGGAATTCTGACACCCCAAAACAACTATACAATCATAATTGCTAAATTAAATAGAAAAAAACACAATAATTTTTAATGTGGTTCGGCACCTCTTGCCTAAATCTATGAGTCAATCATTATTCCACCACTTTTTCAACTTTTGGATGAAGAAAAGCTGATAAAAGTCACTACACCACAATACACAATTTTTCTAGACAAAACCGTGTGACAACTCTCCCAAATCTCAACCAAAAACCCCAATACACCCAACATTCACTCAACTCTTAAACCCCTATATTGGTGTTTGATTGCTACACTCTCATCCCACCAACTATTCCTAGTTAAGAAATAGGGGTGAGAGACTACATCTCTTGATGCTAATATTTATAATAACTAGTACCCATATCCTTTTGACATATAGACGATGTGGGACTAGAACTACTTACAATAACACTTTGCTCTGATGTGGGATTTGTGGAGCATCCCAACATAGTGGAATCTCTCACTATCGTCTGTGGATGTAGAAGTTTTAGCTTCGAACCGTGTAATTTTTCCGTGTCTGTTTATTTCTCCACTTCTTTATTCCTAAAAAGAGTCCTTATCACGCCAAGTGAATTGCTCAATTTTGTCCTGTCGCTATCTACCCTCTGAATTCTTCTTGGAGGCATTTGTATAACCCAACATTCCATAAGTTCTGCTAATATATGACTCATGTTTGGCCTTTGGATTGCATTTAGTAGTACACATGACATAGCTATCTCCACAAATTTCCAAGCAGAATTTGTGTTGAAGTCTCCAAGTAACCTTGATCGTTAGATGAACAATGTTTTGGACATATTCTCTCTCAATATTAGGACTTATCCGTTGAAGTATGTGAGTGTTGTACTCATGACCTCTTATTATTGCCGGTTGGCCAGTAATTAGCTCAAACAAGATAATCCCAAAACTATAGACATCACTTTTCTTATTACAAACCCCAGATGAATGAGATCTGCAGGCAAAACACAGATGGTTAAATCAAATATTAAATTCATACTAAAACTTTGATTTCTAATAAGTTGATAAGATTATTTTTATTTTAACACATACTCAGGATCAAGGTATCCGAATGTGTCAGCAGGGAGAGTTGATGCATAGGAGGAATTTTCACTTTGAAAGCTCTGGATAGCCCAAAATTAGCTATCTTGGCTTACATGTTCTCATCTAATAAGATGTTGCATGTCTTCAAATCTCTGTGGACCAGGGGTCGTGCTAGAATTTTGTTCTTGAGGGGACCAAGGCTAACAACTAAGAGGGTTACATAAATCAATAGCACAAAAAGAGTTTTATCCACTAAATAATTAATTCATTATAAAAATAAATGGATAACACAAAAAAAAAAAAAGGTTTATCCCATATATCATTAATCCATTCCAAAAGGAAACTGATAGAATAAAAAGAGATAAGAATACAAAACTAACTGCATAAATCTTTAACTTTTAAATTGTGCTCACCACTCTTTCATGGAGTAGAAATCATCTATTATCTGGTCAACTATAAAATTTTCAGCAAGTTCTCTTTCAATATAGACAACCAAATAATCTGTAAAATACGAGACTACATCTAGTTTCTCTACATCGTTGCAACCAATATGATTAGCTCCTCTTCCAATATCAAGCTCATCAGTCGTAATTAAATGTGTAATTTCAGCTACTTGTGAAGCTTGTAACTCATCATGACGCTTATAAGATGCACCAATAATATTGACAACAAAATTCATGTTTTGGAAGAAAGTATGAACATCACTTACTTCTCTAGCTGTAGTAATTAGAGCCAATTGTAATTGATGAGCTAAACAGTGCACATAATATGCATGAAGAAAATATTTAAGAATTAAAGCTTGCAACCCATTCCATTCCCCTCGCATATTACTAGCTCTATCATATCCTTGACCTCAAATATTTTGAGTGTTGAGCTTATGATGAGACAAAACAGAGAAAATCTCTATCTTAAGAGTTGATGCAACTGTATCTTTAACATGCACTAGATCCAAAAAAAACGTTCTCGAACAAATCCATCTCTATCAACAAACCTCACAAAAAGGGCCGTTTGTTCTCTTTTAGATTAATCCTGAGCTTCATCAAGAATTAGCAAAATTTTGCATCACCAATCTCATCACAAATTGCACTATGCACATTTCTAGCAAAGATATGCAAAATTTGCTTCTGAACTATTGGAGATGTGTATTTAGCATTTTGTGGAGTATTTCCCAAGACAAGTCCATTTACTTGTTCATTATATGATGCCAAAATCTCAATCATTTCAAGAAAATTACCTCGATTTTTTGAATCCGAGTGTTCATCATGCCCTCTAAAAGCACATGCTTGGAATGTCAACCACCGAACAACATCTATTGAGGCTTTGAGACGCAGCCGATTATTCAAAATTTGCTATGAAGTTTGCTTATGCATCACCTCTTCAATATAACATGATTGATTCTTTAAATCATCATAGCATCGAAGAAAAATATTATGAGTTGAATTGTAATCTTTTCCCATGTGAGATAAAAAGGCACACTCCTCTCCATTTTTTACTTTTCTCTAAGTTTTAAACCCTTTGGCAATGAATGTATCCGATCCAGGCTTACCAGTTGGTTTCTTTGAAAAAGATAGCATAGGAAACAAAAAGAAGCATCTTTGGTAGGTGAATATTCTAACCAAGAAAAAATTTCAAACCAATGAGAGTGAAATCTGCAACGTTAACTTTTTGAACCAGAAATTGGATACTTTGACTGAAGAAATTGATTTAGGCCATACTTAATATAAGCTCTTCGAATTTCATCTTGTTGATTAATTGGGTAATCCCAAATCTGAGGACGTAAACATTGATCACGTATTAAAGAAGCAAGATTAACATTTTCAGGCTCAATTCTTGGTAACTTGGAAGAAGGTTGCTCGGGAACCTTATCAATATTAGATATAAAAGTTGCTTCACTAGGTTGTGAGTTATCATCTTCTTTTTCTTTTCTTTTGAAGAATAAATCAATAGTTTTTTACTTGACCATGTTTTAACCTAAAAAGAAAATATAAATTAATTAATTATTAAACTTAAATTTCAAAACATATGGCATGTCAAATAGCAAACTATTCAAATCTATATTAATTGATAGCACAACTACACAAGTGCACAACACATAATTAAATAACAATGACAACTAATAATCCTTGAAAAAAAAACTAATATCTCATTCAATCAATTTATTATCAATAATCTCATGGCATACTTTAGTAAAAATTAAAATTATATTTTTTTATTGAATTGAAAACATACCCGTCACGTGTGATTGTTAGTATGCAAATATTTTCACCCCTTGAAACTTGATTCCTTGTCACATAAAAATCTGAAAAAATAAAAATGAATACTGTTAAAAAATTAATTGAGTAAATGATATTATTTTTTCCAATCAAGTAATAAATGTTTATCTATAATTATTAATTAAGAAAAATATATATCAATTTAATTTGTTGATATATAAAAAGTTCAAGTACTGATTTTTCTTTCTATGTTTTTTAACGTAACTATTAAAATTAAATGATGATGCAAACTATTGAAAAAAAAGAATTACAGAATTCTTTTCCTTTGCCTCAAAAAAGAATCAAAGATTAAGAACCTTTGCATTTTGAACTGAAAAGCCGAAAAGGGAAGCTCAAGTGAATTAGTGAAAGGAACAACAGAGGTCTGGAGCTTGGCGGCAGAACCCTAAAAGTCTAAAAATATAAGAGAGTTTAGTGTTGACGTGCTTGTATAATAATCAGCACATGGGTTGATTTTTTTATATTTTTTATTTATTAAATTAATATTCTACTTTATGACTTTAACTTAATTAGGTGGGTCTGCAGCCTTGAACTCTTGGTGTCTTGTTTTTACCTATAAAAATATTTGACTTTTCAAATCTTTGGGGGAGCCTGGGCTTCCCCTTGCCCCCTCCCTCCGCCCCCTTATATGTATATATGCCATCTTCTAGTTTTTGATGATTCATACAAATTAAATCTTCGCAAGGAAATATTAATATTACAACCATACTTTAGCTAGAAAGTTTAAATTGCTTTGGTCGTTACCTCTAAAAGATCCTTTGTGTAACTTGGGTAATTTTGAACAAAACAACTGTATTAAACTGAACTTGGAATAAAAATATAAATATATATATATATATATATATATATTTAATACTTTACATAACTTGGTAAAGTGGTTATATCCATGGAATGAACTTCACTTAGAAGTTGTGAATTTTTTATTGCGCTTTCGTTTAGCATCAACAATATAAGGTTGTGTTTGTGTTTTTTTTAAGTGATAACCGTTGAATACTGAACGAGTATCTGAATAGTGTTGAAACAATAAGAGGTAGTGTCTGAATGGTTGAAATATTTGAATATGTATTTTTTCTTTTTAACCCTCTAACTAGTAAAATTGTTTATTGCAAATAAAAGTCAGTTATTGATCTGAACAAAGTTTGCATGTTTCATCACAAAATAATAGATTGAGCCATAATATCAATTTTTTTTACATAATCAATATAAACATAAAAATAGGCCGAGTAAATAATGAATACATATTACTAATTTAATGCTTAAATAGTCAATAAAATTAAAAACAAATTCACCAATACAAAAGGATATGAAAAAGTTCAATAAATTATCAATCCAAATAACTAAAATATAATCTAAATTTTCTAACTATAGAAGTTTTGTTCACTTAAAAAATTCTCACCAATCTTTTACTATTTTGAATTCTCAAATGGGTATTGTGATTTTCTCTTGTTTTTTTTTTTTTTTTGTATCTTACTCAAATTGATTTTCCTTTGTAACAGAGAACAAACAAGGGCACATTTCTATTTCGTTTTTCACTAACTCCAATGGAACAAGCAAACCAAGACAAGATTCAAATAACCAACTTTTTTATGAAAGACAAAAACAAAAATCATCTTTTACAAAGACTCGCACAAGAAAAAAAAAAACCCCCCAATTCTCAAAGCACAAACAACACCAAGAACTAGATCCCATAAACACAAGTCTTCCTTAGCAGAGCCGAGACCAGGGTGGGATAAAACGATGGCGTTATACTGGTGGAGGACGCCAGATCTGAGCAATAAATCGAGGTCATGGAGTTGGTTGGAGAGAGAAGTAGAGACTCCAATAGTGCGTGATGTGTTCACTCTATATGGCTCTATTTTTTTATTTTAGTTTTGGTCTATAAACTCTTGATCTTTATGAGTATGTTTTGTGGTTAGCTGCAAGACCCAGTTCCTTAAAAAGGAATATTTTAACTTCGGTATTTAGCTTCTGCGCGTTTTCGGTGCACTACAAGATAAGTTGCACCCGTCGACACTTTTTTAAGCATCTTTCGACGCTTCCAAGTGCTGCTATATGTGATCTCAATGCTTTAAGCAAGCACCAATATATGTAGTGTCGCAACACTAGTGCCGGTACTTAACAGTAGCGCTGCAATGTGCTTCTCGGCACTTAGAAGCACCATAATGTACTAGTCCTATTACACACATATTGACGCTTTAAAGTGCCACAATACATAAATAATTTTGTGGCACTTTAAAGCGCCACAACATATTGGAGCTTTAAAGTGCCACAATATGATAATTTTGTGGCACTTTTGAAGCACCACAATATACCACCTATTGACACTTTAAAGTGCCGAAAAGAATTTTTGTGTCACTTTAAAGCGCCAGAATACATCTGGTTTATGTTTTTGCATTACTGTCGGTTTAATATCAATACCTACTATATATATATATCATAACCATATAAATTCAAATATCAATACTCAATTCATTTAAGAACACAAAAAACATTCATAACTAACCATGTAAATTCATACACAACCAAGTAATTAAAATGAAGTCTCAATAAATATTTTAGTGTCATTACACTTGAAATCAAATATGTGATCCTCCATTAACCAACCCCTGTAGTAAAGGTTTAAGCTCATCCATTTGGAATTGCATATTGGTCATTTGATCATAGTGCTTCGTTGTTATTTCTTGAATCTGATGCTCATGTTTTTCATTGATTTCTTCTAACTGTGCTTTCAAATTATGTATCTCATCAGTATAAGCTCCACTGGCCTCGTACACGTCCAGAAGTCTCTTTACCCATAAGTTCCGTGGTGACTTCATTTTTTATTTGCAATTTGTTATTAGCATCAGAAGGTCCTGAAGCAGTAACAAGTTCTCCCACACGAGCCTCAGTAGTCTCCTACAAATAAGAAATAACAAAGAGAATAAACAAAATCCCCCAAAAAGGTAACAAACAAACTCTTCTAAAGATTGAGTAGCTATTTGCAATGAAAGTTACATAAAACAAAAATAACAAAGTTAACCAATCAGATTTTACAGAAACGAACAGAGTTTCCCCACTTTTTCCATAAAACCTCTTACAAAAGAAGAACAGAAATACAATCCAAAAAAAGTAGCCACAACCAGCCATATAGATCGTTAGAATAGTTTCCCCTCTTTTCACTCAGGCCAACTGAAAATACCATAAAAAAAAAAAACAAACTACAAAATCAAAAGGAAAAAAATAAGGCATCCTTTTAACTAGTGTCCTCCCAATTAAATGATAGTCAACATAATGAAGCAGAACCACTTAACAAATACTAAGTCTGCCATGTGGATCACCTAAACGTAGTTTTAACAAACTTTAGCAAACATCTCTCACCTAAAAGATTTTGATTGCCTGTAACTTTAGAGAGGTAACAATGTCTTGTCAAGTATTTGAGAACTAGTTTTTTTGAACTTATCACAAATTGTCTTGATTCTTCATCAATAAAAGTTTCATCCTTGCGTTTATATGTTTTAGTAAAAAAACTCTACACGCCTTGGCTCAGTTCAATGTTTTATCTCCTACCATTTATGAAAAGAGTTCAAACAATGACTCAATTCACTACATCTCAAATGAAAAATTGGATGAATGAAGTAAATCAACTCACATATTCATCATTTTTTTCTAACAAAACTCATTGATCCAGACGTGTGAGGACATTGTTTCTTTCACATGTTGTTGTCTCTATCGTAGAATATTTCTACAACAACCATAAACCAATTTAACTAATCAATCATTAAAAGAAAATAAAAACAATAAGAATTCTAATGAACATAATTAAGAATAAACAACCTTACACTACTCAGAAAACTAGTAGTTCACAGGTTGTTTCCACTAGTCTTGATCTATTCCTTTCGGAACTTTATTGATCAAAACGTGTTGCTTTGTTTTGTTCTTCACATGGTCCCTTTTAAGCAAATACTTGTAGTCCTTCTATTTTTTACTGATCATTCTCACTAATATTTTGTCGATCGTCTCAATCATAGGATAATGAAAGTTTCTCTACAACAAAGTAAAGAAATAGTAAAAATAAATATTTTTGGTCTTAAGGAATATATGCATATACAACACCACAAAAAAAAAAATGAAGAAATCCCCCAAATTGGTCATTGTTAATTACTTGAATCAATAAAACAAAGTCTTTTTGTAGTTGGAAGGCAACTTCTTCCAATCCGTGTAACACATTTTGATTAAGTGCGTTAAAGTAGACCACAATTTTCTCTCCATATTTCAAGGACCACACTTGTGACGTTTGCATGACATGTGTTTGTTTTCTCACCCTCCGTTGAGAATCTATACATTGAAAACATTAATTTTATAAATAGGATAATACTGTGATATAAAACTAGTTTTATAGAGAATGTCTTCTAATACAAAAATTACCAATTATCTCGTATTCTTCATTACCAGTGTTTTGACTTTCTGTTCTTGTTGGCCCAGGCTTAGAATCACTTTGAGATTCAAGATCATCTTCAAGTTGATACTCATACTCAAGTTCAACATCTTCTTGATGTTATGAAGACCCAACTGGCGATTGGTTTGACATAGTTGCTCTGATTGAGGGAGCAATAGGTTTTGACCTAAACATGTTGAAATCTGTATATATGAAAATCTAAATTTCTTGAAGTCTTGATAAGTTATGAAACATTAAATCAAAATTAACGACCAAAAAAGAATTTACAAATCATTAATTGTCCCATGAGCATATCAAAGCATATCTAAATGAAATCTAATAAACCAAATCATGTTAACAGGTTGAGAAGCAAGAAAGAGAACAAAATCCCATTTCCTCTGGCCAACTAATGATGACTCTAAGCTATAGTCAGACAAAATGAGTCTCATGTATTCGATGTTTGTTGTGTGCCAATGTGCACTTTGGTTACAGACATCTCATTGCACCCTTGTTGGGCTGGTTAGAACAGTGTTAATGTAACTTTACTTTCAAGTCTCATGTATTTGATGTTACTTTGAAATAGGCATGACTATCTGCTAGGACACAAGATGTTTCTTCTCTTTTGGGCTTTATTTAATTGCACATTTTCCATGATTGTCTGGCTCCATATTCTTTATTGAACTACTCTCTTATTAACCAATTATACTTCAAACTTATATATAGACTTATGTTAAACATCAAAAGAGAATCTCTTTTTTTTTTATATAATTCTCTTGGTTTTGTTTCCTTCTTCTTCACTTTTTCTTATATGTGGTATCCAAATAGGACCCTCTTAGTTTAAGGGAGAAGAAAAGTAAAAAATTATAAGTCACAAGTCAACTAATTTAATACAGCTAGCAATTCTGACCAACTCACTAAGCTTTAATTATTGGGTTTTCTCTTGAGCTTTATATAACCATGGCTGCAAAACAAGTTATATCATGTTTACTTGCACTAGTTTTAATCTCTTTACTAATTATTCTTGTGCCGACAATAGCATCAAATAGGGTTAAATCTTTGAATATAATCAAGGAACTGAACTAAAAAGGGCCATATATTGGTCTAATGAGTGCGTCCAACTAAAGAGGATGCATTTTTCTAAACTAAGGTTTTAAACCTCATCCTACACACCTATTTGTTGATCGTTCAGGTAAGTACCGACTTCTTGATTCTCTAGTTAAGTTTGTCAATATTGGTAGTCTCTCTGGTTAAGTTAAAAAGATCGTTGGATGTTGCTGGAATACGATTTCGGGTTGGAAAAATCCAGAGAAAGAAAGTCATCTATGTGAGATGTGGAGTTGGAATGGTAAACTAAGTTTGACTTTCCTCCTTTTTTAAGCTAAGAAACTTTGTTTGGCTCTCCTTTTTTTCTAGTTAAACTGCAACTTTATTGTGTATAAAGGTTATTACAAATTAGTTAGTATAATGACAGAACTGAAACGGAACATAGATTTTAACGATATTTCTCACTTGGACTTTGGAAACTCTAATACACCTAAAGGAAATGGAACTACTCTGTTGGGTGTTGGATACAGTTACAAGTAATTTCATTATGAGTCAGGGGAGCTTAACCCTGCTAAGCTACTGGTTTGGGCACAAATAACCCCAGATTGGTTTCAGCTTGCTGCTGACTTAGAGGTTAGATTGATTCCTTTACTAATTTTTATCAATAAAAAATATGGAATTGTATGATAAGAATTTCCAAAATATATACCCAATGCATACAATTTTATCCTTATACAATTTGTATTATTTTCTTCTATCGCATATTGAACATTTTAAGGTTAAATATTCATAGATGGAATCCTCAACTAATCATTTAGGCCTTTAAAAGTACTCATTAGAATAATTGAATTATTAATCTATTTGACCATAATCTTACCTTTCCTATCTGAAGCCGCTCTTTCAACTTTTCTAGGCTGTTACGAATGTGTGAAACAGCTCCCCATCTTGGTTAGAGGGAATGGTCTCTAAACGAACACAAAAGAAAGAAAGAAATAATAAGTAAATGTGAGATCCTTAAACTTTAAAAGAAATGTGCCAAATATCTCAGTAAATAGTGCTATTGTCAATGTTAGTAGCTTCTAGTCACCAGGAATGTTCTCAAGTTACAGGATATCATGATAATGGTTGTGATCCTATATTTTTGTAAACTGTGAACTTAGGTAGTTAATTGAGATATAAAAATGCAGTGGAAACAAAAGTGGCCCTAACTTGAAAATAAATAAATACAGATGGCAGTCAATCAAGATAATTGATTTCTAAACACACATCTGATAAGCATATTTGATAGCCACAGGTGCACCAGCCTCTGCACAGAGAATGAATCTTAAATAATTGACAAAAAAACTAATGATATATTCACCAAAATCAATCTAATAAGATACATCATTTCATCCTTGAATTGAACCCAAAAAAAATATACATAAATACATTAAAGATTGGTATCTTCATCAATGTCTATCCTAGCCCAATTTCAGATACAATCTAATTGATCATCTACAACTACATTAGAAGACATTCACTGATTGTAAGTGTCACCATCATCTTCTTGCGTTTTTCCCCCATATCATATAGATCCCTTGGCTTTATGATCATAATATGATATCATTCCTTTCTTGTTGGATCTTGCACATAAAACACTTGTTTCGCTTGAGATAGTAATCCAACTCAATGATACCTTTGAGCATACCATAGAACGTTTGATCCTCCGCTTCCACCATAACTCCCGAATTTTGACATCATCTAAACTTCTCACTATCCTTTGTGTGGAATTTAAAGCTATGGATGTTCAATCCATTAAATTTCTTAACAACATTATTTAGACCTCGAGCAAAGGAAATTATTTTATCTAAATAATTTTTATCCACCATCCATGGCACATAACCATATTCAAACAATTAATATGATACAATAATTGTCAGTGTTTTATTGAACACACTTATACTATTCAAAGACAATTGATATTATGTCTAATCTGTGTCATAAGCCATAAGAGAAATTTCTCAACTTACCACTTATGTTCGAGACTATGTATTGATCGATTAGAATGGTTGGTTAGTCTTTGAACATCCAAAAATTCGCTACAACAATCAATATTATCAAATAGTTAGCCATCACAGGGATAACAAAACATAACTAGTAAATTTAATCACATGACTAATGTCCTATATTGATACTAACCCACGAAAGTAAGAAAGTTTATCATTATGGAGCAACAGATAACAATGTGCTTGAGCCAATGGCATGTCATCAAGCTCAAAACTTACGATCTTTCCCATAATTCATCCACCAGAGGAAAACAATACTCATCCGGATTTACATTATCATTTTTCCTTTGGAGGTGGTTGAATTTTGTCTCTATACCTTGAAGTATTGTGAGCAATATGTTAAACACTCTTTTCAATTGTACCCTTTCAGCAATTGACCCCATAGATCGACTTCTATTACGTACATAAGATTTCAAGCGCACTAAATACCTTCCAAAGCTAAAAAAATTAAAAGACAAATTTAATAGCCATTAAAATAAAAATTAAGTATTTATAAATGAGATTTGAACATCTAAACTCTCAACATGATACATCCACCTATAGTGTACAGGACCACTAATTCTACTTTATAAGGCTAAGTGAATGATTAGATGAATCATAATGGTAAAGAAACCATAGGCCATATTTTCTCCAAATGGAAAAAGTTTCAATGCAACATGCGACTCAAATATGTCAAGTTCTTAGGGATCAAGGGCTTTAGAGCATAAAGCTTTGACAAATGATGATAACTCAAAAACAATTGCTACAACATGTCTAGGCAATGATGCTCTCAAGCAAATAGGAAGTATTTCTTGTATCAATATGTGATCGTCATAATTCTTTAAGTTTGATAGCTTATGCTCCTTTAAGTTGACACATTTTGAGATGTTTGATGCATACCCATCAAGAACTTTGAGATTTACCAAAATTATGAAGAAATTTTCCTTCTCTTTTGTAGATATAGTGTAGCATGCTAGAGGTGAGTGATCTTTTCCATTAGGAAGAAAAACTAGATGGAGGCCTTTTCTAATATCAATTTCTTCGAGATCACGGCTTGCCTTGTTATTATCTTTAGTCTTACCATCTATATTCAATATTGTTCCAATCAAATTATCACATATATTCTTCTCTATATGCATCACATCTAGATTATGATGAAGAAGATTTTTTTCTAATAAGGTAACTGAAAAAATATTTCTTCTTTTTTTCCACAAAGTTTGTACAACTCCCTCATCCATTGGAAGATCCTCCATTATCAACATTTTCTAGGAAATCGTCTACACCTTTAAAAGGATTATCAACTTCATCCACTAGTCTTAGCCACATACAGGTAGCAACTTCCTTTCTTGCCCTTTTCTTAGAAGGCTTCGAGGTTTTACTATAGATGTAGTTTCCACCCTCTAGTTGACTTAAAACATTATGTCCAGAAGGTGGAACAAGAGTAGATCCCAACTCTATGGTGCCATCAAATTGATCATTTTGAAACCAAAAATGATAGTTTTTTTTATAACCATCTACAATGACCCATACAGCAAAACTTTCCTCCGTGCTTTAACCATATAGAATGCGTAGAGTACTCACAACATGGACAAGCAACACGCATCTTCGTGCTCCAACCAGATATGTTCGCATATGTAGGAAAATCATTAATGGTCTAAAGAAGATAAGTGTGCAACTTAAAGATTTGCTTGGTGGATGCATCAAACACATCAACACCATCCCATAATTGTTTCAACTTTTCCATTAGAGGCTGCAAAAAGATATCAATATCATTACCAATGCCTTTTTTTTTACCAAGAATCACCATTGAAAGGATGAACGAGGTTTGCTTCATGCAAAGCCATGGCGGCATGTTATATTGGACCAAAAGAACGGGCCATGTGCTATAAGTAGAACTCATTGTTTAAAAAAAATTAAACTCGTCACTAGCTAAGCCAAATCTAACACTACGGGAATCAGCTACAAAATCGGGATACAAAGTATCAATTCTTTCCAAGCTAATCCATCCACCAAGTGTCCTAAAATTCCATCATTTGTTAGCTCTTTAGCATGCCATCTCATCAAGGATGTCATTTTGGATGACATATATATCCTCTTCAATCTCAGTATTAGAGGAAAATAACGCAATACTTTAGTTTGTTTTTTTCTTTTTAGACAGAGGTTCCCTCTCATTCAACGAATCCTCCTCATCAGCATTGTATTTTACCATTCGTGGCACACCACACACATGACAAAATTCATTATTCATATGCTCACCCCAATAAAATGTGTAGTCATTAGGACAAACATGAATCTTCTTATAGCCAAGACCGAATCCTTTGATAATCTTCATGGCTTCATAATAATTTGATGGCATTGGAGCATACATCGAAAAGGCCATGTTGATAAACTCGAGCAACATAGTAAAAAATTTACCATACCACCCATTCAAACATTTGATGTGTAAGAGGTATAACATAAAAGATAACTTTATGAAATTCTGACAACCTTGATAAAGTTCATGATCATAATCTTTCATCAAATTGTGATACTAAGTAATCTCATTAATAAAAAATTGAACTAGATGTTCGACATGTAAAGGCTCACCACAATTATTGACCTTAAACACCCAATAGGCATGTTTCTCTTTGTCATGCTCATTTAGAGATTCAACTTCAATTCTTTCACTTAATGGTTTATTGTTTTGGTTTGCACAAGTAACCTCGAAGGCACCTTGTAACAAACCTAATATGTCATCTCGTCCCATGAAGCCAACTAGAACACTAATGGGTTCTAAACTAAAGGGAGAGTGGTGTACACAAGAGACTTTCTCACCACGAAAAACCCACTCGATGTAACCTGGACTAAACCCAGTATGCAATAAATGCTCCTAAACAACTTCTGATTCGAATGAAAAACAATTAGCACATCTCCGACATGAATAAACAATACTACCTCTACCACAAGCTTTCTGACACGCAAATATAATGAAGTTTGCAACACCATCCACATAAGCTTTACTCAACCTCGATTTTTCTATTCAACTTTTATCCATTTTAAGATGATGCCAATAGACTTCCTTAAAAAAATATTAATAAAGTATTCATTAGACAATTTTAGGCAAGAGAAGTCATAATCACAAACTTAGAATTGCTTACTAAGTTGATGAAATGAAATAGAGAACAACAAATTGATAAAATCACAAGACGAGTGCTGGATAGCCGTTGTGCGTAGTCCCTATACGGGTACTGGATAGGAGTGTGTGCAGCTCCAGCCCCTGAACAGGTGTAGCTCCAGTCTTTCTTGCACAGGTGCAGCTGTGCAACAGCCCTTACACAGGTGTTGCTATGCAGCAGCCCCTGCACAGGTATTGCGTGCAGCAGTCTTTGCACAAGCGTAGCTCCAGCCATCCCTTTATAGGTGCTGCTGTGCAACAGCCCCTACACAGGTACTACGTGTAGCAACCCCTCCAGTGCTGAGAGATTAAGAGATTTGAAGAGGTGAAGAAAGAAGAAAGCTAAGAGACTAGAAAAAGTAGTTCCTTAAGTAAATGGTTGGCTACACATGATAAAACTAAGCACCTATGAGCCAAATTTCATATCATCATAAATAAATGCATGTGCCATTCAATAAATGACAATAATTTGAAGATTTGAAACCAAAAGGCAACAATTTCAACTCAATCTATCAGCATTTGAACAATGATTTTAAAATTGATTAAGAAATATAATAAATGAATGCATACCAATAAACTTTGCTAATGTGGAAAAGTAGCAACAGATCTTATCTGATATTTCAGAGACAAACCAATTCTCATGTATTCAGTCTGTTTGGATTCAACCAATTAACTATTAGAAGCCTTGAAGAGGTGAAGAAAGAAGAAAGCTAAGAGATTACAAAAAGTAGTTCCTTAAGTAAATGGTTAGCTACACATGATAAAACTAAGCACCTATGAACCAAATTTCATATCATCATAAATAAATGCATGTGCCATTTAATCAATGACAATACTTTGAAGATTTAAAATAAAAGGCAGCAATTTCAAATCAGCATGTCAGCATTTGAACAATGATTTTAAAATTTATAAAAAAAAAAATGAAGAAGAACAACAATAATAAACAAAATGAATTCTATAGATTTGTTTTCTTGCATCAAGTTTTTTAATCCCCAAATATGAAGTTTAAATATGGAAAGAGTAGCTATAGACATGCTATTCATGCTATAAAGATAGAATTAGGATACTTGTGTGCTATCAAGCAAAATTTTTTTAAACAAGAACTTTTACTCAACCAATCCCAACCAAAACCTCTCCCCTCTTAGAAAATCTCAAATTTATCAATGACATGATCAGTACTGATTTGAATACAACTTTCACCATAAAGCTTGTCAGATCAGAAATAAAGGAAGCATTAGTCTGTGTTAGTCTGACTATACATTGGAAAAAGACAAAAGAAAAACAAAAATCAATGACATTAGGAAATATGTCACTAAATTTTCTCTAACAGATGATATAAGAAATGTCAAGAAACTACATTTTAGTCCACCAGTTGAAACCTAAGTAGAAAAAGTTATTTTTTTTGCAAGTAACCTAGCAAAGTAGTTTAGAGAAGCCACGGAAGTGTGGTTGCCATCTATTCACAAGCAAACCTTCTGCAGCAAATAACCATTCAGTTATGCCTTTTTTCCAATCAAATCAGTTAATTTAAGAGGAAAAGAGAAGGCACAGGATTAGTTGCTCCATTTCCATGAAGTTTATAAGTCATAGAATTTTAACAGTAATTTAAAAAAAAAAAAACTACTATAAGGGCACCTAAAAGGGTTCCAACCCGTGAACAAAGCTACTTACAAGCCAAAAACTTTATAAATTCTATTATATCTTCCTTATTTACACAAAAAAAAATGCTCATAAAGCAAAATTTTAAAGCATAAAACTTTGAACTAGTTCCATTTAAGAAAAATAAGACTTATGTCAACTAAGAAAGCACTCTCCAAAACAAGATCGAATTAAAGATTGCTTACAACCCTTAGATTTATAAACAAGGATTGCTCACAAACATATACATAGGATAACAGGAACCTTGGAAACCAAAACAAGATCGAATTAAGACATTATTAATACTACTTCACACCCGTCTAGAAAAGATGTACCACCATGTAAAAGTTGCAACAAAAATAGTTTCAATAGCATTATATAACAAATGAAATCACTGATTATAATAATGAATGAGTTCAAGAACATTTGAAAATTCAGGGGGTCAACATTCATAAAACTACTGAAACTTTAGACTATCACATCATAGCACAACAGCTGAAAGGAAAAAGGAAAAATAGAAAGCATCTACTAAGTACCAAGCTTATTTTGAAGGATCAATCTCCAAATTGCATATCAGTTCTAAAATGTTGACAACTAGGAGCTTAAAATTCTCAAACTTCTCCACCCCTTATACATTTTCTTCTTTTACTTTTTCTTTTACACAGTCAAATTATCGATGAAATTTTCATTTTCTCCTTTTTCACCCAATTATCCTAAAAACTTAACTCCTTTTTTAAATTGACTACTCTCTCTAAGAGTTCACTATTAACAACTTAAACCCTCATGCTTAATCCCTCTCCTACCAAACCAGGCACGTTAAGCCATTGGAGTCCAGTGTGAGCTCAATGCTCTTCCCACAAGAAAATATTTCCAGCCTTTTAATATCATGTAGAATTTGAGAATAAAATATTTATAAAATGGTAAAGAAAAACGGAGAACCAAAAAGAAAGGGTATTCACTCAGAAAGTTGACAATTTCACTTAACCAAATATTGGTAATTCTCATGCATTTACCTTTAATTGTAATTGTGAGTTTTTTTGGCCTAGATCGCTTCTGCTATCCAGTAGCAAAAACTAGGCCAATCGTTTGTTAGTGATACTGACTCAGAAAAAAAGATGAGTTATGTAGTTTTTTATCCACAAGTTGAAAATCAATCTGTTTTCGTATTTTAAGAAAAGAAAATCATTAAAACACTTTTAACTCGATAATTTTTTCTACTAATAGCTATTGTAACATATATTTTTGGTGTTGTCAAAGAAAAAGCTCTAACTAGGCCAAATGGACTAGTTGTATGTATATATTTATCATGAGGGTTGCTGCAGATCTCAATAAGCACACATACACAAATGTTCCCAAAATTTTCCCCCAATTTTCCTCAAAGCTGAACAAATCAACGGAACCGTATAAAAGGACTAAAAATATACAAATTAACTAAAAACTATTAGAGATAAAGAGATTGGGAGCATACATACAAGATTCAAATGAATCGTGTGCGACTTGACAAAGAAGAAGCAAAACGTAATGATTAATGAAGAAGAAGGTAATGCGCGTTGTATTTTCTTACTTCTTATCCTCTGAATAATTAAGCACGTAAGCCAATATACCCTAGTTTTTTAGTACTATAGTGGCGCTTTAAAGTGCCAATATATGATGCGAACATATAGTGGCGCTTGCCGATACATGACAGGACCATATAGTGACGCTTAAAATCGTCGCTATATGATAAATTTTATAATTCTTTATTTTAACGCTTTCAAGCACCACTATAGCGCAGTTATTACTCATATTTCTACCCATTACATGCACCGCAATATGCAATGGGTTTTTTCACATTCTGGCGCTTAAAAGCGATGACATGTTCACATTGCAACACTAGTGGATGTAATTTATCTTGTAGTGGTGTATGGAATCATTTTTCGCAGGTTGATTTTTTTTAATTATTTAAGGAATTTTGGAGCTTGAACTAAGTAAATAAAATATGAGTTGAGTAATTGATATGTATCTTGGGGGAAATTTTTAACTTTTAAAGAGTCTTTGGTACTTAATGAAAGAAAGGTAGATTGGTGAAGTGAATATGTAAGAATAGAAGAATGATAGAAACACACAACAGAAACCAAAGCAAGACAAAGAATAAATGGAGCAAACAGAGCAGCTGGCACAGAAAGAGTGTGAGCAGTAAACAACTTTGAGATGGAGTCAGAGAGAACAAGGCAACTAAGAAGGACTTAAGAAGGTTAACTCACAAGAAGAGAGACAATTAGATAGTTAGAGACAGTTGCCAGAAGCTGTTAATTCTATTAGATTAGTTTCATTCTATTAGGCTACACCCAATAGTAGCTTGTATATTTCTCTAGTGTATAAATACTAAAATTTTCATATATTGTAGGAGGCTGATAAAATCATTTCTTAATTCTCAATTCTATTTTATTCTTTTTAAATTTCTTTTATCCTTCTTCCTCAATTCTTTTATGTAATTCCTAATTCTTCTAATGTGAGCAGTTCTTGATACGTAAGTTTATATCAAATGATAGCAACACACAATAGAAACTAAAGCATGACAAAAAAGAAAGGGAGCAAACACTGCAACGGGCACAGCAAGAGTGTGAGCAACAAACAATTTGGAGAATGAGTCGGAGAGTGAAACATTCATTACAAAGAGTAAAAGGCAACTAAGAAGGACTCAAGAAGGTTAGCTCACAGAAGGAGAGACAGTTGGCAGAAGCTATTAATTCTATTCGATTAGTTGCATTCTCTTAGGCTACGCCTAGCAGTAGCTTGTATACTTCTCTAGTGTATAAATACTACAATTTGCTTAGATCGTAGGAGTCTAATAAAATCATTTCTTACTTCTTAATTCTCTTTCATTCTTTCTCAAAATCTCTTCTCATTCTTCCTAAATTCTTTTCTATAATTCCTTCTTCTTCTAATCTGAGCAGTTCTTAATACATAACTTTGTATCAAATGATAGCAACACATAACAGGAACCAAAGCATAACAAAGAAGAAAGGGAGCAAATATAACAACTGACACAATAAGAGTGTGAGTAGGAAATAACTTTGAGAAGGAGTCAGAGAGTGAAACATGCATTACAAAGAGTACAAGGCAACTAAGAAGGACTGAAGAAGGTTAGCTCACAGGAAGAGAGATAGTTAGAGACAATTGGCAGAAGTTTTTATTTTGTTAGATTAGTTACATTATGTTAGGCTACGCCCAGAAGTTGCTTGTATCCTTCTCTAGTGTATAAATACTACAATTTGCATAGATTGTAGGAGGCTAATAAAATCATTTCTTACTTCTCAATTCTCTTTCATTCTTTCTTAATTTCTCTTCTCCTTCTTCCTTAATTCTTTTATGTAATTAATTCTTCTTCTAATCTGAGTAGTTCTTGATACATAAGTTTGTATCTAATGATAGCAACACACAATAAGAACCAAAGCTGGACAAAGAAAAAAGGGAGCAAACATAGCAGTTGGCACAGTAAGAGTATGAGCAGCAAACAACTTTGAGAAAGAGTCAGAGAGTGGAACATGCATTACAAAAAGTACAAGGCAACTAAGAATGACTCAAGAAGGTTAGCTCATAGAAGAAGAGACAGTTAGATAGTTAGAGATAGTTGGCAGAAGCTATTAATTTTGTTAGATTAGTTGCATTCTGTTAGGCTACGCCCAACAGTAGCTTGTATACTTCTCTAGTGTATAAATACTACAATTTTCTTAGATTCTATGAGGCTAATAAAATAATTTCTTACTTATTAATTCTCCTTCATTCTTTCTCAATTTCTCTTCTCCTTCTCCCTCAATTCTTTTCTATAATTCCTTATTCTTTTAGTTTGAACAGTTCGTGATACATAAGTTTGTATCAATTAGTGCTTTCATCGAGCTTCAACCTCGAACACATTCTCCTTATGCAAACATTCAGATTCTACAATGGTTGAATGCACTAGATACAACAAGATTGATGACAGAATCTCTAAGGTAGATGATCAAATCAAAGGGCTATCTGATATGTGCTCATCACTTGTTAATGAAATTGCCAACATCAAAATTTTTTGTACTGAAATATTCTCCAAATTGGCCAAAATCCATGATTCTTCTTAGGTCTCCAAAGACCAAAGACAATCCTCCAAAGCTTCACAACCTCCAAAGACCAAAGACAATCCTCCAAAGCTTCACAACCAAATAATACTAACCCTGAAGAATTGCTGGACAAATTCAAAAAGAAAATACAATAAGAATTTTAAGCCTATAGGAGATTTATGAGGCCGGATTTACCGATATTTGATGGTAAGGATCTTGTTGGGTGGTCATTCAGAGCTGAGAAATTCTTTAACTATCATTCTACCCCACATAAGCAAAGATTAATCATTTCTTTCTTTCATCCAGAAAGAGCAGCTCTCTCTTAGTATCAATGGGACTGTTACAATATCTTGATTCATTCTTGGACTGACTTCTTAGAAAAGATCAAAAAAAGATTTGGCTCATCTTCATTTGAAGATTCTAGAAGAGCTCTAGCAAAATTATAGCAGACAAGCATTGTATCTGAGTACCACACCCAGTTAGAGACTCTTTCCAATAAGGTAAAAGGTTTACAAGAACTTTTCCTCATCAATATTTTCATTTTTGGCATTAAACCTGAACTCAAAAAAGATCTCTTAGTTGCTCAACCTTCTTCCTTAATCAAGGCTATGTCCTTAGCTAAGCTTTATGAAGAAAAGTATATAGATCAGAAGAAATCTTAAAGACTCTTTTGGAACAAACCCGTATCTAGTGTAGGGCTATTACCAACTCCAACAAGCACCTCCATTAAACCCACCACTACACCATCAGCTCCTACATTTCCAATCAGAAAACTCATCCTTGTAGAAATGAAGATCAGAAGGGACAAAGGAATTTGCTACAATTGTGATGAGAAATTCACTCCTAACCACAATTGTAAGCATCAATTCCTGTTATTGATGGTAACAAAAGATCCAATTCTTGAAGAATAAGTGTTGGAGGAACACGATAATCCTGCAGACTAGGATATTGAAGTCTCTATGATTAGTATGAATGCTTTAGCTGGGTAATCTAGCCCAAGCACTAGAAAGATCACTAGAGCATGGATCATATAATCCAGGTCCTGATTGACAGTGGGAGTACCCACAAACTTTCTAAAGAAATGATTGCCAAGCTCCTAGGATGGGCCATCAAACCCTGGAACTCTTTCAGAGTCCAAATTGGCAATGAAGACTTTCTCACTTGTAGCAAATGGTGTCACCAGGTAGCCCTTTATCTACAACACCACTTGTTTACTTTTGATGTATTCTTGTTACCTATTGAGGACTTTAACTTGGTTTTAGGCATCCAATGGCTTGAGCTGTTTGGACCAATACTCACTGATTATAGAAACACAAACAATAAACTTTGAATGGCAAGGTATTATAGTTCAATTAATAGAGGGAGCCCCAATTGAATCCCCAACAAATCAGTTTGAGAAGTTTAAAAAAACTGGCTTTAAGAGTATTTCCTCCTATTTTCACTTAACTCCAGATGTATCCTCAGAATCTATATAGTTTTTCCCTCTAGAAATATCCACACTCCTAAACACTTACACTTATCTCGTTCAAGAACCTAAACAGGTACCCCCATGAGAGAATTTGACCATTCCATCCACCTAGAACCAAGAGCTCAGCTTGTGAATGTCAAGGCTTATAGATATCCCCACTTCCAAAAATATAAGAAAGAAAATTTGGTGAAAGAAATGCTCTCATCAAGTGTTATTAGACCTAGCCATAGTCCCTTTTCTTCCCCTATTCTACTAGTGAAGAAAAACGATATTTCTTAAAGATTTTGTATAGACTATAGAGCCTTGAACTCTATCACCATCAAAGATAATTTCCCTATCCCCACCATTAATGAACTAACTGGAGCTTTAGTTTTCTCTAAGATTGATCTAAGAGATGGTTATCACCAAATAATGGTCAAAGATTCAGACATTGAGAAGACTGCCTTTAGGACACATAAAAGCCACTATGAATTTATAGTAATGCCATTTGGTTTCACCAATACACCATCAACCTTTCAAGCTGCTATAAATGTTGTGTTTAAGTTATACTTGAGAAAATTTGTCATTGTATTCTTTGATAACAATTTAGTTTATAGCAGTTTAGTTCCAGCTCATTTACATCACCTCAAGGTTGTTCTTGATTGCTTAGTTGAGAACCAACTCTTTTTAAAAAGAAATAGGTGCACTTTCTGTCAATTTACCATAGACTATTTGGGTCACATTTTCAGCTATCAAGAAGTACAACCAGATCCAAAGAAGATTGTGGCAATGCTATAATGGCCTACACTAGTTAATGTGAAACAACTCAGAGGATTCCTGGGCCTCACTGGAAACTATAAAAGATTCATTAAGAGCTATGCTTCCATAGTTGCCCCACTCACAAATCTCTTGAAGAGAGATTCATTTGGATGAAATCAGGATGTTCAGCTTGGTTTTGAAGCTCTAAAGGAAGCTATGACTAAGGCCCCTATATTTGTTTTATCAAATTTCAGCAAGCTTTTTGTCATAAAGATTGATGCCTCTAATGTAGGCATTGGGGCTGTCTTACATCAACAACTTCATTCTTTGGCTTTCTACTGTAAGAAAATAAGCCCAAAAATGGTTATAGCCTTAGCTTATGTCAAAGAACTTTATGCCATAACTCAGGCTGTCAAAAAATGGAGACAATACCTGCTTGGTAGAAAATTTGAAGTGCACATATACCATAAGGCATTGAGATCCCTTATGTCATAGGTCATTTAGACTCCAGAGAAATAACATTATTTGACTAAGCTCTTAGACTTCTCCTATGAGATATTGTATAAACCAAGGAAAGATAATGTTGTTGCAGATGCATTGTCTAGAGTCCTTGTAATAATTGATTCAGTGGAAGAAGCTCCCTCCAGCTTCTTATCTCTCTACTTATCATCTTCAATTGTAGATTTCTTAGATGAATTGAAACTAGAAAATACAGTTGTTGTGAGTTTTAAATTACTCGCAAGTGCACGAGTCGTTTGCAGTATAGCGTTGTGCAAGTGCGAGGTCAAATCCATAGGGAATTGCGTTGTGAAAGTATATTTTCAATCTAAACTAACTCTATCTTAACCTAGTTCCAAATTTCAGAATGATATTGCAAAATAAATTAAAACTAAACTAAGTTGATTTTAAAACTAATAATAAAAAGCACTAAGGTTTCCGAATCCACCCCACCAAAGTTAAGCATATATGTTCTAAAAATATAGCCTATCAAAACATTCTATGAATCCAACTATAAGACAAAAAACAAAGAATATCCCAACTAAACCAAAAGCACCCAATGTATCCGCTCTTAACAAATCACAAAGGGAATCCAATTTAATCGAAAAGCATTCAATGTATCCATCAGATGAAACACAAAGAAAATCCAACAGACAATTTAAACTCAATCAATTATAAGATTAACTCAAATAATTGACAGAACATTTATACCAAAAAATTGTCAGATTTGTACAAGCAAATCTGAACTACTACGCCAAACAACGGCGGGGCTTCATCTTCAACCTTAGCTGAAGAGTCTAGCCACTCATAACTATAAAACTATAATTCATAATAAAAGTGCTAAACATTAAACTACAACAACTAAATAAAAACAAATAAATAAACAACTTTACATGGGAGAAATTCCACTCGCTGACGGGCGGCGCTTCCCCTCGTGGTAGCAATGCCTTCGGGATCCACCAAAATGCTAGCGGACGTCCACCGGTAAACACCAAAGTGGCTCAGAAATTGTACACTGAATGATGAAGCCAGATGGTATTTATATAGGGGAAGACCCAGAGCAATGTGGCTTGCAGAAACGATGTGGGGTACTGCCCGAGTGCGCTCGATCGCAGTATGTTGCGATCGATCGCAGGTGCGCTCAATCGCGTGTCTGTTGCGCTCGATCGCGCTGTAAAGATTTTGATCGATGTGGGATGATCGCTTGCGATCGGTCGCAAGTCTGTGCGCTCGAGCACAGGTGCGATGCACTGCAAACATTTCGATGTGGGATTGATGACCTTGCGTTCGATCGCAACATAGTGCGATCGATCTCAATTTCTCTTGAAGCTTCACATCTCCTGAAATGCTTCATTTTCTCCACAATCCTGTAAAAATACACAAAACACGAAAAAAAAAAAAAACATAAAATAAAGTGAAATACTAATAACTAATAGCATAACAAATATAAGTTAAGGGTCTAAAATATGCAATATTTAAGACTCATCAAATACCCCCAAACTTAAATTTTGCTAGTCCCTTAGCAAAACAAAATAAAAGACTCAATGAAAAACAAAGAACATAAAGATAAAGTCATCACTCATGGTATCCAAAAATTTAAGGAGCACACATCACCATGATATTCATTCATAAGCAAGCTTAAAAAGATAAACCCATCTTCGCAATGAATAGAAATGTTAAAATCTAATTACTTACAAAAGGCAGGATAAGGCATCACAAGCTTGAATCAGTGTAAGGTGAATTAGCATATAAAAATGAAGCTTCCAAGTAACTCTAATGTGTAAGGTCTCCATGTCTCAAGATTCACCGAATTTCCCATAAAAAATGAACGAAAAGGCATAGTTTTTTTTTTATATTTTTTTTAACAATAATAAGGCACGACTATGTTTAGTTCCCTTAAGCTTTCTAATTGACCCATGTAGCGAGTGTTGAGTCAATGACTCCCAAACCAGGTGGTTTTAGGGCATTAGGTGTAAAGACACCCCTAAGGACTTACTAATTCGAGTCAAAAAGGCTACGAAATTAAACTGACCTTAATATTACCAAGAAAAATTCCACCTTTTGACGTGAACACTCACTGCTTACTGAGGCAAGAGGTCCAGTTACTCAGCGAAAAGTTTATCGATAATTTTTTTTTTTTAATATTTTCCTATGCCCAAGAGTTCATCCAACAAGTCATCCAGTTTCAGTTAAGATAAGGAAAAATACACATTAAAATCACATGTCATACCTCACATAATTTGTGCTAATGTGCTCGTGTTAGATTAGATCAAACATGTGAATTCTCAAAATGCCTAAAGTAAGTAACTAAATTTTAAAATTTATCACCAGATCATGTGTTCAAAATGTTAAGCTCACCAATGACATCACATCACAGAAAATGTTTAGATCAACCAAAATTTCACGATAACATGAGCATGCATTTATCTCTATGACGAAAAGATAACAAATTAGGACAAAGTGTGTGATGTGTCTCCCATACCCCCAAACTTAAATTACACATTGACCCCAATGTGTGACTAATACGGAAAGAGCTGACCTGAGATATGGAGAACTATCTGGACTGGTATGGCTCATAGCATACCCCCAAACTTGAACTGAAGTACGCTTTGTCCCTGAAAAATAAAAACTGGAAAACAAAAAATACTGGAAACAAACATTAATCATAAAAATGCGAAATAATAAATAAACAAAAGATAAGATAAGCTGTGGGGTGCCTCCCATGAGCGCTAAGTTTAACATCTTTAACCAGACCCAACATTAGTAAACAGGCCCAACTAAGCGTTCCACCATCTGATCAATAAATGGAAATGGAAAATGATCAGGCCTAGTGGCAGCATTCAATTTACGGTAGTCTAGACACTTTCTCCATCTTGACTGCACTCGAGTTGGAACCAACTCGTTTTCTTTATTTACTACCGTCAATTCAGCACGTTTGGGCACGACTTTAATCAGGCTCACCCCCTTGCTATCAGAGATGGGATAAATGATCCCTGCCTCTAACAACTTAATATCTTTTTCCCTCACAACCTCTTGCATAGCAGGGTTAAGCCTTCTTTATGGCTCCGTCGATGGCTTAGCATTCTCCTCCAACTGTATCGTGTGTATCACCAACGAGGGGTTGATTCCTTTGACATCCTCAATAGTCCAACCTATAGCTTCCTGATGCTCTCTTATGACGTCCAATAATTTCTCCTCTGGAGCATCACCCAAATCTAAAGCTAAAATTATAGGCAAAGAATCTGCTGGACCTGGGAACTTATACTCAAGATTATCCAGTAAAGGCTTAAGTTCCTTCTTGTGAGGTTCAGGTGTTATGGTTTCCTCCGTCTCACTGATCTTTAGAGGAGCAGACTCCAGAGTAGCATTTGCTTGCTCAAACAACTTATCTAAGCCCAAATCCTCTTCAAATTGAGCAAAGCATGCCTCCATAATGTCCTTAGACTTCCCTTCTTTCTTGGGCGCTTGTAGTCTCTCAAGGTAAGGCGCTTTAGGTAAAGACGGCCTAAAGAGATCCTTAATAATACGAGTGGCTATAGATGGCTCAGCATCTCTCTTCTCATTGTTGCCACTCTCTTGCCCTTGGTGCATAGCAGGGTTATCTTCCACTTGATTGTGCACTTGTCTCCCAGACCTCAATTGGACAATTGATTGCACTTGTTCCTGCCAATGCATAGGAGTTAATAAATTTCCCACCGCAAACTGTTCCTTTGGGTTAGGATCAGTTCGACTGGGGAACATTCCTTCCTCTCCTTCACCCACGTAACTTACTATTTGATCAATTTGACTCACTAGTGTGGCAATCGCTTGGGTGTTTTCTATTGTGGCACTCATCAATTCACTCATAGATTGGCCAGTCGTTTTCATGAAATCATTGAGAGCATCCTCCAATGACTGCGAAACCGATGCTGGCGCTTGAATGGGAGCTTGGTAAGCGGGTGATGGTGCTGGATAAGCTGAGTGACCATAAATTGGAATTGGTGGAGGAAATTTGGGAAGGTATTGATTGTGAGCATGATAAGGGTCTCCTCCCTGATTCCTCAGTTGGTTCTGCATCCATGAAACATTAGAGTGGTCCCACCACCCTAGATTGTATGTTTCAGAGTAAGATCCATTTGATTGCCAATAACACTCATCGAAAGCATTCACTTGTTCCATGGGATACTTGGCACAAGCAGGCATTGAAAGGCAATTCTGTGCTAGATGCATGGGACTAGCACAGATGGAACAGCTTTCAACATTGAATGTGTTGGCAGCATTGATGGATTGGCTCATAGTGAGAGCGTCAATCTTCTTAGTGAGGGCATCTAACTTTATCCTCAAATCAGCGTCCTCTCTGACCTCATAGATGCCTCCCCTCTTAGGAGCACGAATTGACTTATCTCGACAGCTTGAAAAATCCCACTGCTGTGAGTTGTCGGACAACTTGTCCAACGCCATATATGCTTCGTCTCCTGTCAGACTCAAGAATGCCCCCCATTCATAGACTCGATCATGCTACAGTTGGGTTGAGTCAACCCTTGGTAGAAGAATTGAACGAGTCTCCACTTCTCATATCCATGTGGAGGGCATCTGATCAGTAACTCTTTAAAGCACTCCCAGCTTTCAGAGAACTTCTCATCCTCGTCCTGAGTGAAAGAACTAATCTCCTTTCGGCACTCATTCACTCTAGACATTGGGAAAAACTTATGGTAAAATTTGCTAAGCAGGTTTTCCCAAGATGTAATAGACCCGGACGTGTTGGAGTCCAACCACGCCCTAGCTCTATCGTGAAGGGAGAAAGGGAAGAGTCAAAGATGGACTGACTCCTCAGAGAAGTTCTGGAATTTGAATGTAGCACAAATGTCTTTGAACTTCTTCACATGACTATAAGGATTTTCAAGATCTAAGCCATGGAATGAGGGTAGGAGTTGGATAAAATGTGGCTTCAAGTCAAAGTGGGTGGCATTGGTCGGTGGCAACACTATGCAAGAGGATGAGTTAGTTGCAACGGGTGCGAACAAGTCTCTAAGGGATGTAGTGGAGTCTACGTTCCAAGCTCTAGGTTGCTCTACATGTTCAGGATGATTTGCATTCCTATAATTTTCTGCCATCTCAACAGTCTCTCTCTCAACTAGTGCTCTTTTCTGTCTCCTAAGAGTTCTTTCTAAGTCAGGATCTAAATGTATCAAATCTAAGTCCAAGGATCTCCGACCAAGCATACACCAACTAAAAAAGCACTAAAGTAAACTAACCAGCAGAAACTGGCAGAATAAAACAAACACACAACTTTAATTTTTTTTTTTTTTAACAAAAAAGATAACTAACTAGTAGAAAAATAAAATCATTTTAGACCAAAAATTTTCACAAACCAAACAATTCCCCGGCAACGGCGCCAAAAACTTGTTGTGAGTTTAAGTTACTCTCAAGCGCACGAGTCGTTTGCAGTATAGCGTTGTGCAAGTGCGAGGTCGAATCCACAGGGAATTGCGTTGTGAAAGTATATTTTCAATCTAAACTAACTCTATCTTAACCTAGTTCCAAATTTCAGAATGATATTGCAAAATAAATTAAAACTAAACTAAGTTCATTTTAAAACTAATAATAAAAAGCACTAAGGTTTCCGAATCCACCCCACCAAAGTTAAGCATATATGTTCTAAAAATATAGCCTATCAAAACATTCTATGAATCCAACTATAAGACAAAAAACAAAGAATATCCCAACTAAACCAAAAGCACCCAATGTATCCGCTCTTAACAAATCACAAAGGGAATCCAATTTAATCGAAAAGCATTCAATGTATCCATCAGATGAAACACAAAGAAAATCCAACAGACAATTTAAACTCAATCAATTATAAGATTAACTCAAATAATTGACAGAACATTTATACCAAAAAATTGTCAGATTTGTACAAGCAAATCTGAACTACTACGCCAAACAACGGCGGGGCTTCATCTTCAACCTTAGCTGAAGAGTCTAGCCACTCATAACTATAAAACTATAATTCATAATAAAAGTGCTAAACATTAAACTACAACAACTAAATAAAAACAAATAAATAAACAACTTTACATGGGAGAAATTCCACTCGCTGACGGGCGGCGCTTCCCCTCGTGGTAGCAATGCCTTCGGGATCCACCAAAATGCTAGCGGACGTCCACCGGTAAACACCAAAGTGGCTCAGAAATTGTACACTGAATGATGAAGCCAGATGGTATTTATATAGGGGAAGACCCAGAGCAATGTGGCTTGCAGAAACGATGTGGGGTACTGCCCGAGTGCGCTCGATCGCAGTATGTTGCGATCGATCGCAGGTGCGCTCAATCGCGTGTCTGTTGCGCTCGATCACGCTGTAAAGATTTTGATCGATGTGGGATGATCGCTTGCGATCGGTCGCAAGTCTGTGCGCTCGAGCACAGGTGCGATGCACTGCAAACATTTCGATGTGGGATTGATGACCTTGCGTTCGATCGCAACATAGTGCGATCGATCTCAATTTCTCTTGAAGCTTCACATCTCCTGAAATGCTTCAGTTTCTCCACAATCCTGTAAAAATACACAAAACACGAAAAAAAACATAAAATAAAGTGAAATACTAATAACTAAGAGCATAACAAATATAAGTTAAGGGTCTAAAATATGCAATATTTAAGACTCATCAACAGTGGCTCAAGACTTGGTGCCAATACACCAAGACATCAACAAATGGATCCCTCCTACAGGATACTCTGTAATAGAAGGAATGTTGTTTTACAACAGCAAACTGGTTCTCAGTTCTCATTCTTGCCTAAAATTCAAAATACTAGAAGAATTTCACTCATCTATTCTAAGAGGACACAATGACATCCACAGAACTATCATGAGAGTCTCAGCAAATTTTTTCTAGAAAACCTTGAGAAATAACTCTAAGGAGTTCATCAAGAACTGTGTCATTTTCCAACAAACTAAATACTCTCCAACTCTACCATATGGGCTACTCCAACCCTTACTTGTTCGAGAAAATGTGTGGGATGACCTCTCTTTGAACTTTATTAGTGGATTACCACTAGCACAAGGATATTTAGTTATCATGGTGGCCATAGATAGGCTTACTAAGTGTGCTCACTTTGAAGCATTGCCTAACACTTACATTGCTTCTAAAGTTGCATGACTCTTCTCTGACATTGTTGTTAAAGTGCATGGCATCCCTAAGTTTACTGTTTCAGATACAGACAAAGTGTTCGTAAGTTCCTTTTGGACACAATTATTCAAATTTAGTGGCAGTTCTTTGAAGTTCAGTTCAGCTTACCTTCCTCAATCAGATGGTCAAACTGAAGTGCTTAATAAGTTTCTTGAGCAATACTTGAGGGCTTTTACTCAAGATAAACCTTAATCTTAGTTTTAACCTCTTCCTTGAGTTGAGTACTCCTACAACACCTCTTATCATTCTGCTATCAAAATGACACCATTCAAAGCCTTATATGGTAGAGAACCTCCGATTCTCCAGAGAAATATCTCTGGTGCTTCTAATAATGAAGTTGTTGACAATGATCTCACTACCAAATATGAGCTTCTTCAACTCATCGAAACCCATTTCCTCTAGGCTCAATCAAGGATGAAATCCATTACAGACATCTAGAGGTGGGACAAAGAGTTTTTCCATGGAAACTGGGTGCTAGTGAAGTTGCAGCCTTTCTTTAGCCTTAAGACTTAATCCAAAACTCAGTAAGGGATATTATGGCCTATTATAAGTGATAGATAGGATTGGATTAGTGGATTACAAGTTGGTCTTGCCACCTACTTCTAAAATCTATAATGTCTTCCATATTTGCTTCCTTAAACCCTTTCATGGAAACCCTCCTACCCTTACCTTACCTTTACCAGATATGAGCATCGATAACAAACTCCACTTGTCATTTTGGACAATCACAAGTTAACTCCTCAAGTGCCGGTGCAATGGAAAGTTTTACCAACTGAAGATACTACTGGAGAGGGCTCCACTATGATTCATAGCTTGTTGTAGACTTCAAACCTTGAGGACAAGGTCGTTTTTGGAGGGGTTGCTAATGATAGCAACACAAAATAGGAACCAAAGTAGGACAAAGAAGAAAGAAAGCAAACACAACAGCTGGCACAACATGAGTGTGAGCTACAAACAACTTTGAAGAGTCAGAGAGTAAAACATACATTACAAAGAGTACAAGGAAACTAAGAATGAATCAAGAAGGTTAGCTCACAGAATGAGAGACAGCTAGAGATAGTTAGTAGAATCTGTTAATTCTATTAGATTAGTTGCATTTTGTTAGGCTATGCCTAGTAATAGCTTGTATACTTCTCTAGTGTATAAATACTACAATTTGCTTAGATTGTAGGAGGCTAATAAAATCATTTCTTACTTCTCAATTCTCCTTCAATCTTTCTCAATTTCTTTTCTCCTTCTTCTTCAATTATTTTTTATACTTCTTTCTTCTTCTAATCTGAGCAGTCTTGATACATAAGTTTGTATCAAAGTGAGGAGGGGTGGATGAGTAATTAAGCAAGAGTTATAGTATAAAATGGGTGAGTGGGATCAGATTTTTTATTTGGAAGGTGCTAAAAGAACCAAGAGGGAGAAGAGAAAAATAGAAAAAGAGAAGAGAAAGGGAAAGAAAGAAAATAAAGAAATGGGAGAATTTGGCAAGGATCTTAGGTAAGAACTTGATTTATTTTAATTTTATTGTTAAGTAGTTTCATTCTTTAAGATTTATGTTCTTGGAGATAAGATTTTTGGAGAAAATTTGAGGAAGAACAAGGTTTTTGTTTTAGAAAATGTTTTATGCAAAAGTTGGATGATTTGAAAGCTTTAAGTCAAAATTTTGTTGTAGGTATTTGATGAACGAATATTTGTCCTAATATTTTGTATGTTTTTCAAGTATTTATTTATATTTTTAGCTTAGGAATTTGTTACTTTGAGTTGTTTTTCGTTGTTTTACAGGTTCATAAGCACTTGTCAAGGAGTTTCACTAAATTTCCATAATTGCCTATACAGATCAATCATTTTTGTAGATAAAACTATATTTATTCAAGAAGAACCAGGAGATGAGCCATATATGCTTGGAAAGATCCAAATGTTTATTTTCTAGAGAATTTAACAGCTCATAAATATGATTTTTCTAGAGAAAATTATGGCAGTTTTAGTAGACAAAGGTCAGGCTGTGCGTGATTTCAGCGTGGTAGAAATGATTTTTAGCGGATTAAATTGTATTGATTGGGGAAGAACTAGGAGATTAGACATATATACTTGGAAAGATCCAGATGTCTATTTTTTAGATAATTTTACGACTTATAAATATGATTTTTCTAGATAAAGTTATGACAGTTTTAGTAGAAAAAGGTCAGGTTGTGCGTGATTTAAGCGTGGCAGAAGTGAAAGAGCTATTAAATTCTGATTTTTTTGGGATTTGCATGGGCTGGAAAGTAGCACAACCAGACCAGTTCTGGATAACAGAATCCTGGCCTAGACAACAGTAAACAAATGGCTTAGACAGCACAGAAGCGCACGGCCTGAACAGAAACCCTAGGGTGACTTTTTTGTCTACATAGCCATCTCCATACAGCTATATATAGGAATTTTAGACTCAGAGAAGAGGGGAGATGATGGCCATTCTTGGAGATATATCATCAAGAGGAGTTTTGGGAGATTGAAGGAGGTGACGGTTTCTTTCATCAAGACAGTTTATCAAGAGATTGAAGACGACAATCAATCGCTTCAAGGCTTTGAGGATTCATCTTGTAATTCAAGAAGAAATTCTATCTTTTCTTTTTTTGTCCTTCAATATGCTTGTAACCCTAGTATTTGAATTCTGTTATCGAAATTTAAACATGAGCGGTTGAACGTATTGTTGGGCGTTTGGCTTAGCTGCCTTGATTGTTTTGGATATTTTGGTGGATTTAGTTTTATGAAATTTTTCAGATTATTTCTTATTCATTATCCTGCATACCTTTGATTATTGCTTGTGGATTGTCCATCTATTATTGATAGTCAAGGTTAATATTTGAGATTAGGTTGAGGACAAATCATCTAGACCTAATTAAAGCTTTCTTGAATATGAATTTAAATCAGGATTCAAATCAAATTGTGATTTAGGTGGTTGCGTTTTCCTTGTACTTAATTTAACTAATTAATTGATGAAAACGATTCACGGGATTTAATTAATTAGTTATAAATTGAGAATAAACATGATCAATGGTATTTTCTAGTCTTAGCAGAAATAGCAATAATCTTGGATGTTGATTAATTCTTTATATTCACCAAATGTTTCAATTTATGATTGGATAGCAACTAAACTCTCAATTGTTCTCATTGATTATACTCATCTCTTCATAATTCGTTTTGTTCAATTTACTTAATTGTTTTTATTTTAATTTTCTCTTCACCAATCTTTTAATTAAAGTGTTTAGGATTTAATTTCAGAGTTTGTTTTAGTAATTTAATAAAGTAGTTTAGGATTTAAACCACTGCAATTCCCCGAGAGATCGACCTCAAGAGTAAACTCATCGTAATACTATTTGTGATTCGTGCACTTGCGAGCATTTAAAATTTGCATATCAAGTTTTTGGAGTCGTTGCCAGGGAATTGGCATTTAATTCTTTAGTTATTTTCATTGTTTTTATTTTATTTTTATTTCTTTTCTTTTCTTTCTTTTAGGCATAATTTTTATTATTTTTTATTTCATCAAATTTTCTTTATTTGCTTCTTGATTTTCTTGATTTAAATTGGCATTAATTTGTTTCTTGATGTTCACTCTCTTGATTCCTAATAGCTTAATTTTTCTTTTGTTTTCTTCAGGTACATGCACGGTAGAAGATCCCAAGGGAGAAATCTAATGCGAGCAATAGACAACATCCATAGGCTAAGGGAGACGTTACAGCCTACGGAAGAAAAAGAAAGTTTGAGGGAATAGAAAAATAGAAGCCTAAAAGAATGGAAGGAGTTGAAAGGCAAATTATGATGAAGGAGTATGTAAGGCTGATCATCGGCCCTGCCACATCTTGCATCCAATTGAGGGAAGCTACACGGAATTATAAGATAAAAAATATCCACTTTAGCATGCTCCTTTCATTCTACAGAATTCCAAATGAAGACCCATTAGCCTTCATAAGGGATTTCTATGCAACAGTGCAGACTTTTCCTCTACAGGGGTTAAATGAGGATCAACTCAGGATGAAATACTTCTACTACACATTAAAAGATAGAGCAAAAGCATGGTTGATGACTCTTCCACCCGATTTTTTGACTACACGGGAAGCGGTCTATAATCGGTTCATGAATAAATTCTACTCCCATCAGAAGACCACTAAGTTGAGAATTAAGATTGTCACGTTCTCACAAATGGAGAGAGAACCTTTCTATGAGGCATGGGATAGGTTTAATATGCTTCTAATCCAGTGTCCCCACCATAATTACCCATTGCAGCTACAAAATCAATTCTTCTATGATGGATTGACACAACAGTGTCAATATACGGTTGATAACGCTGCCGGTGGAGCCATGGGAGAAAAGACTGCTGAGGAGACATGCGAGCTATATGAGATGTTGGGTACTAATTCCCAACAAAAGAGTGTAAGAGGAAGGAGAGCTGGGGTTAACGAATTGAGCTCCAACAACGATATGGCAATGCAACTTGCAGAGTTGACCAAACAAGTCAAACTTCTCACTACCACAAACACGCCCAACAATGAGAAATGTGAAGTTTGTGGGGTTTTTGGTCACGGTGCTAACACTTGTTCTTTTTCTTATGAATCTTATGCAAGAAATGAACAAGAACAAGTTAATACAATGGAGTCTTACCAATCTAGGCTGAGGAATGATCCATATTCTAACACCTACAACCCTAGGTGGAGAAATCATCCCAATTTCTCTTGGAAGACTAACAAAGCTTTGATATATGCTCAAAGTTCAAGACTGGTTCAATATCAAAACCAAGTTACACCACCTAATTAGCCTAGAAATCCAACTTTGGATGAGAACTTGAGTGCTTTTATTCAAGTTAGCAAAGAGAACCATGAGAGACATAGCCAAATGTTAGATTCCTTAGAAGTATTAATGAAAAGATTGGAAGTACAAGTTGGGCAACTTACGGAATAATTGCAAGTACATCAAAAAAGGAAGTTGCTTAGTCAACCTGAGCAAGCAAAAGTTATCAAAGTGCTGCGAAGTGGTAAAATTCTTAACAACAATTCTGATGATAAAATTTTTTATGACTTGCCACATGATGAAGGAAAATCAATTGAGAAACAAAAGGAGTATGACACTTCTAAAGGAAGTCTAGCTGAAGATCCACAATCTTCTTAAACATCTTAAGAGAGCAAGGAGAATGAGCCATCTTCCTTCACGACACTGCACAAGGCAACCGAGCCTTGCAGGCCTCCTATTCCTTATCTAAGCCGTCTGAAGGATGTTAAACAAGATAAGCAATTTTTTGATATTTTTGACATACTTTCTAAAGTGAATATTAATTTGCCTCTTTTGGATGTTATCAGGAATGTGCAATCATATGCGAAATTCTTTAAGGAACTTAACACCAAAAAAAGAAAATACGAGAAGAATGAGAAAGTGATGGTGTCATAAGTTGCTAGTGCGGTGCTCCAACAAAGCTTGCCACTTAAGCTGAAAGATCCCGGAAGTTTCATCATCAACATCACAATGGGAAACAAGAAGGTCGCCAAAGCAATGCTAGACTTAGGAGCAAGTATAAATCTCATACCATATTTGATTTACTTATAACTAGGTTTGGGGGAGCTTAAGTCAACAATTATGTCCCTTCAACTCACTGACAAGTCAGTTAAATATCCTAAGAAAATAGTTGAGGATATATTAGTGCAGGTAGACAAAGTGATTGTGCCTATGGATTTCGTGGTACTAAAGATGGAAGAAACCCTATCTAAGGACAAGGAGCACACAATCTTCTTGGTAGACCATTTATGGCCATAACTAAGACTATTATTGATTACCATAATGGGAGGTCAACAATGACAGTCTTGGGAGAGACTGTACAATTTAAAGTGTTTGATTCTCTAACCACTCCTTGTTCTATTTCTACTAACGATGAGTGTTCTTTATTCATTGTGTGGACTCAATTTTTTATAACACTTATTTGTAGAGAGAAATAGAGGACAAGCTTAAAGTTGCTCTTACAACTGAAAGAGTAGAAGAAACACTAGAAGATGAGACTAAAGGGTATCATAAGATGTTAAATAGTGCAATACTAGTGTCACCTCAAGATGAGTCTAGCAAATCTTTAGAAATGCCAAGTTCCCTACCTAGGGAACATACTACTCCACCTAATCTTGAACTTAAAGAGTTACCTAAGCACCTTAAGTACATATTTCTGGGAGAGAGAGACATATATCCTGTGATTATTTCATCTACTTTGACCCAAACCCAAGAGGAGAGAGTTGTTAAGAAGCTTAACAGACTTAGGAGAGCCAATAGGATGGAGTATAAGTAACATCAAGGGTATTAGTCCTGCTACATGTATGCATAAGATCATTTTAGAGGACGGTGCCAAATCGATTGAGCTTGAGCATCAGGCATATTGGTCAATCAAGGAGTTGAACATGGACATGGCAATGGCAAAAGAGAAGCGGAAGAGATTCGTGGTAAAGCCTATGAGAATAAAAAAAATCTACAAAGAACGCACTAAGTGTTACCATGACTAAGGTCTTATCCGTAAGTCTCTTTATTCTGGAATGAAAGTTTTTTTGTTTAACACTCATTTCAAATTATTTCCAGGAAAATTGAAGTCAAGATGGTGCAGACCGTTTTTGGTAGTCAACGTTTTTTCTCATGTTGCGGTAGAGTTACTAAACCCGAAGACTCAAGTGACATTCAAGGTCAACAGGTATCATGTGAAGCCTTACTTGGAAGGAGTCCATGAGAAGGGGGTTGTTGAGTGCATTGAGGTGCACGATCCTAAATAAGTTCAACCAATATCTTGCTAAGACGCTAAAGAAAGCACTTAGTGGGAGTCAACCCACCAATTTGATAGAGTATGTTTTTTGTTCTTTCATTTTTATTGTTCCCATCAAGTCTTTTATGCACGTTGAGTTTAGTTTCTTTAACACTGACAAGTTGTTGTGAGGATTGATGCATATTCATATTCCATAGACTGTGCTCTTGATTTTGATACTGAGATGAACCTAGATCTAATGATTGAGAATCAAATAGTGGAGACTACCTAGTGAGCTATTTGAGCCATAAACTTTTTATTATGAAAGTTAGTTTCTTGGTACTTTTAAACATTCTTCGTTATGACCTTAATTGTTAGATGATCTCTATAGGTTTTGCATTGAATGCTAGGATTGTATAACTCATTTGAAGTATCATGCTATGTATTCTCATTATTTTAGTTGAATGACTTGAGTAAGAAGTTTGAGTATGTGTCTATCGTTATATGCCCTAGTTTCCACTTTCTCTTGAGAAAGATCCAAATTCCTATTAAAAAAAAGCATAAAAAAAAGAAGGAAAAGAAAAGAATATATATATCTGTGTCTATGTGTGTGTGTGTGTGTGTGTGTGTGAAACATGTCAAAAAGGAATTTGGTTAGACAAGAAAGAGGACCTGAGATACTTCAAGAGTATTGAAGTTGCTCTTATAAAAAGTTGAAAAAGAAGAGCTTTGGTGTAAATCAGGTTTGGCTAACCATACCCATCTATGCATAGGTTCATACTCAATATGTTTTGCTTGAGGTGTTTAACTATGATATGATATAGGTGATGTGATAGCTTTGCAATCCTAACATTTGATTCCTTTCATGAGATCTATTTTGCGAACATATGAGCGTTCTTTGATGATATCCATATTCATATGCGAATTTATATTTGAAATTTCTTGTTTACATAACTTCTATTCGCATATGCTTGATGAGTGTTTGAAACCTAGGTTCGGTGTGCTTAATGAGTGAATCTTGTGAGGCTTAGAGTCGAAGTGAATTCGGATTCTTGACGTTATGTCTAGGGGAAATTGACGTGAGAAGTTTTGAGCATTGGAATATGGATGTTCGATATGTACTTGATTTGAGCAATGAATTGTGAAGTGTTGAGACTATGAACATAATTGTGCATAAGATATCTAGATATGAGTCATAATAAGAATTAAGACATGAGGGTTTTGTTGATTTAAGTTTTTAGGTTTGTTTTGTTTATGTTTTCTTTTAGTTTTGCTTAAGGACTAGCAAAATCTAGGTTTTGGGGTATTTGATGAACAAATATTTATCTTAGTATTTTGTATGTTTTTCAAGTATTTATTTATATGTTTTACTTAAGAATTTGTTACTTTGAGTTGTTTTTCGTTGTTTTACAGGTTCATAAGCACTTGGAAAGGAGTTTCACTAAATTGCCAGAATTGCCCGTACAGATCAATTATTTTTGCGGATTGAACTGTATTGATTCAGGAAGAACCAGAAGATGAGCCATATATGCTTAAAAAGATCCGGATGTCTATTTTCTGGATAATTTTATGGCTCGTAAATATGATTTTTTTAGAGAAAGTTATGACAGTTTTAGTAGACAAAGGTCAAGTTGTGTGTTATTTCAGCGTGGCAGAAGTGATTTTTGGTGGATTAAACTGTATTGATTCAGGAAGAACCAAGAGATGAGCCATATATTCTTGGAAAGATTCGGATGTCTATGTTCTGGAGAATTTTACGTCTCATAAATATGATTTTTTCTAGAGAAAGTTATGGGAGTTTTAGTATACAAAGGTCAAGCTGTGCATGATTTCAGCATGGCAGAAATGAAGGAGCTATTAAATTCTGATTTTTTTGGGATTTGCACGAGCTGGACAGTATCACAACCGGACTAGTTCTGGACAACAGAATCCCGGCCTAGACAGCAACAAACACACGGCCTAGACAGCAGTAGAAGCACACGGCCTGAACAGAAACCTTAGGGTGACTTTTCTGTCTACAAAGCCGTCTGCATACAGCTATATATAGGAATTTTAGACTCAGAGAAGACGGAAGACGACGACAGTTCTTGGAGAGATATTATCAAGAGGAGTTTTGGGAGATTGAAAGAGGATACGGTTTCTTTCATCAAGACGGCTTATCAAGAGATTAAAGATGACGATCAATCGCTTCAAGACTTTGAGGATTCATCTTGTAATTCGGGAAAAAATTATCTCTTTTTATCCTTCAATATGCTTGTAACCCTAGTATTTGAATTCTGTGATTGGGATTTAAACATGAGCAGCTGAATGCATTGTTGGGCGTTTAGCTTAGCTACCTTGATTGTTTTGGATATTTTGGTAGATTTAGTTTTATGAAATTTTCCAGATTATTTCTTATTCAATATCCTTCATACCTTTGATTATTGCTTGTGGATTGGCCATCTATTATTGATAGTCAAGGTTAATATTTGAGATTAGGATGAGGACAAATCATCTAGACCTAATTAAGCTTTCTTGAATAGGAATTTAAATCAGGATTCAAATCAAATTGTGATTTAGGTGGTTATGTTTTGCTTATTCTTAATTTAACTAATTAATTGATAAACAAGATCCATGGGATTTAATTAATTAGTTATAAATTGAGAATAAACACGATCAATGATATTTTGTAGTCTTAGTGAAAATACCAATAATCTTGGATGTTGATTAATTCTTTATATTCACCAAATGTTCCAATTCATGATTAGATAGCAAGCTAAACTCCCAATTGTTCTTATTGATTATACTCATCTCTTCATAATTCGTTTTGTTTAATTTACTTAATCGTTTTTATTTCAATTTTCTCTTCCCAAATCTTTTAATTAAAGTGTTTAGGATTTAATTTCAAATTTTGTTTTAGTAATTTTAAGAAAATAATTTAGGATTTAAACCACTGTAATTCCTCGAGAGATCAACCTCGAGAGTAAACTCATCGCATTACTATTTGTGATTCATGCACTTGCAAGCGTTTACATTTTGCACATCAAGTTTTTTGTATTCTAAAGATTCATCTAAAAACCTTAGAAGTTTGTGTTTCAAAAGATCTGGGTGCTTAATGAAGGATAAAGGGGTTTTGGAAAGGAAAAAGGTTGAATTTCGTGCATTTTTTGAGTTTTAGCCCCTAGGACAATCGATTTTCGCGATTGAACATTTGACTGTGCAAAAGGCAGAGACTTTAAGTCTCAACCACAATCAACTGTGCAATTAGACAGTCAAATGTGCAAGAGACAAAAACTTCCACAATCAACTATGAAAACTTGACAGTCAACTGTACAACCATGTTTTTGGGTTTTTGAGTTTTAAAACTTATCTTTTTTAAACCAGAAATCCTTAAGGGTGGCTTAATATTTCAATTGAGGTCTTAGGCCTTTGATTTGAGAAGAATATGTTTGGTTGCTTATGTTGTGACTTTAATTTTGATTGTTATTACGTTATGATAATTGTAGATTTGATTCAAAAGCTAAAGGGTGATTCGTGAGTAGCTTGGTGCTAAAAGGTGAGTTTCACCTTACTTTTAGTAAGAGCAGTAAACTATACAATGAAAAAATGAAAAATTAAAAGCGTATAAATATAAAAGACTATGGAAATATGAATGAGGGATGATTTAAATAATTATATAAAATAATATACGGTTGTACCTCGAAGAAAGATTATAATATGATTAACTTAATGAAGGACTAAGGGGATACAAAAGACATAAAGTCCATAAATGAATGTAAAGGAAATGAGAGTGAATAAGTCTTGATGTGTTTATTTTGATAATTTGTTGTGATATGATTGACTGATAAATATTTTTTTTTAGAAATTGTTGATTGTGTTTAAAGGATATATTCTTTTGTGGATATGGTGGCTCATTATGAATTTGAGTGTGTAATAACTTATGTTGAGAATTGGTTGTGTTGTGAATGCCTTTCAATTGGAACTTAATTTCTTAATGATAATGTAAACAAATGAAGTAATCATGTGAGGTTAGGACTTTGCCCAGTAAGAGGTAGAGAGGAGATCCTAATTGTATGAAAGATAGGACTCCACCTGGCAAGGGGTAGGGAGGAAACCCTAGTTGTCTAAAAGATAGGACTCCACCCAGTAAGGGATAGGGAGGGGATCCGAATTATTTATGATGGGAGACATCTTTTTTTGTTGTTAGCCCTAAGAGGGGCAGATGAGGATAGATTGAGTATGATTTGAAGATGAAGTGAAATGAAATGAATTAAAGAATTGAACGTGCATCATATTGCATTTGATCACAATTGCATAATGGATGATTGGCGCATAATTGATGATTTTGATTGGCCCATGAGAGGCACAAGTGATGTTTAGCCTATGAGGGGCATGGTTGTAATTTGTCCATTAAAGGACACATATTATGATTGGCCCATTAAGGGCATGGGATGTGTTAAGCGGGGTGAAGGGTATAAAATTGCTGATTTTTGTGAATTGAAAAGTATTGTAGCTAAGGTTATGTTACGTAAGATAAAGTTATGGATTTAAAATTTTAAATAAATTGTTACTGTAATATTTATTTCTTTTGTGATAAGAAAATGAAGAAAATAACTAGAGGAAAAATCTAAAGTCTTCTTAGAACTATGCTTTGAAATAAAAAGATAAATTCTTTATGACTTTTTCAAACTAAAAATTTAAGACTTTAGATTCCTTTACGATTACTTCTAGTAAGCTGATTTCTCATTGAGCTTTATAGCTCACCCCCTTATTTTACTAACTCTTCAGGTAAATTTTGAGAGACTTATGGTCATTTAAAAGACGTCATTGTCCACGGCATCCTCACCTCTTGAATATTTGAGAGTCTAAGTTTGGTTTAGGTTTAAAATTTGATGGGAGTTTTCTTTGTACTTGTACTTTGTAAAATTTTATAAGAGTTGGATTGTTGTATCAAAAACGTTTTCTATGTAAAGATATTTGTTTGTATTTAATTGTAGTGTTGGAAAAGTTTTTTGTTGTATTATGGGTTGTATGATTGCATATAAGTCGGGTTGCTCGGAGCTAAAGAGTGGTGATACCTCCTCGGGTAAGGCTCACTCGAGGATGGGTCATTACATTAGCAATAAGTTTTGGTCATAATGTTGGTGGATCTTTGTAATATTTGCATCCTTTTGGATGCATTTTATATAATAATTTAAATTTTACATTTTAAAAATCTATGAGTTTTTCTTAATTTTAATTTCATGGGTTGATTAGGATTTTAGGAGATTCCCATGAGTGATTTGTATGCTACTCTCATATAATGGCGTGAATTATGGGTTCAAATTGTTTGCTCTACATGAGGAGCTTGTCGTCGGTGAAGGAGGATAGAGTGTAATGGTCGGAGAGGGACTTGAGGCATTGGAGAGTGGATAGGAGCGAAGGGAAGTGGGTGTAGAGGAGAGAAGGGAGGTGTTGGAGAGTGGCACACGTCGCTGGAGTAGTGACAGCCATGATGGGTTAGCGGTGGTTTCGTGTTGGTGCTGGGAGGAAGGTTGTGAACAAGAAGAGATGGGTAGGGGACAGGGAGATTTGATGAGAAGATATCAAATTAGGGTTCATGGTATTTGTGATATTTGATAATATAGTGAGGTTATTTTTGTCCAAGCAACCATCTGAATGGTATTAAGACTCAATTTTAGTTCTGATTCAGTCAGACCCATTAAGTTCCATTAAGAGGTGAAAAACAAATGAACTTAATAATACCACATTTAACAGATTTAAATGTGATGCTATTAAATGGTCCATTATGTGCAAACAAACACCACCTAAGAATCATTTTCTTCAACTAAGGCATATTAAGTGCTCTGTAACATATGAATATATATTTTTTTTTGTTGAGAAAACCACTCTTATGGTGGGGGTTTGGTAGACTCTACCCATTTATTAGAAAATAAAGAAAATTAACGTAGTCTAGAAAAACAACCTACAAAAACAAGTGGAGCCAAACAATTATGGTGGGCTAAATAAACAACCTATTACAATCATCTTCGCACGCTAAAGCAATAGTCTTAGGCAAAGAACCTAGTCTAGAAAAACCAGATTATCCAAGTGAGAATAACGTGTGGAATATAAACTATTTCTAGAGGGGCTTAATACAGTTAATTAACTAAAATTATTTGGCTTCCTTGTGGAAATTTTTTTTCTCATTTATGTTCTGCTTCTTTTTCAGATTTTCTCCCATCTTTAGATTTGGTACATAGTATTTAACACCTAGAGCTATACAATGGGTAGCTCCTAGAAAGAATAATTAAGTTGAAACTGCAACCTCTATGGTTGTGATGAAATGAAACATTTCAAACATGTCCTTAATTCCAATGCTAGATATGAAGAAGTGTCCCAAGTAATATTACTGAAATGAATAGCCTGAAAACTTTTGCAATATATACTTTTCAATATTTGAAATTATAAGAAAAATAGTTCATTTCAAAAGGTTCAATGGTCAAGAAAGGAAATAGAAACTGAAGGTACAAATGCAATTTAAAACATTAATTCATCAAAACTAATAAAGACTAACCACAGATAAGAGACATCAATTATGAGTTGTGAAAATGAATAGAGACAGTAAGCTAATGAGTATAAAAGAGATATGACTAGAGACAGCAACCTCCTGCCTCTCTTCCTCTCCTCATTAGTTTTTATTCACTTAACTTTTTCTTTTACAAGTGAAAATTCGAAAATGCCGACGATTAGAAAGAGTAGACCAGTTCAAAGTGTAGTCTGCTCATCTGAGTTTTATCCAGAGCTAGGGAATAGATGTAGCCAATGAAGCAAAATCAAACAGTGGGAGAACTGTAAAACAAGCCTCAAATAAATGGCAATTATAATATTTCACCAACAATCAATACTCCAGATGGTCCCGGCCATCAGCTCAATTGCAGATGATTGCGAATCTAAGCAGCGACAGAAGCACAATTACTAGAACACAATATTCAAGCCAAGAAAGGATACATGTTTTGATGCTTTAAATTCTTTTTCTTTTCTTTTCAATGTTTCATATATACTTTAATATATATATATATATATATATATATATATATATATATATAGTTAATGTACATATTATTCATGTAAATAATATTAAAAAAATTTAATCTATTGTAAAATTAAAACACTGCTCTCTTTAAATCCTAAAAACAATGAAAAACAGTGTCTCCTTGTCTTCTTCATCCTCTAAGTAGTGCTGCTCTTGTCCCTCCTTAGGCTGACGTCACCCACCTCCCTCACATGACTAGCGATGCACCAAATCTTCTCCCTGCTACCATCACACACAACACCCATCCCTCTCCTTCACCGTACCAGCATGCCCTCACCAACGTGACATCACCTCCCACACACTATCATGATGTCACCCTACAGCAACCCACCATACTCGTTGACACCTATCTCCCTCACACTAACCTACATGGGCCCACCGTCCACTCAAGACAATTATTGCAGTTATTGTTATGGCACAAAAGTTTACAGTCAGAAATGATCACTTAATCTCGGATGGGGATATTAAGCATAGGAACTGTATTATTAGGAAGGAAGCGAAGGAAACATTGGTTTGGGTGGGAAGTTGGGGCTGATTTTTTAAGGAGAGGAAGAAATCATTCAGAGAAGGTTGGAAGTGCTTGACAGTAGAGATTGGGTAGAGTTCGAGGCAAGAGAAGGGTGAATTTGAGGAGTTTTACAAGTGTTGAGGTGAGAAAAGTTTGTATAAATGAAGATAATCACTTGGAATATTAGAGGGTTAGGTAGAAAAGAAAAATTAAGCGCGGCAAGAAAGATTTTTTCAGAAAATAAGCCATCCATGGTATTCATACAGGAAACAAAAAAGGAAAGGGTAGAACCGGGTTTGATTAGGATGATGGGTTTTCGTAATAATATGGAATGGGTTTGGGTTGGTAGTCATAGTGCAGTTGGTGGTCTGATATCAGGTTGGGACGTTAGTGTTTTATTTTTTTTTATTTTTATTTTTTTGCGTTAGAAGAGAGGGTAAAATCTTCGAGTTTCTCGTTATTAAGAGGTAAGCTTGTGGAGATCAACACTGAGTGTATTTTTTTTAATGTCTATGTGCCTAATCTGTTAATTGAAAAAAGAAGTTTAAGGGAGGAGTTAATTGGTCTGAAAGAACAATATCCAATGCCTTGGTGTTTTGGTGGTGATTTCAATACCGTGTTGGGAAATGACGAGAGGACGGGAGCGTTTGAGATTGAAAGATCCTCAAGGGATTTCAATAGTTTTATTTATTCAGCTGGTTTGCTGGATTTACCTATGGCAAGAAGAATTTATATGTGGGCGCACATTACAGGATGTGGTAGAAGAGGTAGGCTGGATAGATTCTTGAGATTTCAGAGAATTGACTTGGTCTTTTCCCAAATGTGGTGCAAAGAAGCTTATCATGCGTTGTGTCAGATCATTGCCCAGTAGTGATTAGGGTGGAAGATGTTTATTAAGGCCCGTTTCCTTTTAAATTTTTCAATCATTTGTTAGGAAATGCAGATCTTAAGAAGTGTATTATAGATGAATGGAAGAAAGAGAAGTTTCAAGGATGGGCGGGATGTAAAATTGCCAAGAAATTGAGGTTGGCTAAAGGAGTATTAAAAGCTGAGTAAGAAGGTTGGAGGTTCTGTAACAAAGATGATATCTGTTGGTATTTGTCTAAGGTTTAAACATGATTCAAAAATGGTCAAAGTCTAAACCAAGGTTGGAAGATTAAATTTCAGCATGTTAAAAGAGTGCACACATGTGTGTGCACACCCCTATTCAGCAAGGCAAAGGAGTGCACACAGCTGTGTGAAAGGCAGCATCAGTGTGCGCCGCACAGCCCAACAAGTGGTGAAAATGGTGCTTTGCCTAACGCCGCACCACCCCCTGTTCAGTGCCGCAGCGCTAAGCACACTGAGGCACACATGGACAGCTTATTTAAGCCTCTTCTTAGGTGCGTGGATGCAAGGTTAAAACGCACAACACCGCTTATGATTGATGGAGGGCCATAGTTAAGTGGTCATCAAGATCTAAGGGTGGAGATTGACTCTTAAGATTGGACAAGAAGTTGGTACACTATATAAAGGATCACCTAGCTTCATTATCAACATAAGTTTGTGACATACTTTGAGATCAAGTGTAAAGAGTGACAAGACACAATATAAGAGAAAATTGTGTGAGAGTGCGAAGACACAAAACACAAGAAAGACTCATTGTAGAGAGGCTGGTTGTAAAGAAGAGAGAGTAGTATAGATAGAGAGCATTGTAATAGTTCTTATCATCTTCTTTCTTCTCTTCTCGGCTTCTTCAAGAACTTGAGGTTTCTTGAAGAGGGTTGATGTAATTGTAAAAGAATCACTGATTTAGTGCAGAGAGTTCAGAGGAACTCACGGGGACGTAGGCTATTGCCGAACCTCGATAACAAATCGCTTGTCTTCTTTTCTTTCTTGCTTTCGATTGCTGTATTTCTTTCTACAAGTCATTCTAGACTTGGGTTTTTGGAAGATCACCACCTAGGCATCTTGTCAAGGTGATTTCCAACAGTGGTATCAGAGCTTGTACAACTGGGTATCAGAGCAAGAACAAGAAGGTTATGGAGTCAAGACTCCAAAAATAAAAGATCAACTTCTTGGGTGATTCAAGAACGGAGTAAAGATTAAGATCAGATCGTGTTCTTGAGGGTGGTGTTAAGATCCATCTTCGATCGTGTTCTTGATGTTGAAGAAAGCATTTGTGGGTATTGCATAAATCTGGGATCTTGTTCGCAAAGATGGCTTCAAATTTCGTAGTTGAGAAATTTGATGGAAAGGGAGATTTTTCCCTATAGAAGCGGAAGATCAAGGTTGTTCTTATGTAACAGAAAGTAGACTTGGCTATTGGAGAAGATTATGCTTTTCCAGCAAGTGTCACAGAGGACCAGTGCATTGAGATGAAGAAGATGGTTTACAGCACCATTTTCTTGCACATGTTGGATAATGTCACAAGGGAGTGCAGAGACTCGGAAGATCCGGCTGTCATATGGAAGAAACTAGATAAGTTGTTTCTTACCAAAACTCTCCCTAACAAAATTTATCTTCTTAAAAGAATCTTTGCTTTTAAAATGGATCCTAGTAAAGAGTTGCAAGATAATCTTGATGTCTTTAATAAACTAGTTCAAGATTTAGCTAGTTGTAGTATTAAATTCCTGGATGAACAATTGGCCGTCATTTTGTTAAATTCTATTCCTGATTGCTTTGATAATTTGATTAATGCTATTGAGTATGGAAGGGATACTTTAACCAAGGAGATTGTGATCAATGCCATAAGGGCACATGACTTCAAAGCCAATATGAAGGAGACATCAAGTGAAGATGGGCTGTTCGTAAAAGGAAGGCCAGCAACTCGGAATGACAGTAGTAACCATGGCAACTACCGGGAGAAATCAAAAGGTAGAGGGCAAAGCCATGGGAGAGCACATTCCAAATCAAGATTTGGAAAGAGGTGCTTCTACTACAACAAGGAGGGCCATTTCAGAAAAGATTGCAAAAAGAAGATATGGGATGAGAGAAGAAGCCACACCAACACTAGAGAGGCTTCGATTGCCAAGGGAGAACAGCAAGATGATGTTCTTGTTGTGTGTTCAAATGTGAGCAGGAGGCAAGGCAGCGAAAAGTGGATTCTGGATTCCGAGTGCACTTATCACATGTGCCCTTACAAGGAATGGTTCAAGAATTTCAAGGAGATCAATGATGGAAGGGTCTTCTTGGGGAATGACAATTCTTGCCAAGTGAGGGGGATTGGAGACATCCAATTGAGGATGTTTGATGGAGTCATAAGGCTGCTATGAAATGTGAGGTATCTTCCAGATTTGAAGAGAAATTTGATCTCATTGGGGCAGCTGGATTCCATGGGGTATACATACAAAGTAGAGGGAGGAAAGATCAAGGTGGCCAAGGGATCTTTGGTAGTGATCAAGGCAGCAAGAAACGATGGACTCTATGAGATGATCGGAGAGACAGAAATCAATGATGAAGCAGCAAGCTTGATGGCTGAGATGGATAAGGTAGCCCTTTGGCACACTCGCTTAGGACATTGAGTGAAAAGGGCCTACAAGTTCTTAGCAAGGATGGTCTACTTGGAGGAGACAAAGTAGATAAACTGGATTTTTGTGAGAGGTGCATTCTTGGGAAGCAACATCGGGTCAGCTTCAACACCGGAGGGCACAAGTCTAAGAGGATTCTTGACTACATTCATTCGGACCTTTGGGGACCAGCAAGAACACCAACACAGGGAGGTAACTTTCACTTTCTGTCTTTAATTGATGATTATTCAAGAAGAGTGTGGGTTTATTTACTTAGAAATAAATTAGATGCCTTGGATAAATTTGTTGTGTGGAAGAAGTTGCTAGAAACTCAAACGGGTAGGGTAGTTAAGGCTTTACGAACCGATAATGGCTTAGAATTTTGCAATAAGAATTTTGATAAATTCTGTGAATTAAATGACATTCTAAGACATAGAACGGTTGTAAAAACACCTCAACAAAACGGAGTTGCTGAGAGGATGAATAAAACCTTTATAGAAAAGGTTAGGTGCATGTTAATAGGATCCGGCTTACCAAAATATTTTTAGGGAGAATTTGTGGCTACGGCTACATACTTGATAAATAAATCACCCTCTAGAGCTTTAGAGCTTAAGACTCCCATGGAGATGTGGAGTGTGAAACCCCCTGAATTAAGCAACCTTAGGACTTTTGGGTGTGTTGTATATGCACATCAAAAGGAGGATAAACTTAGCTCAAGATCTAGAAAATGTGTATTTCTAGGATATGGTGATGGAGTTAAGGGATATAGGTTGTGGTCCTTAGAAAAGAAAGGCATGAAACTCATTATAAGTAGGGATGTTATTTTTAATGAATTGTTATTTCCCTACTTGGAGAAAACTAACCCTACAAGGGCTAGTGAGCAAACCAGTCTGGAAGTTGTGGAGCATCGCATCAAGGAGAGTTTGGTTCAAGTAGAGCAAGGAAGGCAAGATGGTTCAGACCAGGTAGAGCCCTGAGAAAGCCATGCTCAGGAAACTTAAGAATAAGTTGAACAAAAAGAAGTTGATGCAGCAAGTCATAATGACTACCAGCTCACAAAGGACTGGGGAAGGAGGGTGGTTAGACCACCTTTGAGATATGGGTTTGCGGATGCTAATGTAGCAGCTCCTTGGACAGAAGGAGAGGTTGAACTAAAAACTTACATGGAAGCCATGGAATATAAGGATTCGTCAAAGTGGTAGCTGGCTATAGAGGAAGAAATGGATTCTTTGATGAAGAACAACTCTTGGGAGTTGGTGCCCAAACCAGAAAAACAGAGAGTTATGGATTGTAAATGGATCTACAAGATCAAAGAAGGGAATACTCCAGGGGATGAAGTCTGATATAAAGCAAGGCTGGTGGCGAAGGGGTTCACACAAAAAGAAGGCATAGATTTCACCAAAATCTTCTCACCGATTGTGAAGTACAAGACGATACGGTTAGTGTTAGCCTTAGTGGTCCAATTTGATTGGGAAATCAAGCAAATGGATATGAAGACAACGTTCTTACATGGAGAGCTCGATGAGACCATTTTCATGAGGCAACCCAAAGGCTATGAGAAAGGAAGGCAGGGAGAGTTGGTGTGCAAATTGAAGAAATCTCTTTATGGCCTGAAGCAATCACCTCGGCAATGGAATAAGAGGTTTGATTCCTTTATAATCAGCTTGGGTTTCATGAGGAGCTATTGTGATTCGTGCTTGTACTATAAGGGACAGAAGGTTAAAGAAGTGGTGATCATCCTCATCTATGTTGATGACATGTTGCTGGTTGAAAGCAGCATAGAGAGGATAAGGAAATTGAAGGCTCAACTCAGTGAGGAGTTTGAGATGAAGGATCTTAGTCATGCACAGAAAATCCTTGGGATGTGTATCATCCGGGAAAGGGAGAGAAACAGATTGAAGATCTCTCAAACTTCCTACATAGAGAATATGATATCTAAGTTCTCTATGGAAGATAGCAAACCAGTGAAGGTTCCCCTTACTGGTCATTTCAAGTTCTCCAGTGATCAATGTTCGAGATCCGAGGCGGAGAAGAAGAAAATGGAAAAAGTCCCTTATTCTAGTACTGTTGGTTCTGTTATGTTCACCAAAGGTAAGCACTAGACCTGATATTGCTCATGCAATAAGTGTTCTCAACAGGTTTATGAGTAATCCTGGAAATGAGCATTGGCTTGGGATGAAGTGGTTGCTGAGGCACTTGAAGGGAAGCCCAGAAGTTGGGCTGGTTTATGAGAAGAGGGGTAAGTCCATCTGCCTTGAGGGTTTTGCGGATTCGGACTATGGAGCAGACCAGGATAAAAGGAGATCGATTACCTCCTATTTCTTCAACTTAAACGGATGTTGTGTAAATTGTAAGGCTCAGTTGCAGCCAGTGGTAGCACTCTCAACAACCGAGGCTAAGTACATAGCGACTACAGAGTCCATTAAGGAAGCTATGTGGTGCAAAGGGTTGCTGGAAAAGTTGAAGGTACTGGAGGAGCAGGTTGTGGTGTTTTCGGATAGTCAAAGTGCATTGCACTTGTGTAAGAATCCGATGTTCCATGAGAGGACAAAGCACATGGATGTTCGGTATCATTTCATTCGGAAAAATGTTACGAAATGATGCATCCATGTGGACAAGGTAGCCACGGAAGAAAATCCTGCGGATTTAGGTACTAAAGTCCTACCTCTAAGTAAGTTAAATCATTGCCTTGGACTACTTAGGATTGGAGTCGGTTAATTGATGACTCAAGACGAGTTTGGATCCTGAAGTTCTTTGCACAATGGTTTGGGTTTAAACACTTAGACAAAGGTAGAGATTGTTGGTGTTTGTCTAAAATTTAAACATCGTTCAAATATGGTTAAAGTCTAAACCAAGGCTGGAAGATTAAATTTCAGGATGTTAAAGGAGTGCACATATGTGTGCGCATCACTTTGGGTGTGTGTGCACACCCCTATTCAGCAAGGCAAAGGAATGCGCATAGTTGTGTGAAAGGCAGCATCAGTGTGCGCCTCACCACTCCTTCACCAGCGCCGCACCGCCCAGCAAGTGGTGAAAAGGGTGCTTTGCCTAGTGCTGCACCGCCCCCTGTTCAGTGCCGCAACGCTAGGCACACTAAGGCACACATGGACAGCTTGTTTAAGCCTCTTCTTAGGTGCGTGGATGCAAGATTAAAACACACAGCACAACTTAGGATTGATGGATGGCCATGGTTAAGTGGTTATCAAGATCTAAGGGTGGAGATTGACTCTTAAAATTGGACAAGAAGTTGGTGCACTATATAAAGGGTTACCTAGCTTCATTATCAACATAAGTTTGTGACATACTTTGAGATCAATTGTAAAGAGTGGCAAGACACAATACAAGAGAGAATTGTGTGAGAGTGCAAAGACACAAAACACAAGAGGGACTCATTGTAGAGAGGCTGGTTGTAAAGAAGAGAGAGTAGTATAGATAGAGAGCATTGTAATAGTTCTTATCATCTTCTTTCTTCTCTTCTTGGCTTCTTCAAGAACTTGAGGTTTCTTGAAGAGGGTTGCTGTAATTGTAAAGAACCACTGATTTAGTGCAGAGAGTTCAGAGGAACTCACGGGGACGTAGGCTATTGCCGAACCTCGATAATAAATCACTTGTCTTCTTTTCTTTCTTGCTTTCGATTGCTGTATTTCTTTCTACAATTCATTCTAGACTTGGGTGTTTGGAATATCAAAATGTGAAAAAAAAATTGATGAATTACAAAAAAAAAGTAAGCTAATTTGGGTGCACTATCCGTTAGTGAAGCTGTGGAATTGGGTGAAGTGCGGTGCAATTTATGGAAATGGCTATGAGTTTAGGAAAGTGAATGGCGTCAAAAATCAAGAGCAAAGTGGATCAAGGAAGGAGATAAAAACTTAAGATTTTTCTATTTGAAGGCTACGAGAAGGAAGCAAAGAAATAGAATTAATTGCTTGCTGGTGGAGGACGGTCTCAGTTGTAATCAAGAGGTGGGTATTTCAATTTTTTTAAAATCATTTTGCGGAAAAGGAGGTAGCTGATGTTTCAATGGAAAACTTGGGGAAGTGGCAGCTGAATGAAAGGCAAAAAGTAGCACTCGAAGAGAGATTTTCGGAGGAGGAAATTCTGGTAGCAATCTGAGAGTGTGATGGCAATAAGGCACCCGGTTGGCTTCAATATGAATTTTATCGAGGCTAATTGAAAATTTTTTAGAGAGAACCTTAAGGATGTTTGAGGAGTTTTTTTTTTTTTTTTTTTTTTTGTACGAGAGACTAACATGAAGTCGATAGGCCCATCAGTCTTATTGGGCGTGCGTATAAAATACTGGCAAAAGTTCTAGCTAATAGATTGAAGAGAGTAATTAAGGGTTTAATCGGTAAATCTCAGTCAACATTTATTAAAGGAAGATAGATCTTAGTTAGGTTGATTGCCAACGAAGTGGTAGATTTCCTAAAAAAGGGAAAAGGTTGAGTGGTGCATTATTTGAAGTAGATTTTCAAAAGGCCTATGATAGTATTGATTGGGATTATTTAGATAATGTTTTGGACTGTATGGGTTTTGGGGAGAAATGGAGAAAATGGATGTGGGAATGTTTATCTTCAGCTCATGTGTGAGTGTTAGTTAATGGGTTCCCTACTGAGCAGTTTTCTACAGGAAGGGGCTGAGACAAGGTGATCCTTTGTCACTTTTTCTCTTTAATTTAGCCGTGGAAGGGTTTAGCTTACTACTGGTAAAGGGGTTGGACTTGAATGAAATTCATGGGATGAATGTGAATGGTGTAGTTGTTTCTTACCTTCAGTTTGTTGATGATACATTATTTTTCTGTAAGAGTAAGGAAAAAGAGTTGAGGTGTGTTAATAGAATTTTGAGGTGCTTTGAGAGTATTTCAGGGTTGAAAATTAATTTTATAAAAAGCTGTGTTGTAGGTATTGGAGTGGATTAAGAGGAAGTGATTCGTTGGGCTCAGAGGTTGAAATCTAAAAGGCAGAATCTTCCTTTACCATTTCAGAGATTTTCCCTTGGTGTGAATCCGAGAGCTTTATCGCCTTGGGATCCTGTGGTTGAGAGGGTAAAGAAAAGGCTTGCAGTGTGGAAAAGGAAATACTTCGTCTTTTGGGGGGCGTGTAAGGTTGATTAAAGCAGTTTTGAGCAATTTACCAATTTATTATATGTCAATTTTTAAATGCCAAGGGGGTAATTAATGAGTTGGAAAAGTTGTTCAGGTCTTTTTGCGCGGAGGGTTTGGTGATAATAGGAAAATGCATCTAGTTAGTTGGAATGATGCAAAAGCAAGTTTCATGGTGGCTTAGATGTAGGGAGTTTACATATAAAAAATTCAGCTTTGTTTTTTAAGTGGTTTTGGAGATTTATCTCTGAAAATAATTCTTTTCGGAGGAAGGTTATTTGGGCAAAATATGATTATAAAGGCTTCGGTATGATGCCACATTGCAATAGGGTAAGGTACTTTTCGAGTGTGTGGAAGAAAATCATGAAAGGTAAAGTGGGTAATATAGGTTATTTGGGCAAAATTAATTGTGAAAGTAAATTAATCTCGTAAAAATGCAATAATTAAAAAAATGATGACTATAAGACTGATGTGATAATTTGTTCATAGAAGAGTTTAAAGCTACATAAGCTCTATTTATAATGGTGTTGAAATGAGTATGATTTGAGATAAGAATAAAATTATTTTTCAATCAGTATTTTCTTGATGAGATAAGTGTAGATTAATCTTATACTTTATTTTTTATGCAGATTAAAGTTAAATTGGAAGAGATAATGTGATGTGTATTTTAATTTAAATCTATTTATTTATATAAGATAATGTGTTTTTATTTAGAATTAAGATGAATTGGAGTTTTAAATGTATAACTCTTTTTGTAGATAATGATTATTTATTTTAGATATGATTTTTGGGTAAGATAAACTATATTATTTGAATTTGAAATTAAGTAAATTTATTTATTTATTTATTTAAGTTTATTAATTTTGTTTGTAGATTAAAGTTAAATTAGAGAAGATAATGTAATGTGTGTTTTAATTTAAATTTATTAATTTCATATAAGATAATGTGTTTTTTTCAAAAACTAAGATGAGTAAGAGTTCTGAATGTATCTATAGATAATGATTGATTAATTTAGATATGATTTTTGGTATATTATTTGAATTTAAAATAAAGTAAATTTGTCCTTTTTTGAGTTTTTGTAGATTAAAGTTAAGTTGGAGAAAATAATGTGATGTGTATTTTAATTTAAATATATTAATTTCATATAAGATAATGTGTTTTTATTTAGAATTAAAATGAATCAGAGTTTTGCAAGTATAACTCTTTTGTAGATAATAATTAATTAGTTTATATATGATTTTTGGGTAAGATAAACTCTAGTATTTGAATTTGAAATTAAGTAAATATCTTTTTTTTTTAAGTTTTTTAAAAGTATTTTGATAGAAAAGTCCTTACTTATTTGGTGTGTTGGAAATATTCTACCTTTATGTATATATATAGATTCCAGTTTAAGCATGTAATTTAAAAAAAAATGAGGTTGTTGAATTTATTTATAAAACATAAACAAATATTATCTAATGGTTGGGTTTCACTCATATTTCAAATTTTGTGGAGTCATTTTTCTTTTGTTCTTTTAGTTTATGAAAATGTCATAAATGTTTTAGCATTACTATCCAAATACTTCAATTTGTGTGGCATGTTTTTTTTAGTATGCTTTTGAATGTTTAAACCTTTGGAATTAACATATCCCAAAAATAATTAAGAATTAAACTTCAAGAATCTAATTCGACCTCTTAAAAAAAAAGAATCTAATTCAACTTGAGTCAATATAAGTCCAATCCAACTCATCACTTAAGTTCGATTTTGATTTTCCAAGCCAACGCAAACCCACAAGAAAATTCGTTTTTGGCAACGAAAAAAAATATTCACCAAAAGCTCATTTTTCATTGCTAAAAATCTTGATAACGATCTAAGTTGTTGCCATGATTTGTCGCTTATACTTCAAAGTATACAAATAATAATTTTATTGTTGCTCATAATTATTGCAGTTGTTGGTATCATAGACAATGATTACTCACAAAAATTGTTGCAAAAACTTCAACTTGTGCCTTTGAGTACAAATAATATATAACCAACTTCCATTAACATTGATTAAGAGGGAAATAAACACAAAAAAAAAAAAAAAAATAGTATAGTATAGTTCTAGTGGAGGATAAACCTATTCCTTACCCGTCTAAAAGAATATGTTGAGATAAAGAACAATTAATGCAGTCATTGAGACAACACAAAAAGTGTGAACTCATAACAGTGCAACAATTACATTCCTTCAAGAGCCTCCCAAATTGACAACACTTACATGTAATGAACAAAATGAATAAAGGCCTGTGTAATATGAATTCTAAATAAAAATCAAGTAAAGACATACAATAAAACTAACACATAGAAAAGATAGCTGCAATACAATTTAAGAATAAATTATCGATAAAATACTAAAGTAAAGCTATTTTAATTGTAACAGTAAATTAGTCTTTTAAAAATGCAATAATTAAAAAAATGATGACTATCAGACTGATGTGATAATTTGTTCATAGAAGAGTTTAAAGCTGCACAAGTTCTATTTATAATGGTGTTGAAATAAATATGATTTGAGATAAGAATAAAATTATTTTTCAATCAGTATTTTCTTTATGAGATAAGTGTATATTAGTCTTAAACTTTATTTTTATGTAGATTAAAGTTAAATCGGAAGAGATAATGTGATGTGTATTTTAATTTAAATCTATTTATTTTATATAAGATAATGTGTTTTTATTTAGAATTAAGATGAATCGGAGTTTTAAATGTATAGATCTTTTTGTAGATAATGATTATTTATTTTAGATATGATTTTAGGGTAAGATAAACTATATTATTTGAATTTGAAATTAAGTAAATTTATTTATTTATTTAAGTTTTTAATTTTTTTTTTGCAGATTAAAGTTAAATTAGAGAAGATAATGTAATGCGTATTTTAATTTAAATCTATTAATTTCATATAAGATAATGTGTTTTTTTAAGAACTAACATGAGTAAGAGTTCTGGATGTATCTATAGATAATGATTGATTAATTTAGATATGATTTTTGGGTATATTATTTGAATTTGAAATTAAGTAAATTTGTCCTTTTAAAGTTTTTGTAGATTAAAGTTAAATTGGAGAAGATAATGTGATGTGTATTTTAATTTAAATATGTTAATATCATATAAGATAATGTGTTTTTATTTAGAATTAAGATAAATTAGAGTTTGAAAGTATAACTCTTTTATAGATAATGATTAATTAGTTTATATATGATTTTTGGGTAACATAAACTATTGTCTTTGAATTTGAAATTAAGTCAATTTCTTTTTATAAAGTTTTTTTTAAAAGTATTTTGATAGAAAAGTCCTTACTTATTTGGTGCGTTGGAATTATTCTACTTTTATGTGTATATATAGATTTCAATTTAAGCATGCATTTTTTATTTTTAAAAAATACCAAACTTCTAATAATTAAGGAGGTTGTTAATTTATTTTAAAACATAATATATATATATATATATATATAATGGTTGGGTTACACTCAAATTTCAGATTGTGTGGTGTCATTTTTCTTTTGTTCTTTTAGTTTATGAAAATTTCATAAATGTATGGTTTAATTATTAGCATTACTATCCAAATACACGAATTTGTGTGGTATGTTTTTTAGTATGCTTTTGAATATTTAAATCTTTGGAACTAGAGTCCCAAAAATAATTAAGAATTAAACTTTAAGAATCTAATTTGACCTCTTAAAAAAAAGAATCTAATTCAACTTGAGTCAATATAGTCCAATCCAACTCATCACTTGAGTTCGATTTTGATTTTGCAAGCCAATATAAACCCACAAGAAAAGTCGTTTTGGCAACGAAAAAAAATCTTCACCAAAAGCTCATTTTTCATTGCTAAAAAATTGGTAACGATCCAAGCCGTTGCCATGATTTGTCGCTTATACTTCTGTTGTCTAAAGTCTTGTGATGACATTAGGTTATCATGACCAAAATTTTATAAGTCATGACGCAATACTCTGTCATCAATACCTGCCAAATCTAATTTAAGATAACAATTTTCGTCGCCAAAACTCTTGTTTAATTAGCAATGATATTCGTCGCCAAAAATATCTTTTAACCAATGAGAGTTATAACAATACCTTGAATTTAATATCATCTGTTTGCTGCCCTGTTTATAGGTTCGCCAGCTATTAATGCTAAAACAATATGAATCTTTAAGGCAACTTTTAAAGAAATTGTATACATATAAACACAATACTCTCCTCCAAAGTCCAAACAAACCCTACCAGCTAAACCCCTAAACCCTCCGTACTCTTACTCCTTTTTTTTTCTTCGAAGAATACACATTCTTGAAGTCTGAAAAAAATGAGACCAGCAAAAGCCACTTAGCACATGGCTCCAATAGAAAAAGTCAAACCCAGATTAAGAAATCATATTAAGCTTCTAGCAGCAGCAAGTACAGCAACTGGCTTTGTGTTTTGCTATTTTCATGTTCTTTTGTTGAGAACCTGGAATCATATTCGAAAATTAAATTTTAGCACAAGTACAAGAAATTTTAAAGATAAATAATGAAATAGTTTTATGATCAAATTGTATCCCATGCACAGGCAAACAAACATCATCGTTTGCTCTGCTTCTTGGAAAGCATACTAAATGAATAAAGCAAGGGAAGAAGGGGCTCACTCAAAATCATATTTAAAGATTTCATACCTGATGATCTGTTGCTTTCAGTTTGGGTAGCAATCAATCTAATATCTCAAGCTTCCCACAAAGTCTAATAATTGGTGGCAGAAAATGCCTTCGCCTTAAGTTATCAACCTATAAAAAGTGATCCATATTGAGGTTTACATTAGAAGAGAATTGAAAGCATCACATAACAGAAAAGATACTATGATCAAATTAAGATGCTAAAAACCAAACCTTAGATGAAAAAGAACCAACGCTAAAAGATTGAACCAAACTGCGTAAGCGTGCACTACTATGAATCATGGCTTCCTTGCTGTTCTCTTGAAAACCAAAAAGTCAATAAACATATTGCAACAAATTAGTCAGTTAAAAAACTTGAAAGTAAGTGCAAGGCGATAAATAATACACACCTAGCCAAGAAAATATACCCCCAAATTAGTTGAAAACTTGAAAATCTCACACGTTTGTTGGATGATACCTGGAGAGCTTTATTGATGAGTAGGGTTGGATCAAAATTTCCTATTACTGTCACTTTCCCTTCGTCTGCATCTATATGGGTAGAATACACACCCAGCCATGAAAATTATGCCCCAAAAGATGCAAGAATCAATTAACATAAACAAAGAGATTAATTACACGATAAAGAACAGAGTTGCAAAAAAAAAAAAAAATTAATCGGAGCTGTATGTAACTATATATACTTTGAAAAAACAGAAGCAGAAATGAACAGGGTACCCTGTAACTTGTTTAAAGAGTAATGAAATTGAGATAAATATACATAAGATAGGTACCAGAAGCTTCATGAACTCCATCAAAAAAAATTTATTCACTTGAAATATTCATCATGTAATATTTTTGTTGTACTTTTACAATTCTTCCTTTCTTCAAGCATCTTTATGCTTATAAAATAGTTTTACATTTCTGAATTCACTCCACAAAAAATGCAATTTACCGACGGATGGCTATACTGACGGATTTAAACTCTGTTAGTATATCTGGTCTATACCGACAGATTTAAACTCTGTAAGTATATATTAGAGTTATACTGACGGATTCAAAATTTTGTCACTATAACTCATATATACGTTGATGGATTAAAATGTTTGTTACTATTGAACATGTATATACTTACGGATTTTTAATAATCTATAAGTGTAGATCACGATCTATACTTACGGATTAAGGTATATACTGACGGATTAAAAATCAGTAAGTATAGATCATGTATATACTTTAATAATTAATAATAATATAATTAAATATTTATATAATACTAAACATTTAAAACCAATATAAATAATTAATTAGATAATATAATATAGTGTTATTTTAATGTTATTGTAATATATATAATATATAAATAATAATTCTATTATTAACTAGTGTAACATAATAACAAATTAATATTAGATAATGATTTGAAATAATGTAACTAAATATTATGTACAAATAATATATAGTATATAAAATACAGTAAATTCTACTCATATAATTAATAAAATGAAAATGTAATTAAATATTTTATAATAGTAAGTATTAAAAAATAATATAATTAACTAATATATATAGTTAAATAATAAAATATTGTTATAATAGTCAATATATATTATATAAATAATACATGCAAATACCATATATGAACATGTTAATTAACTAAACACTATAATTGATCCTACCTTTAATTTCATCTTTTTTTCCATATAAGAAAAAATAATGGGATTCCAACCAAATACTGTAATATTATCGATCTCAACTTCAATTTAAGGTTTAGGTTTAGGGTTTTAGAGTTTAGAGTTTTAGCGTTTAGGGTTTAAGGTTTAGAATTAATGTTTTAGGATTTAGGGTTAAGAGTTTAGGGTTTATGGTTTCAGTTAATTGGGGGTTTAAGGTTTAATAGTTTAGGGTTTAGGCTTTAGGGTTAATTGTTTAGGGTTTAGGGTTTAAGGTTTTAGTTAATTAGGGCTTTAAGATTTGATAGTTTGATGGAATTAACCGTACGTTCGGTATAATGATTTTTCAATTCAGACTATCATTGATAGACATGTGTCCGTCAGTGTTACTATTTATTTGTTAGTTAATGAACTTAATTTATAAATAAATTAATAGAATTTAAATTAATTTTTTCATTATTTTATCATTTTAAAAATATACCTTATACTGAAGGATTTTAAATCCACCGGTAAAAGCTTAGATTTTACTAACGAATAAAATTTTCCATCACTATAGACATAAAATTTTCCATCACTATAGACTATGCCTACGGATAAAACTAACTTGTTAGTATAAACCTAATAATTAGGCACCCTTTCACTCGCGTGGTCAACTCTCATATCTCTCTCACACTTAAGCCAGCTCTAAAACCATTCTTCTCTCTCCACTCACCGCGTCTTCTACTCCATGTCTCCGTATCTCTCCTGTTGCACTCTCACTTTTCATCTCCCCACGTTTATTCCGTTATTCAACAGAGAGACCAAGGCTCTCTATTTCAAGAAAATTCAAACCCATTATAACCCACTAACTAATCTTGATTTCTCCTACCCATAACCTCCTTTACCAAAATCTACAGGAACTAGGGCAAGCCTCTACTCAAGGGCGAAACTACATTACGGGTAAGTCTGGGCTAAAGCCCGAGCTCAACTTTTCTTTAAAAAAAATTAGTTACTATTATACCCACTAACCTAGCCCAACCTCTCACTCCCAGCCCACAAGCCCAGCCTCCCAAAATTAAACTCTCTTCTTCTTTCTCGACTCGCACGACGACATCTTTGTCAAAAACACAGATCAAGCAAGGCTCTAAGCAAGGTATCGCCAAAATCTGTTCTTCTTACTGGACAATCAACATCTTTGTTCAAGTCACCAGCAAAAACCACACCGGAGATGGCAACAGCAATTGGCAACGGTGATGGTTTAGCTCGCATAGGTTAGTTTTCAGTCTGGATTTAGATTTTGGTTTTTTCCATTTAGCAAACAGTTCAATTAATATTTGGATTTAAGGTTATATTGTTAAACTCTGTTTGTATAATTTTATGTTTGTTTGAAAAATCGTTAGTGGATTACTTAATTTCAAATCCATAATCCATTTAATTGAAATATGCAACATGCTCTTTGTGTATTTCTTTGATCTTTGACCTTTCTTTCCATTTATATTTTTTTAAACGCTAATCGCTATCAGAGCTAGTGGTGACCGTCCGCCGGTGGGTAACTATTAGCCTATTAATTTCAAGTCAAATAATGGTGTTTACTGTTTAGTTTAAATATCACTCTCAGTTTTTGGGTTGATTATTGACCTTTCAGATGTAATTGGATTATGTATTACTCAACTTGGAATGAAAATTGAATTAATTTATGCACTTATAATTTTGGAAGAACAACTATGCGATATGCGAATTTATTACTTTCCAAAAAAACAGGGTACCAGATTTCCCGGGAGGATAAAAATTACTTACTTTTAAGATTTTATATTAGTAGGTTTGCATCTTAGTTGGAAGGTTTTGAAATAAAGCTTTCCTGAAGGTGGTAATCAAAATTCTACTCAGCATGTGTTGAAGTTCAATGTAGCTTTTAGGAGTTTTGTTGCACTAATCTTGGTTTTATTAACTGACAATGAACTGGTTCGCGTGCAATAAATTATTTTTTGTCCTGAAAAGGGTTGTCTTTGTTAGTTTCTTATATGCAATGAGTCTGAGTGGTGGTGAAGATTTCAGAGTCTTCTCATATTTAATACGGTAAAGTTTCAATAAGTCGTTCATGGTTTTGTTGGAGTATATGGATAATCTAAGTAGGTGTTGGTTTCACCATCTTCTTATTGTAATACTAATTTCTTTTTCCTTGTAATATATAGGTTAAATCATGAAGTCAAAAACTATTGATTCATTTTTCAAGAAAAGAATTGTGAACAATTTAGAGAGTAATATCGAGACTTCACTGTCCATTTTTCCATCATCCCCATCATCTATTTTGGCTTCAACTTGCGAGCCTTATCCTTCTAAGTTGCCTAGAATTGAGTCTGAAGTACCAAAAACCGATATATCCCTTTTAGAAAGAGATCTTGAAGTCTGTAAGCAAATAAATGATTATGATGTACTTCTAAGTTTAGATAGAAGGTATTATTGTATTTCCAATTTTTATATTTTCTTAATAAAAATAGATATTATAACTTATAAAAAATAGATATTATTATCAAAGTTTTATCTGATTATATGCATTCTATTTTTTAGTTTTGTATTGTAAATGCAGTGTTACTCCTTAATTGTCAGGTTAGCTTTTCCATTGGAGCTTACTTACTCTTTGGTCAAAAAGCAGCTATCATTTACCTCATCTACCTTGGTATGAGGTTTATCATTTCATTACCTTCGCTTAACATGTTGTGCAACTTTTAATACTTCTTGAAAATGTTACTTTCTTAACTATCACTTGTTATGGTTTGTCACTAGGAGGCACATGTACTATTGAAGGTACATATAAAACTAATATTATGTGATAATATTTTTATGTACTTTGTGAACTTGAAGTAATTACTAAGCAACTAAATTTTTTTTCTCATCAAACGGTTATAGGATCGATCATATATTTCAGCCCTACCTCAAGAAAATTCCTGGTTTCGCCCCTGCCTCTACTAACTGCTACTGGCAAAGCTCAACAACTCATCTACAATTGCTTCTCAATTTCTCTTCCACTCAGATGTACCATAACTGTTTAATTTCTTCTTTGCTTTTTTGGGGTTTATTGGCTACCCTTACTCCAATCTTTAAAGGTATCTGCTAATTTTCGGTTACTTCTATCAAGTTTCTTGCTGGGTTGTTAAAAATTGTATTGGGTTTAGTGGATTTTTTTTGGTTAACTGATTTTGATGGGACCAAAATTGGACTCTTTCAGGTAATCAACGGATTGAATTTATAGGTTTCTTCTCTGCTTTTTTGGTGATTTATTGGCTACCATTACTCCAATCTTTGAAAGTATTTCCTAATTTTCGGTTACTTCTATCAATCTCCTTGCTGGGTTGTTGAAAATTTGTATTGGGTTCAGTGGATCTTGATGGGCAAAAATTGGACTCTTGCAGGTAAATATCGAACTGCAAAGGGTAATGCCATCTACCCACATGTCAATTGCTGAAGAGGAACTTTTTGACTTTGTGTATATATCGCATTGATAAGAAGATCTCTTTCTAGGTATTTATCTAATTTATGTACACCCTTTAGTTAAATTTTTTTTTGACTTTCATGATTTCAACTTGATTTGCCTCTCCCTTTTCCCTCTGTGATTTCCTGCCAATTTGTCTTCCAATCTGTTCTCAGAATTACCTGTAGTGGCATTGATGTTGCTTACTTTGGATTGATGCCTACTTTTTTTCTCTGAAACTTGATGCGTACTCTCTTACCAATTTTGATGGACCCTGTGCTTCTGTTTTGATTGGATTTTTTCAGGTATTGTAATTATTTCTCATCTTTTAAAATTAATATATCTTCTGTTCCTATCACATAGTCTTTTCTTCTTGTTGATCAATCTTTTTAAATTAATTACACGCGTCTTGATACATAAAAGAGCAGATGTTGAGATGCTATTAAATTTAGTACTATTTTTTTCTTAGCAACATCAATGGCTTATAACATTGTGGTGTTTATATTCTATCAGTAAGAAGATCATTTTGTCACTATTCATCTTCTCTCTTTTTTATTTGGAATTAAAACTATGAAACTGAAACCTTATTATGGGATTCACAGTCATACCTTTATCACCCTTTTAGCTATGGGTAAGGGATTCACGGTTATGGTACCCTTTGTTGTATGGTGTGTGAGGCCTGAACAGCCTAGCTAGTCTTTCTCTAAGAGGGTGAATTTTATAGGATAAGGTCATTTATTTATGTTTTGTTAGTAGTATTTCTTCTAAACTAGAAGTTGGTCATGATATGCTTATTTATAAAGCGGAGAACACCTTATCTAAATTCGCCAGTTAAATGTTATCAGATTTAATGTACATGATTGTTATAGAGATAAAATGAATTGGTGGTGTAAACTTAAACTTCTTGTGCAAAATGTAGGAGTTCTGCACACAGACAGATTAGATGTTCTAAAAAATTATTTTTGAACTAGTTTGCAATTATAAAACTAAAATAAAAGAAAGATTATCACTTTTAAGTTTTATCTGATGTCCGTTGTATAGAACTATAGAATATGCCTTTTAGGTTGGGTTCTTTTGTTTCTAAATGTATTCGTTTATCTTTTCATTTCATATTGCATTTTGCATTTTGTTGCTACTTGCATGAACATGATTTAAGAAGTTATTAAACTGATGTAATTTATCTGTCTAGCTAATGTATTATCAAAAATCAAAATTATAGATTGTTCCACATTCTCAGTAGAAAACTCCTACGCTTTTTGAAAGTTTTCCCTCATTCTAATTGATATGATAGTGACATCTCCTGAAATTATTATCACGGTGATGACCATTACAGTTTTAGAATAAAATCAAAACTTGTGGTTCATGTAAGTCTGAAATCAGACTTGCAAGGTTGAGTAAGCTTTTCATGTGCCATCTTTCAAGGAGGTCTCCTTTTCTGATTGCCTTATGGTCCTTCAATACTTGATGCTTTTTCTATCATTTGGAAAAGAAATTTTGAGAAGTTTTTATCCGTGGTTGCAATAGCAGATAATTAACCATAACCAATAAGAACTTGAAAACTATCAGTTACACTTATACTAGATCTTCTTTTAATCTACTTTGGATATACACTTATACTATATCTTCTTTTGGTGAAATGAAAGATGGGGTGTGTATAAGTACTTTTGTCACGTTGCTTGCCAATAAATTAAATGATGATTTTATGCTTAAAATATTTCAGGTAAAATATATCTATTGATTGTTTCAATGCATGTAGTGAGATGCTTTCTACCTCCCGCAAGTTGGTTTTAGTACAGAGCCCAGTAAGGTGTACAGTTTTTATTATTATCATGCCGATTGTAACTATAATTAAACTAAGAGCATTACCTCTCACAAGGAGGGAGGTGTAACTACCGGGTTACACCTGCGGTCAAGTAGGGTATTGTAATACTCGTATTCTTAAAGTAAGGGTAAATAAGTAATTTGATAGATATTACATAGAATTAAAATAATATATACATGAAAGATTTACTATTGAATGAAATAGTTCTTTTGAAAAATAAAAAAAAACACCTGGACGCTAAGTGTCCAGGTGTTACAAAGGAATAGCCTTTGTGGCTACAAAGAAGGAAAAAAAAGGGATAAACACCTGGATGCTTAGTGTCCGGATGTAGGCTATATGGTTTTAAGTGTCTTGCATGCAAGAGGCTTAAAAAACAAAAGAAGACAAACACCTCGATGCGCGTCCAGGTGTAAGCTTCACCATTTTAAGTGTCTTACATGCAAGACACTTAAAAGGAACAAAAGAAAAAAATTGCAAGCCGGTTTTTGGGTATAAAAATTTTAGTTTTTGTTTTATTAAAAAAAAAATCAGTTTACACTCACTCAAATTACTCGATTTCTTGAAACACCTGGGGACTGAAAGAAAGGTTGAAATTTTGAAGAATTTTACAAGAGAATTTTAAAGAGATTCGATGAAAGTTTTAAGAAAAACAAAAGGTAATAATGTGAATTTTATTTTTGAAATTAAGCATACATGAAGATACCTAGAATTTGATATAGAAATTTATAGATATAAATTATGGAAGAATTGAAGAATAAATTAGAAATTTTAATATAAATATTATGTTAGGTGTTAACGACCAGCAATAGAATGAAATTGCTGAAAGGAGCAAGAAAGGTAAAGAGGTGATAATGTGAATTTTATTTATGAAATTCAGCATACATGAAAATAACCCGGAATTTGATGTAGAAATTTAAAAGTATAAATTACGGAAGAATTGAAGAATAAATTAGAAATTTTAATATAAATATTATGTCAGGTGTTGACGACCAGCAATCGGGTGAAATTGTTGAAAGGAGCAAGAAAGGCAAGGAGGTGATCCACGGGTAGCTTTAAGTGCTATGTGGTGAGTTAGATTTACTTTTAGTAATCAAACCAATTAAAATATGAATTTACGATATTTGAATAAATAGGTGAATTATAATAATTTAATGATGTACTTTCTGTTATATATGAAATTTGATTGATTTATTGATTAGGAATTTGAAAGTATGTTGAATATTAATTATATAAGAATTATATTTTAAAAATGATGGAGGAATGAAAAATATGTTGAAAAATTTTATGAAATTTTTGAAAAATGTTATTGAAAAGTTGATATAATATATGATGAGACAATTTAATAAATATGATAAAAATAATAATGTTGAGAAAGAGCTAGATAACTAAACTGAATGCTTTGATATATGTTTGCTTGCATATTATTGTCATATGCATAAAAGTAAAGACCAGGAAAGCAGCTGGTCTAGCTGAAAAGACCAGAAAAGCAGTTAGTCTAGCTAAAAGGCCAGGAAGGCAATTGTTCTAGCTGAGAAGACCAAAAAGGCAGCTGATTTGGTTGAGAAGACCAAAAAGGCAGCTGATTTGGTTGAGAAGACCAGGAAGGCAGCTGGTCTAACCGAAACATGTCGACATTTGGGATGACATTCCTAAATGATAAAATAAAATAGTGAGATGATGTGATGAAAAAAGAAAGAAAGATGATTTAAACACATGCATTTATTTATTTGGTTATTTTATTAGTATTGATTGATGCTAAAGTATTTGTCTTGATTGTGAAATTATTGATAGACAAATGAATCTCACAGAGAGATAAATATGATGAGAAAGAAATATGAAAGTATGATATGACATGATAGAAATTATTTGATTAATTGATTATATGTTGGGAACTTCATAGCGAGATAAATAATGATGTTGAATTGATAACCTCGAGATGATTAAATATATGAGAAGAAAAAATGATACGCTTGATGATTAATTTAATAAGAGATTGATAAATGGTTAGAATTATGATATGCGTAGTGATAATAGAATGTTATTATTGACTTATATGAGATAATAGATGAATGAATATTGGAAGATTATTTGAAATATTGAATGATTATATGTGAAGAAATAGATGATTTATATTGGTGAATTAGAAATGATTGAATTGTAAAATGTGACTGGAAGTATATAATCGAGTACTTCTAGTAAATTTAATTCACTGAGCTTATGAAACTCACTCCTTATTGTTGAAAATTTTCAGGCAGTGGGTAGGGCAGATAGAGTTTAGAGCTGATATCAGAATAATTACCTTAAATAAGTTCTGTGGTCAAGTCATTAGACATTGTAAGAAAGAAGAAAGAAAATTTGTAATAAAATCTTTTCATGCATTTTGTTATATGTATATATTGTTTATGATCGGAGAATGATGATGTATCTCATCTGAAAAGAGTTGAGGATTGGATGTAAAATTTTAATTTCAGTTGATGTATTTTTATTTTGTTGCATATATGTGTTGTGTTGGGATTTCAAAACGTGACGACACTGTCTCGGGGGTGGCCAACCCGGGATGGATTGTTACAATTTTGGTATCAGAGCATTAGGTTTTATGATTTTATAGATTGCATAAAAATTTAAAGAAGTGGAAAATTGAAACAAACTACATTTTAATGCAGAGTCTGAGGATGACACGTGGGCATGCTAGAGTTAGAGGTAGAGTTTTGAATCAAAGAGGACGTAGTAGACTCCCAATATTTAGAAGAGTTGAAACAGAGGGGGAAGTCGAGTTTGTGGTTCATGCAAGGGAACAGGTTGCTAGTGCAACTAGTACTAGTAGAGGTGTGAGAGAATATGATATTAGGAGGGATGAGTTTAGAGAAGTTCTTGATTGTGCTATAGAGAAATTGAATGCAGTAGAAGAAAGGGCCATGATAACTTACAAAGGAGATTAGAGGAAAGGGGTAAAACAGAACCTGATGTGGTGAGACAAGAGGCTTATGAGGGAGAGGGTGTGTTTGTACATGAGATGCAAGGGGATTGTTTTGGGAGATTTATTAAATTTAAACCCCATTATTTTAGAGGATCTGTAAATCCTATTGAAGATGAGCAGTGGATTAAACATGTTGAGAAATATTTTGAAGTCTTACTAGTAACATATAGGCAGAAGGTTGTTTTTACTTCATTTAAGCTGGAAGGTGAGGTTTTTCAATGGTGGGAGGATATTCTGCCTAGACTGAGTACACAGGTAGATCAACCCTTAACTTGGTGTAAGTTTAAGGATGCGTTCTTTGCGAAGTATTTTCCAAATACATTTCGAGCATAGCAGGAGAGAAATTTTATTCACTTAAGGCCGAATATTTTATCTGTGGCTGAGTATGATAGTAGATTTATAGCCCTGTCGAGGTTTTTACTTGAGTTAGTAAATATGGATAAGAGGAAATGTAAGAGATTTTTAGACAGGTTACACTATGAAATTCGAACTAAACTCTCTTATATGGGTATTGAGAATTATGCTATAATAGTGGATAAAACTTTACCGATTGAGAAAGATGTGATGGAGTTTAGAGGTAGGAGGCATTGGCTGAAGATGTATAGATTTGAGGGACTTAGAGGTGGTAGTAGTATTAGTGTGCAAGGTGGGAGACCACCCTAGAGGAGGCGTTCCTTATCACATGGAACTGTAATGCAGAGTTAAGAGGCAACCAGGATCTATTGCTTCTGTAGCTCAGAGTAATATTGATGGGACCCTTAGATTTGAGAGACAGACTATGGGAACTGAAAGTTATGGTAGAGGAGTAAGTATGCCATCAAGAGGAAGTGGTAATCTGATATATGATCGAGAGACAAAAGTTTGTTTTAGGTGTAATCAGATAAGGTATCTATCTCAGAATTGTCATACTCTGATGTGCTTTGTATGTGGTGAGGGAAGACATATTAGTGTAGATTGTCCAGTGGAGAAATCTATTGAGATAAGTACGGGAGGTGTTAGGAGAAAACATGTGGAGAGAGGTGGTGGATCAAGGAGTATACAAGATAGAGGCAGAGGATCAGTAGTTGAGAGAGGACATAGTGGCCAGTTATAACCCAGAGACAGCAGAGTCTATACGTTGACCCAACATGATGCACATTTCACTCCTTATATTATTATGGGTATGATATCTATTCTTAATAGACCTGTTACATTATTGATTGATCCTAGTGCAACCTGTTCTTTTGCATCTAGTGTTTATATGAAATATATTGATGCTTGTGTTAGTCCTTTGATGCATGTTGTTATTGTTGAGGTTTCTACTGGGGATAGGGTTATTATCGGAATAATTTATCGGAGTTGTGTGATTAGTATGGCTGGTAGAGAATTTGAAGTTGATTTATTGCCTTTAGATATGACAATTTTTGATTTACTTCTAGGGATGAATTGGTTATTTGCATATCATGCTTGGGTAGGTTGTTTTAGGAAGAATGTGGTGTTTAGGATACCAGGACAATAGGAGTTTAATTTTTTGGGAGAACGTAAGATACTTGCCAACTTTATTATTTCTGCCATGACTACTAGTAGTTGGTTGAAGAAGGGTTGTGAGGTGTATTTAGCGTATGTGGTGGATTCTAAAAAAGAGATTAGGAAGTTAGAATAAATCTTAGTAGTGAAAGATTTTTCTAATGTGTTCCTTGAGGAGTTGTCTGGTTTACCTCCCAACAGGGAGATTAAGTTTTCTATTGAGGTTATTCTAAGATTAACACTTATATCTATAGTACTTTATAGAATGACACTAGTTGAGTTAAGAGAATTGAAAGTTCAGCTTCAGGAGTTGTTAGATAAACAATTTATTCAACATAATATGTCGCCTTGGGGAGCCCCTATGTTGTTTGTGAAGAAGAATGGAGGAACGATGAGGTTATGTATTGATTATAGACAGTTGAATAAGATCACCATCAAGAATAAATATCCTTTGCCCTCTGGATAGATGATTTATTCGAGAAGTTACAAGGGGCTAAGGTGTTTTGTAAGATAGACTTGAGATCGGGTTATCATCAGTTGAGGATAAAGGAGGGAGACGTGCCTATGATTGCTTTTAGGGCACGTTATGGCCATCATGAGTTCCTTGTAATGCCATTTGGGTTAACTATTGCTCCTGCGGCATTTATGGATCGAATGAATCAAGAGTTTAAACTATTCTTAGATAGATTTATGATCGTATTTATTGATGATATTATGGTATATTCTAAGAATGAAGATGAAGCCTATGCAACATTAAGGGATAATGTTGAAAATTCTGAGGAGAGAGAAATTGTATGCAAAGTTCTCTAAGTGTGAGTTTTGGTTGAGTGAAATATCTTTCTTGGGACATGTTGTGTCAAGAGATGGTATAGGAGTCGACCCACAGAAAGTAGAGGCAGTGTTGAATTGGGAAAGACCCACTAGCATGACTGAAATTAGAATTTTGGGGTTGGCTGGTTATTATAGGAGGTTTATCCAGGATTTTTCTATTAGTGCTAGACCATTGACCAGATTGACTAGGAATGAAGTGAAGTTTATGTGGTCATAAGATTATGAGAAGAGTTTCTAGTTGTTGAAAGAGAAATTGACTACTGCTTCGGTATTAGTGCTTCTTTCTGGTGATGAAGGATTTGTGGTATATAGTGATGCGTCACATCAGGGGTTGGGATGTGTGTTGATCCAACATGGAAGAGTTGTAGGTTATGCTTCTATGAAATTGATAAACCATGAGAAAAATTACCCGACCCGTGATTTAGAATTAGCTGTCATAGTTTTTGCTTTGAAGATTTGTAGACATCATCTATATAGAGCCACTTATGAAATTTTTACTAATCGTAAAAGTTTGACGCATTTACCTACTCAGAGAAAGTTGAATTTGAGGCAGAGGATGTAGATGAAGTTGATTAGTGACTATAATTGTACAATTTATTATCATCCAGGGAAGGCTAATGTAGTAGCTAATGCATTGAGCAGAAAGTCTACAGGGAGATTACTTGCTATTGGGAGTCATGATATTAGCTTGAAGATAGAATTGAGAGAAATGAGAATGCAGTCGAGTATCAATGATAGAGGATTATTGATGGCAAATATGGTTGTACAATCTTCTATTATTGATCGCTTGTTATAGATGCATAGTAGAAATGAAGGGATGGAGAAGATCAAACAAGAAGTATTGAGTGGAAAACCGATTGAGTTTAGAATTAGAGAATATAGTATGGTGGTATTAGAACATAGAGTTTGTGTTCCTAATGATGTTGAGATAAAGAAGGATATTCTAAGAGAGTCTCATGATTCTGTGCATTCTATACACCCAAGTGATAATAAGATATACAGAGATTGAGACAAAATTATTGGTGGTCAAGGATGAAGAAGGATATAGTTGAATATATTTCTAGATGTTTGATTTTTAAGTCTGAGAATAGATATCCAGTAGGTTTATTACAACATCTTCCAATACTTGAATGACTATTGGAGAATGTAAGTATGAATTTTGTCTCTGGTTTCCCCCGTACCTAGAGAGGTTGTGATAATGTATGGGTTATAGTGGATAAACTTTCTAAGTCTTTGTATTTCCTTCCTATTAAAACTACCTAGAGTTTCGAGTTGGTTGAATTATATATAGCGGGAATTGTAAGACTACATGGAGTACCGTTAAGCATTGTATCCGATAGGGATTCTAGATTTACTTTTAGATTTTGGAGGTTTTCAGAAAGCTATGGGTACACAATTACAGTTTAGTATAACTTTTCATCCTTAAACTGATGGGCAGACAGAGAGAATCATCAGAATACTAGAAATATGCTGAGGGCAAGTGTATTGAGTTTTTTAGTAAGCTGTGATACTTATTTACCTTTGATCGAGTTTGTATACAATAATCAGTATCAAACTAGTAGTGAGATGGCACTATTTGAGGATTTATATGGTAGAAGGCGTAGAACTCTAGTATGTTGGGAAGAAGTTGGAGAAAGAAAGGTATTTGGTCTAGAAATGATAGATTTGACTACTGAAATGATCAAATTTGTTAGAAAGAAGTAGCACAAAATAGACAAAAGGAATATAATGATAATAGAATACGAACTCTTGAGTTTCAAGTTGGTGACTAAGTGTTTTTGAAGATATCTTCGTGGAAAAGTGTATTGAGATTTAAAAAGAAAGGAAAGTTGAGTCCGAGATTTGTGGGGCCATATGAGGTGATTCAAAGAGTTGGACTAGTAGCATGTAGATTGGATTTGCCTCCACAGTTAAAGCAATTACACAATGTGTTTCATGTTTTACTTTTGAGAAAGTGTTTACATGATGAATCTCATAGTATTTCGAGTCAGGATGTAGAACTTCATGAAGATTTGACCTTTATGCAAGTACCAGTCAAAATTCTAGAAAGAAAGAAACAAGTCTTGCATAATAAAGTTATTCCTTTGATTCAAGTATTATAGCATAACAAAGATGTTGAAGAAATTTCTTGGGAGCGTGAGACAAGAATGAGGAAAGAGTACCCTTAGCTTTTTCATAAGTTAGGTAAGGAAATTTCGGGGACAAAATTTTTATAAGGTGGGTAGAATTGTAATACTCGTATTCTTAAAGTAAAGGTAAAGAAGTAATTTGATAGACATTACATGGAATTAAAATAATATATATATAAAAGATTTATTATTGAATGAAATAGTTCTTTTGACAAAAAAAAAAGACACATGAACGTTAAGTGTCCAGATGTTACAAAGGAATAGCCTTTGTGGCTACGAAGAAGGAAAAAAAAGGGATAAACACCGTCTAGGTGTAGGCTATATAGTTTTAAGTGTCTTACATTCAAGACACTCAAAAAGCAAAGGAAAACAAACACCTGGACGCGTGTCCAGGTGTAAGCTTCACCATTTCAAGTGTCTTGCATGCATGACACTTAAAGGAACAAAAGAGAAAAACTGCAAGCCAGTTTTTGCGTATAAAAATTTTAGTTTTTGTTTAAGTTTTGTTAAAAACAAAAAAATCAGTTTACACTCTCTCAAATTACTCTCTTTCTTGAAACATCTAACGACTGAAAGAAATGTTGAAAGATTGAAATTTTGAAGAAGTTTATGGAATAACTTTAAAGATATTAGATGGAAGCTTTAAGAAAAATAAAAGGTAATAATGTGAATTTTATTTTTGAAATTAAACATACATGAAAATACCCATAATTTGATGTAGAAATTTAATAATATAAATTATGGAAGAATTTAAGAATAAATTAGAAATTTTAATATAAATATTATGTCATGTATTAATGATCAATAATCGGGTTAAATTGCTGAAAGGAGCAGGAAATGCAAGGAGATGATCCACGAGTAGCTTTAAGTGCTACATGGTGAGTTAGATTTACTTTAAGTAATCAAAACCAATAAAAATATGAATTTATTATATTTGAATAAATGAGTGAATTATAATGATTTAATGATGTATTTCCTGTTATAGATGAAAATTAATTGATTAATTGATTAGAAATTTGAAAGTATGTTGAATATTAATTATATAAGAATTTATATTTTAAAAAGGATTGATGATTGAAAAATATATTGAGAAGTTTTATGAAATTTCTGAAAAATATGATTGAAAAGTTGATATGATATATGAGAAAACAATTTAATAAATTTAATAAATAAAAATAATAATTTAAGAAAGTGCTAGATAGTTAAATTGAATGCTTTTATGTATGCTTGCTTGCATATTATTGGTCATACGCATAAAAGAAAAGACCAAAAAGGCAGCTGGTCTAGCTGAAAATACCAGGAAAACAGCTGGTCTAGTTGAAAAGAACAGGAAGGCAGCTGGTCTGGCTGAGAAGACCAGGAAGGTAGTTGGTCTGGCTGAGAAGACCAGGAAGGCAATTGGTTTGGCTAAAACATGTCAACATGTGGGAAGATGTTCCGAGATAATAATATAAAATAATGAGATGATGTGATAAAAAAAAAGTTGATTTAAACACATGCATTTATTTATTTGGTTATTTTATTATTATTGATTGAGATGCTAAAGTGTTTGTCTTGATTGTGAAATTATTGATAGACGAATGAGTCTCATAGAGAGTTCGATATGATGAGAAAAAAAATATGAAAGTATGATATGATATGATAGAAATTATTTGATTGATTGATTATATGCTGTGAACCTCATAACGAGTTAAATAATAATGTTGAAATGATACCTCGATATGATTATGAGAAGAAAAATTGATATGTTTGATGATTAATTTAAGAAGAGATTGACAAATAGTTGGAATTATGATATGCATAGTGATAATAGAATATTATTATTGATTTATATGAGATAATAAATGAATGAATATTGAAAGATTGAATGATTATATGTGAAGAAATAGATGATTAATATTAGTGAATTAGAAATGATTGAATCCTAAAATGTGACTAGATGTATATAATCGAGTTGAAGCATGAGTAAGGTCATCCATGAGGCCCGCTTTTGCAAAGCCAAAGTTTGAAAGTTTTACATTAAACTCCGAGTCAGTCAGGGTAATATTGAGTTTTTGGAAAATCAGTATATCAATACGTATATATATACAAGTACATTATAAATTATTTCTCTAGGGGCTTAAAACTGTAGATGTATCTAATATATAGGTTCATTCTATATCATGTGCATATAAATCACATTACAACCCTAATTTGGGTTGAGTTTTCTGCCAGATTTTCAAAAAACATTTATATTAAATTATTTTACCCTGAATCCTGGACAGCTTCTTCCATTTTAATCTATAGGTCATTTTCTTTCATCTATACACCCCTGTAGCTGAAGCTCTAGTTCTTCAATTCTAGAATCAGTGTTGCGAGTGTTATTCCTAGCGGTATCTTCAGACTGTTTTTAAATTAAGTTTATTCTCCCTTCTCATAACAAGGGACCTGTCAGTCTGAAATTAATTACAGTTTTAAAAAAGGCTGAAAAAAGTAGAAGCAGCACTGCAGCAGAGAATTTGAGAAAAGTATGTTAAACAAGAAGTTTAACCCGTACAGAATCAGTCAACGCTTTGTATCGTTAAATAAAGTGTACAGTCAACTTGAGTGTACATGTTTCTTATCTTTCTCATTCTACATCATAACAGTCCAGATTCTTACTGAAGTAGAAAGACATCAACAAATTTATATTCGATACGGAACTTGGATGAAAAATCTATACCTCAGACTCGAATGATACCACACTTGTTTTTCTTTAAATTGCCATGAACAACAACTTTGTGCTCCTATTTGTTGATAACCCACCAATCTAAAGCATGATAAGAACAAAAAATTCTCTTTTGTATTGAACAAGAGTACTTCATTACCTCACATTTTACAATTTTCTCAATGAAAAAAATTTGTTCGTGCGTTGGGCTTATATAAGAGCAATTTATCATTAATTTCACCATGAGAACCGGTGCTACTCTCTTAATCACTTGCCCATGGGATCTAAGTATGTAGGCCCCTTATCTATTTGAGAGAGGAGCTAGTGTCAGGATTCTAGTTATTGATGCCGAAAATCTACCTAATAGTCAAACGGCTGAAATGACCTATACACACGAAACAAGAAAAAATGTGGAAAGAAAAAGCTATGAAAAATTATTGAATGTGATGAGAGCTCCCTTATATAGTGTTTCGGAGCAAAATCCGATTAGAAGAGTGTTTTATCACTAAGAATCAAAGTAGGAATGAGATTCCTATTAGATTATCCACAAGTTAGATTTATTTAACTAATAGTTTATCTATAAATTGAAATGTTGTAGTAGTATTAAGACTTCGGTGTGAATTTACTATTATATCTTTATCCAAGTGTAACTTTTTGATTGGTAAACCTATGTAGTTCATGGGATTTCCACATTGCCCTTGGTGAACGCCACGTGTCATCATGCTGTTGGACAAAAGACTGTGCCCATGAATTCACTGTTTTACTCCTGGCGGGCACCACATGTCGAATTGTCATTGGATAATGAATTTTCCTCTACATCACCTGTGTATTGAAAAGATTTTGTATATGTACTTCAAAATTTTTAATTTGGCAATATTTATAATATTTTGAAAGGTTACCTCAAAATAACTTCCAACTTTTAGACCTAAAGCAATCTCCAATTTAATAATTACTCAAATACCGCTTTTAGTCCTCATAGAATAAATGGGCTAAGGTCATTTATAGAAACAAATTTATCAAATTTTCACCTTAGTTACTCTAGGCTCAAAGAGAACTGATATGACAGATGGATGTGTCATTAATTAATAATAATAATCTTTTTCTTTAATTTCCAAGAAGACTCTTCTTAATTAAAATGACGAAGTTATTCCAAACTAAATATAAAACAAGAGTTGATGAGATCATAGTCTAGTGATTAAAGTTGAAGCCTTGGGACTACAAGGTCCCATGTTCAATTCTCGCAAAATATGAGTTATTTGTTTGATTTATATGATAGTTATTTCTCTCACTTTAAGTAAGTAGTAATAATCAATCATTGAATTACTTGTATATAACATGTAACGATCCATCCCAAAAATACCGCATGGGTCTATTCGAAATAACATCATTACCTTTGAATATCGAGCGCCTGAAATTTATATAACCTGTGATCCCATTCTTGTCATCATAATATATGATGAACTTATATACAAGTACACTACCATAACTTATTTACACTATGTACATCTTGGTTAAGACCAAGAATCTACAAAATATACAAACCTTTCCATTCAACTACATCCATGATGAACCAAAGCATACATTTATTCAAAAATTAATTGAGGAATAAAATACATAGCCTGTAAAATTAAGAGCAAAGAAAATAAAGGAATAGACTCCTTGCTTGCAACCCACCTAAACAAAAATCTTCATTTTATCTCTCATTCACATGTAAACTTCTCAAAAAGGCTTTCCTATAATATTAAAAGAAAGAATGAGCTAAAAAGATCAGCAAGTTATCACATTACTCAGAGTAACCGTTATTTCAAACCACGATATAATTAAATATTTCCAACTCTTAACAACAAATAAAATGAAATATAAATAAATTTAAAGATTATTTTCCATTATATAAGAACACATCTAAGATTATTGTTAACAAGCAAGATTACTTTCATCACATAATTAAATGGTACATACTTTCATCACATAATTAAATGGTAAATAAAATATCATGCAATGTAAATGTCAAAAATGACCATTCATTCTCATTTAAATTTCTTTCCTTTCCTTAAGTTAATTATAACACAATGGGACGTCTCCCCATGTACCAGTACATTTCTCATGTTTCCAAATCATCAGATCCCCTTCACCTAGGTCACAACCAACTCTAGCCGGGGTCCTTCCATTTCATTATCAATCTCGGACTCCCTTCACCTAAGTCACAACCTACACTAGGTGAGATCCTTCCATTTCAAAATCAACCTCGGATTCCCTTCACCTAGTCACAAACTATACTAGGTCGGATACTTTATTTTCAATATCAATCTTTTCCATAATATCATTACTAATAATGACCATGCAATGCATCAATAATAACACAAGTTTCAAATCAAAGTCCACAACCAGACATATCACAATCACTCCATCCACAACAATTACAAAAAAAAAATATCAAGCCCTTCTTATCATCATTCCTTTATATAACCATAGACCAATAAAAATTATCATCCAATTATGAAGGTATTTCCATAATAATTTATTTCAATGCACTTATTAAGAGTAAGGTAACACTCACCTTAATAGCACCGAGTGCTATTATTGGGCTTTTTCCTTGCCTAATTCCTACATTCTTCCTCCACACCTAAAGCACATAACACTTAGTATAACAATTCAATAAGTATAAGGAAATTTCATATTTACACTTAACAACAAAAATAAAGTCAAACAAGAATCATTTTTCAAGTCGTTCTCCTTACTGTACCTTTACTTACCCTTTCCTTTTTCCTTTCCTAAGAACCTCAATTAAAATCTTCTGACGATGATACTTTAGTTTTTCCATGTAAAGTTCAAGGTAAGTCATAAGAAAGCTTAAACTCCCCAAGTGTTAAGATTAATTTACTTACTTTACTTTAGTTCTCTTAATCTTGCCTCCTTCCAAACTTCTTTATTTAACAAGCTTCTATCTTCAATTTAGTAACTCCTACAATCAACAAAATCATACCAACCTAGTAGTCTTTACATCCCAAGATATCAAATTAAAAAATTCACAATTTTCCATTTTGTACTCCTTCCAAACGTAACTTATCAATAAACCTTATAATTTAGAGACTTTCATTTTTAATTCTAACAAGAATCAAACTTCAAGTAAGTTCATAAATTCTATAAATCTATAAGTTTACAAATTCATAAATTACCAAACTTCCAATTTACATAGTCATTAATTCCAAATTTTCAACTTAGTATGGTTACCTAAAACTCCAATCTCTAAAAGTATCTTTCCAAAATTCTTGAATTCAACAAGAAAATCTCTTAATCAAAGAGATTTCTTAAACTCCAACAAATTTTTTATACTTCAAACCTAGTATTTTCATTCTTTAATAAAACCAACACAAGACTAAGAATTTTCATAATAAAATTACAATCTCAACCCAACAAATTCACAATAATCATCTTCTAATTCTCATAATTCACAAACCCATCACTACTAACACTTCTCTAACATCTAAAATTATGAATTCTAGCAATACACAAACATTAAATTCCATTATTTCAACTCTAAAGTTAGAATTTTTAGTTAAAACTCTTAAAGCTTTCATCATCAATACATAAAAACTAGCTTTCCATAACTCAAAATCAATGAAATTGGACCCAAATAATCTCAAACAAAGATCCAATATAAACTTTAAGAGGTCTAATTTAACTTAGGAAAGCTAAATTTTCAAGAATACCTCAAGAAATTGGAGAAAATTAGTAAAAAATCGAAGAATCCAAAAATTCCATGTTTGACGCGTGCAGGCCACGCACCGCCGTAACCTACTCGTGGAGACCCACCTCCCTAGATGGACGATGGCTGAAGGTTACAGGAGGGTGCCTTCAAATTTTGGGGGCTAAAGGATTTTATATGGTAGAGTTTTTGGCTGGATAAAGTTTGGAAAACAAGGAGTTTTGCAAGAGAGATAAATTTTTTCTCTCTCCTCTCTCTAATCTGCCGAAATGATGAAAGAGAAAATTATTTTTGGGTTGTTTTTTTTGTTTGAGTTTATTTTATATAATCCCACAAGAGTAATTTCCTTTTTACCCCTCTCCTTTTCTTTTATCAAATTGCATATCCCTTTCTCAAATTTCCTAACCAGTTCAACTAGAGCCCAAAGAATTTTATTTCTAATCAAAACCCTTAAATTTCCAATGTAATTTATACTAAACACTCTTTTAATTAATGTCTAATGCTACTTCATCCAATAAGAGGTCCAATATATTATCAAACCGGAATTAAATTCTAATACGGTCACAAACATGAGTCACAAGATGATACAAAATAAAAAGAAATAGACTCTACACAGCACTTCAATAAAATAAAAAAAGGATAAAACGGAAAGTAGTATATAAAATAAATTGTCATTTTCTGACCCTAATGACAAATCATGTTACTCTGCCTTTAACAAATCATGTTCTGACCCTAATGATATTTGTTGGTGATATTGCCAAACCATGGTTGGTTAATGCAAGAGCAATAATGTTTAAAACAACAAAATTATTCCGAATGAAAGATAAAAGGTAAAATATAATTGTAAAGTCAAAATTTCATATTAAGCAATATTACATTGATTTTAACAAATCATGCTCTAGCAATGGCAGAGAAATATTGCTTAAAATGATAAAGTTATTACAAATTAAAGGTAAAAATAAAATAGTAGAATAAAGTAAATTTTGTTATTTTAAACAATTGTCTCGCGCTTTAACAAATCATGCACAGGTAATATCACCAGCCAGGTGATAATGTCAAAGCATGATTTGTTAGGCAGTACAATATTACTTAAAATGACAAAGTTATTCCAAATGAAAAAAAAAAGAGAGGATCTCTTTTTAAATTAATTAATAAATAAAATAAATGTTTTCATTTATGCAATATTACTGTACCTTTAAAGAATCATGCTTAACAGTATTATTTGCACCCTGGTGATAGCAATATTGCTCAAAATTGCAAAGTTATTCCAACAAAAAGGTAAAAGGAAAAATAGTTGTATAAAGTAATTTTTTTTCATTTTAAGCAATGTTGCTTTGGCTAGAAATATCACCACTATATATGAATATTTTTCAGAATATGATTCTTAAAGTGAAAAAGTTATCCCAAATGAATGATATACAAAAGGAAAAGTAGAATTATAAAGTAAATTTCATCATTTTCAACAATGTTCGACTATATCACCAACTTGGTGATATTGCCCATGCATGATTCATGAATGTCAGTGCAATATTGCATAAAATGATAAAATTGTCCCAAATGAAAAAAAAAAAAGAAAAATAGTATATAAAGTATTTTTTTCATTTTAAGATATTGCTAGAGCATAATGTGTTAATTCCACAACAATATTGTTTGAATTGTCAAAGTTATTCCAAATGAATGATAAAAAGTAAAATAGTAGTATAAAGTAAATTTGTCATTTTAAGCAATATTACTTCAACACATTAACAAATCCCGATCTAGCACTATCACCACCCTAGTGATGTTACCAAAGCATGAGCTGTTAATACAAGAGTAATATTGCTTAAAATTAAAAAGCTATTCCTAATGAAAATTCTAATCGTATCTTCCTTTTTACCATTTGGGTTGTGCTAGATTAAGTTCTTGCCATAATGTCTTTTTCATATAAATAGTATGATTTTATTTTCAATTAAAAGAAAGTTATTCAAACAACGAGCTCTTTACTAGTAGTTGGTAATTTTTTTTTATTCATTTTCATGTTTAAACTGAAATTTTTTTTGGCCCTTATCAATTTATTTAAAAATCTATCTTCTTTGTCATTAACAAAAAAAAATTTATATGAATCATCAAAAGTTGGATGATATCGCATATAACATATTCTTCATTTTTGGTCGGATATATATCTAAGCCAAATATATCAGGGTTGGAATTAACCACAATTAATCAAATTGTGCTTATTAGATGTTAGGTTGGCATGGCAGATCCATTGTGATTAATTAGTTGCTATAAAATTCCTTTAGGTGGAGCTAGATATTACCAGAGCATGGTTTGTTAATGCCAGATTTATATTGCTTAAAATGAAAGAAAAAAATAATGTCTTTATACTATTTTTCTTTTTATGGAATAATTTTATCAAGTGAATTGATATTGATGAGAAATTAACAAATCATGTTATATCAATATCTTGAGGTAATAAAACCTCCCATAAATAAGAAATGAAAATTTTCATAAAAAAACAAAAACAAAATTGGAAAATGTAATTTCTGAAAGTTATTTTGAGGTAAACTTTAAAAATATTGTAAATGATACGAAAGTAAATTTTTTTGTCTGTGTAAAAGAAAAAAATACTGTTAAAGGGATTAGGAAGTCTACTACATCTCTTCTCTCACGTAGATCTGGGGATCACAAAAGTGTACCCCATATTTGTTTGGGTCCCACATCTGTGAGAGAGGAATACCTGTTCTCCTGGTGAACTACATAATTACTCCTTTAAAAACTTAACATGAGATCAAATTTCGTTTAATGAAGTATTTTGTTCATTACCTAATAGTAATTTTTGTACTAAACATACTGTTAGATTAGTGGGATTATGGGCAAAAAGGATCACAAGGTCGTTACTCATGGCAATTCAAAGAAGAGAGGTAAGGACCAATTACTCTAAAGGTTTATATCTTATCATTCTCATTTATCACTTTTTTTTTTTTTTTTGGTTGTTCAATTCTTTGCTATATTTGGGTTGGAGTGTTTTTACTAATTTAATACTTAAATAATTAATAAAATTAAAAGCAAACTTATCAATGCAAAAAGATATAAATTTTTTTTAATAAATTATCAATCTAAATAATTAAAATATAATATAAATCTTCCAACTACATAATTTTTGTTCATTTAAAAAATTCTCACCAATCTTTGACTATTTTGAATTCTCATATGGATATTGTGATTTTCTCTTGACTTTTTGTTATCTTATTCGAATTAATTTTCCTTTGTAACAGAGAAACAAACAACGGTACATTTCTGTTTCGTTTTTCACTGGCTCCAATGGAACAAGCAAACCAAGACGAGATTCAAAGAACCGAATTTTATATGAAAGACAAAACACAGAAGTCATCTTTTCCAAAGACTCGCACAAGAAAAAACCCAATTCTCAAGACACAAACAACCCCAAGAACCAGAGCCCCTAAACACAAGTCTTCCTTAGCAGAGCCGAGACCAAGGTGGGCTAAAACGATGGCGTTATACGGGTGGAGGACGCCGGATCTGAGTAGCAAATCGAGGTCACGGAGTTGGTTGGGGAGAGAAGCAAAGGCTCCAAGAGTGCATGAGGTGTTCACTTTATATGGCTCAATTTTTGTTTGGTTTCGGTCTATAAACTCTTGGTGTCTATGAGTATGCTTTGTGGTTAGCAATAATTTTTTGTCGTAATGTTGGTGGATCTTTGTAATATCTGCATCCTTTTGGATGAATTTTATATAATAATTTAAATTTTACATTTTAGAAAAAAGTATGAGTTTTTCTTAATTTTAATTTCATGGGTTGATTAGGATTTTAGGAGATGCGCATGAGTGATTTGTATGTTACTCTCATATAATGGCGTGAATTATGGGTTCAAATTGTTTGCTCTACATGAGGAGCTTTCCGCCAGTGAAGGAGGATAGAGCGTGTTGGTCGAAGAGGAACTTGAGGCATTAGAGAGTGGAGAGGAGAGAAGAGAGGAGGACGGTGTGGAGGAGAGAAGGGAGGCGATGGAGAGTGGCACACGTCGCCGGAGCAGTAACAGCGGTGATGGGTTAGTGGTGGTTTCGCATTGGTGCTGGGAGGAAGGCTGTGAAAAACAAGAGATTTGATGAAAAGACGTGGGTGGGGGACAGGGACACTTGATGAGAAGAGATAAAATTACGGTTCATGTGAGATTTGATAATACACCGAGGTTATTTTTATCCAAGCAATATTTGATTGGTATAAAGATTTAATTTTAGTTTTGATTCGTTAGATTTATTAAATTCAATTAAAAAATAAAAAATAAATGAATTTAATAATATTACATTTAACTGATTTAAATATGATGCTATTAAGTGATTTATTATGTACAAATAAACAGTATTTAAGAGTTTTTTTTTAAATAAAGCATAATTAAGTGCTCTGTAATATATGAATTTTTTTATTTTGATTGAAAAAACCACTCTATGGTGGGGGTTTAGTAGACTCCACCGATTATTAGAAAATAAAGAAATTTACAAATAAAAAGGGGGCTAAAAAATACCTATTTCAAAAACAAGTAGAGCCAAACAATTATGGTGGGTTAAAAAAACAACCTACTACAATCATCTTTGCACGCTAAAGCAATAGTTTTAGGTAAAGAACCTAGTTTAGAAAAACCAGATTATCCAATTGAGAATAACGTATGAATATAAACTATTTCTAGAGGGGCTTAATATAGTTAATTAACTATAATTATTTGGCTTCCTTTTGGCAAAAATTTTTCTCATTTATGTTCTGCATCTTTTTTAGATTTTCTCCCATCTTTAGATTTGGTATATAGTATTTAACACCTAGAGCTATACATGAAAGAATAATTATATTGAAACTGCAACCTCTATGGTTGTGATGAAATGAAACATTTCAAACATGTCCTTAATTCCAATTCTATTTATGAAGAAGTGTCCCAATTAATATTACTGAAATGAATACCCTGAAAACTTTTGCAATATATTAAATTAAAATAAAAATAGTTCATTTCAAAAGATTCAATGAAATAGTAACTGAAGATAAAAATGCAATTTAAAACATTAATTCGTCAAAACTAATAAAGGCTAACTACAGATAACAGACATCAACTAGGAGCTGTGAAAATGAATAGACAGTAAGCTAATGAGTATAAAAGAGATCTGACTAGAGATAGTAACCTCCCACCTCTCTTCCTCTCATTAGATTTTATTCACTCAACTTTTTCTTTCATAAGTGAAAATTCGAAAATGCCAGGGATTAGAAAGAGTACACCAGTTCAAAGTGTCGTCCACTCATCTGAGTTTTATCCAGAGCTAGGGAACAGCTGTAGCCAATGAAGCAACATCAAACGGTGGAGAACTGTAAAATAAGCCTCAAATAAATGGTAATTATAATATTCCACCAACAATCGATACTCCAGATGGTCCCGACCATCAGCTCAATTGCAGATGATTGCGAATCTAGCAGCGACAGTACCACAATTACTAGAACTCAATATTCAAGCCAAGAAAGAGTACATGTTTTGATGCTTTTTTTTTTTTTTTCAGTGTTTAATATATACTTTAATTTATATATATTGTAAATGTATATATTTTTAATATTAATAATATTAAAAATTTTAATTTATTATAATTAAAAAATTTTAATTTTATTAAAATATTTTTCTATATATACTCTATTAATATTAACTTTTACTACCGCAACACTAAACGGCCAGTAAAATATAAACTCAAAATTCTCTTTTAAGTTCAGATCCTAAACCCTAAAACACAGATATCTCTGAATCTTAAAAACCACGGAAAACACCCTGTCTTCTTCCTCCCCCACCATTGAAATCACTACCGTCACTAGCAGTGCTGCTCTTGTCCCTCCTCAGGCTTACGTTACCCACCTCCCTCATGTCTCGCGATGCACCAAATCTTCTCCCTGTTACCATCACGCACAGCTCCCATCCCTCTCGCTCACATGCCAGCATGCCCTCACCAACGTGACATCACCTCCCACACTATCATGATGTTACTCTACACCAACCCACCATACCCGCTGGCACCTATCTCCCTCACACTAACCTACATGGGCCCACCGTCCAATCAAGACAAACCTCCACTCACGCTGACGTTAGCCTGCCCCTGCCTCCATTCTCCCATCACGCCAACGTCCACTTAAGCTGCATCTCCACTAATGCCGACGTCAGCCTACCCCTGCCCCCATTCTCCCATCAAGCCAGTGTCCCTGACACCACCATCATACAGAACTGCTCCACAAGCGCCGTCTTGTCCTTATGTCCCTACACCTACCTCTAGCCTTCCCCTTCAACTCCATAACCCTTTTCAATAGCAGCTTGTACCCTCACCTGTAAACCCACCGACTCCTCTTAATTTTCCTAATCTCCCATTTTTTTTTTTAAATGGTTCTAGCATCACATACCTTTATCAGTATTAAACTGGATAACACTAATTATATCTTTTGACGTTTTCAATTTCTCTCCGTCCACTTTAGTTATGATTTTATTGACTATGTTGATGGCATCTTTTTTTTGGACATCTCAATATTATTTACGTAGTGATGACATTACTACCCTTCACCCTTTTTTTCAAACTTAGCTCCATATGTATTAGTGCTTTCGCTCTTAGATTAATGTTACGCTTATTTCGGACACACTCCAAGAGTCTATGATTTTTGTACCTCTCGGGATGTTTGGTTGGCATTGAAACAATGTTACTTCGATCATTCCAATACCAATGAGTTTGACATTCTTTTGAAGCTTCATAAATATACTAAAGATGACAAGTCTATGGAACAGTATCTCTGAGACATCAAAGCCATAGCTGATGCTCTTATTGCCATCAATTCACCACTCTCCACCAAAGACCTCATCTTCTATGCATTAGTCGGTTTAGCTACCGCGTATGAAAGCTTCATCACTGCCGTTACCAACACCAACGTCACCCTTACCTTTGACAATTTGCGTACCAAGTTGCTCCTCCAAGAAAAACGCCTCAAGCATCTTCGGGTCAGTTCTCAGCGTTCTGACCCTCTTATCGCCCTTACTACCACCACCACCTCTGGAGCTTCTTGTAGTCATGGCAAGGGTCGCTCAAGCTATCGGGGCCATGGTCGGGGTCATAAACGCAATACTGGTCGTGGTGACTCTTCTGAGCATGGTTTAGGTACTCTCAATCCTCTCACTTTTCTCTTATATTTAATTGATCTATTAGTACTTTCCTTTATAGTCGTGAAGGTTTATTGCGACCGCATCCTACAGCTTCTTTCGCATCGTGTCAAATTTGTCACACCACCGGTCATCTTGCCTTAACTCGTCCTCACCAGTTCAATCATGTTGTTTTCTCACATGACTTGCCTAAATCATTTGCTACAATATCACTTGGTTAGTCTAATGCTGCTCAATGGTACCTTGATACGTCTACCTCCGCTCACATGACTCCTCAGTCAAGTATACTTAGTAACCTTATACTTTATTTTGGAAAAATTAAAATTTTGGTTGGTAATGGACTATTGCTTGATATTAATAATATTGGTTCTACTTTCTTACGCACCTCTACTAAACCTTTTCACCTTAAAAATGTCTTGCATGTCCCACAATTATCTCACAACTTACTTTCTGTTAAACGTTTATGTTATGATAACTTTGATTCCTTTAATGTTGTTATTAAGGATAAGAGTACGGGGAGAACTCATCTCAAATCTTCCAATGATAGTGATCTATACCCCTTTCCACCTGATTCGATCACTCTCTCTCCTCTCACACTGGTCTCTCGTCAAGTCTCTGATGTGTTTGGCATTGTTGGCTCGGTCATTTAGGTCCCCATGTGTTTTCTCTTTTACAAATTCGTAAGAATATTTTTTTTATCTTTTAAATATTCTGGTTTTTGTTCGGAGTGTCAGTTAGACAAGTTTAAACGTTTACCTTTTGACTCTGTTGAGCATTGTACTGCCTGACCTTTGGTTTTAATACATTCTGATGTTTGGCAATCTCCAATTTCATCAAATTTGGGTTATTGATATTATGTTATTTTTGTAGATGATTTTTCTCATTATTCTTGGATTTTTCCTATGCGTAAAAAATTTGAACTCTTTCAACACTTTTGTACTTTTAAAGCTCTTATTGAAAATCAGTTTTCTACCACAATAAAAAAATTTCAAAGTGATGGTGGTAAAGAATTTGATCAAAAGTTTTTCAAATAATTTTTTGTTCAACATTGTATTGCTCTTAGCATGTCTTGCCCAGATACCCCCAAAAAAATGGTGTCACTAATTGTAAGCATAGACACATTAGTGAAATAACATATACCCTCTTAATTCGCTCATCTCTTCCTGAGTCTTTTTAGGTTGACGCTACATACACTGCACTTTAAATCATCAATCGTCTACCTACTCATGTTTTTCAAAATCAAGCTCCTTATACAAAATTGTTTTTTAAATCTCCTGATTACTTCACCTTTCGTGTCTTTGGGTGTTGATGAGAGCCATAAAATGCATCTTAATCGTACTTATTTGTTAGCACTTTAGGGTTGACTTAAGTTTTAATTGCATTTTTATTCGTTAACAACTCTAAAGTGGTATTCTTGGAGCATTAACTTATTTCGGTGCATTTTCAGGTATCTTGAGTTAAAAACGATGGAAAAGCGATCATCGTTTTAAACACAAAACTTCAATGAATACTCAAGTGAGAGGGTGGTCGCGGAAGAGCCAAGATGAAGAGAAACTAAGAAAAGAGTTTTCACTAAGTCATCAGAATTGCCATACAAATAAATCATATTTGCAAATTAAACTGTATTGATGTAGGAAGAACCAGGAGATGAACATATATGGTTATAAAGATCTGGAAGTCTAGTTTCTGGAAGATTTTACGATTCGTCAAAAGGATTTTTCTATAAAAAGTTATAGCGGACAGAGGTCAGATCTCCTAAATTAGCATCAGGGAGAGGCGCACCTTAGATTATTTGAGGCGCACCTCACAGCACACACACCTAACTTGACAAAACAGAGGCGCACCGCGCCCAAGTGAAGGTGCAGCATGCACACAGCTATATTCTTTCCGAGTTAGACCCTAATTAGGTCTCTAATGACTTGTCCAAACCCTAAAACACCCTTAGGCCTTGTACACTATAAATAGACCACTCAGGGTTTGTAATTAAAGATTCAAAAACCTGGAGAACTCAAGAAAGCAGCAACTTTTCTTCCATTGTGCAACCATGAGCCCCATGGCTAACTAATCTCCAAGTAAGGAGAAAGGGTGAATCCCTAGATGTAGTTGTTTCTATTTCCCTTATTTGATTCAGTTGTAATAGAGCTTTAACGTTCAAACATTGTTATGATTTAATTTTGAATCTAATTATAAGATTTCATCTAATCCGGTGATTGTATCTTTTTTTCCTTGATATAGATTTAGTCATGCTTTCTTTATGTCAAGATTATTTGGGTATGATTGAGTCCGGTAGATCTAGCCTTTAGGTTTGTCCATTACTGCAATATTGTCATCAAAGATATATTGTCGTTTCTTGATAAACTTAAAGGATAGATCATGTATGCATGAATTGAAAATAAAGAGTATTTCATAACAATCAAATTAGGGTTTATACATGTGCTTTAATTGAATATTTGCCGATTGCCTGTTTGGGATGTGAAACTTGCAATTGAGATAAAAACAACTGAATCAAGTTAGGATTAGGGCAACAAACCTAGGGAGGACTTATAAATTATCAAGAGACGACGATATATCTAAACGACGATACTGCAGCAATGGACAAATCTATAAAAGAGATCTACCGGACTCAATCACACCCAAACATGTACACATAAGAAAAGCCTGACTGAACTTATATGGAAAAGAAGCATGCAACCACCGGAGTTATAATAAATCTACTAATTAAATTACAGAATAAAACATAACAATATTTAACGAAAATAATTCCAACTACAATCGAATCAAATAAAGGAAAAATAAGAACAACTACACCTAGGGATTCATCCCTTCGCCTTGCTTGGAGACTAGCCGGTCATGGGGCTCATGCGTCCTCGAGTTGCCTCTAGCCTCCCGACCTTCAAACTTTAAACTTCGGGTTCCTCCTAAAGGCCCTCTGGATTGCTCCTAAGGGCCCTCTGGATTCATCCCCGATTGATTGATTATTTCAGCTGAGCAGAGTGGGTCTTTATATAGGCAAACTCCCGGAATGCTATGTGTTATCTAGCCAATGTGGGATACTGTCCGGGTGCGCTCGATTGCAGCCCGAGTGCGATCGATCGCACATGCGCTCGATTGCGCTTGTGCACTCGATCGCATATGCGCTGCAGAGTACCTTGCTCGATGTAGGATGTGCGCTCGATCGCATTGCTTGTGCGCTCGATCGCAATTCAGGCAGCAGTCCATCTTATCCTTCCAGAAGCATGGGATCTTGGTCTTTTAAGCAACGATCACTTCTTTTTCTCTTTTAAACTTAAAGTACCTGTAAATTACACTGAAATAAGTCAGTGGTCCAATAATATTACTTTAGAGTTATTAACATATAAAAGCACAATAAAGACCGAGATCAATCCTAAAATGCTAACAATTAACCACTGCTGAGAGGCATTTTATGACTCTCATCAACGCCAGTTTGTCGAGATGATGTGCAATGGTGAATTTCTGCAAAAAAGACCCTGATGAGGCTATCGAATACCTCAATGAGCTTGCTGAAAAAGCTCACACATGGACTGGACTTAGTGCTACTGAAAGCACAAATAGGTCACGACCTATAGGAAACCCTAGTGGTGGTGGAATCTACAATCTTAGGGAGGAAGACAACCTGAAAGCTAAGGTCGAACTGCTCACTAGGGAGTTAGAGGCATTGAAAACAAAAAAACCAACACACATGGTTAATCAAGCCGAACCAAGGGAACCATGTTTCATGTGTGGAGGGGTAGATCATCCCGCTCAAGAGTGTCCCACTTTTGTTGATATGAGAGGGCTGTACGAAGAACAATGTAATGCTCTAGGCATGTACAAGAAGCCTCAAGCACCCTTCTCTAACACTTATAATCCGGGGTGGCGAAATCACCACAACTTTAGCTGAAAATCTGAAAATCAACAGCATGCACAGCCCCCTAGATCATACCCTGCACCTTATCACGCACCCTCAACCTCTAGGAATTATTTAGAAGACACCTTACATGCCTTTATAGAAGCACAAGGTAAAACAAACCAGAGTTGTGAGGCGTTAATTACGCAGGTGGTTGAGGAAAATAAGGAAATAAGGAGCCAAGTGTCCAAATTAATGGGCTTCTTAAGTGTGATTGAGCGAGGTAAGTTCCCTTCCCAAGCTCACTCCAATCCTCATGGTCAACATATGGCACAAGAAAATTTGAAAGATGTAAATACCATTGTGACCCGAAGTGGTAAGTCACTACACATCCCACCATGAATAAATCCGAGGATGAGGAAAAGGGGCAAGCTAGTAGTGAAACCGAACAGCCCAAAGACCTTGAAGTAACCAAAAGCCCTATTAAAGCACCATTCCCTCAAGCCTTAAAATCAAACAAGAAAAATCTAGAAATAAATAATGAAATCCTAGAGAATTTGAGGCAAGTGAAACTAAATCTTCCACTCTTGCATGTGATTAAACAAGTTCCCACCTATGCAAAAGTTCTCAAGGATTTATGCACAATTAAGAGGAAGCACCATGTCAAGAAAACAGCATTCCTAACTAAGCAAGTTAGTTCTTTAATTGAGGAAAGAATTCCCCCAAAATACAAAGACCTGGGCTGTCCAACCATTGCTTGTAGCATTGGAAATCATGAGGTTGGACAAACCTTACTAGATTTAGGAGCTAGTGTCAACTTGATGCCATTTTCCATTTATTTATAGCTAGGTTTAGGAGAAATCAAACCAATCGGTGTGGTGTTACAATTGGCTGACCATTCAGTCAAAGTACCCGGGGGTGTGGTAGAGGATGTGTTGAATCAAATTGATAAATTTTACTATCCTGTTGATTTCTTAATTCTGGATACCACTTCTGCTGTTGACACTAATTCTAAAATCCCCTTAATTTTGGGTAGACCTTTCCTTGCTACTGCGAATGCTCTAATAAATTGTAGGAATGGACTCATGAAACTATCATTTGGCACATGACCCTTGAAGTAAATATTTTCAATGTTGCAAAGCAGCCCGAAGATGAGGACAAAAACCACCAGCTTTACATGATTGAGTCACTCATCAATGAGGGAGTCTCTTTAACTCATGATTATGATCCTCTTAAAAATTTTCTTGTTAATTTTGAAATAGATTTATTTGATGATAAAATGGATATAATTGATATATGTTCTGTTTTTAACAAATTTCAGGTTTATGGCAAGCGGACATGGCAACCAAGGTTTGAAGAGCTGCTCGAAAGAAGCCAAACACAAGTCCCCTCAAATGTGGAAGCACCTAAGGTCGAATTAAAGCCACTACCTAAGGGATTAAAGCATGCTTTTCTCGGTCCAGGTGATACCTTTCCTGTTATAATTTCCTCTGAATTATCTGAAACCTAAGGTGAGGAATTACTTCAAATTTTGAATGCACATAAATCAGCTCTAGGATGGAGCATGGCTGACTTGAAGGGAATTAATCCCCTAATCTGCTCCCATAAAATAAATCTAGATGAAGGAACTAGTCCTCGTAGAGACCCGCAACGTAGGCTAAACCCCACCATGAAAGAAGTAGTTAAAATGAAGTGCTGAAACTATTAGATGCGGGTATTATATATCCCATAGCTGATAATAAGTAGGTCAGCCCTACGCAAGTAGTCCCTAAAAAGTTCGGAGTCACGGTGGTGAAGAATGACCTAGGAGAACTAGTCCCTACCAAACTTGTGACCGGGTGGCGCATGTGTATTGATTATAGGAAATTAAATGCTGCTACCCGGAAAGACCACTTCCCACTCCCCTTTATTGATCAAATTCTTGAGCGTGTAGCTGGTCATTCCTTCTACTATTTTTTAGATGGTTATTCCGGTTATTATCAAATCGCAATTGCATTAGAAGACCAAGAAAAGACCACTTTCACTTTTCCCTTTGGCACCTATGCTTTTCGTAGAATGCCATTTGGATTGTACAATGCCCCTCTGCTACTTTTCAACGTTGTATGATGAGTATCTTTAGTGACATGGTTGAAAATTGCATGGAAGTTTTTATGGATGACCTAACTGTTTTTGGATCTTCATTCGATGCATGCTTAAAGAATTTAGAGAGAGTTTTGATTCACTGTGAGGAGAAAGAATTGGTTTTAAATTGGGAAAAATGCCATTTCATGGTACCATCCGGTATTGTCTTGGGGCATATTGTCTCTTCTAAAGGAATAGAGGTTGATCAATCTAAAATTGAATTAATCTCTAAATTACCTATCCCCAAGACAATAAAGGATGTAAGATCTTTCCTTGGTCATGCTGGTTTTTATAGGAGGTTCATACAAAATTTCTCGAGCATATCTAGACCTCTATGTACCCTCCTCATTAAAGACACCCCCTTTGAATGGACACAAGCTTGTCAAGAGGCCTTCCAAATGCTAATTGGCAAGCTTACTTCCGTACCTATAATGCAGTAACCGGATTGGGCTTTACCTTTCAAAATTATGTGTGATGCTAGTGACTACGCTGTAGGTGCTATTCTTTGACAGCAAAGGGAAGGAAAACCTTTTGTAATTTACTATGCCAATAAGACTTTAAATGGTGCTCAAATGAATTACTCTACAACTGAAAAAGAATTGCTAGCTGTAGTATTTGCTTTAGATAATTTTCGTGCCTATTTGATTGGTTCTCCTATCCTTATTTTTACAGATCATGCAGCCCTCAAGTATCTTCTTACAAAGAAGGATGCTACGGCACGACTAATCCGATGGATCCTTCTCTTACAAGAATTCGACATCACCATCAAGGATAAGAAAGGAGTGGAGAACATAGTGGCCGACCATCTCTCGAGACTTAAATTCGAGGACACTCATGATGACATGCCAATCAAAAATGATTTTTCCGATGAGCAATTACTCTCCACCACTTCTCTACCGTGGTTCGCTCACATCGTAAATTATTTAGCTACAGGTGAGATACCTATGGATTGGAATGCTCAAGACAAGAGGAAATTCTTATATAAGGTACGTAATTTTTATTGGGATGACCTCTATCTTTTCAAATACTGCCCTGACCAAATTTTAAGGCGTTGCATCTCTAATGAAGAGACTGATAGCGTCTTAGCATTTTGTCATACCCAAGCTTGTGGAGGCCACTTTTCAATGAAAAAAACCGCTGCAAAAATTTTGCAGTCTGGATTTTATTGGCCTACCTTGTTTAAAGATGCAAACATCTATTGTCACTCATGTGAAAGGTGTCAAAAGTTAGGAGCTGTGTCTCGACGAAATATGATGCCCTTAAACCCTATTTTAGTGGTTGAAATCTTTGATTGTTGGGGCATCGATTTCATGGGACCCTTTTCTCCTTCCTTCGGATACCAATATATCATCGTAGCAATAGATTATGTATCTAAGTGGGTAGAAGCAGCAGCTTGCCGCAGCAATGATAATCAAACGGTAATTAAATTTCTCAAAGAAAATGTGTTATCTCGATTTGGTACACCACGTGTTATAATTAGTGATCGAGGTACACATTTTTGCAACCGCTCTTTTGAAGCTTTGATGAAAAAATATGGGTTATTGTATAAAATAGCTACTGCCTATCACCCTCAGACCAGTGGACAAGTAGAGCTTGCCAATAGGGAAATTAAACAGATTTTTTAGAAAAAACAGTTAACCCGGATCACAAGGATTGGTCTTTGAGACTAGTTGATGCGCTTTGGGCTTACCGTACAGCCTTTAAAACTCCCTTAGGTATGTCACCTTATTGGCTTGTTTTTGGAAAGCCCTGTCACTTACCTGTAGAGCTCGAGCACCGAGCTTATTGGACAATCAAGTCTTTTAATCTTGACCTAGAAGAAGCGGGTAAGCTTAGGAAATATCAGTTGACCGAGTTAGAGGAATTAAGAAACGATGCTTATGAGAATTCTAGAATCTATAAGGCTATGATGAAAGTATTCCATGATAAAAACATCTTGAGAAAAACATTTAAACCCAATGATCGGGTGCTCTTATACGACTCTAGACTCCATAAGCATCATGGGAAACTTAGGTCAAGGTGGACTGGTCCTTTCATTGTAAAGAATGTTTTCGAAAATGGAGCAGTGGAAATTGAGGATACTAGGGACGGTCGGATTTTTAAAGTGAATGGTCAGCGGCTTAAAATCTTAATCAATAGGCAAGATCCGGAAGTGAAAGACATTCCACTTATGGATCTGGTCTATTTACCTTAAAATTGATCATCACACAACCAAGGTGCGTTTTTCATTTTATTTTATTTTATTTGTTGAGTTTCTCTTACATTTTTTTTTAGTTTCAAATACTTTAAGAAAATTTATTAGAATATTTATCTATTTTTATTTTACTAATTTCATTTTATTTTGTTTGGGCAAGCAAACAAATACATTTGAGCAGCAAAGGCCCAGGTCAAGGCGCACCTCACCAGGCCTGCACCGCGTCTCACAGTGTGCACATGCACACGGGCCCAGCACAAGTCTAGCTCGTGCCGCGCCTCACAGCGAGCCCAAGCCCACTGGCCCAGGCCCGTGTCGCACCTCCTCCAGCCCACGCTGCGGCTCCTGATCAAGCCCAGACCTTTTTAAACAACTACACCTAACACTCCACACACAATTACACCTACCATCTGCACTTTCTCTTTTTCATTTCCCACTCACGATCTTACCAGCCTCTCCCATTTTCTCCTTTTCTCTCTCCATACCCTAGCACTCCACACAAAATTCCACTCCAAATTCCTCCATTTTTCCTTCTTTCTTGTAGAAATTTGCCTTAATCTTGCAATTTCTGTTGGAAATTCCTCCCCTTCACGTGGTTCTAAGAAGCATTTGGTGTGCATCAAGAAAAATCTTCAAGGGGTGAGTTGTCTTTCCTCTCTCACACTTTGGACCTTAAGTAAGTTTAATTTCTGCCCTTAATTGTTCACTTGTGTTCTTTAGTGGTTAAATCTTGCTTTACATCTTATTGTTCTATATATTTGACTTCTATGGCACTAAAAATAAAGAAGTCTAGGGGGGAGCAACAACAAGACTATGATGAGTCAAAATTTGTGAGCTCTGAGGCAAGTGAGAGATATAATAGCTTGTTAAGTGCTAGGAAAATTATTCCCGAGCGAGGATTCAATATCACTGAGAGGGGAAACCCATCCTTATTTAGAATGATCATTAATAGAAATTGGGGCAATTTTTCAAGACAACCATCTAATTCTCTACCAAACATAGTTCGTGAATTCTATGCCAATGCCGACGAACATAGGAATGGTAAAGTCTTAGTTAGAGGAAAAACAGTCTCTTTTAGCCGCTCTTCCATTAATAAGTTTTATGGGTTACCCGACATAGACCACAGTGAGTATCGTACATATGCCTTTAATATTGATTATGATGAGATTTGCAACACTTTATGTATTCCAGGCACCACCTGGAAAATGATGGGTGATGCCCCTAAAACCTTACTCGGTGCATCTTTGAATATCAATGCTCAAGCTTGGCAATATTTTGTGTGCCAAAGGATGATGCCTGCTTTGCATTATAGTGACATAACTGTTAAAAGAGTTGTTTTGATATATGCCATTTTGATGGGTATGACTATAGATGTGGGCGAAATAATATTTGGTTCTATCTTACACACTGTGCAACATAAGCTTGGATTATACTTTACTTCTTTGTTTACCCAACTATGCATCTAAGCTGATGTTCCTTATAGTAGTCTCGAAGAGCACTAACCACCCAAGAAACCCATCAATGATTACATGCTCAATCTAATTAAAACCTCAAGGCCGCCAAATTCGAAAGAGGGAGCCATGATTTCTGCTCCCCCTCCTCCCCCTCGGAATTTCACTGTTGTAGAGTGTCTTGACCGTTTAGAGCATCGTTTTGAAGAACACCATAAACTGTTGTTTAATAGGCTAGATCGTCAAGAACAGTTCTTGTTTAGGCAAGCTGATTATCAAGCGGAGGTATTCTCTTCTTTTGGTCAAATGTACCATCACATTGCCTCCGCTACTGGATGTCATATGGATCACTTTCCCACTATGCCACCCTATCCGGGTTCATTATTCGATCCATTTCAAGAGGAAGGTGAAGAGAATGAGGCAGAGCCTGAAGACATTGATGATTAATTTTGGGGTATATTTTGTTTGTTGCTTTCTCTTTTATTTTTTATTTTTTTTATCGACTCACCACTCTATCTTTCAATATGTTTTCCTTTTTATTATCTTTCGTACTTAGTTGTTTCTTTTTAGTTCATGTGCTAACATATGGTGGGCTTCTTCATAGTACACCGCCGCTGCTTTCTTTTTGTTTGTTCTATTTTGCAGATCAACCTTTTAACAAAAAGTAGAGTCTACAGTCTAAATGGAGATGCACCACTTTCAGCGGCTGTGCCCTTATAAGTACAAAAGGGGAGTTTCCTTTAATTTCTCTTTCACATTGAGGTCAATGTAATTCTTAAGTTGGGGGTGGAAGAAACATATGATTTGCCTATCATTAAACTGCTTGGTGTCATTGTCCGTATCTTTTGTTTTAAGCATGCTTTGTGTTAGCCTTAGAGTTAATTCACATGTCAATGATATGAGCTTAATTGAGATAGCAGATAACATGTAGAAGAAGCTAAATCTTGGTTCGGTTTGAGAATAATTTAAGTATCGATCTTAATTTGGTTAGAGACTCTAGTTTGTGATAAGATTGTATGATTAGTCTTCAACATCTAGAAACATTTTATGTGGGATTGTTTGTGAATACTTTTGCGGTCTCAACAAGCTCTAGAACTTATTTGATAATCACTTGAGGCGAATTCCTAGAATGCACACTACTTAGGATATGATATAGGCCATTTTTTTGAACCATTTCAGCCTTTCAAACCTGACATTGCTATATTTATCACTAGTCACCTATTTGAGCCTTTTTCTTGAAAAGAAAAATTGAGCCTTGTTTCTTTCGAAAAACCATTTACTTACCTTTATGAGCCTAAAAATATTTTATCCTTACCTTTCTTTTAAAAGAACTTAGTTATACACATGTTGTGAGAGGCACTTAAAGGGAGTAAGGGTGGAAATATGAAAAAATATCACTACCACAACCCAAGTACATTAAAGGAGATAAGTTGGGGGTTGTGGAAAAGAAAAAAAAGAAAAAAAAAAGAGAAAAAAAAGAGGTGAATGAGTATTTGCCAAAAACAAAAAAAAGAAGAGAAGTATGGCAAAGAAAGAAGGAAACGAAAAGAAAAGTGGTGACTTATCAAGAGATATGCTCTTATAAAAAAATGGTTGAAAGAGTTGAGCATTGAAGTAAAATTATCTAGTGCTTAAAAGTAGTTGTATTTAAAGCTAAGAGATTAAGTTCTTTTACTTACAAATCCTTCCCGTTCTTCCTTAACCTCTACCTTGGCCTAACATTACAAACTTATTAAAGACCTATTGATCCAATAAAGTGTGATTTTTCTACAATAGTGGAGAATGATTTGAAAAATAAGCCTATGGAGCTTGTTTATGTGATTGATGTCACACAATTTGTTATGGTTTTAGAGGCCAAGACTTATATTCATGAATGTTGTGCATAAAATCATCCGGGTGTTCGGATTAATGGTTTGTGGTAAGATGGATGTTAAGAGTCAATAACGATTTTAAGATTGATGTTTGAATCACTTTTGGACTTAGGTAAAATTTAATGATTCTATGTGCCATGTGTTATGTGCAATTTTTGAGGCAAAATGTGAATTACTCTAGGTTAACACTAATATTACTTTTCATTGACTTTGATTCCCACCATAGGATTCATCTATTGTTTTCGCTTGAATTGCTAGGGACTAGCAATAAGCTAGTTGGGGGTTGTGATGAGAGTCATAAAATGCATCTTAATCGTACTTATTTGTTAGCATTTTAGAGTTGACTTAGGTTTTAATTGCATTTTTATTCGCTAACAACTCTAAAGTGGTATCCTTGGAGCATTAACTTATTTCGGTGCTTTTTCAGGTATCTTGAGTTAAAAGAGATGGAAAAACGATCATCATTTTAAACACGAAACTTCAATGAATACTCAAGTGAGAGGGTGGTCGCGGAAGAGCCAAGATGAAGAGAAACTAAGAAAGAAGTTTTCACTAAGTCATCAGAATTGCCATACAAATCAATCGTCTTTGCAAATTAAACTGTATTGATGTAGGAAGAACCAGGAGATGAGCCATATATGGTTAGAAAGATCTGGAAGTCTAGTTTCTGAAGGATTTCACGATTCATCAAAAGGATTTTTCTAGAGAAAGTTATGGCTGTTTTAGCGGACAGAGGTCAGATCTCCTAAATCAGCATCAGGGAGAGGCGCACCTTGGATTATTTGAGGCGCACCTCACAGCACACACGCCTGACTTGACAAAACAGAGACGCACCACGCCCAAGTGAAGGTGCAGTGCGCACACAGCTATATGCTTTCCGAGTTAGACCCTAATTAGGTCTCTAATGACTTGTCCAAACCCTAAAACACCCTTAGGCCTTGTACACTATAAATAGACCACTTAGGGTTTGTAATTAAAGATTCAAAAACCTGAAGAACTCAAGAAAGCAGCAACTTTTCTTCCATTGTGCAACCATGAGCCCCATGGCTAACTAATCTCCAAGCAAAGAGAATGGGTGAATCCCTAGGTGTAGTTGTTTCTATTTCCCTTATTTGATTCAATTGTAATAGAGCTTTAACGTTCAAACATTATTATGATTTACTTTTTAATCTAATTATAAGATTTCATCAAATCCAGTGATTGTATCTTTTTTTCCTTGATATAGATTTAGTCATGCTTTCTTTATGTCAAGATTATTTGGGTATGATTAAGTCCGGTAGATCTAGCTTTTAGGTTTGTCCGTTACTACAATATTGTCATCAAATATATGTTGTCGTTTCTTGATAAACTTAAAGGATAGATCATGTGTGCATGAATTGAAAATAAAAGTATTTCATAACAATCAAATTAGGGTTTATATATGTGCTTTAATTGAATATTTGTCGATTGCTTGTTTGGGATGTGAAACTTGCAATCGAGATAAAAACAACTGAATCAAGTTAGGATTAGGGCAACAAACCTAGGGAGGATTCCCGGATCCTTGTTGCTCTCCTATTATATTTCACAATCTACTTTACACAATTGTTTCACAATCAAATTTAGATTCTCTATTTAATTTGATCATATTGTCTCATATTAAAGTTTACATCTTTCTTTATAGTTAATTTGTCTCTCTGTGAAATCAACACCCCAAAGCTATACTACAACACCGCGTTATGTTTTGGGCGTAATCAGGTGTGTCTGCTATCCTAATCTCATTGCCAATGCTCCCCACAAACTTGTACCTAGATCCAAAGAACGTGTCTTCCTCGGCTGTGCTCAAAATTACAAAGGATATAGGTGCCAAGATGCCTCCACTGGTAGTGTCTATACCAATCGTCACATTGTCTTCCATGAACTATCTTTTCCCTATCCTACTCTTGCTACACCCGTCCCCTCAACTATAGCTAATCACTCTATTAGTCCCCCACTTATACTTACTATTTTCGAACCATTACATCAACCTTTTCCTTCCCCACCCATATCTTAAATCACTCATACTCTTTGTCTTTTTTGTTCCTAGTCTTCCTTCCCCACCATCGGTTCCTATTGCATCGCTGCCTCCTACTTCGGCCTCTACTCCTGTGGCTCTCCTTTCCTCTACTATCAACCAACCTTCACAACTAATGTCTCCTCCATTGTTGTCTTATTTACCTAAATCCTTAGCACTACTTCTTTCAATCCAATTATCCTTCCCTCTCTTGAACCAGACTCCTTCCACCTCTACGCTTCCTCCACAATCCATCCCTACCCCTTGTCATCCCATTATCACTCGTTCTAAAACTGGTATTCACAAACCCAAACAATTACTTTCTCTTTCCACAACTACCCACCAAAGTAAACCCACTTATTTTTCTTAAGCAAATAAAGATCCCGAGTGGTGGTCCGTTATGTTTGAAGAATTATTGCTCTTTTAACTAACCACACTTAGGAGCTAGTTCCATATGATCCAATGAAAAATTTAGTTAGGTGTAAGTGGATTTACAGGATTAAATATTAGGCTAATGGCTTTGTAGAGCACTACAAAATGAGGTTGGTCACTCAAGGATTCCACCAACAACCAGATATTGACTATCATGAAACTTTTAATCCTATTATTCAACCTACTACTACACACACTATTTTATCCTAAGCCATTTCTCATTTGTGGGTTATTAGACAACTAGATGTTAAGAATACTTTTCTTCATGGTTATCTTAATGAAGTTGTGTACATGAAACAACCTCCTGGTTTTGTTGATACCATTCGTCCAAATCATGTCTGTAAATTATGCAAAGTCATTTATGGTCTGAAATAGGCTCCTAAGACTTGGCTTCACCATTTTAGTTCATGATATTTCTTACTATTGGAAGTTTATAAACTCTAAAAATACTTCAAATAACTTTCAGAATACAACTAATTCATTTTTGTAGATTTTTTATTCTTCCTCCTCTTCTAAAATTTGAAAGAGAACTTAAAGGAGAACTTTTAAATTTGCTCTCAGAGATTCACAGTGACTTTGAGTATCCTGGAGGATTATTAGTATGAACTCATAGCAATCAAGTGAGGACAAATAAAACCTTAAAGACAAAGTTAACACGCATCTCAAAGTCTTTCAATTTTCTATAATTTTTAGACTCTATATCCACAAATTTCTCCAACAATTTTAAAGATTTATCACTTACTGAAAAGATGGATACGAAGTCTATCAGAGTGATGAATCAGGACATAGTGAAGCTTGATCGATTCGATGGTAACAACTTTGCTCGCTGGCAAGATAAAATGATTTTTTTGCCTACTCTATTGAAGATTTATTATGTATTGGATCTGAACTTACCTCATGTACTAGAAAATCCAAAACCAAGTGATGATGGAGTTCCATCCACTGTAGAAGATATTGAAAAGCTCTGTTTAGAGATAAAGAAGCGCGAGGAAGATGACTTGATGTGTCGAGGACATATCTTGAACACCCTGCCATATCGTCTTTATGACTTGTTCTCAGAAGTCAAGTCTACAAAAGACTTATGGAATCAACTAGAATTCATGTACAAGGCTATGGAAGAAGGTACAAACAAATATTCCATTTTTAAGAACTTTGAAATTCTTATGGATGATAACAAACCAACACTTGAGCAAGTCCTTGAATTGCAAGTACTGGTTAATAAAATTTGTTCTTAAAAAATAATTCTTCCTGAAGCTTTTTAAGTGGACGCAGTTATTTCCAAACTGTCTTCCTCTTGGAAAGATTATGGTAAAAAATTAGTACATATAACCGAGGAATTCACAATGAAACAAATTCAAAAACATCTTCGTATAGAAGATGAGTCAAGTTGACATGATAACATGAATTTTGTTCCATTTGAGTCTAAAGTTAATTTCTTGAATGAGAATCAATCTAAGAATCAGTACTTGCAAGCCAAGAAAAACGACTATAGTTTAAGAAAAAGAAATCCCAAAATAAAATGAAGAAGGGAGACTACCTTGTTAGCGAAAAAAAGGTACATCAGTTTGCCAAATAGGCATCCTAAGACCAACCTAAATGGTAAGACAAACAAGGTGGAAGAGCTATTTATGGCCAAGATCTCTGAGATTAACATGGCTACTGAAAAATCTGATTGGTAGCTCGATTCAAGAGTAACTGTTAATCTCTGCAAAGACAAGTCCTCATTTAAGAAATTTGAGGAAGCGACTGGTAAAATGCAAATGGGAAATGGTGAATGTTTCCAAGTGATTGGAAAAGGAACTGTTGAGATCGACTTCACATCCGAAAAAGTGTTAACCCTAATTGTTTTCATTAAGATATATGTGAATTAAATGGTATGCTTACTTGTGGTGGTAGAAGATACTTCATTACTTTTGTTGATGACTTTAATAGATACATGTATGCATATTTGTTAAGAACAAAAGATGAAGCCTTTGGCAAGTGTAATAAATTTAAGGCTGAAGTTGAAAATCAATTGGAAAAAAAAAATCAAAATTCTTGAATCAGATAAAGGTGGAGAATACTTTATGCCTAAATTTTGTGAAGAGGATGGTATCATCCATCAAGTTAGAGCACCTTATACACCACAACAAAATGTTTTAGCATGGAGAAATAATAGGATTTTAGTTGAAAAGGTGAATTGAATGCTCATGAATGCTAAGTTACCTATTGGTTTGTGGGGTGAGGCATTACTTACTGTTGGCTATATACATACTTGAGTAACATCTAAGAAAGGCAACATTAGTCCTTATGAATTATGGAAAAGATGAAAACCAAATTTAGATTACTTAAAAGTGTGGGGGTGCCTAGCATAATATAGAGTCCAGGACCATAAAAAAACTAAGTTAGGACCTAGGGCTATTAAAATTATATTTGTGGGATATACTAAAAATAGTAAGGTCTATAGGCTCCTTGATTTAGATTCTAACTTATAATTGAGTCTCAGGATGTAGAATTTTTTTAGAATAAATTTTCTACTGATTTTGTGAATGTTGATGAAAATAGTCAAGTTTCTTTGTCTAACGAGAATATGAGTTTAGAATCTCAAGAGAAAGATACTAAAATATCTAAAGATTAATATGAACCTAGAAGAAGCACGAAAGTAAGGAAAAAGAAGGATTTAAGTCCAAATTTTATTTCTTCTTAAGCCATAGTATTCTTGGTTAAAAGAGATAGGAATAATTATGTTCTTAATCAAATTTCTATAGTGCTAAATCTAAAAGGTGACCCTAAGACTTTTAGAGAGGTTATGTCATCGAGAGATGCTTTTTTTTTTTACCAGTTAATGATAAAATAAACTCAATAATGAGCAACAACACTTGGGTGCTGGTTGATCTACCCAATGGATCAAAACCCATTGGATGTAAGTGGGTCTTTAGAAGAAAATATAATACCTATGTCTCTATTCAATCCTTCGAGCGTAAACTAGTTGCTAAAGTTTTTTTAACAAATGAAAGGAATTGATTGTTTTAATACATAAGCACATGTTGCATGCATAAGTTCTATTAGAATATTTATTGCATTAGCATCCATACATCATTTGTATATTCATCAAAAAGATGTTAAAACTACTTTCTTAAATGGAGACTTAAATGAAGAGGTCTATATGGAACAACCGGAAGGGTTTGTTCTTCCTGGAATTGAGAAGAAAGTTTGTAAGTTAATTAAGTCATTATATGGATTAAAACATGCACCTAAACAATGGAACGAAAAATTTGACTTTGTTATTTTTTCGCTTGGTTTTATACATAATAATATTGATAAGTGTATCTATTCAAAATTTACTAAAGAATATGGAGTATTAAATTTTCTGTATATGTAGATGACATGTTAATCATTGGAACAAACATGCTTAGTGAGAATGAAACTGAGAAATGCTTGTCATATGGTTTTAAAATATAGATTTAAGTGAAGTAGATATCATACTAGGTATTAAAGTTAGAAAGTATAGCGGGGGTTATGGTTTGTGTCAAACTTATTACATTGAGAAGGTACTAAATAAATTTTAGCATCTTAATATTAAGGAATTAAATACTCCTTTTGATTGAATTATTAAGGAGGTAAATAATATACGGAGATTAGTAGCACAGCTTGAGTATGCTAGAGCTATTGGTTCTTTAATGTATGCCATGCATTGCACTAGGCCTGATATTTCATTTACTATATGTACACTTAGTAGGTATATAGATAATCCTAGTGTAGAGCATTGGAAGGCCATTGGTAGAGTTTTTGGTTATCTCAAGAAAACAATAGACTTGGAGTTGTTCTACAGTGGCTATCTGGCTATATTATAGGGATACACCTATCCAAGTTGGATTACCAACATTAAGGATAATAAAATCCACCTCTGGATGGTTGTTTACCCTTGGTGAAGGAGCTAGCTGTTTCTTTGATGAGCAAGAATAGACTTGTATTTCTCACTCAACAATAGAATATGAATTTATAACCTTAGCATCGATTGGGAAAGATGCAGAAACGATAATTACTTATTGTTGACTATAAGTCTGTGGCCACATCATATGCCTCAAATTTCCATTCACTATGATAGTGAAGCCACACTTTTAAGAGTATATAATAGTATCGATAATTGTAAGTTCTGACACATCAGTCTGAGGCACGAGTATGTAAGATAAGTATGTAAAAACTTGGTTGATTCTTTCACTAAAGCTCTCTTTAAGGAGTTGGTGAGAATGAAAATATTAGAAATAGGGTTGAAACCTTTGAAAAAGAATCACCAATAATGGTAACCCAACTTTATTTCTAGCAGTACACTAGTCGTAAAGTTTAATAGGGAAAAACAAGTTATTGATAAGTGGTTGTTTGAATATTGACAAGTTGTTAGCCCCTAAGTGGTTAGTATTTCCCGTTACTTTCTTGTGTAAGGATAAGTTACACTCTTAATGAAGTCTATTACAGAATCATAGTGTGTTCTAGTAGCGGAAACATATTGTAGACTTTACGTATATAAACTTAGAAGTGATGCCGCTTCTTAAGAGATTTTTAAAGTCTACTCTCAAGAGAGTTAATGAACTAGGATCAAGCACATAACCATAATAGTGCTAAGTAAATAATAGAGTTTCTCACTGAAACATGAGAGTGATATATGTGTAGTATCTTGGATTCTATAACAAAGAGTTCCTATTTAAAGCTATTAAGCAATTAGATACTCTATAAAGTCTTAAAGTACTTACACTAAGTAAAAATTAAAATCGAAAGATATCTTTATATATGTATATCAATCTCTGATGACTTTGGTTGTATAATTTTTTAAAATTTTACACTACAAACTGAAGTTTTGTTTTCAAACAAAAGGTGGGAGATGGTTGAAATTTTTGTTTTAAAACAAAGACAATCCTTCATCAAGGATAGAAGGATTAGACTTCCAAGCAAGCTGTTCAAGTTTAAATAATTTTCTCCACTATATTGAATAAACCCCACCATGAAACACAAACCGATAATTAATTAAACATCGGGACAAATACTAGACAAGACAAAAAATAACAAATCGCAAAAATAGCAAAGAACAATCAAAGAAAAACAAATACAATTAAGAGAACAATAAGACAAAAAACCTTGAGAGGTAATTGGATCCCATACTATTTTTCTTTGAATTGCCATGAATAACAACTTTGTGATCCCAGTTGGTTATAGCTCCACCAATCTAAGAGCATGTTGAGAACCAAGAATATTCTTATGTAATGAACAAAAGTGCTTCATTACCTTACTTTTTTTTTACATATTTTTTCAATAAACAAAATTTCATCTCAGGCTGAGTTTATATGAGAGGGATTTTTTAGTTCACTGAGAGAACTAGTATTCCTTTCTTCACATTGGTGTGGGCCCCATACAAGTGGTCCCACATTTATATCATAGCAAACTACTAAAATTCTGACGTATTGAATGGCTTTCATTTCTATGGGCCGAAAACTTAACTTTGGTATCATATTTAAAAGTTTACTTCAAGATAACTTTTTTAATTTGTCAATTTTTATTTAACTTTGTTAAAGAATTATAGTATTTAATCCTTTATGTGACTTGGGTAATTTTAAAATTTAATTGTAGACCCTTAAATTTTACATCTCTGCTTCAAAATAAATGGTAATGTTATTGATGGTTATATCCCATGGCATGCATGAATTTCATATACAATTTTTATTTTTTATTTTTTTTTGGGTTCATCAAGTTGTGCTTTTGCTTTAGCATCTGCAAGGTGATATACCTTTTGTATAAGTAGGACATAATTTTTTTAACAACAAAGAAAATTTTAATTAATTAAAAGCATCACAAGATGCAAAGATTACATATAATACCAACGCTTTCTAATGTATGGATGTATCCTCTATTCTATTTTTATGGGAGCTTAATATAGCTAATCAACTATATTTATTTGCCTATAAGAAAAGGTTAGCGATTTTTGATATGACAATAATTTTTTGCTTATAAAAAACTACAATTATTAATAATTGTTTCCTTATAACCTCCAAGGCCAGAGATTTTCTCATTTTTGTTTTGTATCGTGGAACATAGCTTCTATATTTAGAGCTACACCGTGGAACATAGCTTTCAAATTTGTAATTATTAAAACAAAATAAAAAAAAAAACTAGTCACACCTGGCCTCATTTTCTCAAGAAAATACGATTCTAACATTCATCATACCTAATTAATACTCAGGGAAGTTAATGAATATAAAAGAGAGATGACTTAGAGACAGTACCCTCTCTCCTCTCTCCCTCTCTCCCTCTCTTTCTTCCTATCCTTCTGAATTATATTCAATCGTAAGTGAATTATACTTTCTAAATAATCTCTAAACGTGTGATAGTGAAAATTTGAAAATGGTGAGGATTAGAAATTTTCTTCTCTTTCATATAAGCTATGATTTCAGCCCAAAAAAATATCTATTTAATTTAAATTGACATTTCCTTCTCTTCTTCTTGTATATATATTATCAAAAGTACTTCACACGTAAAAGACTATCGATTCAAGAATTTCATATTGAAAAAAAGGCATCTTCTTAGAAGTAACAAATTTTCTAGCTAAATTCAATGATAAGAGTACTTACACCTATACATGTATGTATAGGAGGGGAGGCATTCATGACACAACGATAATTTCAAAACGGCCATTAGTTTCACCTTCTTCTGATCGTCAATAGGTATGCTTTCTTCTTTAGAATTCACTTTATTTATTTTATATATGCATGGAACGCATATTGATTAACTTGAAATAGAGCTAATAAATTTAAAATCCTATTTTGGTGCGAAGTTACATGTGAGGGAAAATTCATAGATGTGTAACGCGACTTCATTTATTTTATAACATGCAAGAGTATGTTCACTTTAAGTATTATATATAAATATACACACACATGAAATGAAGCTAGTAAATTTAAAATCATATTTTGCCGCGAAATTACGTGCGAAGGAAAGTTTATAAATTTGTAACCAGACTTCCAAATTGAGCTAGAATTCAGGCTGCTCATACTGAGTAATCGATGTGGGATTATTGCAACTTCCAAAAGTGGTTTATCCCACATCGCTAGCATGTAAAGGAGGGGAGGCAACCTTCTTGTACTAATATAACTCCTTTCTTGTTACCTCTTTCACTTACCATTAATCCCACATGGGTAACAAACCAAAGAACAAGAGAAAATGTTCTCTATTAAAGGCTTGTTAAGCTTTCTTTATTGCAAAGGTTGTGATGATAATCCTCCCCTAGTCATGGGTTCAAATATTTTTTTACACTTTCTAAATATATATTCTTTGAAGTATTATATATAATTGAGTTTCATGGGTAACCGAAGGTCATTACCCGAAACTTACTTGAAACTATAAAAACCCATGAAAAACTATTTGAAACCATTTAAAACTATCCAAAACTAGTTAAACGGGTTTGGGGTAGATCGTATAACCGCCAAAACCCGCAAATTGCCATTCCTAACCACGTCTAAGTCTAAAATTTTCAGACTTACTTTTTGTTGTTTTAAAACTTTTCCTTTTTTTCAGCACATCATCTTGATCTAGCTATCACTTTTGGGGTATTTGTTTAGGCGACTCTGGTTCGACCCCATTCTCATCAATGTAAAAAAAAAAACTATAAACTATATTTTCAACCAATCACTTTATTTCGTTGCAAACTTTTTACTGATCTGATCATGGTTACCGGGATTTCTATACCACATTCGAATCGTGATAAAGATCTTTGTTCTGATTTGTTGTGTATTCAAGCACAAGATCTCTAAAATTTACGATCTAATTTTTTTTTAAGACTTTTAGCCAACAATTGAAAAAAAAAAAAATTCTAGACACAAGAAATGATTTAAGAGAATGTTCATACATTATTTTTAAATTTATGTTTTCTAATATTATGTTTGTTGATTTTATTATATTGTCAAAACTCTAATAGATTCTAAACTATTATAATGCACACAGTTCTATTTAAATTATACTCATAAATATATCTAATATCCTAATTTTATACATGTACTTATACATAATAAAAATCATTTAAGTTTATCCCCAATGTACCACGTACGAGGTGGGTAATGTACCACGTTCCTATTGCAATTTTTGTTATAAAACAAAGACAAACGATTGCGTTTGAGGGACAGTGTCATTTTGGATAGAAACTTTTCTCAATTGACTGTCAAAAGTGATTGTTGGTATTTGTCTAAGGTTTAAACATGGTTAAGGTTTAAACAAGGTTGGAAGAATAAATTTCAGCATGTTAAAGGAATGCACACAAGTGTGTGCCTCACTTTGGGTGTGTGCACACCTTTCCTTTCTCCAAGACAAAGAAGTGCACACAGCTGTGAAGGGTCCAGCTTCAGTGTGCGCCACAGCCCTACTCCTCCCAGGCCGCAGCACCCAACAAGTGAGGATGCTGGAGGAAGCCCAAGGCTGCAATGCCCCCTCCTCAAGGCCACGACGCCCAGTAAGTGGTGAAAAGGGGTTTTGCCCAAGGCTGCAGCGCTCCCTGTTCAGTGCCTAGGCTCTAGGCACACTGATGCATACATGATTAACTTGATTCAGTCTTTTGTTAACTACATGGGTGCAAGTCCAAAATGAACAGCATCACTTAGGATTGATGGAGGGCCATGGTTGATTGGTCATCAAGATCTAAGGGTGGAGAATGATACTCAAGATTGAACAAGAAGTTGGTGCACTATATAAAGGGTCACCTAGGTTCAATCTCAAGAGAATGAAATGTGAAAGACATTATGACAAGACACAAGAGTGTGTGTGAATGAGAGAATTGTGTAAGAGTGCAAAGGCACAGACATACAAGAGAGACTCATTAGAGAGGCTGGTTGTAAAGAGAGAGATTAGTATAGAAAGTGATTAGGTCTTTCTTGTTCCCTTCTTTGCTTCTTCAAGAACTCGAGTTTCTTGAAAAGGGTTGCTATGACTTGTAAGAACCATTGAGATTTAGTGTAGAGAGTTCAGAGGAACTCACGGGGACGTAGGCTATTACCAAACCTCGTTAACAATTCGCTTGTCTTCTTTTCTTTCTTGCTTTCGTTTGCTGTTTCATTTCATTACAATTTATTCTAGACTTGGGTGTTTGGAAGATCACCTGGGCATCTTGTCAAGGTGATTTCCAACAGTGCTATCAAAGCTAGAGGAGATACCACAACAGTGGTATCAGAGCTTTGGATAGCGGGATTAGAGCCAAGATTGGCAGGTATCGGAGTAAGAACAGAAGGTGACGGAGTCAAAACTCCAAGAATCAGAGGTCAACTTCTTGGGTGATTCAAGAACAGAGTTAAGATCTATATCTGATCATGTTCTTGAGGTGAATCAAGGACAGAGTTAAGATCAATATCTGATCGTATTCTTGAGGGTGATTCAAGAACAGAGTAAAGATCAGGATCTGATTGTGTTCTTGAGATTGATTCAAGAACAGTATTAAGATCAATCTTCGATCTGTGTTCTTGAGGTTTAGAAGAAGTTGGAAAGCATTTGTGGGTGCTGTATAAATTAAGGGATCTTCTCCGCAAGATAGGTTCAAATTTTGGTATTGAGAAGTTTGATGGAAAGGGAGATTTTTCCCTATGGAAGCGGAAGATCAAGGTTGTTCTTATGCAACGAAAGTGGACTTGACGATTGGAGAAGATGATGCTTTTCCAACAAGTACCACGGAGGACCAGTGGAATGAGATGAAGAAGATGGCATATAACACCGTCTTCTTGCACTTGTCGGATAATGTCACAAGGGAGTGCGGAGACTCGGAAGATCCAACTGCAATTTGGAAGAAATTAGATGAGTTGTTTCTTGCCAAGACTCTCCCTAACAAAAGGTAACTTCATAAATGAATCTTTGCTTTTAAATTGAATCCTAATAAAGAGTTGCAAGATAATCTTGGTGCCAAGATAAGAAGTGCATCAAGTGGTAAAGGGCTATTCTTTAAAGGAAGGCCAACAACTCGGTATGGCAGCAACCATGGCTACTACCAGGACAGAGGTAGAGAAGAGAGCTATGGGAGAGTGCACAGCAACATCCATGGCTACTACCGAGACAGAGGTAAAAGAGAGAGCCATGGGAGAGTGCACAACAACATCCATGGCTACTACCGGGATAGAGGTAGAGGAGAGAGCCATGGGAGTGTGCACAACAACATCCATGGCTACTACCGGGATAGAGATAGAGGAGAGAGCCATGGGAGAGTGCACAGCAACATGCATGGCTACTACCGGGATAGAGATAGATGAGAGAGTCATGGGAGAGTGCACAACAACATGCATGGCTACTACCGGGACAGAGGTAGAGGAGAGAACCATGGTAGATGTTTCTGCGACTATAAAGATGGTCATGTGAAGAAAGATTACAAGGAGAAGATGAGGGATGAGGAAAGAAGCCAAGAATGGAGAGGCTTCGGTTGCCAAGGAAGAACAAAAAGATAATGACGATCTTGTTATGTGCTCAAGTGTGAGCAAGGGGCAAGAAGGCAACGGGAAATGGATCTTGGATTTCGGGTGCACTCATCACGTGTGCCCTCATCGAAGTTGGTTCAAGAATTTCAAGGAAACCAATGATGAAAGAGTTTTCTTAAGGAATGATATTTCTTACCAAGTGAGGGGCACGGGTGATATCCAGGTGAGGATGTTTGATGGAATAACAAGGCTGCTGAAAAATATGAGACATCTCTTGGATTTGAGGAGGAATTTGATCTCATTGGGGCAACTGGATTCCATGGGATACACATACAAGATAGAGGGAGGAAAGATCAAGGTAGCCAACGGATCTTTGGTAGTGATCAAAGTAGCATTGAAGGATGGTCTCTATGAGATGATCGGAGACATGGAGATCAAGGATCAAGCAGCAAGCTTGATGGCTGAGATGGATGAGGCAGCCCTTTGGCACACTTTCTTGGGACATATGAGCTAAGAGAGCTTGAAGTTCTCAGCAAGGATGGCCTACTTGGAGAAAACTAACCCTGTAGGGGCTAGTGAGCAAACCAGTTTGGTATTTGTGGAGCATAGCATCAAGGAGAATTCAGTTCAAGTAGAGCAAGGAAGGCAAGAGGGTTCGGACCAGGCAGAGCCCATTGATGAATGCCAAGCTCAGGACACTTATGAGGAGGCTGAACTGAAAGAGGATGATGCAGGGAGTCGGAAGGACTATCAGCTCACAAGAGACCAGGAAAGAAGGCTGGTTGGACCACTTTCAAGATATGGTTTTGCGGATGCTGTGGATGCAGCAGCTCCTTGGATAGAAGGAGAGATGAGTGAACAAGAGACTTACATTGATGCTGTGGGATGTAAAGATTCACCAAGATGGAAGCTAGCTATGGAAGAAGAAATGGATTCTTTGAGGAAGAACAACTTCTAGGAATTGTGCACATTCCGGGAAATCAGAGAGTTGTGGATTGTATGTGGACTTACAAGGTCAAAGAAGGGTACCCTCTAGGAGATGAAGTCTGGAACAAGGCTAAGCTGGTGGCGAATGGGTTCACGAGAAGAGAAGACATAGATTTCACTGAAGCTTTCTCACTTGGACACAAGGTGGAGAAAATGGTGAGTATCCTCATCTATGTCGTTGATATATGGTGGGTGTCGAATCCAAAAAATAATAAAATTCTCACTCTCAAAAAATTCAAATTGTAACAGTGATGAGTAAGGTCGTATCCACAGGGATTGGGTATATTTATTTTAATGAAAATTAAAGCGAAGAAAAAGGGGGTTTGAAATTTCGGTGTGAAATAAAAGAGAAAGCAATTATAATCAACTAAAAACTAAGGAGAAATCAATATCAGGCAAATATCCAGCCAAAGGTATAATTTCATAATTGGTTCAGAGAATTGATCACAGATACAAGGATAAAATCTTCTATTCTTCACTAAATTGGTTATGGTTGTTAACAAGCTCTAACAACCTATCTCTCCTTACTTTCTCGATAACCAAAACAAGCTCTTTGATTACTTCCCTTGTTAATAAACAACCCTAAACAAGGTCTTAGGATTTAATCTATCGACAACATTAATAATTAGAGAGACTACCAATTCTAGCCAACAAATACACAGGCTCGATTCATTTAGACTAGGTTATATATCTCCATAACATAAATCGAAAATCTCTCTATAATCAACTTTGTTATTTTACCACTAATATTAGAACAATTAAAAAATTACGGATTTAAAGTTCTAAATGGCAATTTATTGACCTGATAATTGAACAACGGGCCCTTTGCATCAATCAACCAAGACAATAATTTTTAATAAACACAGAAGATATATAAATAGAGAAGAAATAAAAGAGCAATAAAATTATTTAGATCTCACAATTCTTGAAGAACCAAAACTTCAATTATCCTTCAGCCAGAAGAAAAGTATTTAGCTACTCATAATTAAAAGAAAACCTAAAGAAAAGAGAAGAGGAATTTTCTGTTCAACAACCGTGCCTTCTATCTGAGATCTCCTTTTTCGTTCGGCTAGCGCCCTTGAACCAGCGCTGTAGCTGTGAGCTTCGACTTTTCTTCACAAATTTCTTGATTTTGGATTCAATTTGATTTAACTCTTCAATCTACTCCATAAAATACAAAACATAATCAGAATCCAAGATTTAAGCATTTATAACATTAAAACATGAGGAAATATAACAAACATATAGATATTATGAATCCTTATCAAATTCCCCCACACTTAAACAATGCTTGTCCTCAAGCATACAATAGCTCAAGTTTGTCACCTTTTCTCATCATCGTTCCTTCTTCTACCTTTACTCATCCTCTATAATCCAAATTATCATGCCTTAAATATTTAAATCTAAAGACAAATAAGAAATGAACAATTTCATAGTGTAAATTCTTATAAACCACACCATGAACAATCACCTCAATGATCTTCTCGAAATCAAAATGCAAAAGGATCTAACACCCTCTCATTGGATTCACTCAATACACTCAAAGTGTTTAGGGTATCAATGAACTCTCAAGTCAAATCATAGAAGATCTTTACCATAAGCTTGCTAATATATCACATCAATGGATTGAATTGAATGCAAAGAATCTAAGGGTCTTAAATGGATTGTAACAGGGCTTAGGTAAGGTGTGGTGAGAAGGAATTTTTAGGTACTTTTATCAAAGAAATTATACCCACTTCTCCACACAAAGCACAACTCAATAACGTCAAATGTTTTCTTCAATCAATTCATCCAAATAATTAAAATTGCACAACTTTTCTCTTTTTTTGGCCGACTATTTTTTTTTTCTTTTTCTCTGGCCGCCTATTTTCTTTTTTTTTTTCCATTCTTTTTGCAATTCAAGGCACTTGTAACTTGAATCACTTTATTCCCAGCATCTTTCAATCCTTTCAAAGATAATTTGAAGCTTCATGTGAACAAGCTAGTACGATCTTTCAATTAGAGGTTCAAAAGAGGGAAAACGACAAAAGAATGGGTTGACATTGCTTATACCATGGTTAGCTTCCAACAAAAAGGCCAAGGTTCAAAATTGGCTTTCTATAGTAAAAATCAAGGTAGGCTTTTGAAGATAGCTAAATGACTCCACCTAAATGCCCTTATTAATTCAATGCATCCAATTCAACAATGTAGTTTCTTGACATGTATAACAAAGAAAGTTCTAGAAAAATCAACTATGTATGATAATCACTCAACTAACAAAATGGAGTATAATATAATATGAATGCTCATTGGCTCAAAAGCGCACAAAAAAGGTCATGTGCATTAGATCCCACACACTTTTCATTCAATCAATTATCAAGAGCAATTAATCACTGTGTAGTAAATAAGAATTCAACCATTCATGCTAATCCCTTATTATGCCTCAATTTATCTCAATAATTCACAACAATCTAGATCATTTAAGACAAGCATCGACAGAATCTAGAATTCAGAATAGAATGATCACAAACAAGGACTAAAGTATCACTTGGATTTTTGAAAATTTTCTTGAAAAATGACACAAAAATTTGATCAAAATGGAGCTAAAAGTGAAGTTCGAAGTAAAATCAAATTCATATGTCAACGACCCTCCCCCACACTTAATCCATACATTGTCCGCAATGTATCAAAAATAGATGCTCAAAAACTATAAAAGAACAAGAGTAAGTAGAAAACTCCCCTGAAAATGTTGAGCATCAACCAAGATATCAGTCACGTGCTTGGGGGTGAAGGTGGTGTGAATCCCATGTAAGCAAGGAAAGCTGTCATGTTCCTGTCTAATCTGGAAACATGGTCTTCGAGTCTCGCAAGTTGATCACCAAAATAAAATAAAAACAAAGTATAAAACAAAGAAAACAAGGAGAGTAAGACGAAAAGTTGGGTTGCCTCCCAAAAGTGTCGTTCTTTAACGTCTTTGGCTAGACGTTGCCACCTCTTAATCGCCATAAGTCGGACATTCCAAAATAATTTGATCAACATTATACACTTGAAAATCTTCATAAAAAGGTTTCAAACGATGACCATTGACCTTAAAAGTTTTACCTGTATCCGAACTTTGTATTTCAACTGCACCATGAAGAAATATATTATTAACAATAAAAGGACCTACCCATCTAGAACGCAATTTACCAGGAAATAACTTCAGTCTAGAGTGATAAAGTAAAACTTTCTGATCAATAGAAATTTAATTCCTAGAAACTAGTTGATTATGAAATGCTTTGGTCTTTTCTTTGTATACTATCGAGCTTTCATAGGCATCATTACGGATTTCCTTCAATTCTTGCAATTGTAATTTCCTTTGTCCTCCTGATTCATCCATTCCCATGTTGCAATGCTCGACAGCCCAATATGCCTTGTGTTCTAGTTCGACTGGGAGATGACATGGTTTGCCAAATACCAAGCGGTAAGGAGACATACCTATGGGGGTCTTATAGGCTGTTCGGTAGGCCCATAGTGCATCATCAAGCCGCATACTCCAATCCTTCCTCTTTGGGTTGACAGTTTTCTCAAGTATGAACTTGATCTCTCTATCCGATACTTCAGCTTACCCATTTGTTTGTGGATGATAAGCAGTGGAGATGCGTTGGGTAACATTATATTTCTTAAATAAAGCCCCCACTACTCTGTTGCAGAAATGAGTCCCATGATCACTGATTATAGCTCATGGTGTCCCGAACCTGACAAAAATATGAGATTTGACAAAATCTACAACAACTTTAGCATCTTCAGTCCGAGTAACCTCAGATTCTACCCATTTTGAAACATAATCCACAACAAGAATGATGTAAACATTACCATAAGAAGAAGGAAAATGGTCCATGAAATCAATACCCCACACATCAAATATTTCACAAACAAGAATAGGGGTGAGTGGTATTTGGTCTCTATGCCCTAAATTTCCAGTTTCTGACACTGTTCACATGTTTTACAAAACATATATGAATCATGAAACAAAGTAAGCCAAAAAAATCCACATTCTAACACTTTACGAGCTGTTCTTTTGGGATCAAAATGTCCTCCGCATGCATATGAATGGCAAAATTTCAAAACAGAAGAAGTTTCTTGTTGAGAGACGCACCTTGAAATAATTTGATCATAACAATGTTTCCACAGATAAGGATCATCCCAAACATAATATTTAGCATCACTTTTGATTTTATCTCTTTGAGCTCTAGACAAATCATCTGGCAGTTTTCTAGTAACTAGATAATTAACCATATCAGCATACCAGGGGATTAACTTTTCAATAGAAAAGAGATACTCATATGGAAAGTCATCTTGTAATGGTGATGGTTCTTCATTTGTGGGTAATCTACTGAGATGATCTGCGACCAAATTCTCTGCACCTTTTTTATCGCGTATCTCCAAATTGAACTCTTGTAGCAAAAGTATCCACCGAATGAGTCTGGGTTTTGCCTCATTCTTTGACAGTAAATACTTGAGAGCTGCATGATCAGAATAAACAATTACTTTAGTGCCAAGTAAATATGGACAAAATTTTTCTAAAGCAAAAACAATAGCTAGAAGTTCTTTTTCTATCGTTGAATAGTTCCTCTGCGCACTATCAAGTGTTCTTGAAGCATAGTAGATGGCATGAAAACTCATCCAACTTGTTGTCCAAGAACAGCGCCAACTGCATGATTGCTTGCATCAGACATGATTTTGAATGGAAGATCCCAATTCGGTGGCCGGATAATTGGCGTCGAGGTCAGCATATCCTTCAACTTATCGAATGCACCTTTTCACACCTCATCAAATTCGAACACCACATCTTTTTACAATAACCTACATAAAGGTTGAGTGATTTTGGAAAAATCCTTGATAAAGCGTCGATAAAATCCTGCATGTCGAAGAAAATAGCGAATTTCCCGCACACTTGCGGGGTAAGGCAAAGATTTGATAATTTCTATCTTAGCTTTATCAACTTCAATTCCCTTAGAAGATACAATATGGCCTAGAATAATACCTTGATCAACCATAAAGTGACACTTTTCATAATTAAGAACAAGATTCGTTTCTATGCATCTTTTAAGCACTTTTGTAAGGTTAGTTAAACAAGTATCAAAAGAATTACCATAGACTGTAAAGTCATCCATAAATACCTCTATGATATTTTCTATGTACTCTGAAAATATACTAACCATACACCTTTGAAATGTAGCAGGAGCGTTGCAAAGTCCAAATGGCATTCGTCGGTATGCAAAAGTGCCAAACGGGTATGTGAAGGTGGTTTTTTCTTGATCCTCCAGTGCGATTAGGATTTGATGAAAACCTGAATAACCATTAAGACAACAATAATGAGTACGACCAGCCAAACGTTCAAGCATTTGATCAATAAATGGAAGAGGAAAGTGGTATTTTCTAGTTAATGCATTTAACTTCCTATAATCTATACAAACCCGCCACCCGTTTTGAATTCGAGTGGGCACCAACTCACCATCAGGATTTTTTATTACTGTTATACCTGTTTTCTTTGGCACAATCTGAACCAGGCTTACCCATTTACTGTCTGAAATTGGATAGATCATACCTGCATCGAGAAGTTTCAAAATCTTTTTCTTTACCACTTCCATCATTGGTAGATTTAGTCGGCGTTGGGCTTCTCTAGACAGCTTACAATCATCCTCTAATAGTATCCTATGCATGCATATGGAAGGGCTCAATCCCTTAATGTCAGCTATAGTCCAGCCAATAGCCTCTTTATACTCTCTAAGCATCCGAATCAACTTTTCTTCCTATAATATGGAGAGTTTGTTTGAGATTACCACCGGAAGAGTTTATCCTTCTCCCAAAAATGCATATTTCAGATGATCTGGTAAGGGTTTCAATTCCAATTTCAGTGCCTGCACAATAGAAGGAAGAATTTTTGTGTGAGAAAGAGGCAACTCAATGTAAGACACATCATACCTTACAGGTTTAAGTGATTCTAATGCGTAGATTGCATCCTGCAGGTCGGACTCCAACACAAACTTCTTCATGATCTTCCGTAGCCCTTCAAGAGTGAGATGCCTGCTAAGTATAACTTTTAGCTTATCATCATCAATTAGATCAAAGATTTCCTACGCCAACGGGTCAATAACATCCATAACAAAAACAGAAGATACATCATTAGGGTACCTCATGGCGTCATAAATATTGAATTTAATAATTTCACCATCAAATTCAATTGTGAGTGTACCATCATGCACATCAATTTTTGTCCTAGATGTTTTTAGAAATGGTCTTCCTAATAACATTAGTGTTGAATTAGAAGAGTAATCTTCTTCCATGTCAAGAACATAAAAATCAGCAGGAAAGACCAACCCATTAACTTGTACTAAGATATCCTCCAAGACTTCTTCAGGATATACATTAGATCTATCAGCAAGTTGAATAATCACACCTGTTTCTTTTAATGGACCAAGATTCAAAGATGAATAAATAGAGAGAGGCATGACATTTATTGAAGCTCCTAGATCTAACATTGCTTTCTCAATCCTAACATCACCTAGTTTGCAAGGGATAGTAAACATACCTGGGTCCTTGCATTTTGGAGGTAATTTTTTCTAGAGGATAGCTGAAACATTTTCCCCCATACTTATCTTTTCATTACCTTTCAACTTCCTCTTGTTGGTGCACAACTCCTTGAGAAATTTAGCATATCGAGGCACTTGTTTAATTGCATCAAGTAAGGGAATATTTACCTCAACCTTGCGAAAAGTTTCAAGAATTCCCTTCTCTTCCTCTTCTTTTTTGGATTTAGTCAATCTAGTAGGAAATGGAGGATTTGTCACCAATACTTTTGGTTGTTCACTATCGAGTCCTCTAGGCTAATCAGTTTGAGGTCGAGGAGTAACTACTTCTTTTTCAATTTCTTCTCCACATGCTGCCTTACTGGGTTCCTTCAACTCCTTCCCGCTTCTCAAGGTACAAGTGTTCTTCTCATTCCAATATTGGCTGGTGTTTTAGAGAAAGGCTCTCAAATCTTCAGAGGTTGTTATAGAGAGAGAGGGTATACAAGATTGGGGTTTTAGGGCTTTGTAATTGGAGTTTTCTTGGGGAAAATTCCAAGGAAACATTTAGTTCTTATCTTTTTCTTTTCTTTTCTCTCATTCATCAAGAACACAAGGTTCTTGAAGAGGTGTTGCTGTAACTATAAGAACTCTATTGATTTAGTGCAGAGAGCTCAGAGGAGCTTACGGGGACGTAAGCAATTTGCTGAACCTCAATAATAATTGCTTGTGTTTTCTCTTTTGTGGTTTGATTCTTGTCTTGGTCCAAATCATTCTAGATTTGGGTGTTTGAAGGTCACAACCTGGGATTCTTAGGTGATTTTCAACAGTGGTATCAGAGCAAGGTTCCAAGAAACAAAGAAAACTTTTTGAGGTGATTCAAGAACTGTGTTAGGATCAAGATTTGATCGGGTTCTTGAGGTTTAGAAGTTAGAGAGAAGAGGTTTGGAAAGCAATTGTGGGTGTTACATAAATCTTGGGATTTTTTCTTGCAAGATAGGTTCAAACTTCATTGTTGAGAAGTTTAATAGAAAGGGAGACTTTGCCCTTTGGAAGCGGAAAATCAAGGCGGTTCTTATGTAACAAAAGGTGGACTTGGCGATTGGAGAAGAAGATGATTTTTCAGCAAGTATCACGGAGCTCCAGCGAAATGAGATGAAGAAGATGGCGTATAGAACTTTCTTTCTGCATGTGTCAGATAGTGTGACAAGGGAATGTGGAGATTAGGAAGATCAAGCTATTATTTGGAAAAAACTAGATGAGTTGTTTTTTACCAAAACTCTCCCTATTAAAATCTATCTTCTAAAACGTATCTTTGCTTTTAAAATGGATCCTAATAAAGAGTTACAAGATAATCTTGATGTGTTTTATAAACTAGCTCAAGATTTGGCTAGTTGTAGTATAACAATCCCGGATGAACTATTGGCTGTTTTATTGTTGAGTTCTCTTCCCGATTGTTTTGAAAGCTTGATTAATGCTATTGAATATGGAATAGATACACTAACCAAAAAAATTATGATTACTGCTATAAGGGCTCATGATTTCAAAGCCAAGATGAGAGAAGGATCAAGTGGAGAAGGTCTGCTCATTAGAAGAAGGCCTGCAACTCGGAATGGCAGCAACAACTATGGCAACTACCGGGATAAGCCAAAGGGTAGAGGACAAAGCCGTAGAAGATCACATTCTAAACCGAAGTTTGGAGGAAAGTGATGCTGCTACTGCAATAAAGAGGGCCATTTCAAGAAATATTACAAGAAGATGATAAGGGATGAGAAAGGAAGAGGCTATACCAAAAATAAAGAGGCTTCGATTGCCAAGGGAGAACAGCAAAATGATGATGTTCATATTGTGTGCTCAAATGTGAGCAAAAGGAAAAGCAGCAAGAAATAGATCTTGGATATCGGGTGCATTTATCATATGTGTCCTCACCGTGATTGGTTCAAGAATTTCAAGGAAACCAATGAAGGAAAGGTTTTCTTGGGGAACAATACTTCTTGCCAAGTGAGGGACATAGGAGATATCCAATTGAAGATATTTGATGGAGTTACAAGGCTGCTGCGGAATATAAGATATTTTTCGGATTTGAGAAGAAATTTGATCTCATTGGGATAGTTAGATTCTATGGGATACACATATAAAGCAGAGGGAGGAAAGATCAAGATAACCAAGGGAGCCTTGGTGGTAATCAAAGCAGCGATAAAGGATAGTCTCTATGAGATGATTGCAGAGACGGACATCAAGGATCAAGCAGCAAGCTTGATGGCTAACATTGATAAGGCGGTTCTTTGGCACAATCGCTGAGGACATATGAGCGAAAGGGGCTACAAGTTCTCAGCAATGATGGTTTTCTTGATGACGACAAGGTAGAAAAACTTTATTTCTGCAAGAGTTGTGTTCTTGGGAAGCAATATCAGGTTAGCTTCAACATCGAAGTGCACAAATCAAAGGGTATTCTTAACTACATTCATGTCGATCTTTGGGGACCAGCAAGAACACCAACACAAGGAGGTAATCTTTACTTTCTTTCTTTGATTGATGACTATTCTAGAAAGGTTTGGGTTTATTTATTTAAAAATAAATTTGATGCTTTGAATAAGTTCGTGGTGTGGAAAAATTTGTTGGAAACTCAAACGGGCAAGGTAGTTAAGGTTTTGAGAACCAATAATGGCTTAGAATTTTACAATCAGGATTTTGACAAATTTTGTGAGTTAAATGGGATTCTAAGACATAGAACAGTTGTGAAAACCTCTCAGCAAAATGGAGTTTCTGAGAGGATGAATAGGACCCATTTTAGACAAGGTTAGGTGTATGATTATTGGCTCCGGTTTACCTAAGTGTTTTTGGGGGGAACTTGTGTCTACTGCTACGTATTTGGTTAATAGATCACCCTCTAGAGCTTTGGACCTTAAGACTCCCGAGGAGATGTGAAGTGGAAAACCCCCTGAGTTAAGCAACCTTAGGACTTTTGGATGTACTGTGTTTGCACATCAAAAGGATGATAAACTTAGCCTAAGGTCTAGAAAGTGTGTGTTTCTATGATATGGTGAAGGAGTTAAGGGATATAGGTTGTGGTCCTTAGAACCAAAAGGAACTAAACTCATTATAAGTAGTCATATTTAATGAGCTGTTATTTCCCTACTTGGAGAAAACTAACCCTGCAGGGAAAAGTGAGCAAACCAGCCCGGTTTATGTGAAGCATAGCAAGAAAGAAAATTCGGTTCAGGTAGAACAAGGAAGGCAAGAGGGTTCGGATCAGATAGAGCCCATTGATGAAGGCCAAGCTCAAGACACCAAGAGGAGGTTGCACTAGAAGGAGATGATGTAGCAAATCAAAATGATTATCAGCTCACAAGAGACTGGGAAAGGAGGCAGATCAAACCACTTTTGAGATATGGTTTTGCGGATGTTATTGCAGCAGCTCTTTATTCAGAATGAAGGATAGTCAATTATGAACTAGAAACTTACTGTGATGCCATGAGAAGTAAGGATTCGTCAAGATGGAAGCTAGCTATGGAGGAGGAAATGCATTCTTTGAGGAAAAACAACTCTTGGGAATTGGTGTCTAAACCAGAAAAATAGAAAGTTGTGGATTGTAGGTGGATTTACAAAATCAAAGAAGGAAACACTCTAGGGGATAAAGTTCAGTATAAGGCTAGGCTAGTGGAGAAGGGGTTCACACAAAGAAAAGGCATAGATTTCACATAAATTTTCTCATCGGTTGTGAAATACAAGACGATACAGATAGTGTTAGCTATGGTTGTCCAATTTAATTGGGAGATTGAGCAAATGGATGTGAAGACATCATTCTTACATAGAGAGCTTGATGATACCATCTACATGAGACAACCTGAAGGCTATGAGGAAGGAAGGCAGGGGGATTTGGTGTGCAAATTGAATAAATCTCTCTATGGCATGAAGCAATCACCTTGACAGTGGAATAAGAGGTTCGATTCCTTTGTAACTAGCTTGGATTTCATGAGGAGCTACTATAATTCGTGCTTGTACTACAAAGGTCGCAAGGTGGAGGAAATTGTGATTATCCTCATCTATGTTGATGATATGCTATTGGTTGGTAGCAGCAGGGAGATGATAGAAAGGTTGAAGTCTCAACTTAGTTCGGAGTTTGAGATGAAGGATCTTGGTCATGCTCAAAAGATCCTTGGGATGAGTATAATCCGGAAAAGGGAGAAAAACGGGTTAAAGATTTCTTAGACTTCTTACATAGAAAAGATAGTGTGTAAGTTCTCTATGGAAAATAGTAAACCAGTAAAAATTTCCCTTACTGGTCATTTCAAGTTCTCCAATGATCAATGTCCTAGATAGAATGAGGAGAAGAAGGAAATGGAAAAGGTCCCTTACTCTAGTGCGGTTGGATCAGTCATGTTCATGATGATAAGCACTAGACCCGACATTTCTCATGCCATTAGTGATTGCTGAAATATTTGAAGGAAAGCTTAGATGTGGGGCTTGTTTACCAGAAGAGGGGTAAGTCCATCTGGTTAGAAGGTTATGCTGATTCAGACTATGGAGCAGACCGGGATAAGAGAAGATCGATTACCTCATACTTCTTCCACTTAAACAAATGTTGTATAAGTTAGAAGGCTTAGTTGCAACCGGTGGTAGCACTCTCAATAATCGAAACAGAGTATATAGTAGCAACGAAAGCTATTAAAGAGGCTATATGGTGTAAAGGGTTGTTGGAAGAGTTGAAGGTCCTAAAAGAACAGGTGGTGGTGTATTTGGATAGCCAAAGTGCATTGCATTTGTGTAAGAATTCAGTGTTCCATGAGAGGACTAAGCATATGGATGTTCAGTATAATTTTATTTGGGAAAAGGTTACGGAAGGAAGCATTCATGTGGACAAAGTGGCAACGGAAGAAAATCCTGCAGATTTAGGCACTAAAGTTTTAACTCTAAGCAAGTTCAATCATTTCCCTGAACTTCTTAGAATTGGAATCGGACGATGTGGTGACTTATGTTGAGTTTGGATCCTGATTTCTCTGCACAATTGGTTTAAGTTTAATTACTTAGACAAAGGTAGAGTTTGTTGGGTTTTTTTGTCTAAGAATTAAAGATTAAAGATTAAAGATTTTAGCTTCAGCAAATTTGGCGCCTAGGCATAAGCTTTGCGTGCCTAGGCAAGGACCACCACGCTGCGGCCGTCCGAATGTCAGGAAGTTCACCATTTTGGAGCGTGCCGTGGCGCAAAGTCTACCTAAAACCAGATTTTGTGCTTCTTTAGCTGATGTGTTATTTTGGTTGAAACGCACAGGTTCACTTAGACCACTTAGAGGGCCATGATTGTTTGGTTCTCAAGATCTAAGGGTTGAGATTGGTTTCAAGTTGGTTATGGTAGTTGTTGCTTTATATAAAAGGTTATCTAGGAGCAATCAAGAAGAAGGAATATCAAATACACTAGTTTTCTTCTCATTCCAAGATTGGCTGGTGTTTTAGAGAAAGGCTCTCAAATCTTTAGAGGTTGTTTCTAGAGAGAGGGCATACAAGATTGGGGTTTTAGGGCTTTATAATTGGAATTTTCTTGAGGAAAATTCTAGGGAAACACTTAGTTCTTATCTCTTTCTTTTCTTTTCTCTCATTCATCAAGAACACATGGTTCTTGAAGAGGTGTTGCTGTAATTGTAAGAACTCCATTGATTTAGTGCAAAGAGCTCAGAGGAGCTCACGAGGACGTAGGCAATTTGCTGAACCTCGATAACAATTGCTTGGGTTTTCTCTTTTGTGATTTGATTCTTGTCTTGGTCCAAATCATTCTAGATTTGGGTGTTTGAAGGTCATAACCTGGGATTCTTAGGTGGTTTTCAACAATATGGCTGGAAAGAAACCCATATAAAATTTGCAAATGTAAAACCATAGTCACTAGTTGATAGAATTCATTCAATGAAAATAAAAAATTGTACTATATAAAGGACATACACAATAACAATAAAAAGAATTAATTTTTTTTACTAAGGTGACATGAGCGATCAAAAATATATTAAGGAGAATGAGTAATGAAGATTATAAAGGTGAGATGCATACTGAAGCCACTTCTAAAGAAACTATCAATTTATTGATAGGATCATTGATCTATGAAGAAATGCTTATAGTTAGAATGATACTCTATATATTTTTAGGTTTTCTTTTTTTAATCATCAAACATTTTAAATTATAGTCATATTTTGTTTATCATTTAGCGTATGCTTTGATGTTTATTAGTTTTTCCTTTCTTTTGACAGGCAGGTCTCGCAAGGAAAAACATTCCTCATATGCGCCAGAAGAGAAAGGGTTGTGTTATGATGGAATTTGTAGGGTTAAAAAATTCTAGCTAAAAATTTTAATCCAGGTAAGTGTAAGCTACCAATAAGTTGAAATGTCCAATTTGGCGATGCTTGTGCAAAATAATTTACTGGTAATTCTTTCCTGCATTAGGGCATCAAAGTCTGCGGGTATTTATTCGTTAGATATTACAATGAACCAACTCCATGGACAAGGTTTAGGTTTGATCATTTAGTTAATTATCTTTTTTTTTATATCATTCTCTTTTCTAAAAGCTTTTATAACTTAACTGTAGTGATGAACATGTAGACCTATAGAGACCTTTTCCAGATATTGCAGTGGTGGAAAAGGAGTTTTGTGAGGACAACTTTAAATCAGCATTTTTGGATTTCCCCAAGCAGGTTTGTGGGTATTGTCCCTTAAAACTCATGGGAAAATAAACAAGTACATCTATGAATTTAAACCATGTTATAGCTAATTCTACTAACTCATACTCTTGATGAATATTGTTGTAGGATCTCAATTCTTCTAAATCCTTGGTTATGATACAAATAGTTAATTCTCATATTGATTTCTAGCGTTACTAATGGGCCTTATATATTTGTTTTATATAACAGGCGGGGGATTCTTTTGGGTAAATCTTCGTAAGGGGAAAATTGAAGGTTATAGCCCAAAATCTCTTCGAAGATGCCAATCTCTGAAAGATCTTTCTATGCACGGTTGGGATATATACTCTTCTATTTTCTTGCTAGCCTGCAGATAAATGATCAGTATCATCGGTGAAATGAAGAAAAAGGCCACTATTGGTTTCCTTTATATATTTGCATATTGATTGCTGTTGTGTCTAGTTCCATTAGGAATCGGTATGTTATTTAACAATAATATTATAAGCCAGAATGTCTCACAAAGCAACAAAGTCAGCAATACAATTATTAGTTAGTATTAAAAATGGAAAATACCGATGAGGTCTTAGTCTAATGGTCAAGGTTGAGTCTTTCAAATTAGAAGATCTCGGGTTTGATTTTCATAGTGTATAAGTTATTTGTCCGATTTATATATCAATTATTTCTCACTTTTTAGGTGTAGTAGTATTTCAAGCTTCTGTATGAGCAATGGGATAATATGGGCTTATATTGTAATCGAAATTGTATATAGCATCACTTTAATATGAAAAGAAAAACAACTGAAAATGATTTAGGATTAGATAATCCAAAGGCCTCTATTAGTAACAGAATTCTTTGAGAAAATTGGGGACATTCTTCTCTCTTGGAAAAGTTTCATACTTTCATGTCTTCTGTTTTTCGTTTTATTTTCTTGATCATAATCATTTCTTGTCTGCTGTTTCAATATTGTGTATTTCATTCTGTAACTGCCCTGCTGCTACCTGGATAAATAAATCCTATATTAAAAAGAAACAATGTAAAATGGTTGAAGTGAATTTAAAATCTACTCAAGAGAGCTTCCGTTTTAATCTGTTCAATCAAAGCCTCGCCTCTTGGACCGTTCTATCCAACATAGCACATTGGCACTGTTGATTAAACTGAATCAATCAAAACTATATTAGGTTTTTTATTTTTAGGTCAAAAATATCAAGCCAACCAATTTGCTGCACTTTCTCAATTTTAGTTCTTTAAAAAATGCATTTTTTTATAAAAAAAAATTCTTACTCATTTTTTCTATCACAATTTGATCTCATATAATTTGATTAAGGCAACTCAAAAAGGATTTCACTCTCTCAACCCTTTCATTCGAATGAACTTGAAATTCAGTCCCTCCCATGCTCTAATCCATGTGAATTGCAAAATAAAGTTTTGTTATTTTATCCTAAAATTAATTTTTCAAGCAATAATAATCCTCTGAATTTCAAGCATTTTGTTGTGATAGTCATAAATTGTTATAATATAATGATAAAGTTGCAATTTTTTTTTAATTTATCTCATCCAATGCATTTTATAGGCTTCTTGTAGAGCCTAGTTCTTTAGTTAGAATATTTTAATCACGAAATTTTATCTAGATGCGTACTTGATGTGTTTATCCGAATTAACTCATAATTAAATTCGTTTGGGGAGTTGTAAAACTCAGGAACAAGTAAATAAATTGGAAGTCAAGAAATAAAAGCACTTTTTGGGAGAATTGTTGGAAATTTAAATAATTATGATGAATTTTAAAAGAATTGAGAAGTGGAGGGGTGGTCGTGTAAAAAGGCTTAAGTTTCGTTTATAAATAAGAGGAGAGAGAGAGAGGGAGAAGGCCAGCAATTTTCTGGAGCCTTCTAGATAGACAGAAAAAGATGAGAGAAAAAAGAAGGGAAAAAGAAGAGAAAGAGAGAAAGGAAAAGAAAAGAGGAAAGATGGAAGATTTGTGGCAAATCAAGGTAAAAAGTTTGTTCCTTTTTGCTTCTAATTATTAAGTTTGAGTATTTAATCTAAGATTTGAATTTATTTGAAAGATGATTTTGAAGTTTATTTGAAGAAAGTTTGCGAAAGTATTTGCTCTTGAAGGAAAAAAATGGGTGTTGTGCAAAAATTGTTGATTTTGGAACTTTAAGTTCAAATTTTCTCATGGGTAATGTAAAATTTTGATTTTAAACCCTTAAGAACTTGTGTTTTGAAAAATTTAAGTGTTTCATGAAGAATCAAAAGGGTTTTGGATGGAAAAAGGGAAAATTTTTGTGGGTTTTAGACTTTAAGTCAGATGGACAGTCGACTGTGACGAAACTCCAAAAAGCAAAGGCAGTTGACTGTGCAAATGGATAATCGACTGCCTAAACATTTTGGAGCTTGGACAGTCGACTGTAGCAGCTCTGTTTTCGACCTTTTTTACTTATTCTTTTTAGTTTTAAGTATTTCAAGAACCACTTAATATGATTATATGATAAAAACATGAATTTAAGGATCTTGGAAAGATACTTTTCTATTTTATTTAATACTAAAATTAAGATTTTTTTCGAAACCAACTATATAGAAAGAAAAGTATTTGAAATATAAAACATGATTTTACTCTTCACATGTGATTTTGAAACAATGAAGGATTTTACCTATGTATTTACTTTTTGGTTGATATACTAAGTAGGTTATGTAAATTCGTTAGGTATTTTTGAAGAACATAGAAAGGATTAGAATGTGATGCACTTAAACTTGGAGCATTAGAGGTGAGTTACACCTTATTTTCAGTAAGTGTGTGAATTTTTTGACAGAAATAAAAGTTTAAGAACTTGTTGATTGTGTAAATCATAAATAATTGAATTATAAGAAAGGTGAGTATATAGGATTTTTGATATGGAAATGATAAGGACAATGTCATGAGAATTTTATATATGTTGAGATATGAGTTTATAAATGATTTGATGTAGTTGTATTGAGAATTTGTGATGTGTATGACTGTAATGGACGTGATTCGTATGAAAATGTGATGTAGTTTATTGATGAATACTGGTTTATCAGAAATAAAAGATTAACGGTATAGTAAATATGAATTTGATTATGAAATTATAAATAGTAACATATTGTATTGAGAATGAAATGTATATATTGAGGTATGATGGTGTGGAAATAACTTGATATATTTATGCTCGAAGATTTGTGAGATGTGATTGATTGATAAGTTTTATATTTTAAAAGTTGATTTGTTGTGAATGCATTTCATGTTACATGATTTTCTTAATGATTGGGTGAAACGATTGGAGTGAGACGTGAGGTTAGGAGCTATCCCGATAAGGGATAGGGAGGGAATCTAAGTTGTTGTGACCCGTTCCAGTAAAGAATAGGGAGGGAATTCTAAGTTGTTGTTACTTGTCCCGATAAGGGATAGGGAGGGAATCTAAGTTGTTAAGGACCCTACTCGATAGAGGGTAGAGAGGGATCTAAGATGTATATGCTGATGGAAGACCTCTCCCAATAAGGGGTAGGGGAGGATCCAAATTGTTTGTGATGATTGACGTAATGGTAGGTGGGGAAAAGTCCCTATTGTTATATGATTAGCCCAATGAAGGGCATTATGATGATATGAGTTGAGTCACGAATATATGTATCATTGCATTACATTACAATTTTTCACTTCATTGATGATTGACGCTTGATGAAATTGGCCCATGAGAGGCATTTGTTGAAATTAGCTCTTGAGGGGCATGCGATCTAAATGACCCAGTGAGGGGTATTTAGATATAAATTGTAGTGAATTAAAAACTATTGGATTGAATGTGGTTTTGGAATAGTTTGTCTCACATTATGTGTAGATTAAGATATGATCGATTTTAAATAAAATTGAGAGTATTAGTAATGTTGCATTAATTATTTTTTTCTTTTGAGACTAAGAAATGAAGATAGTAAATTGAAGTTGTACATGAAAGTTATATATATATATATATATAAAGAAATTCATATAATAAGAATTGGAAGTAAAGAACTAAAGTCCCAAAACGATTACTTTTAGTAAGATGTTTTCTCACTAAACTTTTTAGCCTACTCCCTCCCTTTTTACTAATTTTTCAAGTTAGTACTGAAAGACTTGTGGTCAGAGTTGAAAGAAGTCTTTGTTCACGACATCGTCATTTCGTGGGTCTTTTGGAAGTCGAAGTTCTTGATGGTTTAGTTTTTCTAAGTGTACAATTTTGTTGTAATAAAAGATGTTTTTTTCTACTTGTATCTTTTCGAAAAATCGTAAGAGTTGGTGTATTGCATCGAAAAACTTTCATGAATTTAAGGAATTATGTTTGTTGAGAACTGTGATGTTTAAAAGGATTGTCATTTAATTTGTACGCTTTGTATGGTTGCATCTTGAGTCAAGGTGCTCGGTGCTGAAACGTAATTGAGCCATTCTGTGTAGGGTCCACTCAGAATGAGTCGTTACACTTATGAATAAAGGGGTATCCTAAACTTTATTAACCTAACATTTTATATGATTTATCTTTCAAAAATAACCTTTTATATTCTTTAAAAAAACATTTTATATGATTTAGCAATTCGTTCTTTTTGGGGTGTTTGTAAATTTTTTAAGCACGTGTTTGGCTGTTCATGTATTACTATACAAGTAGAAATGTTTGAATTTTACTTTGTTATTATTATCTCATCATGCAAGGTTTTCCTTATAAAGATTGGATTAATAGAATTTAGATATATGATTTAGATTTTTTTGTTATTAAAATTTTGTTCCAAGTATATGAGTTTGTAAGAAGGCTAAATTATAAACTTAGTAGGTAAGCCAATACCTATTACAACGCATTACGTATAAAATATTTTTTCTTTATGACCTTGATATACCTTTGTTGGCAATCTTATATGACTGCTTCTGCGTCTTACATCATTTATGGAACGGCTAGGGTAATCACGTGGCTTTAATATCGGCCAGACTCCAAATAAAAGGTTCAAAACAAAAGTAAAATAAATAAAAAAGTAATTCTGGTTGTTTTTATATTTCTTAATTTTTTAATTTCTAACATAAAACTATCACTAAATAACTTAAAATAAGCTAAGCATTGTTACTTATATAAATTTGAAAGCTTTTTTTAATATGGTTGCAATAGGCAAAAGATAAACTACTACTACTACAAAGCATTTTTTTGCTTTTCCTTTTAAAAAAAGTTTAAAATGGTAAATCAAATTTTAATTTTTACTTTTTCAATTTAAAATTTTCTTTTCAATGGACAAAAGGTAAAAGGCAAAGTAGTAATAAAACAAATCTTAGTTCTAGGCATACTTCCACCATGATAAGATAACAAATATGTTAGTGAATGAGTCCAATAATTAATTAACCAACCAACAAATCCACTATATTCATATTGTTGGTAAGAAAATCCACCCATATATAATTCCTAAATGGAAAACTATGGTTACTTTCTAATAAAATTTATCAAATGAAGAACACATCCACCTAGTTCATATTGATGGAAGGAAAACTCGCCCACAATTCTCAAAAGCAAAACTATGGTCACCGCTCATAATACGCAAATGAAAAATCATGGCCACTCATTGACAAATTCATTGAATGAAGAATGAACCTGCATCATTTATATTGCTAGAAGGAAAACTCGTCCACAATCCCAAATGAAAAACTATAGTCGCGCCCATAATCCACAAATGGAAAACAATAGTTGCTCGCTAACAAAATTCATTGAATCAACGTAATTCATATTGTTGGAAAGGAAACTCATTCACAATTTCAAAATGTAAAACCATAGTCTCTTGTTGATAGAATTCAATTAATGAAGATGATAATTTGCACTATATAATAACACATACTATAAACCTAAAAATAATCAAAATTTTTTTTACTAAGATAACATGAGTGATCATAGAACATAATGAGGAGCATAAGGAGTGAAGATTATAATGGTGAGAAGTATATTGAAGCCATTGCTAAAGAAATCATCAATTTATTAATGCTTATGGCTAGAGTGATATTCTATATCTTTTTAACGTTTCTTTTCTTAATCATCAGATGTTATGGATTATAGTCATGTTTATTATCATTAAGCATATGATTTGATGTTTTATCATTTTTTCCCTTTGTTTTGATAAGCAAGTCTCACAAGAAAAAACTTTCCTCATATGCACTAGAAGAGTAGGGTTGTGTTATAAAGGGATCTAATGGGAAAAGTTGAAGGTTATAACCCAAAATCTCTTTCATCAAGAATGTTCGTCTGTATTCCATATATCGGTTACCACAATTCATGGGTAACGTCCCAATAACTCCAGGAATGTTAGGCAGTCAAAAGGTTGAGGCAGCCAAAAGGTCAAACGTTTGGACGACAAACAGATTGGTTACATTCTCTCACTTGGTCCGTATGTTTAACCTAACTTAATCCCATTGTTTATATTTTAAGAAGTAAATACATGAATCATGGCGATAAGTCTTCTAAGAGTGAGTATTACCTTCCATGTATTACGATGCATTTAGTTCCTCAAGTACTATTCTTCATGTGGCAACATTTCTTAATGAATAAACCCTCTGTTTATTCTTGGTCCTATACAGATGAATTTTCTCAAAGAAATTAAGGTGCACATGAATATAAGAAAACATCAAAATATATAAGAGTTTCATTAATAAACTGTATGTATACAATTACAAAATGGAACCAAGTCTCATTTTCTCTACATGATCCTTGAATTTCAGAGGTGGCATGCCCTTAGTCAAAGGATCAGCGATTATCAATTTAGTGCTAATATGTTCAATGACCATTTTCTTTTCTTTTACACATTCTCTTATAGCTAAATACTTAATGTCGATGTGTTTACTTCGACTTCAACTTTTATTGTTCTTCGCCATAAATATAGAATCCATAACTCTAAGCCCAGAATTGAAACTCCTAAGCCATACACCATGTGAAGTAGCCTCAAAACAGGAGACAAACTCGGCTTCTAGTAGAAGTAGCAGTCAATTCTGCTTGACACTTCTTCAAGAAACAGCTCCACCGGCTATCAGAAAAATGTACCCTGATGTTGATTTACGTGAATCAACACAGACAGCAAAGTCTGAATCAGAGTAGCTAATCATATCCAGATTGTCCGTCTGTCTATATATAAGCTTATAGTCTTTAGTTCCTTGAAGATACCTCATTACTTTCTTTGCAGCTCTCCAGTGGTCTACACCTGAGTTACTCTGATATCACCCTAGCATCTCTATAGCAAATGCAATGTCAAGTCTAGTGCAGACCTGAGCATACATAAGGCTTCCGACTACAGAAGCATATGGAATGTTCTTCATGGATTCCCTCTCAAAATCATTCTTCGAGTATTGATTCAAATTGAACCTATCACCCCTCACAATGAGAGCTACACTTGGTGAACAATCTATCATCCGAAATCTCTCTAAAACTTTGTTGATATAGGTTTCTTCGTGACAGACCTAAAACACCTCGAGGTCTATCTCTATGGATCTTAATGCCAATGACATAAGATGCCTCACCCATATCTTTCATATCAAAATTTTTAGAGAGAAATTGTTTCACCTCATGCAGAAAGTCCTTATCATTGGTTGCGAGTAAAATATCATCCACATATAAAACAAGAAAACAAATTTTACTTCCACTGACCTTCTGGTATATACATTGATCCATGGGGTTTTCAACAAAACCAAATAAAGAAATTACTCCATGGAATTTAAAATATCATAGATGGGAGGCTTGTTTTAAACCGTATATGGATTTTTTAAGCTTGCAAACCAAATGCTCACCATCATTAGAGGAGAAACCTTCAGGTTGTTTCATATAAACCTCCTCCTCCAGATCTCCATCAAGAAATGCGGTTTTCACATCCATTTGTTGCAGCTCAAGGTCAAAATGAGCAACTAATGCCAAAATAATACGAAGAGAATCTTTCTTAGATACAGGAGAAAAAGTCTCCGTGTAATCGATTCCTTCATTTTGAGTAAATCCCTTAGCAACGAGTCTCGCTTTGTATCTCTCAATGTTGCCTAATGAATCTATTTTGGTCTTAAAGACCCATTTGCAACCAATGACCTTCGCCCCATTAGGCAACTCTACAAGATCCTAGACTCCGTTGCTTTTCATAGAATTCATCTCTTCCTTTAAGGTATCGTGCCACAAGGTTGACCATTTGCAACTCATGGCCTGTGAAATGGTTTTAGGATCATTTTCGGCTCCAAAATTATAGTTAGATTCTTGTAGATACATAATGTAATCACTAGGAATTTGTTTATCTCTCCTCTCTAGTAGATTTTCTTAATGTTTTACCAATGTCTCCCAAGGGAGCTTGTGGTTCAACTTGTTGTTTAGGAGCTTGTGGTATTTCCTAAACTGCTTGATCTATTAGAATGTTGTCAGCAGCTTGTGGAACCTCAATGATTGATTTTTCAACACGAGCTTATACTTAAGGTGTGCTATGAACTATAACCAATTTTTCATTTGATGTGGAGGGTTGAGATTCGGTATGATCATATGCAGGAACTAAGTTCCTGAATCGATCCCTCCCACTGATCATGTCAATCTCTAGAAACTTAGCGTTTCTTGATTCCACAATCCTAGTTGTATGAGTTGGACAATAAAACCTGTAACCCTTAGACCTTTCGGCATATCCAACGAAATGCCCACTAATGGTCCTTGAATCCAGTTTATTCTCTTGTGGGTTATAAATCTTCACCTCAGACGGACATCCCCAAATGCGCATATGTCACAAACTCGGTTTCTAGCCTTTCCATAATTCAAATGGTGTCTTGGGAACAGCCTTGGTTGGAACTCGGTTTAATATATACGCAGCTGTCTTTAGTGTTTCAGTCCACAAGGATGTAGGAAGGTTGGAGTTACGAAGCATACTCCACACCCTGTCCATCAATGTTCGATTTCTTCTTTCTGCAAAACCATTCTAGTCCGGGGAACCAGGCATAGTGTAATGGGCAACAATCCCATGTTCTTGAAGAAACTTGAAAAAAAGACCAGATGCTTGTCCACTTTCTGTGTATCTATCATAATATTCTCTACCTTTATCGGATCTCACAATTTGTATTTGCTTTCCGTATTGGTTCTCAACTTCAGTCTTAAAGACTTTGAAGGCATCCAATGTTTCATTTTTCTTATGAAGCAAATAGATATACATATATCATGAGTAATCATCGATAAAAGTGACGAAATATTTTAGACCATATGCGTCCATGTCTGGACAACATATATCAGTATGAATGTTTTATAATATGTTCGTACTCCTATTAGCACATTTCTTGGACTTGTTGGTCTGTTTTACCTTAATGCAGTCCACACAAGTCTCAAAATTAGAATAATCTAGAGTACTAAGTACCCCATCATTCACTAATCTCTTAATTTTTTCTATGGAGATATGTCCTAATCTCTGGTGCCATAACATAGATGAGTCCTTGTTAATATTACACCTTTTAATGCCAATTTGAACACGCATTGAACTATAAGTGGCATCATTTTGCGAATAAAAACGATAAAGACCATCAGACAAAATACCATTCCCAACATAATCAGTTTTATAAAATAAACTAAAAGATGTGTCTTGAAAATTAAAGGAATATCCAAATGGTACAAGTCTGGAAACAAAAATCAAGTTTTGTGAAAAACTTGGTACATAAAAGGTCATTTCTAATTTTAAAATAAAGCCACTACTTAAAGTTAAAACGCAAGTTCCAATAGCCTCCACATGTGAGCCCATCTTGTTGCCTGATAAGATGCTTTGCTCACTTCTCACTGGCTTCCTTAGGTTTTGCATACCCTGCAAGGAGTTTGCAATATGGATTGTAGATCCAGAATCAATCCACTAGGTGTTAATATTAACATTAACCATATTAGATTCATAATAAACAAACGAGGTTGGATTACCTTTCTTTTCAAGCCATTTTTGGGATTTGCTGCATTCCTTCTTCATATGTCCCTTCTTTTTACAAAAGAAACAATTTTCTTCTTTCTTGACATCAGCTTGAGGTGGTATTTTACCGTTTCCCTTCTGATTAGCTTTCTAATTGGCTTGAGATTTGACAGCTATATTAGCTTTGTTCTTCCCACGGGTAGTAGCTAGCATAGTTCCATCACAAGTCTCTCTTCTATTTGAACACACATGGTCATTAATTCATTGATTGACCATTTGTCTTTATGTGTGTTGTATGAGATTTTGAAAGGCCCGTATTGAGTTGGAAGGGTGTTCAAAATGTAGTGCACCAGGAAGGACTCCGACATATCAACCTCGAGTTTCTTAAGTTAAACCACAATGTCACGCATTTGCATTATGTGCTCGCGCACACCTTTTACGCTGGTGAGTCTGAGGGATGAGAATTTCATTATCAGGGTGCTCACCAATGCCTTTTCTGAAGTGATGAATTGATCGTCAACGGCTTTCAGCAAATCACAGACTTTCTCATGCTAGTCGACAGAACCACGTATACTAACAGTTATCTTAGTCTTGATAAACATCACACTGAGCCGGTTGGATCGTTCCCATCGCTCATATAACGCGACCGCAGCTGGAGTGCTGGTATCGATGATTGCAGGTGGTTCGTCCTTCCTAATAGCATAATCTATGTCCATTCACCCTTAATGGGGGAGAATCCTCTCCTTCCATACCTTATAGTTATCTCCCCTAAGTTCGGATATGTCACAACAGATATCAGAAAAACTAGTGGGTTGAGAAACTGCATAAAGTCCAAAAGCTTATGTCAAGATTTGAGTTCTAATATTCTAAAATGTATGTTTTACCAATGTAAAAACATGCTGAAATTGAATCTAATTTCATTAAAAATTACCTGCGGGCTAAATTTTTAATTCAGTAAGATTCTTTATACTTTATGATAGATTTTATCAAACTATTTTTACTAAATTCATAATGTATATTATGATTATAGTTTGATGTTTTTCTACCTTTAAACTTTATGATAAAACTATTAAATTAATTTTTCCTAACTTCTGTGGGTAAATTAAAAAAAACTAATTTTAATATATTATCCTAATTAATTATATAAACATAATAAAATCCTTGTGGGGTAAAATCATTATATTTATATAATTAATTACAATTAATGTCCATTATGTGATCCTAATCCACTTAATATATAATTTTTATATGATTAAAGATGTTGTGGCTACTCCTTAAATATTTAAAATTATATGGTTCACTAGACATTTATATTTACTATATTTTAGGCTCTACTTAATACCTAAGAACAATTACGCAGTAACATAATAGGCAATCACTAAGAGTGCTCCCAAGATAATTGGTTGGGACAAAGCCTCATTAAAAACCAGAATTCATAGACAAAGCATTGTCCCAGATCATGTTGTCTTATGCCAACTACAATTGTTTATGAATTATTCATAATTTTTAACTTAATTGCTCATACTAATATATTATGGACCTTAATATGTTATGCACAAATTAAGTTTTATGAGAATAATCTAAGTTTACATAATCTAACAATATCTAAACTTACTAATATGTTATCATATATAAATAAAATTCTCATAAATAAAACATAAATTGCACAATTAAACACATTCTAAAAGCATGAATTGAAAAACAAAACATTCATGCGAAATATGAGCATTTAACCAAAATTGCATATATAGAACTAACATAAATAGTATATATGCATAATCTTGATTTGAGCAAAATAATCACAATTAAAAATAAATGCCCAACATTAAATTATTTATGTACTAAAACTATTTAAACTTAAATTGCATGCATAACTATAAAAATAAAATTATACATACAAAGTAACATAATTTTAAGCACATAAATAAAATAAATACTTATAAGGTTTCATAAACATTATTTTTGCAAATAATTACAAATCATATGCAAAAATATGAAAATCCATAAAATTAGACCAAAATATGAACTACTAAATTTTTATATATATATATATATATATATATATATATATATATATATATATATTGTTTTTGGAAAGTTACCGAATTCTGAATCTGCAAGATATTTTCCTAAACAACAGAAGGAAAAATGGTATTTTTCAATCTACTGAAGCAACAGTGACATTTTTGAAAATGATAGATGAAAAAGGGTATTTTTCAAAACAGTTGTCTTTAACCTTCAGCTGGGTTGGTTTTGACCTGTTTTCAAAACTCAACTAAATCTTGACTTCTAGGATACCAAAGACAATGTTTTAAAACCCAAAAATACTAGAAATCAAATTTCCTAATGATTTCTAATATTATTTTCCATCAAAAAAATTTCAAAAATCAAACTTTGAAATCAAATTATTTTTCGGGTATAAAACAAAAGTTTTACAGATTGCATAATACTTCAAAGCAGAGGCAAACAATGCTCTGATACCAAATATTAACTTAAATACAATCTAAACGTGCTAAACAATTTAAATAGCATATAGATCAAAGGCGGAATTAATATGGACCGTAAACATACCTCCGGCTATTGAAGCTTTTACTTACACAATCTGCTTTTCTCTCGGTATTAGTACTTTTAGACTCTTAAAACTCTCCAATTTGATGGTGCATGATCGAAAGAAAATGAGTCGTTCTGAGTCTAGGGGCCAAACCATGTATTTATACTTGTTCTCCTATCAAGAACGTCAGTTCGTATTCCATACATCGGTTACCACAATTCATGGGTAACGTCCCAATAACTCCAGGAACGTTAGGCAGTCAAAAAGTTGAGGCAGCCAAATAGTCAAACGTTTGGACCATAAACGGATTGGTTACAAGATCACGCTCTTTCTATGCATGATTTGGCTATATACTCTTTCGCTTCCTTGCTGGCCTGAAAACGAACATCAGTATCCTCGGTGAAATGAAGAAAAAGGCCACTATTGGTGTCCTATTTGATTTTTAGGGATCTTCGACTTCTTTCTGTTTATAAAAATCAGAAATCATTTCATAACCTCTCCCAAACGAGTTCTTGGCCTTATTAATGCTAATGAAATTTCTCCATTGTTGCCACATGTAGAATCAAATTATTATATATATACCCCATAACAAACTCGGGTTGAATTTGTTGTGATTGTCAATTGTGAGCTGATTTCAGAAGAAAAAAAAAATGAGCTGATACTGGTATGGTTTCTGCGCAATTTGTGGGTTCTGTATCAGATCATAGAACTTTCGTTTGTTGTCTTGAGTTCTACTGCTCCTAGCCATATGTGTTGTATTGTAGGTGTTTGCGCAGAGTAAACTCAGCCTTTCGTTGGGTTTTTTGTACTGTGCTGTATTAAGTATTTATAAAGTTTCTTCTTTGCCGTTTCCAAAAAAAAAAATTGTTATAGCACAGCAAAGAAAGTGGCAGGTTTTTTATGAAAAAACATTATTTTCTCAATCAAAATGGACATGTAGCGGCTCATTCTCATGATGTGGAGATTTAGTCATTTTATGTGTTATCTTATTAAAGACAAAAAAGATATATATCAAGAGAGGTGCGGTTTATCCGTTGAGTATGTCAACGGAAGGATGAAAGGATGAGATATTTGATATTATCACGCTAATCTTTAGGACTTGGGAGATATCCTCCGAAATTAAATTAGTATAATCAAGTTCGAAATATCAAAGCAACAAAGACAGTTTCGATCAACTTCCAGATGATGGTCAATTGCATCTTCTTTTGGTCCAAATATACCAAAAAACACTTGTCCTACGTAGATACAATGATAGGAGGGCATTAGCCTTAGCTCTCATCATACCAGCGGGGCTTGGGCTTTTGTTTAGTAGATTTTGTGAGGACAACTTCAAATTACCATTTGAAGATTTCCCTGTTCAGGTTTGTGGGTATTTTCCTTCAGAAGTCATGGGTAAATAAAACTTTTGTTGATGAATATTTTTGTTGTAGGTTTTCAATTCTTCTAATTTTTTGGTTATCATACAAATAGTTAATTCTCATATTGATTTCTAGCATTACTAACCGGCCTTATATGTTTGTTTTAAATAACAGGTGAAGGATTCTTTTGGGTAAAACTTTCTAATGGGAAAAAATTGAAGGTTATAACCAAAATCTCTTCCAAGAACCCACTCTATGAACAAGGGGAACGTGTGCTTTCTAATATGTTGGTGAGTCAAACTTAGGTTTCCATGGTTCCTGTGTTGCAGCAGGTTCCATGGAGTCAAATTTACATTCAAAACTATTTGGCTTATGAGAACCCCGTGGTTCCTAATCCTAAATCAGTTGAATGTTGTAGCCCCTAATCAGCAAGTTTAGCAAAAGGTTCCCAATGGGAATCAACAAAACTTGGTGGCTCCTAATTTACCAGTTGGAAATCACTTAGACCTGATGATCCCTAACTATCAGATCCCTAACGTGGAAAATGTTAATCCTAACAACAAGGTTTTAACTATCAGTATCCTCAGAATTTGGTTCCCAATCAAAACTTGAACCTGAATGGGTTCAATGATCAACCAAATCAGAATGTGGATAATAACTTAAGAAATCAGTTGGAGGGATTAAGCAAGAGCAGTTTAGGATAAAAGCCAGGCCTTTGCTGAGGCCAGCTTAGAGGAAACTTTATTCGGATTGGATTGATAGCAATTATCCACTTCCTGAGTTTTCAAAATTTACTGAGGATGGGAGTTAATCTACTAATGAACACATTGGCAGGTTTATTGTACGTACAGTGTGGAGAAGCTAATGACTTCGTGAAACTCAGGTTGTTTGCAAATTCATTGACAGGGCTGCTTTTACTTGGTATTCAAATTATTCCCTGATTTGGTTCATACTGGACAACAATTGTAAATCTTGTTTCATAATCAGCTTTATTTATAAAGCAGAACCTGAGACCAGGGCTACTGAGTTAGCAAGGCAAGGCTAAGCTAGATGTAGAGGTTGCAAAACGTGACTTGATCCGAAAACCCGACTCAATTAACTTGAACTTCTCGAAACCCAAAAACATATTAAAGTAAAGTAATCCGAACCCAACTCGACTCGAACCCTAGACACCTTAAACCCAAAATGATCCATGCTCAAAACAACCTGAAACCTGAAATGACCCGTGCTCACGCACTAAGCACATTGAGGTGGATTGCCATTACAGTCGGGAGCTTGTGCAAGACAAAACTTTGGTTCTTCCTCATGTCTCATCTCGTGATCAAATAGCAGACTTATTCACCAAATCGATGACTTCTGCTCGTCATGATTATCTGGTTGGCAAATTGATGCTCTTTGACTCCCCGCATCAATTTGAAGGGAGATGTAAATAGAAGAATATGAATCATGCCTAAGATTATGGGGCTATAATTGCCACTGTAATTATGGTCAAAATTAATACCTGTAATTGTGTAAATATTCCTTATAAAGCACACTCTAGGGTATTATAAAGATCTGTACATAATTGTATTACAGACAGTATAACAGAATATAATTTCACTCAATTGTTATCTCTTTTATTCTCTTCATTCCCTAGTTAAACTTTACAACCACAACTCACATAAGAAAAACAACCCTAAAAAACAATGCAACACCCAAAATAAAATAGCATCAGATAGAAAAAAAACTCCAGCGAAAATAGGCCTAGTAACCCAAAGAGACCCCATATACAAAACGAGTTGCCCAAACAACAACATGCATGCACAACATCACAAAAATGCAACTAAAACAAGCAAGCACGGACCATCTTCAATCCAATAACATCCCCCCTCTCCCATCCCGCAAAAAAAAATTCAGGGAAATACTAACCACCAAAAGAAAAAAAAGCCTCCACCAAACCAAATTGACATCGCCAAGTACAAACAATATTTGAGTAACAACCAAGTCCCCACTGGAAGTCTTAAGGTTTTAGGAATTTGGCAGTATATCCCAAAGGGATTGAGTTTACTTTTATATACATTTATTAGAGTCAATTACAATAATATAGGAGAGATTCTCTCCCTTGATACAAGGTGATTGGTGATGATTTCTCCATGACAGATTTGTACAGAAATGAATATTTTATATTCCTAATTTCATGGGATTATAATGAATGCCAGTTGACTAATTTGGTATAGACTTACACCCTCGCTGAATTTCAACAGTCGTGTTGACGACGTTAAGATTGTGACGAGCCTAGGAAAAGAGCTTTGCTGATAACCCTTTGGTTAAGGTGTTAGCAAGTTGATCTTGGTTTGAAACAAACTTAACACTTAGACTACCTTGAGTTTCCCTTTCTCAAACAAAGTGATAATCAACCTCAATATGTTTTGTGCGGCCATGAAGAATTCGATTAGTTACCAAGTATATGGCACTAATATTGTCACAAAACAAGAGAAGTGCTATTGGTAAAAATACTCCAAGCTCACGAAGAAGAGACTGCAACCAACAGAGATCAGCAGTGCTAGTGGCAAGAGCACAATACTTTGCCTCAGTGCTTGAGCGAGTGACCATTGGTGAAGAACAAATCCACGTTATTCATATTACTGGAATAGAAACCGACTCACAATTTTCAAATGAAAAACTATGGTTGCCCACTAATAGAATTCAATGAATGAAGATGAAAATTTGCACAATATAAAGGACATGTACAATAACTCTAAATTATGAAATTTTATATTAAGATAACATTAGCAATCATAGAACTCGACAAGGAGCATGAGTGAAGATTATAATGGTGAGAAGCATATTGAAGCCACTTTCAAATCTACCAGAAAAATGCTTAAGGTTAATATCATATTCTATTCTTTTTAATTTTTCGTTTCTTAATAAAAAGATCTTATGAATTTTAGTAATGTTTTTTACTATCATTATGCAATTTGCGTCTAGCTAAGCATCAATTCTTTTGAAATTTTGTAAAGGGATGATGATACAACTACTGAGCAAACAATAGCTAAAGCAATTGAGGAAACTCAAGACACAACAGCTGCAGTAACTGAAGAAACTGAAGGCACTAGTAACCAGGTGGCCTAAGTAGTGGACAGATTATTACTAGTTACAATTGCTTAATGTACTGATTCTGTTAGGATGTTTCAATTTTGTTTAGTTAGTTACAGTTAGTTAGCCTTTCTGGTATATTGTAACTACTCTTCTTGGAAGAGTATATAACCTTTATCATTGCATTGTAAGGATCAGGCAAAATATTAATCAGAAAATTCTCAATTCCTTTCTGTTGGGAAACTACCTTTCAAGATGCCCAGGTGGTGATATTCTAAACACCCAAGTCTTAAATGACTTGTAATGAACAGAAACAACAATGAAAGCAAAGAAAGAACACAAGCAATTGTTATCGAGGTTCGGCAATGTGCTTACGTCCCTGTGAGCTCCTTCGAGCCTTCTGCACTAAATCAATGAGTTCTTACAAGTTACAGCAACACCTCTTCAAGAAATCTCTTGTTCTTGAAGAACGAAAGAAGATAAAAAGAAAGTGATGAGGACTTGTGTTTCCCGAAAATTCAAGAAATCTCTTGTTCTTGAAGAACGAAAGAAGATAAAAAGAAAGTGATGAGGACTTGTGTTTCCCGAAAATTCCACTTACAAGGCCCTTGAATCCCCAATCTATATTACTCTCTCTCTAAACAACCAGCCTCTCTACAATGAGCCTCTCTTGTTTTGTGTCTTTGCACTCTTACAATTGATCTCACTTTTACATTCGCAAGTTATTTCTCTTTGAAGCTAGGTGACCCTTTATATAGTCCACCACTTCTTGGCTAATCTTTGAAGTCAATCTCCACCCTTAGATCTTGAGGACCAATCAATCATAGCCCTTCAACAAGTCTAAGTGATCCTGTGCGTTTTGATCAAGCCTCACAGACCTTTCCAAAATACTGATGAGAGAGCATCAGGTGTGCTTCAAGCTACGACCCAGAACAAGGCAGGCCGCAGCTTAGAAGGAGGGGGACCTTCTGCCAAGCTGGAGGCCGCGGCTTGGGTGGCTGTGCCGCGGCGCACACATCTTGAGTCGCGGTGCATGCCTCCACCCTCAACTTCTAGATTTTCTGTGGGCCGTGACGCCCACTCATGACCTGATGCTGAATTTTACAACCCTTTTAATCCTTAGACAAATACCAACAATCTTTACCTTTATCTAAGCGATTAAACTCGAACCCGTTGTGCAGAGAACTCAGTATCCAAACTCAACTTGAGTCACTCTATCAACCGACTCCAATCCTAAGAAGTCCAAGGCAATGATTGAACTTACTTAGAGGTAGAAATTTGGTGCCTAAATCTACAGGATTTTCTTCTGTGGCCACATTGTTCACATGGATGCATCCTTTCATGAAATTTTCCCGAATGGAATGGTACCGAACATCAATATGCTTTGTCTTCTCATGGAACACTGGATTCTTGCACAAATGCAACGCACTTTGGTTATCCGAATACACCACCACCTGCTCTTTTAGGACCTTCAACTCTTCTAACAACCCTTTGCACCATATAGCCTCCTTTATAGCTTTCGTAGCTGCTATGTACTCAGCCTCGGTTGTTGAGAGCACTACCACCAGCTGCAATTGAGCCTTCCAACTTATACAACATCTGTTTAAGTTGAAGAAGTATAAGGTAATCAATCTTCTCTTATCCCGATTTGCTCCATAGTTCGAATCAGCATAACCTTCTAAACAGATGGACTTACCCCTCTTCTCATAAACAAGCCCCACATCTAGGCTTCCCTTCAAATACCTCAGCAACCACTTCATCCCAAGCCAATGCTCCTTTCCGGGATTACTCATAAACCTGCTAAGAACACTCATTGCATGAGTAATGTCAGGTCTAGTGCTTACCATGGTGAACATTACAAATCCAACAGCACTAGAGTAAGGGACCTTTTCCATTTCCTTCTTCTCCTCATCTGATCTCGGACATTGATCGCTAGAGAACTTGAAATGACCAGCAAGGGGAACCTTCACTAGTTTGCTATCTTCCATAAAAAACTTAGATATCATCTTTTCTATGTAGAAAGCCTGAGAAATCTTCAATTTGTTTCTCTCCCTTTCACGGATTTTACTTGATTACTCTCAAAACATAACGCGGTAGTTGTAGTACAGTTTTGAGGTGTCGATTCCACAGGGAAACAAGTTAATTACAAAAGAAGGTGTAAACTTGAACACAAATGATAAAAGATTGATCGAAAGAATTTGAATTGTTGATTTTATGAAAATTATGTGAATGATTGAATAATATAATAAAAGAAACGACAAGGTTCTAGAAATCCTCCCTAGGTTCGTTGCTCTAATCCTAACTTGATTCAGTTGTTTTATTCTCGATTGCAAGTTTCACATCCCAAACAGGCAATCGAAAAATATTCAATTAAAGCGCATTTATAAACCCTAATGTGATTGGTATGAATTATTCTTTACTTTTAAATACACATGACCTAACTCATAAATTATCAAAAGACAACGGTATATCTAAACGACAATACTGCAGCAATGGACAAATCTATAAAAGAGATCTATCGGACTCAATCACACCCAAACAGATACACATAAGAAAAGTATGACTAGACTTATATGGAAAAAAAGCATGCAATTCCTGGACTAATAAAAATCTACTAATTAAATTAAAGAATAAAACATAACAATATTTAGTGAAAATAATACCAAACTACAACTGAATCAAATAAAGGAAAATAAGAACAACTACACCTAGGGATTCATCCCTTCACCTTGCTTGGAGACTAGCCGACCATGGAGCTCATGTTTCCTTGAGTTGCCTCTGGCCTCTCAACGATCATCTCCTCCTTGGTAATGAAAGCTTCAGCGATTCCTCAGCTTGCCTCCAAAATTATACTTCGGATTTGTCCTAAAGGCCCTCTGGATTGCTCCTAAAGGCCCTCTGGATTCACTCTCTGATGATTTCAGATGACCTCCGATTGATGCCTCAAATATGAAGTGGAGGGGGTCTTATATAGGCAAGCTCTCGGAGTGTTATGTGTTTTCTGACCGATGTGGGATACTACCCGAGTGCAATCGATCGCAGCCTTAGTGCGCTCGATCGCATGTGCGCTTGATCGCATGTAGGTGCGCTCGATCGCAGTTACACTGCAGAGTACTTCTTGGTCGATGTGGGATGTGCACTCGATCGCAATGCTTGTGCACTCGATCGCATGTGCGCTGCAGAGTACTTCTTGGTCAATGTGGGATGTGCGCTCAATCGCAGTACCGGCAGCAATCCATCTTGTCCTTCCAGAAGTATGGGATCTTGCCCTTTTAAGCAATGATCGTTTCTTTTTCTCTTTTAAACTCAAAATACCTGAAAATTGCACTGAAATAAGTCAGTGGTCCAATAATATTACTTTAGAGTTATAATCATATAAAAGCGCAATAAAGACCGAGATCAATCCTAAAATGCTAACAATTAACCATTGTTGAGAAGCATTTTACGACTCTCATCAATACTCATCCCAAGGATCTTCTATGTATGGCCAAGATCCTTCATCTCAAAATCCGAACTAAGTTGAGACTTCCATTCTTCTATCCTCTCCCTGCTATTCCCAACCAAGAGCATATCATCGACATAGATGAGGATGATCACCATTTCCTCCACCTTGTGCCCCTTGTAGTGCAAGTGCGAATCATAGTGGCTCTTCATGAAACCTAAGCTAGTTACAAAGGAATCGAACCTCTTATTCCATAGCCGAGGTGATTGCTTCAGGCTATATAGAGATTTTTTCAATTGGTACACAAAATCTTCTTGCCTTCTTTCCTCGTAGCCTTCGGGTTGCCTCATGTAGATGGTCTCATCAAGCTCTCCATGTAAGAACGTTGTCTTCACATCTATTTGCTCAATTTCCCAATTGAATTGGACCACCATTGTTAACACTATCCTTATCGTCTTGTATTTAACAACTGGTGAGAATATTTCGGTGAAATCTATGCCTTCTCTTTATGTGAACCCCTTCACCACTAGCCTAGTCTTATACCAGACTTCATCCCCTGGAGTGTTCCCTTCTTTGATATTGTAAATCCATTTACAATCCACAACTCTCTGTTTTTCTGGTTTGGGCACCAATTCCTAAGAGTTGTTCTTCCTCCATAGCTAGCTGCCACTTTGACAAATCCTTACATTCCATGGCATCCATGTAAGCTTCTGGCTCAACCCCTCCCTCTAAATAAGGAGCTGCTACATTCGCAGCCACAAAACCATATCTCAAAGGTGGTTTGACCACCCTCTTTTCCTGGTCCCTTGTGAGCTGACAGTCATTCTGACTTGCTAAATCATCCCCTTTTCGTTCAACCTCTTCTCGAGTATTCTGAGCTTGGCCTTCATCAATGGGCTCTACCTGGTCCGAACCCTCTTGCCATCCTTGCTCTACCTGAACTGAATTTTCCTTGATGCTATGCATCACAAATTCCAGACTGCTTTGCTCACTATCCCCTATAGGGTTAGTTTTCTCCAAATAGGGAAATAACAATTCATTAAAAATGACACTTGGTTATGCCCAAAGTATAACGCGATAGTTGTAGCACGGCTTTGGGGTGTCGATTCCACAGGGAGACAAACTAACTACAAGAGAAAGTGCAAACCTTAAAACGAACGATAAAAGTTAAACGAGAAAATCTGAGTTTGAAGTAGTGTGAAATAATTATGTAAATATAATAGAGAACCACAAGGGTCCGGGAATCCTCCCTAGGTTCGTTGCCTTATTCTAATCTTGATTCAGTTGTGTTTTATCTCGATTGCTAGTTTCACATCCCAAACATACAATCGGAAAATATTCAATTAAAGCACATATATAAACCCTAACATAATTGTTATGAAATACTCTTTACTTTCAAGCACACATGACCTAACTTATAGATTATCAAGAAACAACAATATATCATAATGGCAATACCGCAGTAATAGACAAATCTATAAGAGAAATCTACCGAACTCAATCACGCCTCAACAACATCACATAAGAAGAGCACAACTAGACTTATATGGAGGAGAAAGACGCAATCACTGGATTAAGGGGAAATCTTCTAATTAGATTAAAAAGTAAGTCATAACAATGTTTAATGATAATAAATCCAAACTACAATGAATCAAGACTAGAAAATAAGAACAACTACACCTAAGGATTCGTCCATTTGCCTTGCTTGGAGATTAGTTGGCCATGGGGGAGAGTGTGGCAGCCTTCATGATGTTTTCCCTAGCCTCTAGCCTCTCAATAGATGATTTGAATCATCATAATATCAAACCCTAAGTGATCTATTTATAACACACAAGGTCCAAGGGTGTTTTAGGGTTTAAAAAGTCATTAAAATCCTAATTAGGTCAAAGCTCGGAGAAGAAAAATGTGTGAGCGCTGCGGTGCTCCTTTACGGGCACTATAATGCTGGCTGGTGGTTCAAGATGTGGAGGTTCTGGGCACTGCGGTGCTAGCTGAGGAGCACCGCGGTGCTGGCTGGTGTTGTTCTGGAGGCCTGATCTTTGTCTACTAAAACTGCCATAACTTTCTCTGGGAAAATCCTTTTGATGAGCCGTAAAATTCTCCAGAAAATAGACTTTCAGATCTTTCTAAGCATATATGGCTCATCTCCTGGTTCTTCTTGCATTAATACAGTTTAATTTGCAAAGATGGTTGATCTGTACGGGCAATTCTAGTAATTTAGTGAAACTCATTTCCAAGTGCTTGTGAACCTTCACTACGGTGTTCATCGAGTCATCGTACTTCAAACAATGATAGATTTTTCATATTTTTTGAACTTAAAGTACCTGAAAATGCATCGAAATAGATCAATGATCCAAGAATGACACTTTAGAGTTGTTAAGGTATAAAAGTACAATTCAAACCTAGATCAACCCTAAAATGCTAACAATTAAGTATTGTAAAGATGAATTTTATGACTCTCATGAACACCCTTACTTATTATAAGTTTCATTCCTTTTTGTTCTAAGGACCATAACCTATACCCCTTAACCCCATCACCATACCCTAGAAACACACATTTTCTCGACCTTGGGCTAAGTTTATCATCCTTTTGATGTGCAAACGTAGCACATCCAAAAGTCCTAAGGTTGCTTAACTCAGGGGGTTTCCCACTCCACATCTCCTCGGGAGTCTTAGGGTCTAAAGCCCTAGAGGGTGATCTATTAATCAATATACAGCAGTAGACACTGTTTCCCCCCAAAACCATTTGGGTAAACCGGACCCAATTGACATGCACCTAACCTTTTCCAAGGGTCCTATTCATCCTCTCAGCAACTCCATTTTGCTGAGGGGTTTTCACAACCGTTCTATGTCTTAGAATCTCATTTAACTCACATAATTTATCAAAATCCTTATTAAAAAATTCTAAGCCATTATCAGTTCTTAACACCTTAACTACCCTGCTCGATTGAGTCTCCAGCAACTTTTTCCACACCACAAATTTATTCAAAGCATCTGATTTATTTTTAAGCAAATAAACCAAAACCTTTCTTGAATAACCATCAATTAAAGACAGAAAGTAAACATTACCTTCTTGTGTTGGTGTTCTTGCTGGCCCCCAAAGATCCGCATGAATGTAGTCAAGAATGCCCTTAGACTTGTGCACTCCTGTGTTGAAGCTGACCCGATGTTGCTTTCCAAGAATGCAACATTCGCAGAAATCAAGTTTCTTTACTTTGTCACCACCAAGTAGACCATCCTTGCTGAGAACTTGCAGTCTCTTTTCGCTCATATCTCCCAAGCGATTGTGCCAAAGTACTGCCTTAGCCATCTCAGCCATCAAGCTTGCTGCTTGATCCTTGATTTTTGTCTCTCTGATCATCTCATAGAGACCATCCTTCATTGCTGCTTTGATCACTATCAAAGATCCTTTGGCTACCTTAATCTTTCCTCCATCTACTTTGTATGTGTACCCCATGGAATCCAGCTATCCCAATGAAATCAAGTTTCTTCTCAAATCCGGAAGATACCTCACATTCCGCAGCAGCCTTGTGACTCCATCAAACATCCTCAATTGGATGTTGATTACACCCAAAGTATAACGTGGTAGTTGTAGCACAAATTTGGGGTGTCGATTCCACAAGGAGACAAGCAACTTACAAGAGAAGATGTAAACTTTAATACGAAACGATAAAAGTCAAAGAAAAGAATCTGAGTTTGAAGTAGTGTGAAATAATTGTGTAGATATAATAGAGAACAACAAGAGTTCGAGAATCCTCCCTAGGTTCGTTGCCTTATTCCAGTCTTGATTCAGTTGTTTTTATCTTGATTGCAAGTTTCACATCCCAAACAAGCAATCGACAAATATTCAATTAAAGCACATATATAAACCCTAATGTAATTGATACGAATTGTTCTTTCGAATTAAGTACACATGACCTATCCTATAGGTTTATCTAGAAACGACAATATATATTTGATGATAATATTGCAGTAATGGACAAACCTAAAAGATAGATCTACCGGACTCAATTACATCCAAACAAATTGACATAAGAAGAGCATGACTAGACTTATATCTAGGAGAAGCATGCAATCACCAGATTAAGAAAAAATCTTCTAATTAGATTAAAGAATAAATCATAACAATGTTTGATAATAAATCCAAATTATAACTGAACCAATAAAGGAAAGTAAAGAACAACTGCACCTAGGGATTCATCCCTTTGCCTTGCTTGGAGATTAGTTGGCCATGGGGGAGAGTGTGGCAGCCTTCATGATGTTTTCCCCGGCCTCCGACCTCTAATTCTACATGTAATTATCAAACCCTAAGTGATCTATTTATAGTACAAAGGGTCCAAGGGTGTTTTAGGGTTTAAACAATCATTAAAGTCCTAATTAGGTCAAAACTCGGAGAAGGAATTTCGTGTGCGCGCTGCGGCTCTCCTCAGTGGGCGCCTAGGCTTTGTCTGATGGTGGAAGAGAAAGCTTCTGGGGGCTGCACCTCTCCTCTTTGGGTGCCTAGGAGCTAGGCAAAAGTGGCTTATGCATGTTTCTGGGCGCCTAGGCCCTCATTGGTCCAAGCCTAGGCGCTAGCTGAAAGTTTTCTTCCTCTTTTTGGGCTTCCTTCACTTCAATATTCATTGAGTCATTGTGCGTTCGAGCAACAATAGCTTTTCCTTCTCTTTTGGACTCAAAGCACCTAAAAATGCACCGAAATAGATCAATAATCCAAGGATATCACTTTAGAGTTATTAACATATAAAAGTGCAATTAAGACCGAGATCAACCCTAAAATGCTAACAATTAAGCACTATTGAGATGCATTTTATGGCTCTCATCACAACCGCCAACTAGCTTATTGCTAGTCCCTATCAATTCAAGTGAAAACAAGAGATGAATTCTAAGGTAGAAGTGAAAACAAAGTGAAGCAATGTTAATATTAAACCAAGAGCAATTCACTTTTTGTCTCCGAAATTGCACATAATATACAGCACATAGAATCATTAAATATCACTTAAGTCCAAAAGTAATCCAAACATCAATCTTAAAATTTTTATCGACTCTTAACATCCATCTTACCACAATCCATTAATCCGAACACTCGGATGATTTTATGCATAACATTCATGAATACAAGTCTTGGCCTCTAAAAACATAATGAATTGCATGACATCAATCACAAATCAAGCTCCATAGGCTTATTTTTCAAATCACTCTCCACTGTTGTAGAAAAATCACACTACATTGGATCAATAGGTCTTTAATAAGCTTGTAACATTAGGCTAAGGTAAAGGTTAAGGAAGAACGGGAAGGATTTACAAGTAAAAGAACTCAATCTCTTAGCTTTAAATACAACCACTTTTAAGCACTAGATAACCTTACTTCAACACCCAACTCTTTCAACCATTCTTTATAAGAGCATATCTCTCGATAAGTCACCAATTTTCTTTTCTTTTCTTCTTTCTTTGCCATACTTCACTTCTCTTTTTCTTTTTCTTTTTTCTTTTCTTTTCTTTTCTTTTCTATTTTGGCATAAGACCATTCACCTTCTTTCTATTCTTTTCTTTTTCTTTTCTTTTCCACAACCCCTAACTTATCTCCTTTAATGTACTTAGGTTATGGTAGTAATATTTTTTTCATATTTCCATCCTTACTCCTCTCAAGTGCTTCCCAACAAATGTGTATAACTAAGTTCTTTTAAAAGAAGGGTAAGGATAAAATATTTTTAGGCTCATAAAGGTGAGTAAATGGGCTTTTGAAAGAAACAAGTCTCAAATTCTTTTTTAAGAAAAAGGTTCAAACAGGTGACTAGGGATAAATATAGCAATAGTAAGTTTGAAAGGCTCAAACGGTTCAAAATGGCCTATATCATATCCTAAGTAATGTGCATTCTAGGAATTTTCCTCAAATGATTATTAAATAAGTTCTAGAGTTTGTCGAGACCGCAAAAGTATTCACAAAGCAATCACACATAAAACTTCTCTAGATGCTTTAGACTAAGTATACAATCTTACTGCAAACTAGAGTCTCAAACCAAATGAAAATTGACATGTAAATTATTCTCAAACCGAAGCAAGATTTAACTTCTTCTAGATGTTGCATGCTATCTCAATTAAGCTCATATCATTAACATGTGAATTACATCCAAGGCTAACACAAAGCTTGCCAAAAATAAACAAAAAAGCAGAACGACACCAAGCAGTTCAATGGAAAAAGAAAAAAGAATATGGAAACAAAGAGATACGTTTCCTCCACCCCCAACTTAAAAATTGCATTGGCCTCAATGCAAAAGAAAGAGTAAAGGAAACTCTCTTGGTAGCCAAAGGTGCACAAAAGCTGAAAATTGTGCTCCACCATTTAAACTGCTTCTTATATTTGTCCCTGAAAAAGAAATACTAAGTTAATACTGGAAAACAGAAAAAATACAAACAATAAAAAAAATATGAAAACAATAAAAGTAAAAAGATATGCTGTGAGGCGCCTCCCATGAGCACTAAATTTTACATCTTCAGCCAGACGCTTTTATTCCCTCATAGATAAACATGAACTGAATGCACCAGCAATTGCTTCACCGTCAAATTGGGTGCTTTTATGCTTTGAAGAGGCCTCAAGGATGTTTTCAGCAACATCTCTAGATTCTGGCTCAATATATGCTCTTGTGAACCCATGGGTATGGATTGACTCCAATGGATTAAGGTGATGGACCTTTTCCATGGGTGAGTCAATCATATATACTTGGTGTCTCTCGCTCACATCCTCTGATTTGTTCGGTGTTGGGATGTGTAATGACTTACCACTAAGTGTCACAATGGCATCCACCTCCTTCAAATTCTTTTGTGTCAAGTGTTGTCCATGGTGTGTGGACTGAGCTTGGGAAGGGAACTTACCTCGCTCATTCACACTCAAGGAGCTCATCAACTTGGACACTTGACTCTTTAAATCCTTATGTTCTTCAACAACCTGTGTAATTAAAGATTCAAGCCTTTGATTAGTCTTATCTTGTGCCTCAATAAAAGCATGCAAAGTTTCTTCTAAAGGACTCCTAGAGGGTGCAGGTGCATGATATGGTGCAGGATATGATCGAGGGGGTTGTGTAGGCAGCTGGTTTTCAGATTTCCAGCTAAGATTGGGGTGATTCCACCACTCCGAATTATAGGTATCAAAGAAAGGTGAAAGAGGCTTCTTGTACATACCTAAGGCATTACATTGTTCCTCATACATCCCTCTCATCTCCGCAAATGTGAGACATTCTTGGGCGAGATGATCTATCCTGCCACACACAAAACATGGTTCAAAGGACCTTGCATGATTAGCTACGTGTGTTGGCTATAAGTTCTTAGTCTTTAACACATCTAGTTCCCTAGTGAGCATCTCTACCTTAGCTTTTAGGTTGTCCTCTTCCCTAAGATAGTAAATTCCACCACTATTTTGGTTTCCAACAAGTTGTGACCTGTTTGTGCTTTCAGTAGCACTAGGTCTAGTCCAGGTGTGAGCTTTTTCAGCAAGCTCATCGAGGTATTCTATGGCCTCATTAGGATCTTTTTCTAAAAACTCACCATTACACATCATTTCTACAAATTGGCGCTCCTTATATGTAAGTCGCTCATAAAAATAGCTCACTAAGCGCAAATTCTCATACCCATGGTGAGGGCACATACTCAATAACTCCTTAAATCTCTCTCAAGACTGATATAAAGTCTCACTATCCTTTTGCGCATAGGTGGAGATTTGCCTTTTTAAAGCATTGGTCTTATGTTGGGGGAAATATTTATTAAAGAAAATCTGAGTCATCTCAGTCCATGACCCAATAGATCATAGTCTCAGTGAGTATAGCCAACTTTTACCTATATCCTTCAAAACAAAAGGAAAGAACTTAAGTCTCATAATGTCAGCAGTTGCATCTTGACTATGAAAATTCGCAACTACTTCCTCAAACTCTCTAATGTGCACATATGGGTTTTCACTTTCCAAGCCATGAAACGTAGGGAGTAACTGTATCATCCCTGTTTTAAAATCTAATTGGCGAGCATTGGTTGGAAACATGATGCATGATGGTGTGGCTATGCGTGCAGGGTGGAGGTAATCCTGAAGGGTCCTAGGGGGTTGATCTTCGTGTTCACTCATTTCTTTGGGACTAGATGGATTGTCAAATAAAGAATTTAAAAAAAAAATTTAATTCTGACTCTAAGACAGGCCTACAAGCAAATCTACCCAAAATGTCTCTATATCTGGGCATGCAAGATCACAAAATAATAAAAAAAAGGAAACAAAAAAATAATGCAGCAAGCTAAAAGAAGGAACGAAGTTACCGCCTTTACAAACTGCTGAAAAAAACTATTCACAATTCTTCTACCGTCTTGTCTCAAAGTTGACAATCTTCCTTGAGTTAAGCACGTCTCCCCGGCAACGGCACCAAAATTTGATTACACCTAAAGTATAATGCGGTATTTGTAGCACGACTTTGGGTGCCGATTCCACAGGGAGACAAGTAAACTACAAGAGAAGATGTAAACTTTAATACGAAATGATAAAAGTTGAAGGAAAGAATCTGAGTTTGAAGTAGTGTGAAATAATTGTGTAAATATAATAGAGAACAACAAGGGTCCGAGAATCCTCCCTAAGTTCGTTGCCTTATTCCAATCTTGATTTAGTTGTTTTTATCTCGATTGCAAGTTTCACATCCCAAACAAGCAATCGGCAAATATTCAATTAAAACACATATATAAACCCTAATGTAATTTATATGAATTGTTATTTCGAATTAAGTACACATGACCTATCCTATAGGTTTATCAAGAAATGACAATATATCTTTAATGATAATATCACAATAATGGACAAACCTAAAAGATAGATCTACTGGACTCAATTACATCCAAACAAATTGATATAAGAAGAGTATGACCAGACTTGTATCTAGGAGAAGCATGCAATCACCAGATTAAGAAAAAATCTTCTAATTAGATTAAAGAATAAATCATAACAATGTTTGACAATAAATCCAAATTACAACTGAACCAATAAAGGAAAATAAAGAACAACTACACCTAGGGATTCATCCCTTTGCCTTGCTTGGAGATTAGTTGGCCATGGGGCAGAGTGTGGCAGCCTTCATGATGTTTTCCCCGGCCTCTGGCCTCTAATTCTACATGTAATTATCAAACCCTAAGTGATCTATTTATAGTACAAAGGGTCCAAGGGTGTTTTAGGGTTTAAACAATCATTAAAGTCCTAATTAAGTCAAAACTCGGAGAAGGAATTTCATGTGCGCGCTGCGGCTCTCCTCAGTGGGCACCTAGGCTTTGTCTGATGGTGGGAGAGAGAGCTTTTGGGCGCTGTACCTCTCCTATTTGGTGCCTAGGCGCTAGACAAAAGTGGCTTGTGCATGTTTCTGGGCGCCTAGGCCCTCACTAGTCTAAGCCTAGGCGCTAGCTGAAAGTGTTCTTCCTCTTTTTGGGCTTTCTTCACTTCAATATTCATCGAGTCATTGTGCTTTCGAGCAACGATAGCTTTTCCTTCTCTTTGGACTCAAAGTACCTGAAAATGTACCAAAATAGATCAACAATCCAAGGATATCCCTTTAGAGTTATTAACATATAAAAGTGCAATTAAGACCGACATCAACCCTAAAATGCCAACAATTAAGCACTGTTGAGATGCATTTTATGGCTCTCATCAGATGTCTCCTATCCCCCTCACTTGGCAAGAAGTGTCATTCCTCAAGAAAATCTTTCCATTATTGGTTTCCTTGAAATTCTTGAACCAATTCGGGTGAGGGCACACGTGATAAGTGCACCAGGAATCCAGGATCCATTTCTCGGTGCCTTGCCTTCTGCTCACATTTGAGCACATAACAAGAACATCATCTTACTATTCTCCTTTAGCAACCGAAGCCTCTCCATTGTTGGTATGGCTTCTTCCTCTCTCATCCCACAATTTCTTCTTGTAATCTTTCCTGAAATGACCCTCTTTATTGCAGTAGTAGCATCTGTTTATTCCAAATCTCGGTTTGGAATGAGATCTCCCATGGCTCTACCCTCTACCCTTTGATTTCTCCTGGTAGTTGCCATGAATCCTACAGCCATTTCGAGTTGCTGGCCTTCTTCTAACGAATAACCTTTCTCCACTTGATGCTTCCCTCATCTTGGCTTTGAAATCATGAGCCCTTATAGTATTGATCACAATTTCCTTGGTTAGTATTTCTCTTCCATATTCAATAGCATTAATCAAACTTTCAAAATAATCAGGAATAGAATTCAATAACATAACAGCCGATTTTTCATCCAGGAATGTTATACTACAACTAGCCAAATCTTGAACTAGTTTATTAAACACATCAAGATTATCTTGCAACTCCTTATTAGGATCCATTTTAAAAGGAAAGATTCGTTTAAGAAGATTAATCTTATTAGAGAGAGTTTTGGTAAGAAACAACTCATCTAGTTTCTTCCAAAATGCAGCTGGATCTTCCTAGTCTCCACACTCCCTTGTGACACTATCTGACATGTGTAGAAAAATGGTGCTATATGCCATCTTCTTCATCTCAGTCTACTAAACTTCCGTTATACTTGTTGGAAAAACTTCATCTTCTCCAATAGCCAAGTCCACCTTTTGTTGCATAAGAACAGCCTTGATATTCCACTTCCAAAGGGCAAAATCTCCCTTTCCATCAAACTCCTCAACAATGAAATTTGAACCTATCTTGTGGAGAAAATCCCAGATTTATGCAGCACCCATAATTGCTTTCCAACTTTTTCTAAATCTCAAGAACATGATCAAAGATTGATCTCAATACCGTTCTTGAATCACTCTTAAGAACATGATCAGATCTTGATCTCTACTCCATTCTTGAATCACCTAAGAAGTTGACCTTTGATTCTTGGAGTCTTGCTCCGATACCTTTTGTTCTAGCTCTGATACCACTGTTGGGAAACCACCTTTCAAGATGCCCAGGTGGTGATCTTCCAAACACCCAAGTCTTGAATGACTTGTAATGAACAGAAACAGCAATGAAAGCAAAGAAAGAACACAAACAATTGTTATTGAGGTTCAGCAATGTGCCTACATCCCCGTGAGCTCCTCCGAGCCCTCTGTACTAAATCAATGAGTTCTTACAAGTTACAGTAACACCTCTTCAAGAAATCTCTTGTTCTTGAAGAATAAAAGAAGAGAAAAGAAAGTGATAAGGACTTGTGTTTCCCTGGAATTTTCCCTAAGAAAATTCCACTTACAAGGCCCTTGAATCCGCAATCTATACTACACTCTCTCTCTCTAAACAACTAGTCTCTCTACAATGAATCTCTCTTGTTTTGTGTCTTTGCACTCTTATAATTGATCTCACTTTTACATTCACAAGTTATTTTTCTTTGAAGCTAGGTGACCCTTTATATAGTGCCCCACTTCTTGGCTAATATTTGAAGTCAATCTCCACCCTTAGATCTTGAGGACTAATCAATCATAGCCCTTCAACAAGTCTAAATGATCCTGTGCATTTTGATCAAGCCTCATGAACCTTTCCAAAAAGCTGATGAGAGAGCATCAGGTGTGCTTCAAGCCGCGGCCCAGAACAGAGTAGGTCGTGGCTTAGAAAGAGGCGAACCTTCTGCCAAGCTGGAGGTCGTGGCTTGGGTGGCTGTGCAGTGGCGCACAGGGCCGTGCCACGGTGCGCACACCTTGAGCTGTGGCGCATGCCTCCACCCTCAACTTCTAGATTTTATGTGGGCCGCGATGCCCACCCATGACCTGATGCTGAATTTTATAACCCTTTTAATCCTTAGACAAATACCAACACTCTCTATGTCTTCTTCTTCTTGGGTTAAATTCTTAGCTTATGAAGAACAACTTGATAATTTCAATATCAATTGGTACTTTCATTATTACTTTGTCCCAAATTCTTTATCATTTCAACATTCTTTCTCGTTGTTTTCATCAATGGCTACCTCCACTAGATCTAAAGATATAACATTGGATAACATTGTTTCCTTAATTAGAGAATCTAAAAAAGAATTGCGTGTAGAATTCATGTCTCATGTTGCATCACTATGTGATTAATTAGCTAAAATCCTGTCATCATCTCCTAGTACAATCTCTAGAGACATTGATTCTTTTCTTGTTGAAGGCTTGGATGCTCAACATAATTCTAGCTTCAAGACTGTCAAGTTAGAATGTACTCGTTTTGTATATGGAGATCCTTCTAATTAGATCTTCAGAGTTGAACAGTACATTTTGTTCCACAAAAACTCATCTTGGTTTCTTTCCACCTTGAAGGACATTCTTCATCTCTATATCAATGGATGTACCATACACTCAGTTCCTGAAAAGAATTTGTTTAGGCCTTACAAAAATATTTAGTCCCTCTAATTATGATGATCCTCAAGGAGCCTTGTCTAAACTGACACAAATTGGTTCTGTTTTGGAGATGATCCTCAAGGAACCTCTCTGATAAAGTAATGGGACTGAATGAATCATTCTTGAAGAGTTGTTTCATCTCAGGTCTTAAAACTCACATCAGAAGGGAAGTAATTGCTCATAAACCTTATACAATTCATGATGCAATTGGGTTGACTCGTTCACAGGAAGAAAGACTTACTAATATGAAGGATTCTTGGAAGAATTGGCCACCAAAGCCTACAACCATATTTATTGGGACCAAAACCTCCACAAACTGTTCATCAGACTGTCCCTAATAAAATTCCCTAAAGACTTTCTCCAATGGAGATGCAATAGAAAAGAGAGAAATGCCTATGTTTTAACTATGATTAAAGGTTTGCTCCCACACATAAGTGCAAGAATAAAACAACCTTATTATTGATGGATGTTGATCTAGAAGTTGATCAAGAACAAGTAAAAGAACTAATCATGGAAGAAAATGAACATGACTTGAACATGGTTCCTGAAATCAGTTTCCATGCTTTTACTGGTCAATATAATCCAAAGATCTTTATAGTAAAAGGCTTTGTTCTACATCAACCATTTTAGGTCTTGGCAGATGGTGGAAGCACACACAACATCATACATGAAAGAGCAGTTCAGTTTTTACACTTACCAATTACACCATCATAGCATTTTACAGTACAACTTAGGAATGATGCAATGCTGTCATGTTTAGGAATGTGTACTAAGATTTCAATCACCCTTCAAAACTATACTTTTACAGTATATTTATGTGCCATATCTCTGAAAAGGGCTGATATAGTCTTGAAGGTAAAATGTTTACAAGATTTGGGTCATATCACCACATATTATGCCAAGTTAACTATTGATTTTAGTTGGAAAGGGAAAGATATTCATTTATAGGGTGATAAGGGTTCTAGACTCAATTTTATAGCTAATAAACAATTGAAAAAGCTATCACTTAATGGAGCTATTGCTACTTCTTTTCAACTAATGAAATTTGAAATGCCTAGTTCTATTACTGTAGTAAATGATCTTACTGATGATTCTTCTTCAGTTGTCAGTTTCAATTCTATCGATAATTATATTTTGCATATTCTTAATGAGTTCCCACAAGTCTTTATGGAACCTACTATCCTTCCCCCAACAAGGGACACTGATCACAAAATCGAAGTGGATCCTATGGCTAAACTAATTAATATAAAGCCATATAGGTATCCTTATTTTCAGAAATCTGAGATTGAAAGATTGGTCACTGAAATGCTTGAAGCTAGGATTATTTAACCATGTCATGGTGTTAGAGTTGGTGCATACTTCAACGGGTCCAGATCTGTAAAACCTCTATACATGAGTTGGGTCTGGTATTTTGCTTGGCGGTTTAGGCTTGGGCCCATGAATAGTTGTGATTTTGCAGCTGGGCGGAAACCTTAATTAGAGCGTCTTAAATTTTTTATAAATACTCTTTATGTACTGAGCACACATCGTAACGAGAGATTTGTGGGTTTGATAATAGTGAAACTTCTGACAGGACGTAGCCTTATTCTGGGGTGAACCTGGGTAAATCTTGTCTTGTTTTCTTTTTGTTTATAATTCGTGTGATTGGCAGGTCTCAAATTGTTCACACGGTGCCTACATCTCTCCAATATTATTGGTGAAAAAGAAATATGGTACCTAGAGATTATGTGCGGACTATAGAGGCCTCAACACTATAACTATCAAGGACAAATTTTCTATACCAATTGTGGATGAGTTGCTAAATGAATTATTTGATGCCACTATCTTTTCTAAGATAGACTTAAGATCACAGTATCATCGAATTAGAATGCACACAACTGACATGCATAAGATAGCTTTCAGGCCTCATACAAGTCACTTTGAGTTTCTTATCATGCCATTTGGACTCACAAATGCCCCCTCTACCTTTCAAGCAACTATGAACCAAGCTTTACATGCTTTTCTAAGAAAACATGTCATTGTTTTCTTTGATGACATACTGGTCTATAAAAAATCAATAGAACATCATATTAACCATTTATGATCAGTATTAGATTTCTTGTAGAAGGATTCCTTATTTACAAAGCACAACAAATGTTAAGTTTGGACAGAATTCAATAGAGTAGTTAGGTCATATTATTTCTAGTTTGGGAGTGGCATCTAAAAGGACCAAAGTGGAAACCATAATAGATTAGCCCAACCCTTCTTCTACACATAAGAATTGAGGATTTTTTTGGGTTTAATTGGCTACTACAGAAAGTTTATTAAGGGATTTGCTTATACAGCTGCTCTTTTGACAGATCAATTGAGAAATGATGCTTTCAAGTGGAATAATGATGTTGAAACTGCATTCCAAGAACTAAAGACAACCATGATCATAGCTCCTATCCTAGCTCTACCTAATTTTGGTCTACTATTTATTATTAAAATTGATGCTTTGGGTATAAGAATTGGAGTTGTTCTATTACAAAATGGCGATCCTCTAGCTTTTTACAGTAAAAAGCTATGTCATAGAATACAACAAGCTTCAACATATATCAGACTGCTTTATGCAGTTACATCTACTACTAAGAAGTGGAGATAATATATTATGGGTTCTAAGTTCTACATTTACACTAAGAAAAAAAGTTTTAAGCACTTACTTAGTCAGACCATCCAGAACCTAGAACAACAACATTACCTTGCCAAGTTGCTTGGGTATAACTATGAAATCAATTATAAGCTTGGCATGGAAAATGCTCTTTCAAATTCTTTATCCAGACTACATAGCACTGAACAAGAGTAAGTCCTGTTGATGGCCATTTCTCTTCCTACTTTTGATATCAATAATGAAACTACCAATGAAAATTCCAAAGACGAACAAGCTAACGCAATGATACAGCAAATCATTGCTTCTCCTAATGACTTTTTATCTTACTCAGTCTGGAATGGCATCCTATACTATAGAGGGGAGATCTATTTGAATGAAAATTCTCAACTCAAAGATACAGTTCTCAAGGAATTCCATTCCACACCATTGGGTGGACATGCTAGAGTTCAGAGGACCTTAATGAGAGTAACTGCAAACTTTTACTAGAAAGGCCTGAGGAGATCAGTGGAATTATTTTTCCAATCATGTGATGTGTGTCAGAAAATCAAAAGTACACTCAAGCCCCTTATAAATTGTTATAACCTCTTCCATTTCTCAACCAAATTTAGGAGGATATTAGTATGGATTTTGTTACTAATCTACTTCTCTCTCAAGGAATTAAAATAGTAATTGTAGTATTGGATATGCTATCCAAGCAAGCTCATTTTGGTCCATTAACTTCTCACTTTAATATAGTGAGGGTTGCCTCCCTTTTTATGAAGATGATATGTTCTTTGTGTGGCATTCCAAGATCTGTGGTATGTGATAGAGATCCAAATTTTCAGAGTCAGTTTTGGAAAGAGCTATTCAGATTACAAGAAATTAAGTTGTTAATTAGCTCTTCATACCATCCCAAACATATGGTCAAATTAAAGTTCCTAACAAGTGCCTTGAGCAGTTTTTGAGGGCTTTTGTAGCTGATCAACCTCAAAAGTAAGCTAAATATCTACATATTGCAGAATTCCATTATAACATAACATACCCTTCCTTTTTAGCAAAAACTCCATTTGAAGTCTATGGTAGACTCCCTCCCTTTCTCCCAGCATATGACATAGGCACTTCTTGTCTAGAAGAAATTGGTCATGATTCTGGTACCAGATCAGAGATTCTACAACAAGTCGGGCATCATCTCCAACAAGCATAAAACAGGATGAAGCAAGTTGCAAACAAACATAGAACATAACTCAATTTCAATCCTAATGATATGGTACTGCTCAAATTATAGCCTTACATATAGGTTATAGTGACTAACAGGTCTTTTCAGAAGTTAAGTAGAAAGTATTTTTCGGTCCCATCATAGTTCTTAAGAAAATTGTTCAATTTCCTATGAACTTGAACTTCCACCTGGGTGCCTAATCCATCTTGTGTTTCATGTCTCACTTCTTAAACCATATCATGGTACTAAGAGTACTACTACTCTCTTACCTCTCCCCACCATTAATCACAATAATAAACCTCAGTTCCTACCACTTGCAATTATTGGTGAAAAATATGTTAAGAGACATTCACTATTGGTTCAACAATGATTGGTCCAATGGACTGGATTGCCACCATAGGATGCTTCCTGGGGAGGATTCAGTAAAATTTCAGAAGCTTTACCCAACTTTACACCTTGAGGACAAGGTCTCCTTTTCAGGAGAAGGCAAGGATTCAACTGCTGAGCAAACAATAGCTGAAGCAATTGAGGAAACTGAAGGCACAACAGCTGGGGTAACTGAAGAAACTGAAGCGACTGGCAGCTAGGGAACACGGCCAAAACGAATCATGTGAAGGCCTAAGTGGTTGACATATTATTACTAGTTACAATTGCTTAATTAATATACTAATTCAGTTAGGATGTTTCAATTTTGTTTAGTTAGTTACAGTTAGCTAACTTTTCTAGTATATTGTAACTACTATTCTTGGAAGAAAAGTACTAATCAGAAAACTCTCAATTCATCTCATTGTCTTCTTCTTCTTGGGTTAAGTTCTTGGCCTATCAAAACAACTTGATGCTTTCAAAAGAGGTCATGAATGAGGCAACCATGAGCCATTTGCAAGTTAAAGTGGTTTTATTTATGATTTCTATTTTTTATTTCTTTTTTCGCAATCCACAGAATACAATCAACTCTTAATTAATGAATATTATTTGCAGTCACCAAGGAAAGTATTGGGTCTTAATTGTGCAAAATATTGTTTTCTGTTTACATATACTATAATATATACTGAAGTAGAAGGAAAGAATGTTGTAATTATCATCTTTTATTAAAGAAAGAATCAATCTTTGCTCGTATCTGTTATTGAATTGACAAAATTATGGGCTTTGCTATTCCTTTGTTATTTTTGATTGGGTGGTTTGCTTCTTGGTTTTGAGCAATTTTGCTCTATTTGTTTATCAAAGAAAGGTGAAGGCAAAGTGAAAATTATATAAACCCAGGATGGAGTAATTAAAAGGCCTGTAACTTATCTTCAAATTCAAATATGATTTATTGTGAGAGGATTCCTTTTGTGCGTCAGTGATAAAACACACAAATGATGCAGAAACTTATCTTTCTTTCAAACTCTTCTGTGATTACCATAAAATACTGATCAAAGATTTTAAAAAATATATATTAATTATATTTGAGGGATTTTGATTGTTATAGGACTTATTATTGTTTCCGTTTATATTTGGATTTTTTGGGGATTTTTTGTACGGATATAACACCCTATTATATGCTTTGGACCCTAGCGCATGAATAAATACATATTACTCGAATCGTTATTCCTATGTGATTTGCACTCACTTGATTCTTGTCTTCTTTTTAATTTTTCTTCCTCTCTGTTGATGCAGTTATGATCCCACCGATGTGGGTCCTTCTGTCCAAAAAATATAGTGATAACTTGCAATTTTAAGCTGTTATATAGGAGATGATCACTGTTTCCATTAAGTAACTACTAAGCCTACACTGTCGCTCTGTTGCAGGATTGACCATAGGGTAACGTATGTGATTTGCACTCTCCATATGGGCAAGACATGTGAGGTAGGGTAGTGGACGTAGAAGGTGCTAATGTGGACATCCCTGTTTTGTAAAAACATGAATACTTTGTTTCCCTAATGTGTGCCTCATCAAACCTACGTGGTAGAGTACAAGATTCCTTTTAAGAAACTGATTTTGGTTCGCAAGAAAACCTTTTAAAATCGAAGAAAAAATTTTGAAAATAATTTTTAATAAACCATTCAACAGTTCCTTTTCACATTTCTGTAGAATTTCAGGCTACACACATGACTAGAGAGGCAGTCATAAGAGCTCAGTTTTGATCCCTTTTCACTCATGTAGCGTTCGTTTATAATTTCTTTTAAAATTCGGAAACATCCAAAATATAATTAAAAGGCAGTTTGAAACTCAAATTAATGTAACAATAAAAGTCCAGCATACTTCGTATTTAATGCTATCATATAATGCTCCTAATTTAGGGTGTTGTCTTCAATTTTTGGTCATGACAGGACAACCGTGGTTGTGCATGGAATTGAATGGCAACATTTGGTATGAAATGAGGATTTTTATTTCTCATTTGTCATGCTATGTTGTGTTTTAAAGGTCTTAATTAGCACCCTATTAACTCTACTTTCAAAAATGGAAAATTTCCCACTTGATACCCTTTGGTTCCAACCTAGTCTGCATAAGCATTGAAGCAGATATATTCCTTCCATAATTAGAAAACCATTTTGAATTTTTTATATTCGGAAATTTTGCTAATGTTGGACTCCTTCCTACCACTTATAGAATGAATCCAAACCGCATAAGTTCGAATTCCAAAAAATTTAAACCTTCAATTTGGAATAGGGAGAATCTTTTTATAATTGAAGAGGACTTTATAGACTTCATATATATATATATATATATATATATATATATATATATATTGGCCTTTGAAATATAATTTTACTTTTAAAAAATAGTATTTTTAAAATATTCATTTACGTTCATATTTATTATGCCGAGAGAATGGAGAATAGCTTTCTTATGTTTGAGATTTTAGACTGTTTTTTAACTTTAGAAAATTAGAATATAAATGCCATTTTTAAGGTAATAAAAATTCCTTACTAAAACAATTGTCCATTTGACGGCCTTTTTTTAATTTTTCCGCCATAACAAGTGTTAATTACATGATGGGGGAGACATTTGAGATAGGCAATCTTTTCCTCTTGAAAGTGATTTCTAAAAGAATTACTTCAGAATTGTTCTCGCCTTTATAAGTATGTGTGTTTAGTGTTTCCTTCATACTAAGTCAATGTATCCATGTATGTATGAATTGAACAAGTGAAGGAACTTATTTTGCTTGCATGGCCTTGCTGATCACACTTTGATTGGAAATTTAGGCCTCGATCTATCTATAGAAGCTTCTTATTTGATTTGAAAGAGTTGACAATTAAGAAAGTCTACTTTAGATCATTTTTACTTGTTCAGTTAGCACATGTCTAACGTTGGTTGTTAAACTTGGTTTTATTTGCCTTCTATAGTTACATGTAATGATCCATCTTAAGTGAACCCTATTCGAAACGATTCTATTACACTTTAGAGCACCCCAACTTATGATGTAATCATACAAATTTACGACTTATAACAACAAACTTGTTGAATATAGGGTTGAACTATACATACAACTTGCAAACCCAAACAATCTTACAATACAAAATTTATCGAAATTTTGAAATTTTATAAAAGATGCAAATAAAAGGACACTCTTCCGCTACAACTAGCTTAAACATTTCCTTTACAACAATTAAACCATAATTATGAATTTAATTCTCAAAAAAAAAAAACAGAGGATGCCATGATCAAAAGCCTAAAAATTGACTCCCTTTAACAGACCGTGAAATTTCTGGTGTTTTTATGAAATGTTAGTAAAATAAAAGATTGAGCTAAAAATATTTGTGAGAAACATATTACTAAAAGTAATCGTATTGAAGGAAAATTTTTAGTTTGTACTTATTATTGTAGCAAATAAATCATCATATAAACAATAAAAAGTTGTTGAGTTTCTTCCAACAATCTTTCTCAATTTCTTACGTAGAAGAAAATATTTATTTAAGCAAGGATTCACCAAGGTGTTTCTAAGCCTTTTAAGCATATTAAGCTTACAAGACTATACTCAAACATAAAGTCATAGAGAATAAGGGAGTCTTCAACTCAAAACTATTCCATCATCATAATTATCATTCATGCCCAATCATTATCCCTCATCGGGTCCAATCAAAATTTTATGTCTTTTAAGGCCAAACACAACAAACGCTCATAATCGTTTTGGAATTTATTTCTTATATTACCAATCTTATTATTAATTTATTTCTTCATACATATAAAATAATAAGGTCTTTATATGTGTATCTATTTAATTTTATCATTCATTTCACTTCATTTTCGTTCGCTCTCAATTCTTTTTCTATCACATATATAAATATTACACTATAAAAAATTTATCAAAGGTTATTACAAACACACGGGACACACTTTAATCACATGCGAAATTATTACATACCCTTCATCTGGTCATTCCAATCATTTACGCTCCATAAATCAACATAAGCATTCTAAATAAAATATTATGCAATACAAATGTAAAGAATATCCATTCACTTTCTATTGTAAATTTTCTATCTATTTCTTAAATTAAATATAACACAACGGGGACGTCTCCCCATGTACTGGTACATTTCACATTTTTTTCAAAACATCGGATCCCCTCTACCTAGGTAACAACCTACTTTTGGGAGGATTCTACCATCCCCTCCACCTAGGTAGCAACCTACTTTAGGAAAGGTTCATACATTTCCTCCACCTAGGTAACAACATACACTAGACGAAGTCCATACATCTCCTCCACCTAGGTAACAACCTACACTAGGCGAGGTCTATACATCTCCTTCACCTAGGTAATAACCTACACTATGAGAGGTTCATCCTTCTCCTTCACATGGGTAGCAACCTACATTAGGCAAGGTTCATTATATTTCTAACATTATTCTTTTCTAAATTATTATTTCAATCATATTCATAAAATGCATGGCTTATAAAACTAACTTCAATACCAAATCTACAACCAACATATCTCAATAATTCCATCCATAACAATTTCAAACATATCAAGGTATTGCTATCATCATTCTTTTATGCATTCATATACCAATAAAATTTTATTCATGCTTAGTTATTGTTTTACGCTTACTAAAAGTAAGGTGAAACTCACCTTAATAGCACCGAGTGTTATTCTTGGGCTTTCTCCTTGCCTTTCCTACCTTCTTCCACAACACCTAAAGTGTATATCACTTAATATAATAGTTCAAGAAGTATAAGAAAGTTCATAATTACACCTAACAACAATTGTAATCAACAAGGACTATTTTCTCGGGTTGTTCTCTTTAGTTACCTTTAGTTATCCTTTTCTTTTACTTTCGTATAAACTCTAACTAAAAACTTCCAACCATGATACTTTTACTTTTTCTCAAGCCAAGTTTAAGCCAAAATTATAAGAAAGCTTAACTCCTCTAGATTTAAGGCTAATTTATGTTGGAAAATCACCTTCTTGCGGAATCCCAGGTTGTAATCTTTCCAAACACCCAAGTCTAGAATGATTTGTAATAAACAGCAATCAGACAATCAAAGAAAGAACACAAGCAATTGTTATCGAGGTTCGGCAATGTGCCTACGTCCCCGTGAGCTAATCCGAGCTCTCTGCACTAAATCAATGGAGTTCTTACAATTACAGCAACACCTCTTCAAGAACCCATCTTGTTCTTGAAGAATGAAAGAAGTGGAAAAGAAAGTGATAAGGACTAAGTGTTTCCCTGGAATTTTCCCCAAGAAAATTTCAATTACAAAGCCCTTGAATCCCCAATCTAGACTACTCTCTCTCTAAACAACCAGCCTCTCTTGAATGAGTCACTCTTGTGTTTAGTGTCTTTGCACTCTCATACACCATGTGTTCTATTTCACACACACTTGCACACTCTCTTTGCACTCCTTGAATTGCTCCTAGATGATCCTTTATATAGTGCAACCACTTCTTGAACCAATTTTAAAGACAATCTCAACCTTTAGTTCTTGAGGACCAATCAATCATGGCCCTTCAACAAGTCTAAGTGATCCTGTGCATTTTAACCAAGTCCCACGCACCAATTCAAAGTGCTGATTAGGAAGCATTAGGTGTGCTTAGCGCTGTGGCCCAGAACAGAGCTGGCCGCGGCGCATACAGGGCCAAAAACCTTCCAGGTGCTTGGCGCAGCAGTGCACACCAGCCTGTGCCGCAGTGCACACCTAGTGGAGGCCAACTTCTCCCTTGCTGTAGGCTACGGCGCACACTCCTTGTGCTGTGGTTCAGAAGACTGCTAAAGCTCTTCTTCAACCCGTTTAATCCTTAGACAAATACTAACAATCTCTACCTTTGTCTAAGCGATTAAACCCGAACCCATTGTGCAGAGAACTCATGATCCAAACTCAACTTAAGCCACCATATCAACCGACTCCAATCCTAAGAAGTCCAAGGCAATTATTAAACTTTCTTAGAGGTAGAACTTTAGTACCTAAATCTGCAGGATTTTCTTCCGTTGCGACTTTGTTCACATGAATGCATCATTTTGTAACATTTTCCTGAACGAAATGATACCAAACATCCATATGCTTAGTTCTCTCATGGAACACTGGATTCATACACAAGTGCAACACACTTTGGCTATCCGAATAAACCACCACCTGCTCTTTTAGAACCTTCAACTCTTCCAATAACCCTTTGCACCACATAGCCTTCTTAATGGCTTTCGTAGCCGCTATGTACTCTGCCTCGGTTGTTGAAAGTGCCACCACTGGCTGCAACTGAGCCTTCCAACTTATATAACATCTGTTTAAGTTGAAGAAGTAGGAGGTAATCAATCTTCTTTTATCGCGGTCTGCTCCATAGTCCGAATCTGCATAACCTTCAAGACAGATGGACTTACCCCTCTTCTTGTAAACAAGCCCCACATCTAGGCTTCCCTTCAAATACCTTAGCAACCGCTTCATCCCAAGCCAAAGCTTCTTTCCAAGATTACTCACAAATCTGCTGAGAACTCTAATTGCCTGAGAAATGTCGGGTCTAGTGCTTACTATCATGAATATGACTGATCCAACCGCACTAGAGTAAGGGACCTTTTCCATTTTCTTCTTCTCCTCATCGGTTCCAGGACATTGTTCGCTGGAGAACTTGAAATGACCAGCAAGAAGAATTTTCACTAGTTTACTATCGTCCATAGAAAACTTATACAACACCTTTCCTATATAGGAAGACTAAGAAACCTTTAACTTGTTTTTCTCACTTTCCCGAATTATTCTCATCCCAAGGATCTTTTATGTAAGGCCAAAATCCTTCCTCTCGAACTTCGAACTGAGTTGAGACTTCAACATTTCTATCATCTCCCTGTTGTTATCAACTAACAGCGTATCATCAACATAGATGAGGATACTCACCATTTCCTCCACCTTTTGTCTAGGTGAGAAGGTTTCTGTGAAATCTATGCCTTCTCTTTGCGTGAACCCCTTCGCCACCAGCCTAGCCTTGTTCTGAACTTTATCCCCTAGAGGGTTCCCTTCTTTGATCTTGGAAGTCCACTTACAATCCACAACTATCTGTTTTCCTGGAATGTGCACCAATTCCCAAGAGTTGTTCTTCCTCAAAGAATGCATTTCTTCCTCCATAACTAGTTCCATCTTGACGAATCCTTACATCCCATGGCATTAATATAAGTTTCTGGTTCACTTATCAATCCTTCTAAATAAGGAGCTGCTACAATAGCATCCGCAAAACCATATCTCAAAGGTGGTCTGACCAGCTTTCTTTCCCGGTCCCTTGTGAGCTGATAGTCATTCTGACTTATTGCATCATCCCGTTCTAGTTCAGCCTCCTCATGAGTGTCCTAGGCTTGGCCTTCATCAATGGGCTCTACCTGGTCCGAACCCTCTTGTCTTCCTTGCTCTACCTGAACTGAATTTTCTTTGATGTTATGCTCCACAAATACCGAACTGGTTTGCTCACTATCCCCTACAGGGTTTGTTTTCTCCAAACAGGGAAATAAATGCTCATTAAAAATGACATCCCCACTTATTATGAGTTTAGTCCCTTTTTACTCTAAGGACCACAACCTATACCCCTTAACCCTATATCATAGAAACACACACTTTCTAGACCTTGGGCTAAGTTTATCATCCTTTTGATGTGCATGCGTAGCATACCCAAAAGTCCTAAGGTTGCTTAACTTAGGGGGTTTTCCACTCCACATCTCCTCGGGAGTCTTGAGCTCTAAAGCTCTAGAGGGTGATCTATTAACCAAATACGCAGCAGTAGACACCACTTCCCCCCAAAAACATTTGGGTAATCTGGATCCTATAATCATGCAACTAACCTTTTCCATAAGGGTCTTATTCATCCTCTCAGCAGCTCCATTTTGCTGAGGGTTTTTCACAACCGTTCTATGTCTTATAATCCCATTTAACTTACAGAATTGATCAAGTTCCTTGTTAAAAAATTCTAAGCCATTATCGGTTCTTAACACCTTAACTACCCTGCTCGTTTGAGTTTCTTCTAGCTTTTTCCACACCACAAATTTATTCAAAGCATCTGATTTATTTTTAAGCAGATAAACCCAAACCTTTCTAGAATAATCATCAATTAAAGATAGAAAGTAAAGATTACCTCCCTGTGTTGGTGTTCTTGCTGGTCCCAAAAGATCCGTGTGAATGTAGTCAAGAATGCCCTTAGACTTGTGCACTCCGGTGTTGAAGCTAACCCGATGTTGTTTCCCAAGAATACAACATTCGCAGAAATCAAGTTTCTCTACTTTGTCACCATTAAGTAGACTGTCCTTGCTGAGAACTTGCAGGCTTTTTTTTCTCATATGTCCCAAGCGATTGTGCTAAAGGGCTGACTTATCCATCTCAGCCATCAAGCTTACTACTTGACCCTTGATGTCCATGTCTCTGATCATCTCATAGAGACCATCCTTCATTGCTGCTTTGATCGCTATCAAAGATCCCTTGGTTACCTTGATTTTTCCTCCCTTTTCCTTGTATGTGTACCCCATGGAATCTAGCTGCCCCAATGAGATCAAATTTATTCTCAAATCCGAAAGATATCTCATATTCCTCAGTAGCCTAGTAACTCCATCAAACATCCTCAACTGGATATCTCCCGTGCCTCTCACTTGGCAAGAAGTATCATTCCCCAGGAAAACCTTTCCCCTATCGGTTTCCTTGAAATTCTTGAACCAATCCCGGTGAGGACACATATGATAGGTGCACTTGGAATCCAAGATCCATCTTTCGCTGCCTTCTTGCCCTTTGCTCACATTTGAGCACACAACAAGAACATCATCATCTTGCTGTTCTCCCTTGGCAACCGAAGCCTCTCCATTATTGGTATGGCTTCTTCCCTCATCTCTTATCATCTTCCCGCAATCTTTCTTGAAATGACCCTCCTTATGGCAGTAGTAGCATCTCTTTCCTCCAAATCTCGGTTTAGAGTGCGCTCTCCCATGGCTTTGTCCTCTACCCTGTGATTTGTCATGGTAGTAGCCATGTATGTTAGTGCCATACCGAGTTGTAGGCCTTCCTCTAACGAACAACCCTTCTCCACTTGATGCTTTCCTCAACTTAGCATCAAGGTTATCCTACAAATCTTTATAAGGATCCATTTTAAAAGCAAAGATTCATTTTAGAAGATACCTCTTATTAAGGAGAGTCTTGGTAAGAAACAACTCATCTAGTTTCTTCCAAATGACAGCTGGATCTTCTGAGTCTCCATTCTCCCTGGTCACACTATCTGACATATGCAGAAAGATGGTGTTGTACGCCATCTTCTTTATCTCATTTCGCTGGACCTCTATGATACTTGCTGGAAAAGTGTCATCTTCTCCAATCGCCAAGTCCACCTTTTGTTGCATAAGAACCGCCTTGATTTTTCGCTTCCAAATGGCAAAGTCTCCCTTCCCATCAAACTTCTCAACAATGAAGTTTGAACTCATCTTGCGGAGAAAATCCCATATTTATGCAGCACCCACAGTTGCTTTCCCAAACTTCTAAATCTCAAGAACACGATCAAATCTTGATCACAACACCGTTCTTGAACCTCAAAAACACGATCAGATCTTGATCTCTACTCCATTCTTGAATCACCCAAGAAATTTTCTTTGATTCTTGGAGTCTTGCTCCGATACCTTTTGTTCCATCTCCGATACCCGCTCATCAAAGCTCTGATACCACTGTTGTAGCTCTGATACCACTATTTGAAAATCGCCTTCTTGCGGAATCCTAGGTTATGATCTTTCCAAACACCCAAGTCTAGAATGACTTGTAATAAACAGCAATCAGACAATCAAAGAAAGAACACAAGCAATTGTTATCGAGGTTTGACAATGTGCCTACGTCCCCGTGAGCTCCTCCGAACTCTTTGCACTAAATCAATGGAGTTCTTATAATTACAACAACACCTCTTCAAGAACCCATCTTGTTCTTAAGGAACGAAAGAAGAGGAAAAGAAAGTGATAAGGACTAAGTGTTTCCCTGGAATTTTTCCCAAGAAAATTCCAATTACAAAGCCCTTGAATCCCCAATCTAGACTACTCTCTCTCTAAACAACCAGCCTCTCTTGAATGAGTTTCTCTTGTGTTTAGTGTCTTTGCACTCTTACACGCCATGTGTTCTATTTAACACACACTTGTACACTCTCTTTGCGCTCATTGAATTGCTCCTAGATGATCCTTTGTATAATGCAACCACTTCTTGAACCAATCTTGAAGACAATCTCAACCCTTAGATCTTGAGGACCAATCAATCATAACCCTTCAACAAGTCTAAGTGATATTGTGCATTTTAACCAAGTCCCACGCACCAATTCAAAGTGCTGATCAGGAAGCATCAGGTGTGCCTGGCGCCGCGACCCAGAACAGGGTTAGCCGCGGGGCACACAGGGCCAGAAACCTCCCAGGTACTGGGCGCCGCGACACACAGCCTTATTCCACCTTGTGCCGCAGTGCACACTAGCTTATGCCATGGCGCACACCTGGTGGAGGCCAACCTCTCCCTTGCTGTAAGCTGCGGCGCACACTCCTTGTGCTACGACTTAGAGGACTGCTGAAGCTCCTCTTCAACCCGTTTAATCCTTAGAAAAATACCAACAATTTACTTACAACTCTATCAATCATGCTTCCTTCCACTTCTTCATTTAATAACTTTCACTTTCACTTTAGTAAGTCGTACAATTAAAGAAACTATACCAACCTAGAAATACTTACATCCCATAATCTCAAAATTTATAGAATGAACTTTTCCCAACATTTTAATTACATAAAAAGAAACATACTTTTCCATCTAATACTCCTTCTAAGATCACTTTTATCAATAAAACCTTCAAATTTGGAGACTTTTCTTTTAATACTAACAAGAAATTAAACTCTAAGCAAGTTTTATAATTCCATATGTAACAATTCCATAAGTTAGCAAACTTTCCATTTACAAAGTCATTCATCTCAAATTTTCAACTTAATGTAATTACCTAACAAAACTTTCAATTCCTTTTTAAAGTGTCCTCTCAAAACCATTAATTTCAACAAGGAAGTCTCTTATTCAAAGCGGTTCTTTTAGTTACAATAAGGTTGTATACTTCAAACCCCAACAAATTTCATGTTAAAGAACACCCAACACAACATTAAGCAAAACTATTATAGTCTTTATAGATTCAATCCAACAATTTCTCTATAATCATCTTGAAAATCTTTCCATTCTTAAACCCATTACTACTAGCACTCCCTTAACATCAAGACTCATTAATTTTAACAATACAAAACATAACTTTCTTTACTTGATCTCCAAAGTTAGGATTTTTAACTAAAGTTCTTAAATCCTTTATCAACAACACATGAACATCAACTTTCCTTAACTTGAAATCAATGAACTGCACCCAAAAGATCTTAACACAAAGTTCTAATATAAACTTCAAGAAGTCTAGAACAACTTAGGGAAGATTGAAATTCAAGAATATCTCAAAATTTGGGGCGGGGGGGGGGGGGGGGGGGGGGGAGGCCAAAATAAGAAAAAGGGAGTTAGAACCCTATCTGGTGCATGTATGCCACGCGCCGCCATGTCCCACTCATGGAGGTCCACCTCCCTAGTCAAACGGTGGTTGGTGGTGGGAGGAAGGATTTTTCAAGGTTTGGGTGCAAAAATACTTCTTTCGGTAAGGTTTAGGCTTTGCACAAAGTTGGAAGAAACGGGTTTTAAGAACAAAATTTTTTATCCAGCTTTTGTTCTGTCTCTGTCGAATTTGAAGAAGAAGAATAAGTTTTTTTTGGTTGATTTTTGTTTGACTTGGGGTTTATACTCTCCCATTGTCATTTACTCTTTTACCCCACTATTTTTTCCATCTAATTGCAAATCCTTTTGTCTTATTTCTAACTAATGCAACCATGGGCCAACAGTTTTTTTTTTTTTTTTTGACTTCATACATTTCATTTAAAAAACATTGCCAATAATTGTACGGTGTATTACATTACAAGTCACCTTCTGATGGACCATCATTTTCTTCATTCTTGTTTTCTAATTCTTCACATTTTTTGGAACAAAACAACGAAGAAACCAAGACCATTGAAGAGATCAAATAATGTTCAAAAGATGAAAATTATAGCAAAAGTTATATCTAAGCATGAAAAGTCAGTTAAGAAAATTTCAAAGAAGGATAATAAAGCATGGAGAACCCAATATTTATATATAATTTGGATAAATATAGGTTATTTATAATTAATTTAATATAGTAAATCCATCCAATTAAATTTTTGGTCAATACTTAAGAATTTAATATTTAAGTTTGGGATATTTGTACCTGATGGAATACCACTAGAAAAAATCTAAGGGCCTTGCTCATTTGATACGCCAATTTTGCTCATGGGACACAAGTAAGATTAGATGGGATTAGTTTTAATATAATTTCATTGAGTCTTAATCTATTTGCTTAGTTGGACAAAGAGGTGGAATTGAAGTCATCGCATCTCATCTCTAATCCCACAATTGACAACACTATCCCACCGAAATTAGATACATTTAATCTCATACAATAGGATTATCCTATTATTTTTTTATTTAGATATATTTTTTATTTTATTTTTATATTGCTGATGAGAGGGATCAAACTCAAGTGTATTGTATGGAGGACTAGAAGATGACCACTATGTCAAAAGGTCCGGTCCTTTTATTTCATTTTATTATATATTGAATATTATTTGCTATATTATTTTTATTTATTTGATTTTTATTATACGCATTATTTTATTATTATAACTATATTATTATATATCTCATATCATATTTACTATTTAATTATTTTGCAAAATATTTGATACTATGTCTATTTTCATGATATTATTGATTATAAATAATTAATTAATTACTATTATACAATTTTTTATGTTTTGCTTATTTTATGATTTATATTTATATTTTGTATTATTGTTTCATTTTTAGTATACTTTATAGCTTATAGTTAGTAAATAATTCTTAATTATATTATATTATATTTTAATTTTCCTCTAATTACTTATATATAAAGATATTTTAATCATTTAAAATTTAATCCAATCTTAATCAGACTTACAATAATTATGTGAACCAAATATTAAAATCTAAATACAATTATTTAATTCCATCAACGAACCAAAAAATGGACTGTAATAATTCCACTTCAATTCTATCTTAATCCAATTTCACTAAAATATCTTATAAAAAATCCCACTAAAATAACCACAATCCCGGAATACAAGGATTGTGGCGTTTAGACGTTACACAATTTCATTGCAATTGGCTTGGGGAGAAGCTTGAAGTTGTACTAATTGTACCACAAAGCTTACAATACAGTAATTACAATTAAGACTCAACCAATATTTACCTTGATTTGTCTTCAACTTTTGGTTATGACAAGACAAACTTGGCTATGCATGGAACTGAATGGCACCATTTGGCATGAGATAGACTGAGGACCTTTTCTCTCATTTATTATGCTAAATTGTGTTATTAACTCTATTTACAAAAATGGTAAAATACCGACAGGATACCCATATGGTTCCAGCCTTGACTGCATAAGAATTGAAGAAGAGGATTCCCTTCCAAAATCAGAAAACAAGTTTGAATTTTTCATATTTGGAAATTATGCTAATGGTGGACTTCAATTATCGAATGAATCCCAACCGTCTAATTTCACATTTTCAAAAATCCAATTGTCTTATTTGGAAAAAAATTGGAATCTTAAATAGATGGAAAAAACCACCTATCAAATCCTTTTATTTTGTTGTCAGTGGACTATCAATCTTGTTGACTATTGTCATAATTGCAAAATAAGACGCTTTTTACCTTCTTATTCTGCCCTTATCCATGCATTTTTACCAAATAGGTACATTTTCTCTCTGAACCTCCACCTCTCTCTCTTAATCTACACAGATTCCTTGTATTCACCAAGACAGAAAAAGAGAACGAAAGAAGAAAAACCTAAAGCCATTTTTCAGTTTTAAGTTTCTTTAACGGATGCTTCTTCTTCATCCTCTTTATCACCAATGGGTTTGACTTGTCCTTGTTGCCAATCTTTCTCTACCGAACTCAAACAAGGCTGGCCGACTAGAGGAGGTATGTTAATAATAATCCAAGGATCTACTAGATGCATTAGATCAATAATTTAATCAATTGAATATCATATACTTGATGTTTGCGACATGTTGTTATTCTAGTAACACCAATGCAATCTCGACACACCAACACGTGCAAGACCGTCTCGCTAGGGTTCTTCCTCTCCTTACTCTACATGTTTTGTATGGCAGCTTTATAATGGGAAAACTCACCAAATTGATAGAGGAGAGAAGACCTAGCTTAAATATATAATAAACTTAATAGGCCGCCCATCATAGCCCATTAGGTTTGTTAAGCTCACACCACTGCCCAACCACCTCTAAATCCATTAGGTGTATCTGGCCCACCCACGAGATCAAGTGGATGTTAGGCCCACAAAGTTCATCTTAGGAACTCAACCTAGTTCATTTTATAAATACAAAGTCCTACAATCTAATGGAAGCCCATCAGTAATATTAGTACATTTTATATATTCTAAAATTCTCCCACTTGGGTAAACATTAGTTCTAGTTGTTGAGATATCTTGAAAAACATTTTGGAAAACGACGCTCGGACTAAATTACAAATTTTAATAAGTGGCCCCAATTTGTTTTTTGAAAAACAAGTTTCTGAGATAACACCTAAACATGATCTAATCCAATAAAATCATCAATATAGGACCATGGTAGTCATTACATCTCAATTGACATAAAACCAAAACATAATCACAAAAGCTAATAACTTCACTAACTTAGATCCATCTATGGGAGTGTAGCAATGGAATAGCACCCACATGTGATCATAAAAATGTCATTCCATTATCAGTCATCGATTCCTCTATTACCCGATTCACAAAAAAGCTAAAGAAATCTAGGGTTTCTCTATTGCTAGAGAAATCCAGGGGTTCTCTATTACCTACTTCACCCAAAAGCTAGAGAAAACCGTAAGGGGTTCTTGATTTCTCTATTACATGCTTAACTCAAAAGCTAGAGGAATCTTAGGTTCCTCTATTAACTTGCTTCACCTAGAAGCTAGAAAAAACATAGGGCTTCACCTAGAAGCGAGTATGTCTCAATCAATATGACTCAAGTTTGCAACGTGGTGTTACGAAACATACTCAATAATGACATAAAATTCATTCTTAAGACAACACCAAGTCTTAGGATTTTAATGCATATGACATGTTATATATATATATATATATATATATATATATATATATATATATATATATATATATATATATATATATGTGTGTGTGTGTGTGTGTGTGTGTGTGTGCGCGTGCGCGCACGCACGCACAAAGTACTCATAGTATGATACCAGTAAAAGGAAACGATGGTCATCGATAAAATTATTATTACATCTTAAAACTAATGTCCAAAGGAAAACAACATATAAACTAGCATATAAAAGTCACACTTCTACTAATAAAATACATCAAAAGAACTAACAATACTCATGTTGTCTACATGTTTGACAAAATTTTAAAGCCCAAGCAAATTGGTCAAAGGATCAGCAAGCATAGCCCCAATATCAATAAGCTCAAAAAATATATCACCATTGTCAACCCATTCTCTAATCATGAATTATTTTAGTTCTATATATTTTGCACCACCAAAATATTTAGTATTCTTCGCAAAGATACTGCAACCATGTTATCATAAATATTATTATTAGTCTAGAGATGGAATCTAAAACTTTGAGTTCTAAGATGAAGTTCCTCAAACATTTAGCATGTGCACCAGCCTCGAAGCAAGCTACCTTGATGCAACCCACAACCTCAACCTACATAGTGGATGAGGTAATAAGTGACTGTTTGACACTTTTCTACGAGAAAGCACCCCCTACTAGGATGAAAATGTATATATGGATTTACTATTCTCTGAAGTGCTCACCTTACTAGCATCTACATATCTAACAACCTCTAAGTGGTCAACTTGTTGATATATTAACATGTAATCCCTGGTCTTCTACAAATACCTCATAATTTTCTTTGCAGTTGTCCAATGATCAAGACCGGGGGAGTTAGTAGAGAATCTGCTAAGCATACTCACTACATAAGCAATATCCAGTCTTGTACAAACCTCAAAATATATCAAACTCCCAACTACACTAGCATATGGAATCTTTTTCATGGAATCCCTCTGAAGATCATTCTTGGAACACTGTTCCTTACTCAATTTGCGTCCTTTACACACAGGAGTGGTACTAAGGTTAGAACTCTACATGTTGAACATAGCAAGAACTCGATCAATGTAGGCTCTCTAAGAGAAACCCTAAGAAAAAAACTTCTAGATCTATCCCTATGAATCTTTATCCCAAAAAGAAAATCAACATTTCCAAGATCCTTCATATGAAAAACCTCGTTCAACATCCTCTTAGGCTCATTAAGCAAACCCAAGTCATCGTTGGCAAGTAGAACATCATCAATGTAGAAGACTAGAAAAACAAATTTAATCCCACTGACCTTGAGATATATGTAAAAACCAATTATGTTCTCCTTAAAGCCAAAGTAGCGAACCACCTCATTGAATCTAAAATACCACTGTCGAGATCCCAATTTTTTAGCCAGAGATGGATTTTTTTTTTTAAGTTTACACACCATGTGTTCATTCTTAGACTAGAAAAAAACCTTAAGTTGTTACATGTTAACCTTCTCACAAAGATTACTATTCAGAAATGTTGTTTTAACATCCATCTAATGAAGCTCTAAATCAAAATGAGATGAAAGAGCCATGATAATTCTAAAAGAATCTTTTGTGGACACTAGCGAGAAAGTCTCATGTAAAACTAGTAAAGGAAGAGTCATATATTTGGTCTACTTAACCTAATCAACTGGCTGAGAATGGATAACAACATTGGAAGTATCACCAACGTAATACTCCAAGATTTTAGCAGTTTGAGACTACATAATTCTTGTACCACATGTAGGACAATAGAATCTATATCCCTTAGTGTTCTGGATATCCAGTGAAAAAATAATGAGTAGATCTAGGTTCTGTTTTCTTTTCAGAAAGGTTGTAAATTCTAACCTCAACAGGACATCCCTAGGCACAAAAATGGTTCAGACTAGATTTTCTCCCAGCCCAAACCTCAAAGGGTATTTTATGCACAAAATTATTTAGTATTCGGTTAAGAATGTAAAGAGCATTTTTAATGGCCACATCCCAAAGGTACTGTGGTAGGTTTGTCATACTCATTATGCTTCTTATCATATCCTTATCTGTACGATTACGCCTTTTTTCCACACTGTTTTTGGTATGGATTACTAAGCAGAGTGTATTGAGAATCAATCCCATATTCTTGTAAGTATTTGGCAAACGGTCCCATTTCTTGACCAACATCGCTATGTGTACCATAATACTCACCACCACAATCAGACCTCACTATCTTAATGACTTTCCCTAATTGTTTTTCTACTTTTGTTTTAAAGATTTTGAATATTTTGAAGAGAAGAAGATTTTTCTTTAATTAAGTAGATAAAACCATAATGAGAATAATCATCAATAAAGGTGATAAAGTATTTGTTTCCAAACAAAGTGGTTGAGTAAGATCCATTTGGGTTAGTGTGGATTAACTCTAAAATATTTGAACTACATGTTTCCCCTTTCTTTTTATCTTAGTCAGCTTACCTTTAATACAATTGATACAAGTTTCTAAGTCTCTAAAATTGAGGGAAGGAAGTATATCATCTTTGATTAATCTCTCTACCATTTCTCTAGAAATATCACATAACCTTTTGTGTCACAACATTGATGAATTTTTCTTAAGTAAAGGTCTTTTGGAAACAACATTCAAGGAGATATAAATGTTCTTAGAAGCCAAACGCATTCTATACTAATCATTAAAGAAAAAACATTCAACAATAATTTTAAAATTGAAAAACAATTGAGTTTTTAGAATTTTCAAAACTAGTTGAATATCCAAATTTTTCTAACACTTAAATAGAAACTAAATTACGTCTAAAGGATGAAATAGAAAAGGAGTTTTCCAAAACAAGTTCATAACTAGTTTCTAAAAAAAAAAAAAAACTAACTAATAGCTCCTAAAACTCGACATATTGTTTTCACTTCTTGTAATTTGATCCAATCAGGATCTCAATTGTGGCATTATCATTGTTAGCAGCAAATGAAATTGATCAAGGAAAATATAAGGTAATCATGTTAATGAATCTACGTAGTAAAATAATAGGAATCCATACGCATCATTACAAACTCCCTTTTGGGCAGAGAATGTAATACATATTATGGATCTCCTACATGAAACTAACAACTATATGCATACCAATTTTCGAAATGCCTAACACCTTTGGGTCGATAAGACATTCTAGACTAATACACATTCATGTTTATCAATTATTAACACATGCAATCACCTTCTTTGGGAAAATGATTGAATGTATTAATTCAGTCCCAAATGGCATGAAATAATCCTAAAAATTTATGGAATATACCACTTTGGTGGAAATCATCATCTTCAACCCTTAAAATTATTTCAAAACCGAAGCTCAAAGTTATTATTATATTTTAATTTTAATGGTTAACTTATTCTAACGCAGTATATATTAAATGAGAATAAGTCCAACAAAAGTATTTTTTATTTATTTATTGAACAGGTCAAGAGTCGTTCAACCTTTTAATTAAAAGTATGAATCTTAAAAAAAATTATATCCTAATTTTATTTTAAACAAACATGAAAATCTTGAAAGCTTTATTTATTTCTTTTAATAATACCCTTTAGGCCTTCTTTAAACGTTACGGTTGTGCTAATTTATATGCCTGAATTGTAGTGATATAATGTTTACAGTATAAGAGACATGTAAGAATTATAAACTGTATATTTTAATAATTACGTTAATAATGTTATTAACGAGTGTAACATTTACTATATAAAGTTTATGTCATATACTTAAGTCAAACTTTGGAGTTTGGATATAGTGGCATAAAACTTTACTACAATAATGTTTACGTAAATAATGACGTTGGGGGCATGAATACCTAAGGGATCATTGTTTGCTGTAAAGATTAATAATTAATAATAACTCACTCCCTTAAAATTTGCTGAGCCGGCAAAGCCATATAGTGAGACCAAGACAATAACTTCCATTTTAGAGAGACCATTCAATTGTCTGCACAATCACCTAATGCTCCGTAAGACAATAAAGTCCCACAAAGCCCCAAAGGTTCAACATGCAAACGTTTACATAAATACCAAAGTAATAAATAATTGTTTGTCCTAAAACGTTAATTAATAATTGTTATGTAATTATGTAAATGTAACTCCCAAAGTAAAAGTTTAGTGCTATAAGTCTATAAAAATTATGTAATAATACTTAATTCAATACATGTAATGACCCATCCCGAGTGGGTCATACTTGAAACAGCTCTATTACCTTTTAACACTGAGCAACTTGACTCAAGATGCAACCATACAAAGGTTTACAATTCAAACAACAATAAATTCCAATCAAATCAAATCTATACAACACACATCTTCACATACATGAAACTTTTCAATAAAATAAATTGATTCTTAGATTTTACAAAAGGATGTCATAAAAATAAAATACAAATTAATTATCCCCAAACTGCACACTTTTATAATTGTTAAACTAAGACACAAAACTTAAACTCCCAAAGAGATTCCGGTGGTGAGGATGCTGTGGATGAGGACCTTACTAAGGTATCTTTTTGAATTTAATTATATGTCTTCCAAAGCTTTCCTGAAAGGTTAGTAAAATAAAAGGTTGAGCTAAAAAGCTCAGTGAGTAAACATCTTACTAAAAATAGTCGTTTCGAGGGAAAGCCTATTAAATTTTTAAACCTTATAAGTAAGTCATCTTAAAGGTATAGATATAATACAACTTATGTCCTCTAAAATTTTATTATATAGTTCATTCTTTATCAGATGGTAACTTATAGTTACAATGTAGATATACACAAATTTCATATATTTTAGTCACTAATTTTCACATGAGATACAACCATCCTAATAAATTATACCTTTATTTAATTAATCACAAATAATAATAATTCTTAGTATATCATACAGATCACTAGTATAAACCATTTATACACAACTTTCTTTTCAATATCTTTTCACCACATAAGAAAATCCAGAAATCAATTTATCGTTCATTGGATCAAACACATTGTATGCCCTTTATTGTCCAACCACCACATTTACTACATATCCCTCATGGATAAAACATCAATCAAAAATCATATAAACCAATAATTTATGTGTTGGAAAATCACCTTCTTGCGGAATCCCAGGTTGTGATCTTTCCAAACACCCAAGTCTAGAATAACTTGTAATAAAACCGAAACAAAACAAGAATAAAACCAATCAAAGAAAGAACACAAGCAATTATTATCGAGGTTCGACAATGTGCCTATGTCCCCGTGAGCTCCTCCAAGCTCTCTGCACTAAATCAATAGAGTTCTTACAATTACAGCAACACCTCTTCAAGAATCCTCTTGTTCTTGAAGAACGAAAGAAGAGAAAAAGAAATTGATAAGGACTAGTGTTTCCTTGGAATTTTCCTCAAGAAAATTCCAATTACAAAGCCCTTGAATCCCCAATCTATACTACTCTCTCTAAACAACCAGCCTCTCTTGTGTTTAGTGTCTTTGCATTCTCACACTACCATGTGTTCTATTTCACACACATTCACATGTCATTCACCTCTCTTGTTGAGATGATGATGATGACATCTTCACTTGTTGCTAGAAGACCCTTTATATAGAGCAATGACTACCTCATCCAATCGTTGATATCAATCTCAACCCTTAGATCTCAATAACTAAAGACCCATGGCTCTCTAAGAGTCTAAGTAATCCTACGCGTTTTAACCAAGTCCCACGCACCATCTCAAAATGCTGAAAAATTGGTGTCAGGTGTGCTTCGTGCTAAAGCTCAGAACAGGGCGTGCTGAGGCTCAAAAGAGGGAAAACTTGTTGCCTTGCTGGAAGCATCGACGCGCACCTGATGGAGGACTTCTTCCACTTGCTGGAGGCCGTGGCGCACAACCTGGACTTGATGCTAAACTTTTCATCCATTTAATTCTTTGAAAAATCCCAACAATCTCTTACCTTTGTTTAAGCAATTAAACCCTAACCCTTTTTACAGAGAACTCAGGATCCAAACTTAACTTGAGTCACCATATCAGCCGACTCTAATCCTAAGAAGTCCAAGGCAATGATTGAACTTTCTTAGAGGTAGAACTTTAGTACCTAAATCTGTAGGATTTTCTTCCATTGCGACTTTGTCCACGTGAATGCATCATTCCGTAACATTTTCCCGAATAAAATGATACCGAACATCCATATGCTTAGTCCTCTCATGGAACACCGGATTCTTACACAAATGCAACTCACTTTGGCTATCCGAATACACCACCACCTGCTCTTTTAGGACCTTCAACTCTTCCAACAACCTTTTGCACCACATAGCCTCCTTTATGGCTTCCGTTACCGCTATGTACTCAGCCTCGGTTGTTCAGAGTGCTACCACCAGCTGCAACTACGCCTTCAAGTACCTCAGCAACCACTTCATCCCAAGCTAAAGCCCCTTTCCAGGATTACTCACAAATCTGCTAAGAACTTTAATTGCTTGAGAATTGTTGGGTCTAGTGCTTACTATCATGAGCATGACTGATCCAACTACACTAGAGTAAGGGACTTTATCCATTTCCTTCTTCTCCTCATCCGTTCTAGGACATCGTTCATAAGAGAACTTAAAATGACCAGCAAGGGGAATCTTCACTGATTTACCATCTTCCATAGAAAACTTATACATCACATTTTCTATGTAGGAAGACTGAGAAACCTTTAATATATTTCTCTCTCTTTCCTGAATTATTCTCATCCCAAAGATCTTTTGTGCAAGGATAAGATCTTTCCTCTCGAATTCCTCACTGAGTTGAGATTTCAACCTTTCTATCCTCTCCCTGCTGTTTCGAGCCAACAGTATATCATCGACATAGATGAGGATAATCACCACTTCCTCCACCTTGTGTCCAGGTGAGAAGGTTTCTGTGAAATCTATGCCTTCTCTTTGTGTGAACCCCTTCGCCACCAACCTAGCCTTATTCCAGACTTCATCCCCTAGAGGGTTCCCTTCTTTGATCTTGTAAGTCCACCTATAATCCACAACTCTTTGTTTTCCTGGAATGTGCATCAATTCCCAAGTGTTGTTCTTCCTCAAAGAATCCATTTCTTCCTCCATAGCTAGCTTCCATCTTGACGAATCCTTACATCCCATGGCATCAATGTAAGTTTCTGGTTCACTTATCCCTCATTCTGAATAAAGAGCTGCTACATTAGCATCCGCAAAACCATATCTCGAAGGTGGTCTGACCAGCCTCCTTTCTCGGTCCTTTGTGAGCTGATAGTCATTCTGACTTGCTGCATCATCTCCTTCTAGTTCAGCCTCCTCATGAGTGTCCTGAGCTTGGCCTTCATCAATGGGCTCTACCTGGTCTGAACCCTCTTGCCTTCCTTGCTCAACCTAAACTGAATATTCTTTGATACTATGCTCCATAAATACCGAACTGGTTTGCTCACTATCCCCTGCAGGGTTAGTTTTCTCTAAATAGGGAAATAAATGCTCATTAAAAATGACATCCCTACTTATTATGAGTTTAAATCCTTTTTGCTCTAAGGACCACAACCTATACCCCTTAACCCCTTTCCCATATACTACAAATAAACACTTTCTAGACATTGGGCTAAGTTTATCATCGTTTTGATGTGCAAACGCTGCACAATAAAAGTTCTAAGGTTGTTCAACTTAGGGGGTTTACCACTCCACATCTCCTCGGGAGTCTTAAGGTCCACAGCCCTAGAGGGTAATCTATTAACCAAATATGCAACAATAGAGACCACTTCCCCCCAAAATCATTTGGGTAATCCGGATCCCATAATCATGCACCTAACCTTTTCCATAGGGGTTTTATTCATCCTCTCAGCAACTCTATTTTGCTAAGGGGTTTTCACAACCGTTCTATGTCTTAGAATCCCATTTAACTTACAGAATTGATCAAGTTCCTTGTTAAAAAATTCTAAGCCATTATCGGTTCTTAATACCTTAACTACCCTGCCCGTTTGAGTTTCTTCAATCCTTCTCCACACCACAAATTTATTCAAAGCATCTGATTTATTTTTAAGCAAATAAACCTAAACCTTTCTAGAATAATCATCAATTAAAGACAGAAAGTAAAGATTACCTCCCTGTGTTGGTGTTCCTACTGGCCCCTAAAGATCCGCATGGATGTAGTCAAGAATGCCCATAGACTTCTGCACTCTGGTGTTGAAGCTAACCCGATGTTGCTTCCCAAGAACACAACATTCGCAGAAATCAAGTTTTTCTACTTTGTCTCCATCAAGTAGACCATTTTTGCTGAGAACTTGCAAGCCCTTTTCGCTCATATATCCCAAACGAGTGTGCCAAAGGGCTGCTTTATCTATCTCAGCCATCAAGCTTACTGCTTGATCCTTGATCTCCATGTCTCCGATCATCTCATAGAGACCATCCTTCATTGCTGCTTTGACCACTATCAAAGATCCCTTTGTTACCTTGATCTTTCCCCCCTCTGCTTTGTATGTGAACCCCATGGAATCTAGCTGCCCCAATGAGATCAAATTTCTTCTCAACTCCGAAAGATATCTCATATTCCTCAGTAGCGTTGTCATTCCATCAAACTTCCTCAATTTGATGTCTCTTATCCCCCTCACTTGGCAAGAAGTATCATTCTCCACGAAAACCTTTCCATCATCGGTTTCCTTGAAATTCTTGAACTAATCCCGGTGATGACACATATGATAGGTGCACCTGGAATCCAAGATCCATCTTTCGCTGCCTTCTTGCTCTTTGCTCACATTTGAGCACATAACAAGAACATCATCATCTTGCTGTTCTCCCTTGGCAACCGAAGTCTCTCCATTATTGGTATGGCTTCTTCCCTCATCCCTTATCATCTTCCCGCAATCTTTCTTAAAATGACCCTCTTTATGTCAATAGAAGCATCTATTTCCTCCAAATCTCGATTTAGAGTGAGCTCTCCCGTGGCTTTGTCCTCTACCTTTGTCCCAATAGTAGCCATGTATGTTACTACCATACCGAGTTGCTGGCATTCCTCTAATGAACTGCCCTTCTCCACTTGATATTTCCCTCATCTTGGCATCAAGATTATCTTGCAACTCTTTATCAGAATCCAAAGCAAAGATTCGTTTTAGAAGATACTTCTTATTAAGGAGAGTCTTGATAAGAAACAACTCATCTAATTTCTTCTAAATGACAGCTAGATCTTCCGAGTCTCCGCACTCTCTTGTGACACTATCCGACATGTGCAGAACGATGGTGTTGTACGCCATCTTCTTCATCTCATTCCACTGGACCTCCGTGAGACTTGCTAGAAAAGTGTCATCTTCTCCAATCGCCAAGTCCACCTTTTGTTGCATAAGAATCGCCTTGATTTTCCACTTCCAAAAGGAAAAGTCTCCATTTCCATCAAACTTCTCAATAATGAAATTTGAACCCATCTTGCGGAGAAAATCCCAGATTTATGCAGCACCCACAATTGCTTTCCAACTTCTAAATCTCAAGAACAAGATCAAATCTTGATCTCTCTACCATTCTTGAACCTCAAGAACACAATCAGATCTTGATCTCTACTCCATTCTTGAATCACCCAAGAATTTTCTTTTGATTCTTGGAGTCTTGCTCTGATACCCCCTGTTCATGCTCCGATACAAGCTGTTGTTGAACCATAGCTCTGATACCACGGTTGTGGTATCTTCTTTAGCTCTCATACCACTGTTAGAAAATCACCTTCTTGCGGAATCCCAAGTTGTGATCTTTCTAAACACCCAAGTTTAGAATGACTTATAATAAAACCGAAACAAAACAGGAATCAAACCAATCAAAGAAAAAACACAAGCAATTGTTATCAAGGTTCGGTAATGTGCCTACGTCCCCGTGAGCTCCTCCAAGCTCTCTGCACAAAATCAATGGAGTTCTTACAATTACAGCAACACCTCTTCAAGAATCCTCTTGTTCTTGTAGAATGAAAGATGAGAAAAGAAAAGTGATAAGCACTAGTGTTTCCCTGGAATTTTCCCCAAGAAAATTCCAATTACAAAGCCCTTGAATCCCCAATCTATACTACTCTCTCTCTAAACAACCAGCCTTTCTTGAATGAGTTTCTCTTATGTTTAGTGTTTTTGCACTCTTACATAACCATGTGTTCTATTTCACACACATTCACATGTCATTCACCTCTCTTGTTGAGATGATGATGTCTTCACTTGTTGTTAGAAGACCCTTTACATAGAGCAATGACTACCTCATCCAATCTTTGAGATCAATCTCTACCCTTAGATCTCAAGAACCAAAGACCCATGGCTCTCTAAGAGTCTAAGTAATCCTGTACATTTTAACTAAGTCCCACGCACCATCTCAAAGTACTTAAAAATTGGTGTCAGGTGTGCTTCATGCTGAGGCTCAGAACAGGGCGTGTTGAGGCTCAGAAGAGGGGAAACTTGCTGGCTTGCTGGAGGCCGTGGCGCACAATCTGGACCTGATGCTGAACTTTTCATCCGTTTAATTCTTTGACAAATCCCAACAATATGGAAAGATTTCAATGCAATGTAATTCGATAAATTGTCAAATCTTTATCCAATTCATTTTCATCTGCCGCTCATTGGGCTAGTCATAAAAAAACGAGAACATCTCCCCACGTACCAGTACGTTCTCAACATCATCATCATCACAATAAGAACATCATATTAATTTTTGGCCTCACACAACACTCCCTCTCGTTAGAAGAAAGTTTTCGGCCTTACTCAATGCTCCCCCTTGTCAGACGAATCATGCAAAGATTTGTGTAATGTAAAATGTAATTCATGATGCAATGATTTATGCAATTGCTCAACCATAAACCAATCACACCAAGATTTACAACAAAACGCACCACATTTTCTCAAACACACAAGTATCAAGTTAATTATAATTTCGTTACTCATGTAAACACATCTCAATACAAGTGCACATAGTTTAGACTCATCGTAATAATATTTATTATTTCATTCTCACTATGTACTTTACTTAATTTCTATAGTATTTTATTTAGTGAAATCATTTTGTTCATATAGATATTTAATCTGAGGCTTACTAGGAGTAAGGTACAACTCACCTTGCTACGTGATCCGACTACTTCCTTTATCTCTCAAGATTTTTCCACTAGTACCTAAAAAAGAATAACACTTAATCCCATTACTTAAATTCATTTAAAAGAATTCCTAACAACCCAATGTGTTTTGCAAACTTAAAATATTATGTGCGTAATGCACACAAAACAAAAATAAAAGAAATTGAGACGTTAAGCCCTTTTTCAAATCATTTACTTTGAATCTCTAAAACATTTTTTTTTTTAATTTATGAATACTAATACTTTTAAGGTTGTTTTAAATCACATTTCAAATGTATATAAACATTAAAACTACTTTGGAAATGTTTAACACTCAAAAACTGAAGCAAAAAGTCAAATTTTCAAGAATCAACATGATCCAGTCGACTGGGTACCCAATCCAGTCGACTATAAAAGGTCCAAGAGGTTCTGCCCCATTGTCCATTCAATTGGGTACCTCATACCAATTGATTGGTACCCCTGATACAGTCCCTAGTCGATTGAAGAAAGCCACCAGTTGGCTAGTCACCCGTTTACCAGCAAAACTTTCCGAGAAAAAAATCAATTTTTTCCTTCAAAATCACTTTGAATCCTTAAGAAACTCCCAAATATTTAAGAAGACAAGCTTTTCCTAAAGTTATAAGATAAAACTTCACAATACCCATATCAAAAATCTCAAGTTAAAAGTTTTAAATCATTAAACCTAGCATTTCTCATTTTCTTGAAAACAAAACGTTTTCTCAAGAACACTTCAATTTCAACTCCCAAAACTTAAATCCTTACATCAATAAGCATGCTTGAAGAAGGAAGTTAAAGAAGTGTTAAATTTTACCTTAAATTTTTGCAAGATTTTTCCTTTATCTTTTCCTTCTTTTCCTCCCTTCTTTTCTTCTCTTCTTTCCAATTCTCTCTTTCTTTTTCTCCTCTCTCGCGACGTCTTATAGAGAAATCCAGCAAATACTGGATTCTCTCTCTCCTCCTATTTATAGTCAAGTTCTTTCTTAATTGTATAAACACCCTTTCACTTTACACTTCTTTAACAACTTACCCCAAAACTCTTTAAAACTTCAACATTTCTCCCAAGACATCTTTTATTCACAAAACTTTGATTATTTACTTGGTTCCAAGTCCTATAAATCCAAATACGAATTATTTAAAAACTGAACATGTACAAATTATGCGTCGTAGCACAAACCTCAAAATTAAAATATTCTAATTATAATATCGGGCTCCACAATTCGCCCCCACTAATGAAAATTTCATCCTTGAAATTTCCTTGACCAACGTCTATAAAACAATAGGATTATCATTTTCCTAAGTCAGCTTCACATTCTCGAGCATCTTTCTCGAATCGTCCACCTTAATATTAAAATTTTCATCACAAGGTAAAACTTCTATTTTACCATCAACTTGAACTTTCTCCATATCGCTGCCAACTCTTTTTAATTATTAAAATAATATAACATACTATTCGAATAAACTCTACCCAATCTTATTAGAATTTCTTTTGATTTAATAATCGATGCTTGCCCTTCTATCATTCACTCATCCTCGTAATTATTAATTTCCCGCCAATCAATTCATCTAACTAGTCTCTCAAACCAAGTACTCTTGAACAAGAGTATTACTCAAAACCATTTTCTTTTCACAATCCTCTTTTATCATTGTGCTCCAAAACTAAAACTTTACAATCTCATATTCCTTTTGACATCTTTATATTTCCATCTTGATCGTATACTTCAAGGGCCTGTAAAGTGATACAACTTTATTCATGTGTTTTTCCCAAGATACCTCTTCTTTAAGTCACTCACCAATTAAAAATTCTCTCTCATCAATTAATAATTTTCTTCCTAACTAAATACCATACTTAGAATCCATTAACAGTGTTACCAAAAATTTTCAATTGCTTCAATTTAATCCTTGTTCAACTCCTTTTTTTGTTTGTTTCACAAATTTTAAGTTCATCCACGGAGAGAAATAATCATATACAATTCAACTTCCCAATCAACCATAAAAATTTCTAGTATCTCTCAGGTAAAAAGCTCAAATTAGTAATTTACTTTCTTTCCCCAACGCTTTTCTTAGCTTTAATCTAACAAGCTCAAATTAGTAATTTACTTTCTTTCTCCAACGCTTTTCTAGGCTTTAATCTAACATCCTCACTTATTATTTCCATCTAAACCTTAATTTATCCACCACCCACCGAGGTATGCTTATCGATGACTCTTAATTAATTCATTACCACAACAATAGTTAAGCACTTTATTTTTCAAATCGACCAATCTCTCTTTAATAATAATATTAGGTCACAAACCAAATCTACGCTTGTTCAATGGTACACCAATTATTCTTATTTATAATTGACAAACACCATTCTAGAATTCCTTACTGTTAATAATTCTAAGGATCTATTACATGCATTGTATTACTAATTTTGATCTATTTAATATCACATACCTATTATTATTTCGGTAACACCACATGGATCTCAACACACCAATATGTGCAAGACTGTCTAGCTAGGGTTCTCCCTCTTCTTACTCTCTCTGTACGACATCTTTATAATGGGGAAGACTTACCTAGGTTAAGACAGGAGAGGGAACCTAGCTCATATTTATAATAAATTCATTGGGCCTCCCATCATAGCCTATTAGGTTTGTCAAGCCCACACTACTGCCTAACCACATCTAAATCCATTAGGTGTAGCTGGCCCACCCACGAGATCAAGTAGATGCCAGACCCACAAAGTCCATCTCTGGAACCTAATCTAGTCTGTTTTATAAACACAAAGCTCTATAAGCTAATGGAAGCTCATCACTAATATTTAGAACATTTTACATATTCTAACATTCTCCCACTTTAGGAAAACATTAGTTATAGTTCTCTAGATGTCTTAAAAAACCATTTTAGAAAATGAATCTCGGACTAAATTACTAATTTTAAATATGTGGCCACAATTTTTTAAAAACAAGTTCCTGATATAATACCTAAACATGATTCAGTCTAATAAAGTCATCAACATAGGACCATGGCAGCAATTATATCTCAATTGGCATAAGACCAATACATAATACAAACATTAATAACTTCACCGACTTTGATCCATATATGGGAGTGTGGCAATGAAATAGTACCAACATATGATCTTAAAAATTTCATTCCATTGTCGGTCCTCGATTTCTCTATTACTTACTTTACCAAGAAGCTAGAGAAATCCAGGATTTCTGTATTACCTGCTTCACCTAGAAGCTAGAGAAAACTCTATGGGGTTCTTGATTTCTCTATTACTTGCTTCACTCATAAGCTAAAGAAATCTCAAGTTTCCTTATTAACTTGCTTCACCCAGAAGGTAAAGAAAAACTAGGGCTTCACCTAGAAGCTTGAGTAACCCCACCACTTCACCAAGAAGCCAGTATGTCTCAGTCAATATGATTAGTTTGCAAAATGGTGTTATGGGACGTACTCAATAATGACATAAAAGCCATTCTTAAGACAAAGCCATGACATGTCATATATATATAATGTGCACAACATACTTATAATATGATATCAATCAATGAAAACAATGATCATTGATAACATTTTATTACATCTTAAAAGATATCCAAAGGAAAACAACATATATAATGATATAAAACTCTCAATATAAAATTCATACCCCCATTAATAAAATATGTCAAAAGAACTAACAATACTCATGTTTTCTACAAATTTGAAAGCCCAAGACCTACGGTCAAAGGATCAACAAGCATAGCCCCAGTATCAATATGCTAAAAATATATCACCATTGTACACAATTCCTAAAGGAAACTCGATATCTTGTTTTCATTTCTTATAATTTGATCTACTTAGGATCTTAATTATGGCATTACCATTGCTAGTAGCAAATAAAATTGATCGAGAAAAAATATATGGCAATTATGATAATGAATTTGGGTAGTTAAACAATAAGACCCCAAGCGTATCATGACAAACTCCCATTTGGGAAAAGAATGTAATACACATTTAGGATTTCCTATAAGAAACTAACAACTGAATGCAAACCAATTTTCGAAATACCTAACACCTTTGGGTTGATAAGACATTCTAGACTAATATGCATTCAAACAACAATTTCATGTTTATCAATTATGAACACATGCAATAACCCCTTTGGGTAGGCGATTGAATGTATTAATCTAGCCCAAACAGTATGAAATAATCTTAAAAATTTAACGGACATATCACTTTGGTGGCCACCATCCACTTCAACCCTTAAAATTATTTCAAACCAAGGCTTAAAACAAAACTTAAGAGAGAATATGTTTTTTAAGTTTATTAAATAATTATTATTAATTTTAACATTACTAATATTTAAAAAAATAATTATTATACTTTTATTTTAATTATTAACTTATTCTGATGTAGTATAAGATATATTAAATGAGAATAAGTTTAATAAAAGCATTTGAGTCCACTCACATTAGACTAAAACATTACAAGGGCCTAAGGGTCAATGATTCAACTACTACTTGCCAACTTTCTCTTATATTTTAAACTATTTAAAATAACATGTCTGATTTATGGCCGAAAGAGATAATGACCTTTTACTACTTAGTTGGTCAAAACCATGTAAACAATATCTAACTTTTGAATAGTAAAAACTCAATAATTCTATCAACCTAGATTATAGACTTGATAAACAATCCTGTCAATTAATTAATTAAAAAGTTAATGCCTAACCGTAAGCCATTTAAATGGATTACTATCAATTAATTAATTAAAACGTTTTAGAAACTAAATCACTAAAAGTTTCAGCAACTAAAACCATAAAATGGTTGTAATTAGAACACAGATAATTACATAAGTAAATCACATAACAAACCAGGTAAATAAATTTGCTCCCATTGACCTTTAGGTATATGCATTGATCTACCTTATTCTCCTTAAAACCAATAGAATTCACCACCTTATCAAATTTAAGGTACCACTATTATCAGTATGCATTATTTCTAGAAGATCCTAACTAAGAGTTGAGTCATTTTCTTGGTTTTAGTTAACTTTCCCCAAATACAATCAACACAGGTCCTCTATATCCCAAAAATCAAGAGAGGGTGAAAAATCATCCCTAACAAGCAGAAAATTCTCTCTCTAGAAATGTGACCTAGGTGCCTATGCCATAAAGTAGAAGATTTTTCTTTAATAAGGGGTCTTTTGAAGGCAATTGTTTCAACACCAAAACAAATATATTTATTGATTGAAATCAAACACAATCTATATTTCAACACTTATAATTTGAACCAATCAGGATTTCAATGGTTGCTTGGTTATTCTTCACAGAAAATGAGATTGACAAGAATGCAACACGGTAGTAAAAGGGCAATAACCAACATATTCCAAAATAAAGAATAGAAGAGTATAGTTATAAACTCCCCTTTGGCCAGAGAATTCAACAAACACTTAGAAACTCTACACATGAAGCATATAAAGACAATGTTTCAGTTTTCAAAGGAATTGTCCCCTTTGGGTAGACAAACCTTCTAAACCAATCCATCATCATCCCAATATTCCATGTATTTCCACAAATACAACACATAACTACCCCTTTTGGGTAGGAAACTGCATGATGCAACTGAAATCATCCCACAACAGGTTTTTGTTAAATCCCATAAGTATCAATGAATGTGCCACTTTGGTAGCTAACACCCACATCTACCGATAATATTTCCCAAAACTGGGATAAACAGTAATCATCCTGCAACATGTTTTTGTGAAATCCCACAAGTATCAATGAGTGTGCCACTTTGGCAGCTAACACCCACATCAACCCATAAAATTTCTCAAAACCGAGATAAACAATAATGCCCTTTGCAACCTTAGACGTATGCAAAACAGAAGGTATGCATATAACCATACAACATGAGGTACTCTAAACAACATGTACATCTATAAGTCACCAAAAAATCAATAGTTGCATCTTTACTACATGTCTTAAATACTGTTGCGCGTTTATTTACCTAAATAAATAAGCAAATAATTGTACAGTTTTACTTGCAAGTGCATAAGGTCAATGGTAGCATAGTGTGTCAGTGTGAGATCATTTCCACAAGGATTAGTAAATTTCGTTTTAGAATCAGTTTCTTAATAAAAGAAGATCAAAATAACTGTTGAACGTGAATTAATAATAATCAGAACATAGGGCTTTGATATCCACCACTAGTCATACTTTCCCAATGAGTAATATGCCAATGCTCTAGCCCTACTATGAATACCTAATGGTTGTCAACCGAAGGGCATGGTATCTACTCCTTAAGCTATTGATTTCCCAAAGCAACGAGTTAAGCATGGTATCTACTCTAACTCTTTTCTTTCTTAAGGGATTCAACATGGTATCTATTGAGCTGTTTCTTAAGAAAGCATAAGATTTATGGAAATCGACAATCATATGAGGCCTAGGGCATGGTATCTACTCCCGGTTTTCCATGTTGATTAATCTAAGAATCCGGTGTGGAAATCTTTTGTTACTAATGCCAGACCCAGGACTCAGTCATCCAAATTGATCTAACTAACAAGTCCATACCACATGCACATATTGATCAGACATATACATATGAGGAATTTAAATAAACACAAGCATTAATCAAGTTAAGCATCATAATCAAGGCTATTGCAAAGATAATCAATGAATGTATATATGGGAAAGCATAACTAGGGCCTCAATCGAGCCTTATAAAGAGTTAGTTACACATATTATCTAAGATAAGCATCATAATATAAACTAAACATAAAATATAAAACACGAAGAATACTATGGAGACGGGTTATCAATCCTCTCCAAAGTTTACAACTCCGAGCTAAGCAAAAGATAAAAGAAGGGCTCCTTTTGTGTGTGTTTACAGGTGTATTTATAGGGTTTGAATAACCCTAGAAGACTCTGGAAACCCTTTAACTTCCTAAAACGTAAAACCTTCTTTATTTCCAAAACTGGTTCTGTCGTTTTACTGTTCACACCCGTACATGTGTACTCGATCGCATTTGTTGTGTGCTCGATCACAAGGCTGCGCTTGATCCTTCTTTGTGTGCGCACGAGCGCTTATGTGCTCGATCACACCCAATAGTGCGCTCGATCGCACTTTAGCCAGCATCTGCTCCAGGATTTTCAGACTTCTTCCTTTAAGTGCCAAAGTTGCTTCTTTTTTCCACAAGACCCTATAAAAACATGTGAAACACAAAAATGAAGTAAAATGGACTAAATTAACATAACTAAGGACTTAACAAATGTAAATAAAGGGGCTTAAATATGAATGTTTAGGCACCTATCACACCCCCAAACTTACATATTGCTAGTCCTTTAGAAATACAAAACTAAAAAAAATGAAAAATAACGACACACTGATAAATTGAATATTCATAGCATCAACAAAAGTTTAGGTCTCACACAAAACTATGATGCGCATTCATGAGCAAGCTTAACAAATATAAACACATCTTTGCAATGAATAAGAGTTTTGAATGCAAATCACTTTCATGAGGGAGTTTAAGACATCACAAGTTTGACTTTAGTGTGTGGTGAACTAGCACATAAAAGATTAGGTTTTCAAATAATTTTAATATGTAGTGTTTCGATGTCTCAAGATTCACCAAATTTTCTATCAGAATCAACAAAGATGGCACTATTTTTCTTCTTTTCTTTTATTTGTGAGATTTTTGTCAAGTTTAGTTCCCTTAAGCTTTCTATTTGACTCATGTAGTGAGTGTTTAGCCAATGACTCCCAAACTAGATAGTTTTAGGGAATTAGGTGTAAAGACACCCCTAAGGACTTACTAACTCGAGTAAAAAAGGCTATGAAACTAACTGGTCTTAATGCCACCAATCAGAATTTCCACCTTTTGACGTGACATTCACTGCTTACTGAGGCAAGAGGGCCAGTTACTCGGTGGAAAGTTCTTTTTAATGATCATAGTGAGCAAAATTTCCACCTTTTGACGTGACACTCACTGCTTACTGAGGCAACAAGGCCAGTTACTCAGTGGAAAGTCTGTTTAATGATCATTAGGAGCACTTTTCTTTTTGAGCAATAACAAATTTTTTTTTTCTATTTTCTTATGCCAAAATGTTAATCTAATAGGTCATCTGGTTCATAGTCAAGCCAAGGAAACATACAAATTAAAATTACATGTCATACCCCACACAATTATGTGCTAATGTGCTCGTGTTAGTTTATGTCAAACTTGTGAATCCTTAAATGCCTAAAAGTGAGTGATCTAGGTTCAAAACTTAATTATTGGCCCATATGTTCAAGGTGTTAAGTTCTCTTATGAAGTCAAATCATTTTATTTGTTTAGATCACCCAAAATTTTATTGGGACAGAATGAACATGCATTTATCTATAAAAACAAAAAATTGGGACATAGTGTGTGTGTGAGTATGTCCCCATACCCCCAAACTTAATTTAAACATTGTCCCTAATATGTGAGGAGCATGGAATGATCTGATCTAGGAGATGGAGAACTCAATGGCTGGCATGGCTTGGAGCATGCCCCCAAACTTGAACTGGACGCACCGACTATGTCCTTAAAAAAGAAAAAACAAACATAAACTGGAAAACAAGTAATAATAAACAGATATAGAAAAGTAAATACTAAAAAGGCTATGTTATGGGGTGCCTCCCATGAGTGCTAAGTTTAACGTCTTCAGCCATACGGGGTATCCTCTCATTGTTGATCGTCGAGTGGTGCAGTCGAAGAGGTACTGGGCGCTGGAGGTAGGCAATCAAGGATGGCCTATAGCATCACCTCCTATCATGCAAAACGCACCTCCAAAGCATCTATGCGTTGGTGCACTAGTGATGTGGCTGCAAAGACCTCACCTTGGAAAGAGGACAACTCAGCGAAAAAGTGTTGGGACTCGGTGGGTCCTATGTCTAGATGGTCCTCCTCTCATAATGGGCTGACTGTAGGGGTTTCTGTCTCCACATGATCCATCTTAACTCTCTCGACTGTAGGTGCAGGAGCTGGGAGTCCTCGAGGCATGTGTGAGAGGCTATGTGTCCACTAAGCCTTCCCAAAGAAGGGATGCTCTCGCACTAGTCCGTCACTGGTGGTCCCCTTAATCCCTTTCTTCTTGAAGATGTATGAGAGTAAGAATGGGAATGGGAGCCCCCATGCATTGGCCGTGGTGGTCTAACAGCCGTGGACATGATCCCAAAATTTATGCAGCTGGCTCCATATAATAGGTTGAAGAGAGTACCAGTGGCCTCTATGGAAGGCATACAATGTCTATAGAAATTGGTCTCTCCTTTGTGTCTTGTGCCCCAATGGACACACATTGCACTGGAGGATGGTGTCCACGAGCCAAAGCCATGGAGGCAACTTTAACCGGCTCGCTGCGTTGTTGTGTCTATTGGCGTACTGGCCAACGCACATGTCCTCAATAATCATGGACAGGTCAAAAGAGTTCGGTTACTCCTCGATATTAGTGTCCTCTGGACGGGATTCATCACAGCAATGAAGAGCAATGGCTATGTTGGCACTAGTCACCTCGATGGATGTGCCCTAGACTGAGGAAGTCAATACTCTTTGTTTGCTACAGTCAAAAGACAAGCTCTCATAGAATTGGACTACCAGCTGGGTGTAAGCAGTCGAGCAGACTGGTTTAAAAAAACCTCTTTAACCCCCGATGTTTAAATGCTTGGACCGCCCATTGAATGGCATCCATGTGCTTAAAGACTTCATCGATGGCGAAAGTGGTCTCGAATAAGAGCTCTCTTTGCTCGAAGCTTGGCCGGGATGACTGGGCACGGCTACTCGAGGCACAAGAGGTGGAAGCGAAGTGTTTTGACATGTGGATTCTAGGTTCTATCAAAATTACGATTGATCATGAATATGTGCGCTCGATCGCACACTAGACTTTGCACTCGATCGAAAATACCGTGCGCTTGGTCGCACACTATCAGAATTTTTCTCGAACAGCTTGTGGGTGACAGAAGACCAAGCTGTGGTCTTGTGGATCAGAGTGTGTTCCTACCCTCCTGTAAACATAATAGCAACCAATTATACACAAGATAACACATATCGAGAATGAAAGTTTAAATGAAACATTAAAATCCGTGTGTGTGAACAAAATGAGTACCTTGTGTATGGAGGGAATGTGTAATGGGGAGGGGGACGTGGCGGTGACAGTATGGTGGTGATAGGGGTTAGTGGTGATGGTGGTATAGTGGTGATGCTAGAGTCGAGAGTGTGAGAGTGGTGGTTTGTAAACGGGAGAGTGCGAGTGAGAGGGTGCGAGTGAAATGTGAAGAGAGGGTGAGTGAGTGAGTGTGAGTAAAGTGTTTCAATTTATCATGAGACTGTCTACCATGAGTGCGCTTGATCGCACTCTTGCACTCGAGCACACTAAATGATGCGCTTGATCGCAAAGCAGAATGCTTGGACAAAATAATAACTTACCGAGGCTGGAATGATAAAACAAGAACAATACAACCTTACCGTGCGTTAGTGGCCTCAGTACCACTAACCTCAATAGAGGTGTTTGAGCTTAATGGGTCGTAGAATATGAATTGCTCAAGCACTCTCTATAGTAGCTTCAACATTTAGTCTTTTGGAAGGGAGTACTTAAAGCCCACTACATGTGGCTTAAGTACTCTCAGTGCTGCTGCATAGTTATCATGCCTCAATTTGATCAGCTCATGGACCTGCAACTTCTTCGCACCACCTGGTCTTGGATGCATAAGATAGACTTTAGGGAGGTGCACAGCTTCAAAGATGTCATCAAGAACAGTTTCGGATGCAGGCTCAATATATGATCTTTTGAAAGGCTGGGTTATGGTAGTCTCCAATGGATTAATGTGCTGGACCTAAAAAACTTGCTTAGAAACATCTTGCATCAAGCACACATTAGAACAATCCATATCATCTTTGGGTGAATTTAACGTGTTAAATATTTTAAATGCTATCTCCTCACCATTTACCTTCATAGTAACAATACCCTTTTTTACACAAATATTCGCATCAGTAGTTATCATAAAGGGTCTTCCTAAAATTACAAGCAGAGGTAATGGCAAAAGACATTCTTCCATATCTAATATAATAAAATCAGTAGGTAAAATAAATTTACCTACCCTTACCAAGACATCATCAAGAATACCTCTTGGTCTTTTGATGCTTTTGTCAGCTAGTTGCAAGGTGATGGAGGTTGGTTAAAGCTCCCCCAAACCTAGTGTCTCGAATACAGTGTAAGGCATCAGATTGACACTCGCCCCTAGATCCAATAATGCATGCTCAAATAACTGGTCTTCTATCTTGCAGGGAATGCTAAAACTACCCGGATCTGTTAGTTTTGGTGGTAGTTTCCTTAATAGTATCGCACTTACCTCTTCTACCAAAGCCACAGTCTCATGTTCCTGGAACTTCCTTTTGTTAGTGCAACAATCTTTCAGAAATTTAGCATATGCAGGAATTTGTTTAATGGCATCTAACAAAGGAATATTAATCTCTACCTTTCTCAAAGTTTCAAAAATATCAAGCAATTTATTTTCTTACTTTGGCTTTACTAACCTTTGAGGGAAAGGTGGTGCATTCCACTTCTCCATTGTACTTACCTTGGGTGTGGATGCTTTATCTGGAGATGCTTTTACAGGCTCATCAGCTCCTATGATCTTACCATTTCTTAGAGTTGTTATGGCATTCAGTTGCTGATGTCCTGTTGGATTAGGTATTGGTTGGGCTGGAAGCTCACCTTGCTTTCTTCTACTCATTTCCTTGGCCAATTGCCTTATTTGTACCTCTAATCCTTGAATGGCTTGATCATGTTTTGCAGTGGTTTGTCTCATTTTAGTCTGAAATTGCCTTGTTTCTTCCATGAACTGATTTTGTGAGGTCATTAATTGTTGCTGCTGAGACGCCAATTGCCTCACAAGACTTTCGAGGTCGTTCTTCTTTGGTTCGGGAACAGATTGGGCTGCTGGTTGGAAGTTTCTTTGCTGCCCTTGAGCATTCTGATTGTTACTCCATAAGAAATTCTGGTGATTCTGCCATCCAAGGTTGTATGTGTTTGCATACGGATTGTTCTTTGGTGGGTAGTTGTTAGGTCCCACATAATTTGCTTGTTTCAGATCTGCAGATGAATACAAAGGACAATTATCAATATTATGATCAAATTGGGAACATATCGCACATACCTGGAGTGGTGTAGCTGGTAGGTTAGATGAGGCATTCTGAGCAGCCATGGCTTTTACTAACAGGTCTAGTTTCCTCTCCACAGCAGCTATTTGAGGAGAAGATCCTCTATTTAAATTTACCTCATATATACCCCTACTCTTGGTTACATGTCTACCTCAAGAGGAGAACTGTTGAGTGTGTTCGCTTAGGGTTTCAAAGAGTTCCATAGCTTCTTCGCTACTTTTCTCCATCAGCACTCCTCCACAACTTGAATCGACAATACTTTTGTTAGTATCACTCAAACCTTCATAAAAAGCTTGTACCAGTTCATCTTGAGGTAGGTTGTGATGTAGGCATTTGAGTAGCAGCTCATTGAAATGTCCCCATGCTTCGAAGAAGAGGTCCCCATCCTTTTGTTGGAAGGACTGAATCTCCTTCCTCATTTGCCTCGTCTTTTGGGCTGGGAAAAACTTCCTTTGGAATTTGCTAGCCAACTCCTCCCAAGTGTGGATAGTAACTGCAGGTAAAGAATTGTACCACAATTTAGCATTATCTTATAAGGAAAAAGGGAACAGAATTAACCTTATTCCTTTTTGGTCTAGGCCTCGGATGTGCTGAAATTTGCAAAGGTTGAAGAACTCTCGAAGGTGCAAGTCTGAATCCTTATTAGGTGTACCCCTAAAGTGAGTCAAAGCACTTAATATTTGCGGAGATATGTAATAGTTGCCTTCTGCCTCAGGTTGATAAGCAATATATGATGGCTGATTAAGGATCCGTGGGATGAAGGATTGCTTCATCGGTACTTGTGTAGGTGGTTGCTGGTTTTTGAGCTGTTCTGCCATTGGTGCTTCATTCTCAAATTCTTCTTTGTTCTCGTCGAAGTTGTTTCTAAGCCTTTGTCGGATGGTCCACTCAGGCTCGGGATCGAGGGGAAAGAATGTTGGATGTTGAGATCGAAGTCCGTGCATAAATCAGGTAAACCTGCTTCAGTGTAGCAGTTCAACTCTGCTACTCGGGTAACTCTTTGCCCTAATTGTGCTCGATCGCAAGTATCACAGAAAGTTCTGCTAATGCCCTGAAACAGAAAGTAAATCGATTAAGGTTTGATAAAAATAAAGATGACAAACAGAAACTTAAAATTTTTAGAAAAATTAAAGTAAAAAAAAGAATAATGATGATTAAACTAAACGAAAGTAATTCTAAAATGAAATTTAGCGCAATCCCCGACAACGGCGCCAAAAACTTGTTGTGCGTTTATCTACCTAAATAAATAAGCAAATAATCGTACAGTTTTACTTGCAAGTGCACAACATCAATGGTAGCATAGTGTGCAAGTGCGAGATCATTTCTACAGGGATTGGTGAATTTCGTTTTAGAATCAGTTTCTTAATAAAAGAAGATCAAAATAACTGTTGAATGTGAATTAATAATAATGAGAACATAGGGCTTTGATATCTACCACTAGTCATACTTTCCCAATGAGTAATATTCCAATGCTCTAGCCCTACTATGAATACCTAATGGTTGTCAACCTAAGGGCATGGTATCTACTCCTTAAGCTATTGATTTCCCTAAGCAACGAGTTAGGCATGGTATCTACTCTAACTCTTTACTTTCTTAAGGGATTCAGCACGGTATCTACTGAGTTGTTCCTTAAGAAAGCATAAGATTTATGGAAATCGACAACCACATGAGGCCTAGGGCATGGTATCTACTCCCGGTTTCCCATGTTGATTAATCCAAGAATCTGGTGTGGATATCTTTTGTTACTAATGTCAAACCCAAGACTTGGTCATCCAAATTGATCTAACTAACAAGTCCATACCACATGCACATATTGATCAGACATATACATATGAGGAATTTAAATAAATACAGGCATTAATTAAGTTAAACATCATAATCAAGGCTATCAAATACAAATATATATATATATATATATATATATTTAAGTAATTGGATCAATTATTTTTCACAACATGCATATTTTCTACATTTTCTTTTAAACTGGGAATATAATAAACGAGACAACTAATATAGGAGATTACTGACTGTTAACAACATCTCAACACATCAAATAATTTATTGTGAAATAAAATTTCAAAATATATGCACAGATTTTGAGAAATAAAAAATTAATAACATATGTTTAGAAATAAATATTTATTAAACCCAAAAATTCCAGAAAAATATGACAATTATTATAAAATAATAGTTAATCTCGATGAGTACATAGCGTAAATTTTATGAATAATAAAATTTTAAGATCCCACTCATCTTTTACTCCATATAGTAGCATATCACAACATTGAAATATATTTTACATACTCAAAATTTAATTATTTTCGATAAGTGCACCAATGGAGCAAATATGAATTAGAATATGTGTTTTAGAAAATTTAAGAAAGTTACATATTTTCTGTAATTTTTAATTTTCAAATTTTCTATACACTCCCATAAAGTAGACTTGATTTTATTATTTGACCTAGTCAAAATGTCAATAGTAGCACTATTGTTATCAACAATAATGAAAATTACTCGGGACAACCAAAAGGCAACTTGTTAATAAGAAGTGTAATTTCAATAACCAGATTCTTGACACATCATTACACATTCCCCTTTGGGCAAAGAATGCAACATGTAAGAAAAATCTCTTATATGAAACTAACACATTAACATATCTAAGTTTTCGAAAAGTCTAACATTTTTTATCAAAAAGACAATATAGACTGAAATAAATTTCACCAAATGTTTCATGTCAACCTCTAAATTAAAAACATGCAATTAGCCCCTTTGGGCAGGTGACTGAATGTAATAACCTAGATAAATGTCCCGTAACAACAACATGAAATAACCCTAAATGGACAACTTTGGCGGTAACCATCCACATCAACTGATGAAACTATTTCAAATCGAGACTGATAAAATATATTACCCAACATTTATACATACTAAAACAATATGTATTCATTTTCTCATCTCAATATGAGATAGTACGACCTAACCCATATTATCTTATCTAGCAGAATCTTCATTTTTGTTGCCCAGAATTTCACAAGGCAAATGCATTATAAACATTTACATATTACACACGCGAAAGACAAACACATCACTATTATATACATCAGTGAGTGAATAGGTGTCATGAGTGAAATTCTTCAAGCAAGTTATGGTTCAAATGGGTAAATACACTAACAATGAGCACAAACAAATTAACTAGCATAGAGATTCTCTACTAATTTTCAGAAATTTGAAATGGTAGTTTTATAAGGAAATATTATTGAACTGAAATTTTTGAAGTCTAATTCAAAAACAAACTAGTGTTTTTATATAACATTGAGAAACAACTAGAGCCAACATTTAGAGGATCTCAATTTTTCGTTGAATAATATGGGAAACAAAACTAGAGGAAGAAACATTGATACAAAAAACCTTTTATCAATAGATCAAACTACTAAAGAAGTAACTTGTTTTTTTTTTTTTTGGGTTTCCAAAAGAACTACAATATCATTTTGTTATCCTGATTGTTCTTCCAAAAAACAGATCATTAAACACAACAATAAGGTTGTTCAAAGAACCTAAAGAAACTGATTAACTGAACGAAACTAACTATATCAATTCAATTTTCCTTCAAGTCCCCAGTTTCTCTAATTTGGAATAATTAAAAAAAAACTGCCAACATGAGTTTTTATTTAATCAACGTCAACGTAGATCTCCTTCCTAGTAGATACTAATATTGAAGATAGCATGTCTTGACTTCAACTAACAATCACTACCACATGTAATGATAGTACAACTTGACTAACTATTTCTACATTTTTTTATACTTAGTTGCATAAAATTAGAATCCATTCAAACTTTAATAGTATTCCCAAAAAAAAAAAAAATTGGCTGAGGTCAACAAAGTAAGAAGCAAGTTAAATAAAATTATACTAAAATAAAGATTTTGTATCATAGTACTCATGATACTAATCCAAAATATACTTGAGCAATTAATACCTACATTAAATCCCAACTAAACCTCATGTTAATTTATTTAACATAAATTATTTTACTTTAGAGCTTTCGGTTTGTTGATTAATATATTGGCTTTCAAATAGTTTACTACAAAACAGTAGCAGCCTCACCATGAGGTTCATATTCTTTTAGTATTTCACATTGCCCTAAAATCTTAATTACATCACACAAGCCAATAATTCAAATTCAAGATTCTTTGAATCAATAGTAACATCATAATTCAAGATTGTTTGAATTTGGTAACAAAACCACTAACTCAAGATTCTTTTAATTCAACAGTAGTGCCCGTAGTTCAAGATTCTTTGGATTAAGCAATAAAGCCCCCAATTCAAATTTCTTTGGATTCAAGAGTAGACTTATATTATTTTATTAACATGAAATAATATAAGTTATCTTGAAATAAAATACAATATTCCTGAATTATGTTATGTGAACAATAGATTTAAACACATGCAAAGACTAGCTACGATACCACATGTTAATAATTCTAAGGATCTATTACATGCATAATATTACTAATTTTGATCTATTTAATATCACATACCTGATGTTTGTAACATGTTGTTATTTCGATAACACTACATGGATCTCAACACACTAATACATGCAAGACCGTCTAGCTAAGGTTCTTCCTCTCCTTACTCTTTCTGTGTGATAGATTTATAATGGGGAAAACTTACCTAGTTTAAGAGAGGAAAGGGGACCTAGCTCATATTTATAATAAACTCAATGGGCCGCCCATCATAGCCCATTAGATTTGTCAAACCCACACCACTGCCCAACCACATCTAAAACCATTAGGTGTATCTGGCTCACCCACGAGATCAGATAGATGTCAGGCCCACAAAGTCCATCTTAGGAACCCAATCCAGTCTATTTTATAAATACAAAGACCTACAAACTAATGGAAGCCCATCACTAATATTTAGAACATTTTATATATTCTAACAGTTACTCTAATGATTTTCATCCACATAAACTCTTCCTCCTTAGTGTTGATTGTATTCCGAAATTTCTAAGAGTGTCTCTAATCATCAACCTTGCAATTATAACCCTTGCATTAAATAAATTCTCACTTTTGTTTCTTGAACAACAATCTTCCAAATTTCCAATCTTTATATTCGTTCATAGATGTAACATCTCAGATCAATATTAGTTTTTTCCCCTAAACTTTAACTTTTATCTCATCCCTAACTCAAACTTCTTATATTTCTAATCCTTTTTTTAAATCAATCTATCTCCAACATTACCGATGGCTTTAAAATTCTCAAGATTTAATTTTATAGAGCTCTTCGATTGAACATAAATCAAACAAAAATCCTCAAATCCTTATATTTAATTTAATATACTCTCTACTTCTTCTCTTTCTTACTACACCACTCCATCCCCCTTTCATCTTAACAACAAAACATATCACTTCTATCTGAAAATTCTCCACTTATCCTAATTCAACTACCTTCCTCATTTCTATAATAACTTGGTGGTAACATATATTTCCTTACTTTTTACTTGATCTCTTAAAGTTTGGTTCATCGAACTCTAATATCTTCATTCCTTTAACCTTTTACACCTTTCAATTAAACCTTTGTACACATTAATTTCTATTTAGACTTAACTACACCTTCAATCCTTTTCTTTTCTCATCTGTTCCCTTTAGGAAATCAAATCTTCTAGAAAACTATTTAACACTTCACTTCCACACTTTCCTTACTAATTCTTATGTCTAACTATATGATGTATGTTGAAATCCAATAATCTTTCTTAAGTCATTATAACTAGTAGCCTTTAAATAGTTCTGAACATTCATGTTGTGAGTTTTAATTTACTTGCAAGCGCACGAATCGTTTGCAGTATAGCATTGTGCAAGAACGAGGTCGAATCCACAGGGAATTGCGTTGTGAAAATATATTTTTAATCTAAACTAACTTTATCTTAACCTAGTTCCGAATTGTGAATGATATTGCAAAAGAAATATGAACTAAACTAAGTTGATTTAAAAAATAATAATTAAAACACTAAGGTTTCCGAATCCACCCCACCGAAGTTAAGTATATATGTTCTAAAAATATAGCCTATCAAAACATTCCATGAATCCAACTATAAGACAAAAAAACAAAGAATATCCCAACTAAACCAAAAGCATCCAATGTATCCACTCTTAACAAATCACAAAGGAAATCCAATTTAATCGAAAAGCATTCAATGTATCCATCAGATGAAACACAAAGAATATCCAACAGACAATTTAAACTCAATCAATTATAAGATTAACTCAAATAATTGATAGAACATTTTATACTAAAAATTTTCAGATTTGTACAAGCAAATCTGAACTACTGTGCCAAACAACGGCGGGGCTTCATCTTCAACCTTAGCTGAAGAGTCTAGCCACTCATAACTATAAAACTATAATAAAAAGTGCTAAACATTTAAACTAAAAGAACTTAATATAAAGAAATAAATAAACAACTTTACATGGGAGAAATTCCACTCGTTGACGGGCGGCGCTTCCCCTCGTGGTACAATGCCTTCAGGATCCACCAGAATGCTAGCGGACGTCCACCAGTAAACACCAAAGTGGCTCAGGAATTGTACACTGAATGATGAGGTGGAGTGGGTCTTATATAGGCAAATACCATGAGTGCAATGTGTTACCAATCCGATGTGGGATGTGGGATATAGAAATGTGTTTCCAACCGATGTGGGATGTGGGATTTAAGCCTTCATATGCCCTTCAAAACTTCTGTTCACGCTGAAATCCCGCACAGCCTGACCTTTGTCTACTAAAACGGCCATAATTTTCTCTAGAAAAATCATTTTTACGAGCCATAAATTCTCCAAAAAATAGACTTTCGGATCTTTCTAAGCATATATGGCTCATCTCCTGGCTCTTCTTACATCAATACAGTTTAATTTTCAAAGATGATTGATCTGTATGAGAAATTCTGGAAATTTAGTGAAACTCCTTCCTTGGTGCTTGTAAACCTGAAAAACAACGAAAACAACTTAAAGTAACAAATTCCTAAGCTAACAAATATAAATTAAGTGGCCAAAATATGCAATATTTTTAACTCATCAAATACCCCCAAACTTACATTTTGCTAGTCCCTTAGCAAAACAAAATAAAAAACTAAATAAACAACAAAGATTATAAAGATAAGTTCAGTATTCATGGTATCCAAAAATTTAAGGAGCATTCAAAATCATGAGATTCATTCATGAGCAAGCTTAAATAAGTCAAACTCATCTTCACAATGAATAAGAATTTAAAACCTAATTATTTACAAGAGGCATGGTAAGACAACACAAGCTTGAATCAGTGTAAAGTGAATTGGCATATACAGATGAGGTTTCCAAATAACTTCAATGTACAAGGTAATTCAAGTCACAAGATCCACAGAATTTTTTATCGAAAAGAACAACGAAGGCACAGGTTTTTTTTTTTTAACATATATAAGGCTCTGCTATGTTTAATTCCCTTAAGCTTTCTAATTGACCCATGTAGCGAGTGTTGAGTCAATGACTCCCAAACCAGATCGTTTTAGGGCAATAGGTGTAAAGACACCCCTAAGGACTTACTAACTCGAGTAAAAAAGGCTACAAAATTAAACTGGCCTTAATACTACCAAGCAAAATTTCCACCTTTTGACATGAACACTCACTTCTTACTGAGGCAAGAGGTCCAGTTACTCAGCAGAAAGTTTCGCAATGATCATTATTAATAAAATTCCCACCTTTTGACGTGAACACTCACTACTTACTAAGGCAAGAAGTCCAGTTACTCAGTGGAAAGTTTATTGATGATGATCATTATAAATATTAGTAGTTTTTTTTATATGCCCAAGTGTTTATCCAACAAGTCATCCAGTTTCAGTTAAGACAAGGAAACGTATACATTCAACTCACATGTCATACCTCACACAAATATGTGCTACTGTGCTCGTGTGAGATTAGATCAAACATGAGAATTCTCGAAAATGACTAAAGTAAGTAACTAAAGTTTAAACTCTATCATCAGATCATGTGTTCAAATTTTTAAGCTTACTAATGAAATCACATCAAAATTTTTCAGATCAACCAAAATTTTTAGATGAACATGAACATGCATTTATCTTTACGACGAAAAGACAAAAAATTAGGACAAAGTGTGTGATGTGTCTCCCATACCCCCAAACTTAAATTACACATTGACCCCAATGTGTGACTAATATGGAAAGAGCTGACCTGAGATATAGAGAACTATCTGGACTGGTATGGCTCATAGCATACCCCCAAACTTGAACTGAAGTACGCATTCTCCCTGAAAAATAAAAACTAGAAAACAAAAAATACTGGAAACAAACATTAATCATAAATATGTGAAATAATAAATAAACAGAAAGGATAAGCTGTGGGGTGCCTCCCATGAGCGCTAAGTTTAACGTCTTCAGCTAGACCCAACATTAGTAAACATGCCCAACTAAGTGCTCCACCATCTGATCAATAAATGGGAATGAAAAATGATCAAGCCTAGTGGCAGCATTCAACTTACAGTAGTCTATACTCACTCTCTCTCCTGACTGAACACGAGTTGGCACCAACTCGTCGTCCTCATTCTTCACTACCGTTAATTCAACATGTTTGGGCACGACTTGAATCAGGCTCACCTACTTGCTATCAGAGATGGGATAAATGATCCCTGCCTCTAACAGCTTAATATCTTCTGCCGTCACAACCTCTTGCATAGCAGGGTTGAGCCTTCTTTGTGGCTCCCTCGATGGCTTGGCATTCTCCTCCAACTGTATCGTGTGTATTACCAACGAGGGGTTGATTCCCTTGACATCCTCAATAGTCCAGCCTATAGCTTCCTTATGCTCTCTTAAGACGTCCAATAATTTCTCCTATGGAGCATCACCCAAATCTAAAGCTATAATTATAGGCAAAGAATCTGCTGGACCTAGGAACTTATACTTAAGATTGTCCGGTAAAGGCTTAAGTTCCTTCTTGGGGGGTTCAAGTGTTGTAGTTTCCTCCGTCTCACTAATCTTTAGAGGAGCAGACTCCAAAGTAGCATTTGCTTGCTCAAACAACTTATCTAAGCCCAAATCCTCTTCAAATTGAGCAAAGCATGCCTTCAGGGGGTCCTCAATACGTGATTCATCCATAGTCTCCTCCGTCTCACTGCTTTTCTGAGGATCAGACTCCAAAATGGCATTCATTTCCTCGAGTAACTTATCTAAGCCCAAGTCCTCTCCAAAGTGAGCAAAGCATGCCTCCAGGGGATCCTCAAACTCCTTTCCTTTCTTGAACGCTTGTAATCTCTCAGGTAAGGTGCTTTAGGTAAAAATGACCTATGGAGATCCTTAATTATAGGTGTGGCTGTAGATGGCTCAGCATCTCTCTTTTCTTTGTTGCCACTTTCTTGCCCTTGTATAGGAGTTGATAAATTTCCCACTGCAAACTGTTCCTTTGGGTTAGGATCAGGTTGACTGGGGAACTTTCTTTCCTCTCCTTCACCCACGTAACTTGTGATTTGATCAATTTGACTCTCTAACTCGACAATCGCTTGGGTGTTTTCTATGGTTGCACTCATCACTTCACTCATAGATTGGCTAGTCGTTTTCATGAAATCATTAAGAGCGTCCTCCAATGACTGTGAAACCGACGCTGGTGCTTGAATGGGAGCTTGGTAAGCGGGTAATGGTGCTGGATAGGCTGAGTGACTATAACTTGGAACTGGCGGAGGAAATTCGGGAGGGTATTGATTGTGAGCTTGATAAGGGGCTCCTCCCTGATTCCTCAGTTGGTTCTGCGTCCATGAAAACTTAGAGTGGTCCCACCACCCTAGATTGTATGTTTCGGAGTAAGATCCATTTGATTGCCAACAACAGTCATTGAAAGCATTCATTTGTTCCATGGGATATTCGGCACAAGCCGGTATTGATGGATAATTTTGTACTAGATGCATAGGACTAGCACAGATGGAACAGTTATCAACATTGAATGTGTTGGCAGCATTGATGGACGGGTCGTTCATTTTCATGTATTCCTTAATGGTGTCCTCTAAAGACTGTGAAACCGGCGCTGGATTCATCCACATATTTTTTTTAAATTAAATTAATTTTTTTTTAAAAAAAAAAACTGATAACTAACTAGTAGAAAAATAAAATCAATTCAGACAAAAAAAATTCACAAACCAAACAAGTCCCCGGCAACGGCGCCAAAAACTTGTTGTGAGTTTTAATTTACTCGCAAGCGCACGAGTCGTTTGCAGTATATCGCTGTGCAAGTGCGAGGTCGAATCCATAGGGAATTGCGTTGTGAAAATATATTTTTAATCTAAACTAACTTTATCTTAACCTAGTTCCGAATTGTGAATGATATTGCAAAAGAATTATAAACTAAACTAAGTTGATTTAAAAAATAATAATTAAAACACTAAGGTTTTCGAATCCACCCCACCGAAGTTAAGCATATATGTTCTAAAAATATAGCCTATCAAAACATTCCATGAATCCAACTATAAGACAAAAAAACAAAGAATATCCCAACTAAACCAAAAGCATCCAATGTATCCGCTCTTAACAAATCACAAAGGAAATTCAATTTAATCGAAAAGCATTCAATGTATCCATCAGATGAAACACAAGGAATATCCAACAGACAATTTAAACTCAATCAATTATAAGATTAACTCAAATAATTGACAGAACATTTTATACTAAAAATTGTCAGATTTGTACAAGCAAATCTGAACTACTTCGCCAAACAACGGCGGGGCTTCATCTTCAACCTTAGCTGAAGAGTCTAGTCACTCATAACTATAAAACTATAATAAAAAGTGCTAAACATTTAAACTAAAACAACTGAATATAAAGAAATAAATAAACAACTTTACATGGGAGAAATTTCACTCGCTGACGGGCAGCGCTTCCCCTTGTGGTAGCAATGCTTTCAGGATCCACCAGAATGCTAGCGGACATCCACCGGTAAACACCAAAGTGGCTCAGGAATTGTACACTGAATGATGAGGTGGAGTGGGTCTTATATAGGCAAATACAATGAGTGCGATGTGTTACCAATCCGATGTGGGATATGGGATATAGAAATGTGTTTCCAACCGATGTGGGATGTGGGATTTAAGCCTTCATATATCCTTCAAAACTTCTGTTCACGCTGGAATCCCGCATAGCCCGCACAGCCTGACCTTTGTCTACTAAAACGGCCATAACTTTCTCTAGAAAAATCATTTTTATGAGCCATAAAATTCTCCAGAAAATAGACTTCCGGATCTTTCTAAGCATATATGGCTCATCTCCTGGTTCTTCTTACATCAATACAGTTTAATTTTCAAAGATGATTGATCTGTATGAGAAATTCTGGCAATTTAGTGAAACTCCTTCCTTGGTGCTTGTAAACCTGAAAAACAACGAAAACAACTTAAAGTAACAAATTCCTAAGCTAACAAATGTAAATTAAGTAGCCAAAATATGCAATATTTTTCACTCATCAATTCACAACAAAATGTCTTCTTTAATTCTTCAAAAGGTACTTCTAGTCTGACTATGATTGATACTTCCTCCATACGCTTAGTAAAAGTCTAGTATCAAATCTTCAATATTTCATGATCACTTTTGACTTAATTAAAATCTTCGTTTCACTTGACATTAAGCTTCCACACAATTTCATAATGTTTAGTGACCTCCAATCTCTTTAACTATCTATTTCCTTCACAAAGCATTTCCTCCAACACTATTCTTTTTCTAGTGTACTCCTAATTTCATTGATGCCTGAGTTAACAACTTTCCATTTACAAAGTCTCCCTTCTTCACCGTTACTGATAGTAATCAAGTCCTTATTACTAACCAAAGGTGAGGGTTATAATTAATTGCCTAAATCGCAATCTTTCCACCAATTACTCATACCAAAATCCTTTAACTTTGTATCCCATACCTATTTCTCTTTCATCATAATCGTTCTAATGCTCTTATATCTCCCATGTTATATCTCAGAAGTACGTCCGATTAAATCTTTTTTATAAAACATACGAATCATACTTCCATTAGCCATCATCCTTTATAATGCCCCAGCTACAATTAAAACAAGTTATCTACAAGTCTTTAGATTTCCAAGCGCTTCCAATAACTTATATCATCATCACTTACCTTTCACTAGGTACTAAACACATTCTTCAATTTAAATCTCCCAATAAGGCAAAACTTCTTAGTTCATTCAACTAGTACCAACCAATCAATATACTCATTCTTAAATCTAAAATTAAATCTTTCTAGGTTTCGAATAAATTCATCATCAAGGTCCACTACACATTTCTTCTTTGCAATTCTTCACATAATAATTCCACTAAATATTTCTGGTCGTAATTTATAATTGGTCCTGATTACGCCCAAAACATAACACGGTAGTTGTAGCACAACTTTGGGGTGTCAATTCCACAGGGAAACTAGTTAACTACAAAAGAAGGTGTGAACCATAACACAAACGATAAAGATTTAAGTGCTAAAGTATGAACTTTGATAATGAAGTAATTGTGTAAAATAGATTGTAAAATATAATAGAGGAACAACAACGTTTCAAGAATCCTCCCTAGGCTCCTTGCCTTAATTCTAACTTGATTCAGTTGTTTTTATCTCGATTGCAAGTTTCACATCCCAAACAAGCAATCGGAAGATATTCAATAAGAGCATGTATAAAAACCCTAATGTAATTTTTACGAAATACTTTACTTTTGCTTCATGCACACATGATCTATCCTATAGGTTTATCAAGAAACAACAATATATCTTTTATGACAATATTGCAGTAATAGAAAAACCTAAAGAATAAGTCTACCAAACTCAATCATACCCAAACAATCTTGATATAAGAAAAGCAAGACTAGATTTATGTCAAGGAGAAAGATACAATCACCGGATTAGAGAAAATCTTATAATTAGATAGCAAAGTAAATCATACCAATGTTTTGACATTAAATCCCTACTACAACTAAATCAAAGAAAGGAAAATAGGAACAACTACACCTAGAGATTCATCCCTTCGCCTTGCTTGGAGATTAGTTAGCCATGGGGCTCATGGTTGAACACTTTGATGGAGGAGAATTGGTTGCTTCCTTGAGTTTTCCAGGTTTTTTCAATGTCCTTTATCAAACCCTAAGTGGGCTATTTATAATACAAGAGGTCAAAGGTGTTTTTAGGGTTTAAACAATCATAAAAAAACCTAATTAAGTTGTAACTTAGAGACCGGGTATCAGGGTCGCGCCTAGGCTCAAATTGGGTCAGGCCGCGGCTCAGATTGTGCTGATTTCCTCTCTTTCTGTGGGCCGCGACTCAGCCCTCCAGGCCGCGGCTCACTTTGATCTAGGCCGCACCCTGACCTGATGCTTCTTCCTTGGTCTTTTGATACACTTTCTGGAGGCCGAGGCTTGGATAATTCTAGGTCGCAGCGCACACAATATAAACTTGATTTTTCTTCATTTGCCCTTCCGCAACCATATCTTTACTTCGGTGTGCCTTGAGTCTTTGTGCTTCAAACAACAATAGTTTCTTCTCCTCTTTTGAATTTAAATTACCTGAAAATGCACTGAAATTAGTTAATGATCCAAGAAAACTACTTTAGAGTTATTAACGTATAAAAGTGCAATTAAGATCTAGATCAACCCTAAAATGCTAACGATTAAGAACTATTAAGATGCATTTCATGGCTCTTATCACAACCCCCAACTAGCTTATTGCTAGTCCCTAGCAATTCAAGCGAAAATAAGAGATGAATTCTACGGTGAGAATCACAACAAAGCAAAGCAATTTCAGTGTTAACCAAGAGTAATTCACATTTTGTTTCAAAAATTTCACATAACACACAGCACATAGAATCATTAAATTTCACCCTAAGTTCAAAAGTAATCCAAGCATCAATCTTGAGATCGTTATTGACTCTTTACATCCATTTACCACAATCCATTAATCCGAACATCCGGATGATTTTATGCATAACATTTGTGAATACAAGTTTTGGCCTTTAAAACATGATAAATTGTGTGACATCAATCACAAAAACAAGCTCCATAGGCTTACATTTCAAACCTCTCTCCACTATTGTAGAAAAATCACATTACATTGGATCAATAGGTCTTTAATAAGCTTGTAACATTAGGCTAAGGTAAAGGTTAAGAAAGAATGGGAAGGATTCACAAGTAAAAGAACTCAATCTCTTAGCTTTAAACACAACCACTTTTAAGCACTAGATAACCTTTCTTCAGCACCTAACTTTTTTTAACCTTTTTTTCAAGCATTTTTCTCAAATCACCACTTTTCTTTTCTTTTGTTCTTTCTTTGCCATAATTCACTTCTCTTTTCTTTTCTTTTGTATTTCGGCATAAGACCATTCACCTCTTTTTTTTCATTTTTCTTTTCTTTTCCATAACCCCCAACTTATCTCCTTTAATGTACTTGGGTTATGGTAGTGATATTTTCTCATATTTCCATCCTTACTCCTGTTAAGTGCTTCTCAACAAATGTGTATAGCTAAGTTCTTTTAAGAAAAAAGTAAGGATAAAATATTTTCTTAGGCTCATAGGGGTGAGTATATGGGCTATTGAAAGAAATAAGGCTTAAATTCTTTTTCAAGAAAAGGGCTCAAATAGGTGACTAGTAGTAAATATAGCAATGGTAGGCTTGACAGGCTCAAACGGTCCAAAAATGGCCTATATCATATCCTAAGTAATGTGCATTCTAGGAATTTGCCTAAAGTGGTTATCAAGTAAGTTCTAGAGCTTGTCGAGACCACAAAAATATTCACAAAATAATCACACATAAAACTTCTCTAAATTTTTAAGACTAATCATACAATCTTACCACAAACTAGAGTCTCAAAACAAATGAATATTGATACTTAAATTAATTTCAAACTGAAGCAAGATTTAACTTCTTCTAAATGCTATCTGCTATCTCAATTAAGTTCATATCATTGACATGTGATTTAACTCCAAGGTAAACACAAAGCATGCTAAATACAACAATTTAGGAAAATGACACCAAATAGTTCAATGAAAGAAAAAGAATGTGTTTCCTCCACCCCCAACTTAAAAATTACATTGTCCTCAATGTTAAAGAAAAGGTAAAGGAAACTCCCTTTGAAGTACAAGTGCACATAAGCTGAAAATTGTGCACCTCCATTTGAACTGCATGCTATACTTCTAGTTAAAAGTTCGATCTACAACGTAGAACAAACAAAAAGAAAGCAACTGCGGTGTACCATTAAGATTCCCATCGTATGTTAGCGCATGATATGGAAATAAATAATGGAAAACGAAAATAATAGTACGAAAAAAAATGAAAAGGGAGAAATACAATAAATGTTAGTACAGTTATCCGAAAAAAAAAAAGAGAAACAACAAAATAGCACCCAAAATTAGTCCTCTATATCATCATCCTCGTTCTCATTCTCTTCACCTTCCTCGGGAGGGGGATCAAAAGATGAACCCGGGTAGGGTGGCAAAGTAAGAAAATGATCCATGTTACAACCAGTAACGGAGGCAAGGTGTTGGTATATTTGACCAATAGAAGAGTACAGCCCCGCTTGATAGTCGGCTTACCTAGCCAAGAATCATTCTTGACGATTAAAGAAGCGTTCTTGACAATCGAATCTATCATGCAAAAATTTTTGATGTTCATCAAAACAAATCTCTAAACGCTCAAGGCGTTCGGCAACAGTGTAATACCTAGAGGGGGGAGGAGGGGGAGCAGCAATGGTGGCTCTTTCTCTTGAAGATTGCGGCCTTGAGGCTTTTATTAGAGTGAGCAGGCCATCATCGATGGGTTTCTTAGGTGGATGGGTTTCTTCATTACTACTGTAAGGGACATCGACTTGGAGGCATAATGGGGTAATCAATGAAGGAAAATATAAACCAAGCTTGTGTCGCACAGTGTGTAGGATAGAATTGAATATGACTTGGCCCACATCTATGGTCATGCCCATCAAAATGGCATATATCAAAATAGCTCTCTCAACAGATAGGTCACTATAATGTGTAGCGGGTATCATCCATTGACATACAAAATATTTCCAAGCCCGAGCATTGACAACAAAGGATGCATCGGATAAGGTTTTATGGGTTTGACCCGTCATTTTCCAAGTGGTGCCTGTAATACAAAGAGTATTCCAAATCTCATCATAATGAATTCTAGATACGTATGCAAGATACTCACAGTGGGCAATGTCAGGCAACCCATAGATCCTATTAATGGATGTGCTACTAAAAGAGACTGTTTTTCCCCTCACTATTACACTACCATTCTGATGTTCGTCGGCATTGGCATAGAATTCTCTAACTATATTTGGGAGGGAATGAGAAGGTTGTTTTGTAAAGGTGCCCCAATTCCTGGCAATAATAATTCTAAATAATTCTGGATTCCCCCTCTTAGTGATATTGAATCATCTCTCAAGAATGATTTTCCTAGCATTTAATAAGCTAAAATAACCCTCACTAGCCTCAAAACTAGTAAATTTGCTCTCAACATATTCTTGAGGTTGTTTCCCTCTTGGCTTCTTGGATTTGGGTGCCATGTGAATCAAGTGTCTAGAGTAATAAAATAAAGTCAAAATCAATCACCCAAATAGCACAAATGGATAATAAAGATAAGAGATTTTGCTTACTTGATACTCAAAATTGGAGAGAATAAGAACTAACCATCAACTTGAAGTTTGCTTGATGAACCCAAAATTTTTCTTAGAACCAAGTTGATTGGAGAAATTACCAACAAAAGCTGTAATATTAATGCAAAATCCTACAAGAAATAAAGTTAAAATGAAGAAATTTTGAGGAAAAGTGAGGAGAGAGGTTAGAGTTTGGAGAGAGGAAGAGAAAGAGAGAAATGGGCTGCTGAGTTCGTGTGTTTGAAATGAAGAAGAGAAAGTGTAGAAAAGAGGGTTTATTTGTGTGCAGGTACGGGTGACAAAACAGGTCAAGCCGCGGCTTAGCAGAGGGTGCACCGCGGCTCGGGAACAACTAGGGCGTGGCACGGGTTCTGGTGTGGGGCGAGGAGCGGGTTTTGGTGGGCCTAGCCGCGGCCCAGATCTGTTCCTAAAGAAGATGCATCTTGTTTAACCAAAAATCAGATTAAACTAAAATTAAAAATTGAAGAAAACTGAATTAAAAACAAAACAAAACAAAAGAAAAATAAAAGTAAAAACGTACCTTTGTTGTGTGGTCAACGTGAATAGACCAGATCCATAAGCGGAATGTCTTCCACTTCCGGATCTTGTCTATCGATTAAGATCTTAAGTCGTTGACTGTTTACTTTAAAGATTTATCCATCTCTAGTATCCTCAATTTTTACTGCCCCATTTTCAAAAACATTTTTCACTATAAAAGAGTTGGTCTATCTTAACCAAAGTTTTCCAGGATGCTTATAGAGTCTAGAATCGCATAAGAACACCCGATCATTAGGTCTAAATGTTTTCCTCAAAATGTTTTTATCATGGAATACTTTCATCTTAGTCTTATAGATTCTAGAGTTCTCATAAGCATCGTTTCTTAATTCTTCTAACTCGGTTAATTGATACTTCTTAAGCTTACCCACCTCTCCTATATCAAAATTAAAAGACTTGATGGCCCAGTAAGCTTGATACTCGAGCTCTACGGGTAAGTGGCAAGGCTTTCCAAAAGCAAGCCGATAAGGCAACATACCTAAGGGAGTTTTAAAAGTTTTATGATAAGCCCAAAGCGCATCAGTTAGTCTCAAAGACCAATCCTTACGGTCGGGGTTAACCATTTTTTCTAAAAAAAATTTAATCTCCCTATTAGCAAGCTCTACTTGTCCACTAGTCTGAGGATGGTAGGTAGTGGAAATTTTATGTAATACCCCATGTTTTTTCATCAAAGCTTCAAAAGAACGGTTGCAAAAATGTGTACCTCGATCACTAATTATAGCACGTGGTGTATCAAATCGAGATAACACATTTTTTTTAAGAAATTTAATCACCATTCTATTATCATTGCTTCGGCAAGCGGCTGCCTCTACCCACTTAGATACATAATCTATTGCCATGATGATATATTGGTTTCCGAAGGAAGGAGGAAAGGGTCCCATGAAATCGATGCCCCAACAATCAAAGATTTCAATTACTAAAATAGGGTTTAGGGGCATCATATTTCGGCGAGACACATCTCCTAATTTTTAACACCTTTCACATGAATGACAATAGGTGTTTGCATCTTTAAACAAGGTAGGCCAATAAAATCCACACTGTAAAATTTTTGCAGCGGTTCTTTTCATTGAAAAGTGGCCTCCACAAGCTTGGGAGTGAAAAAATTCTAAGACACTTGCAATCTCTTCATTAGGGATGCAACGCCTTAGAATTTGGTCAGGGCAGTACTTGAAAAGATAGGGGTCATCCCAATAGAAATTACATACCTCATATAAGAATTCCTCTTGTCTTGAGCGCTCCAATCCATTGGTATCTCACTTGTAGCCAAATAATTCACGATGTGAGCAAACCATGGTAAAGAAGTAACGGAGAGTAAATGCTCATCGAGAAAGTCATCTTTGATTGGTATGTCGTCGCAAGTGTCTTCAAAAGTGAGCCTTGATAGATGGTCAGCCACTACATTCTCCACTCCTTTCTTGTCTTTGATGGTGATGTCGAATTCTTGTAAGAGTAGGATCCATTATATTAGTGGTGCTTTAGCATCCTTCTTTGTAAAAAGGTACTTAAGGGTTGCATGATCTGTGAAGATAAGAATAAGGGAACCAATTAAATAAGCACGAAATTTATCTAAAGCAAATATTACAACTAGCAATTTTTTTTTCAGTTGTGGAGTAATTCATTTAAGCACTATTTAAAGTCTTACTAGCATAGTAAATGACAAATGGTTTTCCCTCTCTTCACTGTCCAAGAATAGCACTTACAGCGGACTCACTAGCATCACACATAATTTTGAAAGGTAAAGTCCAATCCGGTGACTGCATTATAGGTGCAGAAGTAAGCTTGCCAATCAGCATTTTAAAGGCCTCTTGACAAGCTTGAGTCCATTCAAAGGGGGTGTCTTTAACTAGGAGGGCACATAGTAGTCTAGATATGTTTGAAAAATTTTGTATGAACCTCCTATAAAAACCAGCATGACCAAGGAAAGATCTCACATCCTTTATTGTCTTTGGGGTAGGTAATTTAGAGATTAATTCAATCTTAGATTGATCAACCTCTATTCCTTTAGAAGAGACAATATGCCCTAAGACAATACCGAATGGTACCATGAAATGGCATTTTTCCCAATTTAGGACCAATTTTTTCTCTTCACAGTGAATCAATACTCTTTCTAGATTCATTAAGCATGCACCAAATGAAGATCCAAAAACAGTTAGGTCATCCATAAAAACTTCCATGCAATTTTCAACCATGTCACTAAAAATACTCATCATGCAACGTTGACAAGTGGTAGGGGCATTACATAATCCAAATGGCATTCTACAACAAGCATAGGTCCCAAAAGGACTAGTGAATGTGGTTTTTTCTTGGTCTTCTAATACAATTTCTATTTGATAATAACCAGAATAACCATCTAGAAAACAGTAAGAGGGATAACCAGCTACACGCTCAAGAATTTGATCAATAAAAGGGAGTGGGAAGTGGTCTTTCCGGGTGGCAGCATTTAATTTTCTATAATCAATACACATACGCCACCCGGTCACAAGTTTGGTAGGGACTAGTTCTCCTAGGTCATTCTTTACCACTGTGACTCCGAACTTTTTAGGGATGACTTGCGTAGGGCTTACCCACTTACTATCAGCTATAGGATATATAATACCCGCATCGAACAATTTCAGCACTTCATTTTTTACTATTCTTTCATAGTGGGGTTAAGCCTCCGTTGAGGGTCTCTACGAGGACTAGTTCCTTCATCCAAATTTATTTTACGGGAGCAAATTAGGGGACTAATTCCCTTTAAATCAGCCATGCTCCATCCCAAGGCTGATTTGTGTGCATTTAAAGTTTGAATTAATTTTTCACCTTGGGTCTCAGATAATTTAGATGAAATAATAGCATGAAAGGTATCACTTGGACTGAGAAAGGCATGTTTTAAACCCTTAGATAGTGGCTTCAATTCGACTTTAGGTACTTCCACACTTGAGGGGACTTGTGTCTTGCTTCTTTCGGGAAGCTCCTCAAACTTTGGTTATCATTCTCGATTGTTATAATCCTGAGATTTGTCAAAAACAGCACAAATATCAATTATATTAGTTTTATCATCAAATAAATCTATCTCAGAATTAACAAGAAAATTTTCAAGAGGATCATAATCATGAGCTAAGGAAACTCCCTCATTGATGAGTGACTCGATCATGTAAAGCTGGTGGTTTTCATCCTCATTTTCGAGCTATTTTGCAACATTGAAAATATTCACTTCAAGGGTTATGTTTCCAAAGGACAGCTTCATGAGTCCATTCCTACAATTTATTAAAGCATTTGTAGTAGCAAGAAAAGGTCTACCCAAAATCAAAAGGGATTTTAGAGTTAGTGTCAACAGCAGAAATAGTATCAAGAATTAAGAAATCAACAAGATAGTAAAATTTATCAATTTGAATCAAAACATCCTCTACCACAACCCTGGGTAATTTGACTGAATGGTCAGCCAATTGCAATACCACGCCGGTTGGTTTGATTTTTCCTAACCCCAGCTATAAGTAAATGGAAAATGGCATCAGATTTACACTAGCTCCTAAAGCTAGCAAGGCTTGTCCAACTTCATGATTTCCAATGCTACATGCAATGGTTGGACAGCTAGGATCCTTATATTTTGGGGGAATTCTTTGATTAATTAAAGCACTCACTTGCTCTGTTAGGAATGTTGTTTTCTTTACATGGTGCTTCCTCTTAATTGTGCATAAATCCTTGAGAACTTTTGCATAGGCAGGAACTTGTTTAATCACATGCAAAAGTGGAAGATTAAGTTTAACTTGCCTTAAGTTCTCTAAGATTTCATTATTTATTTCCAGATTTTTCTTGTTGGATTTTAAGGCTTAAGGGAATGGTGCCTTGACAGGACTTTTGGTCACTTCAGGGTCTTTAGGTAGCTCGGCTTCACTACTAGTTTGACCCTTTCTCTCATCCTCGGGTTTATTCATTGGTGGGATGTGTAGTGACTTACCACTTCGGGTCACAATGGCATTTATATCTTTCAAATTTTCTTGTGCCATATGTTGACTGTGTGGTATGGACTGAGCTTGGGAAGGGAACTTATCTCGCTCAGTCACACTTAAGGAGCCCATTAATTTAGACACTTAGCTCCTTATTTCTTTGTTCTCTTCAACCACTTGTGTAATTAATGCCTCACATCTTTGGTTTGTCTTGCCTTATGCTACTATAAAAGCATGGAAGGTGTCTTCTATAGAGTTCCTAGAGGATGAGGGTGCATGATAAGGTGTTGGGTATGATCTAGGGGGTTGTGCATGCTGCTGATTTTCAGATTTCCAGCTAAAGTTGGGGTGATTTCGCCACCCCGGATTGTAAGTGTTAGAGAAGGGTGTTGGAGGCTTCTTGTACATGCCTAAGGCATTACATTGTTCCTCGTATAATCCTCTCATATCAACAAATGTGGGACAATCTTGAGCGGGATGATCAACCCCGCCACACACAAAACATAGTTCTAAAGGTTCGGCTTGATTAACCATGTGTGTTAGCTTTTTAGTTTTTAATGCCTCTAACTCCCTAGTAAGCATTTCGACCTTAGCTTTCAGGTTTTCTTCCTCCCTAAGATGGTATATTCCCCCAATACTAGAGTTTCCTATAAGTCGTGACCTATTTGTGCTTTTAGTAGCACTAGGTTCAGTCTATGTGTGAGCTTTTTCAGCAAGCTCATTGAGGTACTTTATAGCCTCATCAAGGTATTTTTGCAGAAACTCACCATTACACATCATCTCTACAAAGTGGTGCTCTTTATAGGTAAGACACTCATAAAAATAGCTCACTAAACGCCAATTTTCATACCCATAATGTGGACACATACTTAATAGCTCTTTAAATTTCTCCTAAGACTGATACAATTTCTTGTTTTCCTTTTGTGCAAAGGTGGAGATTTGTCTTTTCAAAGCATTAGTCTTATGTTGAGGGAAGTATTTGTTAAAAAAGACTTGGGTTATCTCATTCCATGACCCAATTGATCATGGTCTCAGCGAGTATAACCAAATCTTAGCTTTATCCTTCAAAGAGAAAGGAAAAAACTTGAGTCTCATGATATCATCAGTTGCATCTTGACTATGAAAAGTCACAACTACTTCCTCAAACTCTCTAATGTGCACATATGGGTTCTCGTTTTCCAAGCCATGAAAGGTAGAGAGTAATTGTATCATCCCTGTTTTAAAATCTTGATGGTGAGTGTTGGCTGGAAACATAATGCATGATGGTGTGGCTGTCCGGCTAGGATGTAGGTAATCTCTAAGTGTCCTAGCAACATTCTCATTAGGGTTTTCAGCCATGTTAACAAAGTTTTCTAAATTTTCTATTAGGTGTACACTAGGATTTGATCTAGGCGAGATTTCACTAACGGATGTGGAAGGGAAGGGTATTTCTATTTCGGGTCCTTTAATGAATCTCTCTCACGAATCTCTCTGTCTAAGCATACATTAACTGAGTTTAAAAAGTGATAAATAAAACAGAACAAAAAAAAATCAAAACTAATAGAAAGAAACGATAGTACTGTCTTGTCTTAGAGTTGACAAACTTCTTTGTAAGTAAATGCGTCTCCCTGGCAACGGCACCAAAATTTGATTACACCCAAAACATAACGCGATAGTTGTAGCACAACTTTGGGGTGTCGATTTCACAGGAAAACAAGTTAACTACAAAAGAAGGTGTGAACCATAACTCAAACGAAAAAGATTTAAGTGAGAAAGTATGAACTTTTGATAATGAAGTAATTGTGTAAAATAGTTTGTAAAATATAATAGAGGAACAACAAGGTTTCGAGAATCCTCCTTAGACTCGTTACTCTAATTCTAACTTGATTCAATTTTTTTTATCTCGATTGTAAGTTTCACATCCCAAACAAGCAATCGGAAGATATTCAATAAGAGCATGTATAAAAACCCTAATGTAATTGTTATGAAATACTTTACTTTTTCTTCATGCACACATTATCTATCTTATAGGTTTATCAAGAAACGACAATATATCTTTTATGACAATATTGCAGTAATGGACAAACCTAAAGAATAAGTCTACCAGACTCAATCATACCCAAACAATCTTGAAATAAGAAAAATAAGACTAGATTTATATCAAGGAGAAAGATACAATCACCGGATTAGAGAAAATCTTATAATTAGATAGCAAAGTAAATCATACCAATGTTTTGACATTAAATCCCTACTACAACTTAATCAAAGAAAGGAAAATAAGAACAACTACACCTAGAGATTCATCCCTTCGCCTTGCTTAGAGATTAGTTAGCCATGGGGCTCATGGTTGAACACTTTGATGGAGGAGAATTGGTTGCTTCCTTAAGTTTTCCAGGTTTTTTCAATGTCCTTTATCAAACCCTAAGTGGGCTATTTATAATACAAGAGGTCAAAGGTGTTTTTAGGGTTTAAACAATCATAAAAAACCTAATTAAGTTGTAACTCGGAGACAGGGTATTGGGGTCACGCCTAGGCTCAGATTTGGTCAGGCCGCGGCTCAGATTGTGCTGATTTCCTCTCCTTCTATGGGCCACGGCCTAGCTTGATCCAGGCCACGGCTCACCTTGATCCATGCCGCGCTGTGACCTGATGCTTCTTCCTTGCTCTTTTGATGCACTTTCTGGAGGCCGAGGCTTAGATAATTCTAGGCCGCAGCGCACACTCTATAAACTTGATTTCTCTTTATGTGCCCTTCTGCAACCATGTCTTTACTTTGGTGTGCCTCGAGTCTTTGTGCTTCAAACAACAATATCTTCTTCTCCTTTTTTGAACTTAAATTACCTGAAAATGCACCGAAATAAGTTAATGATCCAAGAATACCACTTTAGAGTTATTAATGTATACAAGTGCAATTAAGATCTAGATTAACCCTAAAATGCTAACGATTAAGAACTATTAATATGCATTTTATGGCTCTCGTTAGGTCCTCGACAAAGATCCTCCACTCTGAATCTATTGTAAGATACTCTAATTGAGTCTGTAAAAACTTTACATAAGAAAACCATAATTTCATTTCCATTTCTCTTAAAATCCCAAAATACCAAAAAAAACTTCACTTGTAATTTTCCTAGCACCATTATACCTTACTTGAATAATTCTTCTTGTTTTACAGCCACAATTCTTACTAAATCTTATACTTTACACTAACCACTTATCCAACAATTTATATGAATCGATACTACTTCCCAACTCTCGAACTTCCCCAAATTTTCTAATTGATAGCACAGCCCAAACTTTCAAGGTACTTCAATATGATATTTCATCGACTACCTTCTTCTTATGCCCATCACTCAAGTACACACACATACAAGCCCACCACGTAATACTTTATCTATTTTAAGTTTACAAGCTCTTATATTAACTATTTCTTAGGTCAACATTGCACAACTATCACATAATTATCAATCATAAGTACCTTAATACATACAAAATGAAAAAGAATTATTAAGACAAAAGTTCATACATATCTCAGTTCAACTCATACCTTTGGTGACATGATGAGAGTCATAAAATGCATCTTAACAGTACTTAATTGTTATCATTTTAGGGTTGATATGGTTTTAATTGCACTTTTATACGTTAACAACTCTAAAGTATCATTCTTGGATCATTGATCTATTTCGGTGTATTTTTAGGTACTTTAAGCTCAAAAGAGGAGGAAAAGTTATCATTGCTTGAAGCACAAAGACTCGAGGCATACTAGAGTGAAGGAATGTTTTCGTAAGGACAAGATGGAGGGTTTAAAAGGGCAACAACTGCGGCCCGCACTGAAAGGAGTTTCACTAAATTGCCAGAATTGATCGTACAGATCAATCATCTTTGCAAATTAAACTGTATTAATGCAGGAAGAACCAGGAGATGAGCGATATATGCTTAGAAATATCCGGAAGACTATTTTCTGGAGAATTTTATGGCTTATAAAAATGATTTTTCTAGAGAAAGTTATGGCAGTTTAAGTAGACAAAGGTCATGCTGTGCGGGCTGTGCGGGATTTCAGCGTGAGCAGAAGTTTTGAAGGGCATGTGAAGGCTTAAATCCCACATCCCACATCGTTTGGAAACAAATTTCTAAATACCACATTCCACATCGGATTGGAAACACATTGCACTCGTGGCATTTGCCTAAATAAGACCCACTCCACTTCAGCTTTAAGGATCAATCGGATCATCTGGGATCATCTGAGATCATCAAAAAGTGAATCCAGAGGGCCTTTAGGAGCAATTCAAAGGGCTCTTGGGAGGAAAATTAGAGGCCAAAGATAATCATTGGGAGGCCCGAGGTAGCTCGAGGAAACATGAGCCCCATGGCCGACTAGTCTCCAAACAAAGCAAAATGAATCCCTAGATGTAGTTGTTCTTATCTTCCTTTATTTGATTCAGTTGTACTTTGGAATTATTTTCATTAAATATTTTTGTGATTCATTCTTGATTTAATTAGTAGATTTCTTATTAGTCCGGTGATTTCATGCTTCTTTTTCATATAAGTCTAGTCATGCTCTTCTTATGTGTATTTGCTTGGGTGGGATTGAGTGCGGTAGATCTTTTTTATAGATTTGTCCATTGCTATGGTATTTTCATTTAGATATATCATCTTCTTTTGATAATTTATAAGTTAGGTCATGTGTGCTTTAAAGTAAAGAATAATTCATATCAATTATATTAGGGTTTATACATGCGCTTTAATTGAATATTTGTCGATTGCCTGTTTGGGATGTGAAACTTGCAATCGAGATAAAAACAACTGAATCAAGTTAGGATTAGGGCAACGAACCTAGGGAGGATTTTTGAAACCTTGTTGTTTCTTTATTGCATTATCCATCAATTATTTACACAAATTTCACACAATCAACAATTTAGATTTTGTCATTTTAACTTTTATCGTTTGTGTTGAGGTTTACACATTCTCTTGTAATTAGTTTGTTTCCTTGTGGAATCGACACCCCAAAGCTGTACTACAATACCGCGTTATGTTTTGGGCATAATTAAAATTTTGTGCCGTTGTCGGGGAAACGCGCTTAAATACAAAGAAGATTGTCAACTTTTGACATTACGGTAGAAGAGTTGTAAATAGTTTTTTTTTTTCATCAGCTGTAAATGCGGTAACTTGGTTCTTTCTTTTAGCTTGCTGAATTATTATTTTTTTTTATATAGTATTTTTTTTTAATTTTGTGATCTTGCATGCCCAGATATAGAGACACTTTGGGTAGATTTGCTTGTAGGCCTGTGCTAGAGTCAGGATTAAACTTTTTAAACCCTTTATTTGATAATTCAGCTCCTTCCGAGTCTGATAGTGAAACCTCGCCTAGATAAACCCATAGTGGAAACCCAAGTGAGAATTTTGAGGATTTTGTTAACATGGCCGATAACCTTAATGAGAATGTTGCTAGGACACTTCAGGATTACCTCCACCCTACACGCACAGCCACACCATCATGCATCATGTTTCTAGCCAATACTCACCAATTAGACCTTAAACCAGGGATGATTCAATTACTCCCTACATTTCATGGCTTGGATAATGAAAACCCATATGTGCACATTAGAGAATTTGAGGAAGTAGTTGCGACTTTTCATAGTCAAGATGAAACCGATGACATTGTGAGGCTTAAGTTCTTTCTTTTCGCTTTGAAGGATAGAGCTAAGAGTTGGCTATACTCACTAAGACCACGATCTATTGGGTCGTGGACTGAGATGACTCGGGCTTTCTTTAACAAATACTTTCTCCAACATAAGACCAACGCTTTGAAAAGACAAATCTCCACCTTTGCACAAAAGGATAGTGAGACCTTATATCAGTCTTGGGAGAGATTTAAGGAGTTATTAAGTATGTGCCCTCACCATGGGTATGAGAACTGGCGCTTGGTGAGCTATTTTTATGAGGGACTTACATATAGAGAGCGTCAATTCGTAGAGATGATGTGTAATGGTGAATTTTTGGAGAAAGATCCTGATGAGCCCATAGAGTACCTCAATGAGCTTGTTGAAAAAGCTCAAACTTCGACTGGACCTAGTGCTACTGAAAGCACAAATAGGTAATGACCTATAAGGAACCCAAATGGTGGTTGAATTTACCATCTTAGGGAAGAGAATAACCTTAAGGCCAAGGTTGAGATGCTCACTAGGGAACTAGAGGTGTTAAAGACTAAGAGCTTAAAGCCAACACACGTAGCTAATCATGCAAAATCTTTTGAACCATGTTTTGTGTGTGGCGGGGTAGATCATCTTGCCCAAGAGTGCCCCACATTTGCTAAGATGAGAGGGATGTATAAGGAACAATGTAATGCCTTAGGCATGTATAAGAAGCCTTTGGCACCCTTCTCTGATAACTATAATCCAGGATGGCGAAATCACCCCAATTTCAGCTGGAAGTCTGAAAACCAGCAGCTTGCACAACCCCCTGCACCATATCATGCACCTGTATCTTCTAGGAGTTATTTAGAAGATACTTTACATGCTTTTATTGAGGCACAGGGTAAGACTAATCAAAGGCTTGAATCTTTAATTACGTAGGCTGTTGAAGAAAATAAAGAGATAAAGAGCCAAGTATCCAAGTTGATGAGCTACTTGAGTGTGTTTGAGCGAGGTAAGTTCCCTTCTCAAGCTCAATCTATACCCCATGGTCAACACCTAGCGTAACAGAATGTGAAAAAGGTGAATGCCATTGAGACAGTAAGTGGTAAGTTATTACACATCCCAACAACGAAAAAATCAGAGGATGTGGACGAAAGCCACCAAGCATACATGATGGACTCATTCATGGAAAAGGTCCAGCACCTTAATCCGTTGGAGTCCACCCTCACTCATGGCTTCACAACAGCATATATCAAGCCAGAATTTGCGGTTGTTACTGATGACATCCATGAGGCCTCTCAAAAACATACAAGCATCAAATTTAGCAATGAAGCAGTGGCGGGTGCATTCAACCTATGTTTTTCTAGGAGGGAATAAAAGCGTCTGGCTGAAAACGTAAAACTTAGCACTCATGGGAGGCACCCCACAGCATTTCCTTTTACTATTATTGTTTTTCTTTCTTGTTTATTATTTGCATTTTTTTCTATTTTCCAGTATTAACTTAGTATTTCCTTTTCAAGGAAAAATGTACGAAGCAATTCAAATGGTGGAGAATAATTTTCAGCTTCTGTGCACCTTTGGCTACAAAGGGAGTCTCCTTTACTCTTTCTTTTACATTGAGGTCAATGCAATTTTTAAGTTGGGGGTGGAGGAAACGTATCTATTTTTTTCCATATTCTTTATTTCTATACATTTTCTTCTTTTTCCATTGAACTGCTTTGTGTCATTTTCCTTTTTGTTTGTTTCTAGCATGCTTTGTGTTAGCCTTGGAGTCAATTTACATGTCAATGATATAAACTTAATTGAGATAGCAGATAGCATGTAAAAGAAGTTAAATCTTGCTTCGGGTTGAAATTAATTTAAGCATCAATCTTCATTTGGTTTGAGACTCTAGTTTGTGGTAAGATAGTATGATTAGTCTTAAACATTTAAAAAGGTTTTATGTGTGATTATTTTGTGAATATTTTTGCGGTCTCGACAAGCTCTAGAACTTACTTGATAACTACTTGAGGCGAATTCCTAGAATGTGCATTACTTAGGATATGATATAGGCCATTTTTGAACCGTTTGAGCCTTTCAAACCTACCATTGCTATATTTATCACTAGTCACCTATTTGAGCCTTTTTCTTGAAAAGAAAAATTGAGCCTTGTTTCTTTTGATAAACCATTTACTTACCTTTATGAGCCTAAAAATATTTTATCCTTACCTTTCTTTTAAAATAACTTAGTTATATACATGTTGTGAGAAACACTTAAAAGGAGTAAGGGTGGAAATATGAAAAAAAATATCACTATCACAACCCAAGTACATTAAAGGAGATAAGTTGAGGGCTGTGAAAAAAAAAATGATGAAAAGGAAGGTGAATGGTTATGTGCCAAAATAAATAAAAAAATGAATTATGGCAAAGAACGAAGAAAGAAAGAAAAGAAAAAACTGGTGATTTGTTGAAGGAAATGCTCGAAAAATGGTTGAAAGAGTTGGGTGTTGAAGTAAAGGTTATCAAGTGCTTAAAGTGATTGTGATTAAAGCTAAGAGATTGAGTTCTTTTACTTGTGAATCCTTCCCGTTCTTCCTTAGCCTTTACCATAGCCTAACGTTACAAGCTTATTAAAGACCTTTTGATCCAATGTAGTGTGATTTTTCTACAATAGTGGAGAGTGATTTGAAAAATGAGCCTATAGAGCTTGTTTTTGTGATTGATGTCACGCAATTTATTATGTTGTTAGAGGCCAAGACTTGTATTCATGAATGTTATGCATAAAATCATCTGGGTGTTCGGATTGATGGTTTGTGGTAAGATGGATGTTAAGAGTCAATAACGATTTTAAGATTGATTTTGGATTACTTTTGGATTTGGGTGAAATTTAATGATTCTTTGTGTCGTGTGTTATGTGCAATTTTTGAGATAAAATGTGAATTACTCTTGGTTAACACTAATATTGCTTTTTCATTTACTTTGATTCCCACTGTAGAATTCATCTCTTGTTTTTGCTTGAATTGCTAGGGACTAGCAATAAGCTAGTTGGGGGTTGTGATGAGAGTCATAAAATGCATCTTAACAGTACTTAATTGTTATCATTTTAGGGTTGATCTAGGTTTTAATTGCACTTTTATACGTTAACAACTCTATAGTATCATTCTTGGATCATTGATCTATTTCGGTGCATTTTTAGGTACTTTAAGCTCAAAAGAGGAGGAAAAGTTATCATTGCTTAAAGTACAAAGACTCGAGGCATACTAAAGTGAAGAAATGCTTCCGGAAAGACAAGATGGAGGGCTTAAAATAGCAACAGTTGCTGCTCGCACTGGAAAGAAGTTTCACTAAATTGCCAGAATTGCCCGTACAGATCAATCATCTTTGCAAATTAAACTGTATTAATGCAGGAAGAACCAGGAGATGAGCGATATATGCTTAGAAAGATCCGCAAGTCTATTTTTTGGAGAATTTTATAGCTCATAAAAATGATTTTTCTAGAGAAAGTTATGGCAGTTTAAGTAGACAAAGGTCAGGCTGTGCGAGCTGTGTGGGATTTCAGCGTGAGCAGAAGTTTTGAAGGGCATGTGAAGGCCTAAATCCCACATCCCACATTGGTTGGAAACACATTTCTAAATCCCACATCCCACATTGGATTGAAAACACATTGCACTCGTGGTATTTGCCTATATAAGACCCACTCCACGTCAGCTTTAAGGATCAATCGGATCATATGGGATCATCTGAGATCATCAGAAAGTGAATCCAGAGGGCCTTTAGGAGCAATCCAGAAGGCTCTTAGGAGGAAAATTAGAGGCCAGAGATGATCATTGGGAGGCCCGAGGCAGCTTGAGGAAGTATGAGCCCCATGGCCGACTAGTCTCCAAGCAAGGCAAAGGGATGAATCCCTAGGTGTAGTTGTTCTTATCTTCCTTTATTTGATTCAGTTGTAGTTTGGAATTATTTTCATTAAACATTGTTATGATTTATTCTTGATTTAATTAGTAGATTTCTTATTAGTCCGGTGATTGCATGCTTCTTTTCCATATAAGTCTAGTCATGCTCTTCTTATATGTATTTGCTTGGGTGTGATTGAGTCCGGTAGATCTCTTTTATAGATTTGTCCATTGTTGTGGTATTATCATTTAGATATATCATCGTCTTTTGATAATTTATAAGTTAGGTCATGTGTGCTTGAAAGTAAAGAATAATTCATATCAATTACATTAGGGTTTATACATGCGCTTTAATTGAATATTTGTTGATTGCTTGTTTGGGATGTGAAACTTGCAATCGAGATAAAAACAACTGAATCAAGTTAGGATTAGGGCAACGAACCTAGGGAGAATTTTTGGAACCTTGTTGTTTCTTTATTGTATTATCCATCAATTATTTACACAAATTTCACACAATCAACAATTCAGATTTTTTCATTTTAACTTTTATCGTTTGTGTTGAGGTTGACACCTTCTTTTGTAATTAGTTTGTTTCCCTATGGAATCGACACCCCAAAGCTGTACTACAATACCGCATTATGTTTTGGGCGTAATCAATCTTAATAAAATTTCTAAATCTTTCACCTAATAACTCACAATAATTTTTAAGGTCACAAAAGTCAAAGCAAGATTTCAAATTAATTAAAACTTCATAAAAGATGTTTCCTCATCTCTCACTTTTCAACATTCACACGAACCAACCATCTGCATACTATCATTTTTACAAACAATTGAAAGATATAATAAACAAAGTATTTGTATCAATTCAGAGCATTCACATTCAACATTCTCATCATGGTAGCCATCAATAAATTTCATAAACATCACAAGTCATTTCAAACATCACCCAATTTCACAAAATATCAAATCACAAGTCACTCAACTCTAATCTCAAAACATCTTACCCCCACCTTAACCATTTATTGTTACAATTCCTAAATGGTATCCTCTCTAACATTACACAATCAACTTCCTACAACCACCTCATGTATCATGCACTATGCAACTAAAGTGTACAAAACCTTAAACCTAGAGCACTAATAACAAAAATGTAACGATCCATCTCAAGTTGGCCCTACTCATTACGGCTCCATTACCTTTTACCATTGAGCACCTTGACTCAAGATGCAACCATACAAAGGTTTACAATTCAAACAACATTCATTTCCAATCAAATCAAATCTATACAACACACATCTTCACATAGATGAAACTTTTCAATGATAAAAATTGATTCTTAAATTTTACAAAAAAAAAAAATGCCATAAAAATAAAAGACTAAATCAATTATCCCCAAACTGCACACGTTTACAATTGTTAAACTAAGACACAATATTTAAACTCCCAAAGAGATTCAGGTGGTGAGGATGTTGTGGACGAGGACCTTACTAAGATCTCTCTTCAACTTTAATTGCATGTCTTCCAAAGATATCCTGAAAGGTTAGTAAAATTAAAAGGTGAGCTAAAAGCTCTATAGGTAAACATCTTCCTAAAAGTAATCATTTCGAGGGAAAGCCACTTAAATTTTTAAACATTATCAAGTAAGTCATCTTATATGTATAGATATAATACAACTTATATGCTCTAAAATTTCATTGTATAGTCAATTCTTTATTAGATGGTAACTTCTAGTTACAATGTAGATATACACAAATTTCACATATTTTCGTCACTAATTTTCACAAGAGATACAACCATTATAATGAATTATACCTATATTTAATTAATCACAAATAATAATAAATCATAGTGTATTGTACACATCACTGGTATAAACTATTCATTCATAACTTTCTTTTAAATATCTTTTCGCCTCACAAGAAAATCTAGAAATCAATTTATCCTTCATTAGATCAAACACGTTATATGTCCTTCATGGACCAGCCACCACGTTTAATACATACCCCTTATGGGCCAAATATCAATAGTGCCTCTCATATGCCAAACATCATATACAACAATCCTTTATGGAAAGAATTCAATGCGATGAATGTTCAATTATTTATTCAATTCATTTCATTTTCATCTGCCCCTCACTAGGCTAGTCATAAAACAACGCTTACTAGGAGTAAAGTGTGACTCACCTCGCTCTGTGATCCGACTATTTCCTTTATCTCTCAAGATTTTTCTAATAGTACCTGAGAAAGAATAAAACTTAATACCATTTTTAAATTCATTTAAAATATTTCTTAAACAACCCAAGGTGTTTTTCACACTTAAAATATTATGTGCACACTTCGCACAAAACAAAAAGTCAAAGAAATCGAGGCTTTAAGCCCTTTTTCAAATCATTTACTTTGAATCTCTAAAATACTTAATTTTTTTTTGAGTACTTGCACTTTTAAAGGTGTTTTATATCATACTTCAAATGTATATAAATATTAAAAATATTTTGGGAAGGTTTCACAATCAAAAACTGAAGAAAAAGTCAAATTTTCAAGAATCAACATGATCTAGTCGACTGGGTACCCAATTCAGTCGACTAGAAAATGTCCAAGAGCTTATGCCACATTGTCCAGTCAACTGGGTACCTCATACTAGTTGACTGGTACCCCTGATATAGCTCTCAGTTGACTGGTGAAAGTCACCAATCGACTAATCACCCATTTTCCAACAAAATTTTCTGAGAAAAAATCAACTTTTTCCTTCAAAATCACTTTGAATCCTCAAGAAACTCCCAAATCTTTTAGAATACAAGTTTTTCCTGAAGTTTTAAGATAAAGCTTCACAATACCTATACCAGAAATCTCAATTTAAAAGTTTCAAATCATTAAACCTAGCACAACCCATTTTCTTGAAATCAAAACATTTTCTCAAGAAAACTTCAATTTCAACTCCCAAAACTTAAATTCTTTCATCGATAAGCATGCTTGAAGAAGTTAAAGAAAAGTAAAACTTTACCATAAATTTTTGCAAGATTTTTCCTTTATCTTTTCCTTCTTTTCCCTTTTTTTTTCATTTTCTCTCTTTCTTTTTCTCCTTTCCTTTCTCCTCTCTCCCGGACTTTTCTAGAGAAATCCAGCAAATGTTGGATTCCCTCCCTCTCTCATCCTATTCATAGTCAATTTCTTTCTTAATTTCATAAGCACCCTTCCACTTAACACCTCTTTCTCTTTAACAACTTACCCCAAAACTTTTTAAAACTTCAACATTTCTTTTAAGACATCTTTTATTCAGAAAATTTTAATTTATTTACTTGCTTCTAGGTCCCACGAATCCAAATACAAATTATTTACGACTCAAAACCGAACAAGTACAAAATTTAAAATATTCTAATTAAAATACTGAGCTCCACAATACACATGCCGTAATAATGTTGTAATAATTAAGTATATAATGTCTACATTGATTTGGTGTTATAGCTTTATTTACATGGCATTATTATTACATGAAGGATTTATAGCAATAATTGCAACAAGGATTTATAGCCTAGTAATTACGTAAGATAGCGTTTACCATGCAACATAATTACATGGTAACGTTTCAAACCACGCACGTTTACTGTGCGAGCTGTTGCAACATAATTACAGCAAGGAATTGGCTCAAACATATGCTAAGAAATTATGTTAATTATTAAATACTTATTTATGTTAGAAATCGTGCATTAAATAAACACTTACAACCTTACTGTAATGTCAACATTAAACACGGTTGAACGAACTTGTGTTAATTCTGGTTTGTATTTGTTATACCTAAACTTCATTGCTGTAATCATAATTGTTTCTCTAGTAATGGCCTTATTTACGTTTATTGAACTGGTATAAACATTTGGATAATATTATAGTGGGTTTTGGGTACGTTTTTAATTATACTCATGCGTAGCTATGTTTCCACACATAAAAATTTTCAAGAGTTGCCATGTCAGACACCCTGGGCACTACAACAAAATAGCTCTTTCCCGACACTTTCCCGTAGACGCTTTCGAAAAGCGTCAGAAAAATTGTCTGAGCTACAAAATCCTTTGACACTGCCAAAAAACAGGGTGATGCAAGTGATGTAACGGAAATTTTCCCTCTAACAGCATCAATACACGTGACAGGTGATAAGGACGAGGAGGTCGTCCAAGAATCGCGCAACCGAATGATGACATCTGGTAAAGGGTACGGATGTAATTACATCACGAAGTGGTTGTAGCCAGTTGTCCTCCCACGTACCTATGCACAAGAAAATCTAGGGATCATGTCCCTCTCCTCTAAAAGACAAATGATTACAACGACACTAAAAATTGTTTCCTTCACAGACGGTATATGTATAAGACTCTCAAGGTACCCATGAGATATTGATTTTTCTACAAAACAACACTACTCTCTCTACTCTCCGTTTTTTACTCCCAACAATCCAAAACTAACTTAGGCATCAGAGCGTCTCTAGAGGAATCACCCTCCTCTCTCCCTTCGACGACCTTTAGATTACCGTCATCTGTTTTGTGTGTTTAGATCGAGTGTTCGAGCCCTATCACCCAACGATAGACTTTTGGCATCAACAGATTAGCATCGTCTGTGGGAATCCACAATCTCTCGCTTTCTTGAAAAAGCGAAGAAAAATCATAAGAACTCATCTATTTCCATTACACCCAAAAATACCACCAAAAACATCACCAAGGGCGTCGCCGGAACAAGCACTACAATCGCACGAATGGGAACCCATAGCCAACAATTCGATTCGTGATTCCCTATCATCTCCGAACATGCCACCCCTAGTTTAAATCCACATGGATCTCCCGACGAGCAGACCAGGCTCGTACAACCTCCTTATCACGAGTTGGTAGATAAAAGTCCCCATGAGAACCAAGGAGTATATCTTCATTTGCATCTTATTATTCCGATGATTCATGAACAGTTCTTGGAACTGGATAAGTGCTTAAATAGTCATATTTAAGCCCCTTAATTTACGCTTGTTAGGCTCTTTGTTTATCTATTTTAGTAGATTCTATTTTATTTTCGTGTTTTATGTGTTTTCCACAGGGCTTTGACAAAAAGATAATATTTTGGAGCTTTTAGGAGTAAAAAGTCAAGTTTTGCCATCCAGCAAGGAAAGCTCGAGCGCACCCCCCTTATGATCGAGCGCACAGGCAAACGAGCACACTTGTAGAAGGCTCGAGCGCACATATGCGCTCAAGCACAGTCCGCATACGATCGAGCGCAAACACTCCAGAGGTGTCAGAGCTAGATATGGAAAGAAGTCTCTGGATCTCAAGTAGGAAATTAGGTTTTCGGGACACCATGAGAGCCCTATATGTAGCCTTGTAAAACATATAAACCATACCTTTTGTTTTAGACTTGAAGTTGCAAGCTTAAGAGAGGAATTAACGACTCATCTCCCAAGTCTTCTTCAGGTTTTATTTTTCTGTGTTTGTTTCATTATGGTTAGAATGTTTAGTTTAACTAGCATGTGTAACTAAACTTTTGTAGGGTTCGATTGAAGCCCTAGTTATGCTTTTCCACACATTTATTCATTGATTACCTTTGCCTATAGTCTTGTTAGAATGTTTAACTTGATTAATATCTATTTGTATTTAAATTCCTCATATGTGTGTGTCTGATCAACGTATGCATGTGGTATGGATTAGTTAGTTGAATCAATTTGGATGACTGAGTCCTGGGTTCGACAATAGTAACAAGAGATATCCACACCGGATTCTCGGATTAATCAACACGGTAAACTGGGAGCAGACCAAGCCCTAGGTCCCGTGTGGTTACCGATCTCCACAACCCTTATGCTCTCTTAAGGAACAACTCAGTATACACCCATGCTGAATCCCTTAAGAGAGAAAAGAGTTAGAGTATACACCATGCCTAACTCATTGCATAGGGAGATCAATAGCCTAAGGTGTGGACCAAGCCCTTAGGTTGGCAACCATTAAATATTCATAATAAGGCTATAGCATTGGCACCTTACTCAGTGGGAAAGTATAATTAGTGGTGGATATCGTAGTCCTATGTTCTCATTATTATTAACTCACATTCAACAGTTATTTCTCTTTTTACTTTGAAGAAACTAATTCTAAATTGAAATTAACGAATCCATGTGGAAATGATCTCGCACTTGCACACTATGCTACCATTGATCATGTGCACTTGCAAGTAAAACAAGTACGATTATTTGCATATTTATTTAGGTAGATAACTGCACAACAAGTTTTTGGCGCCATTGCCGGGGATTGCACTTAAATTTCTTTTTAAAATTCTTTTTAATCATTGTTATTTCTTTTTCATTCTATTTTATTCTTATCTCAAGAAATTTTTAAGTTTTTGTCTTTATCTTATTTTTGTTTCATTAAAACCCTAATCAAATTCTTTTTGTTTTCTGTTTCAGGCACTCCAGGAGAGCTTTTTGTGCCACTTGCGATCGAGCACACTCCCCTATGCGATCGAGCGTAATTGAGACAGAGAGTTACTCGAGCAGCAGTGTTTGATTGTTGCACTTACGTGACTGCCACCGATTCATGCACGGGCGTTGATCCAAGCATCCGAAATTCTTTCCCCTTGATACCGAGCTTGAGCGGACTATCCGATAAAGGCTTAGAGACAACTCGGAAGAGGTAGAAGAATGAGTTGAGGAAAAAGTACCAACGGTGGAACAGATCGCCGAGCAGCAACCACCTGAGCGAAGGCCGATGAAGTAATCCTTCATCCCACAGAACCTCGATCAGCCATCGTACATTGTGTATCAACCTGAGGTGGAAGGCAACTACTACATATCTCCGCAGATACTTAGTGCACTGACTCATTTTAAGGGTACACCTAATAAGGATCCACACTTGCACCTTCAAGAGTTCTTCGATCTTTGCAAATTCCAGCACATCCGAGGCTTAGACCAAGAAGGAATAAGGTTAATTCTTTTCCCTTTTTTCCTAAAAGATAATGCTAAACTGTTGTATAATTCTTTGCCTATAGTTTCTATTCACACTTGGGAAGAATTGGCTAGCAAATTTCTAAGGAAGTTTTTCCCAACCCAAAAGACGAGGCAAATGAGGAATGAAATTCAATCCTTCCAACAAAAGGATGGAGATTTATTTTTAGAGGCCTGGGGACACTTTAACGAGCTGCTACTCAAATGCCCACATCACAACCTACCTCAAGATGAACTGGTACAAGCTTTCTATGAAGGTTTGAGTGATACTAACAAAAATATTGTGGATTCAAGTTGTGGAGGAATGCTAATGGAGAAAAGCAGCGAAGAAGCTATGGAGCTCTTCGAAACCCTAAGTGAACACACTCAGCAGTTCTCCTCTCGAGGCAGACATGTAACCAAGAGTAAGGGTATGTATGAGGTAAACTGAAATGGAGGATCATCTCCTCAAATAACTACTGTGGAGAAGAAAGGAGACCTATTGGTTAAAACTATGGTTGCCCAGAACACCTCACCTAACCCACCAGCCACACCACTCCAGGTATATGCTATTTGCTCCCAATTTGATCATAATACTGATACATGTCCCTTGTATTCACCTGCAGGTCATGAGCAAGCAAACTTTGTGGGACCAAACAATTATCTACCGAAGAACAATCCTTATGTAAACACATACAACCCTGGATGGCGAAATCACCCAAATTGTTCTTGGAGCAACAATCAGAGCAGTCAAGGGCAACAAAGAAACTTCCAACCAGCAGTCCAATCTTTTCCTGAACCAAAGAAGAATGACCTCAAAAGTCTTGTAAGGCAATTGTCATCTCAGCAGCAACAACTAATGACTTCACAAGATCGGTTTATGGCAGAAAAAAAAGCAATTCCGGATTGAACTAAAGCAAACCACAGCAAAACATGAACAAGCCATCCAAAGGCTAGAGGTGCAAATGGAACAATTGGCTAAAGAGCAGAGTGATAGAAAGCAAAGTGAGATTCCAACTCAATACCCTGGGGGGCATCAACAACTAAAAGCTGTCACGACCCTTCGAAATGGTAAGGTGATAGGGACCAATGAATCTGAAAAAACATCTCTAGAGAAACCATCAGCATCAAAGATGAGTGAGACGGAGAAGGTGAATGCACCACCCTTCCCGCAAAGGTTAGTAAATCAAAAGAAATAAAATAAACTGCTTGATATTTTTGAAACCTTGCGGAAAGTTGAAATAAACATTCCTTTGTCAGATGCAATTCAACAAATACCTGCCTATACTAAATTCCTAAAAGATTGTTACACTCATAAGAGAAATTTCCAAGAGCATGAGACTGTAGCCTTAACTGAAGAAGTAAGTGCTATGCTATTAAGAAAACTCCCACCAAAACTGAAAGATCCGGGTAGTTTTACTATTCTATATAGGATAGGTGATCAGTTGTTTGAGCGAGCACTACTAGATTTAGGAGCGGGTGTAAATTTGCTACCATACACGGTATTTGAAACCCTAGGATTAGGGGAGCTGCAACCAACTTCCATTACCATGCAATTGGCAGATAGAAGTATAAAAAGACCTAGGGATATTCTTGAGGATGTCCTGGTAAAGGTGGGTGAGTTCATTCTACCTGCTGATTTCATTGTGTTAGATATGGTGGAATGCCCTATGCCATTACCCTTTCCCATCATTTTAGGAAGGCCCTTCATGAGAACTGCCGATACAAAGATTTGTGTGAAAAAAGGTATAGTAAGTATGAAGGTGAATGGTGAGAAAATAGAATTTAAAATATTTGATGCATTAAAATTACTTCAAGATGATATGGAATGCTTTAATGTATGTATGATGTACAATTTTGTTAAGCAAGCTTTTCAGGTCTAGTACATCGATCCACTGGAGGCTATATTGCCCATAGCTTTACAACAGTGGATATTGAGCAAGAACCGAAAGATGTTACTACTGACATCATCAAAGCTGTGCACCTCCTTAAGGCTTCTCCTAAATATTCAAGCACCAATATTGGAATTATAGCAATTGCCAGAGCATCTAACTTATGCCTACTTAGGAGAGAAGAAGACTTTACTTGTGATTGTGGCTACTAATTTGAGTATTGGAGAAGAAGAAAAATTATTAAGAGTTCTTAGGGAGCATAGATCTGCCATTGGATGGACCATTGCTGACATTAAAGGGATAAGTCTAGCCAAGTGCATACATAGTATCTGCTTTGAGGATAAAGTAAGGCCCACTCGAGATGCTCAAAGAAGACTTAACCCACACATGAAAGAGGTCGTAAAAGCTGAAGTATTAAAATTGCTAGATGTTGGCATTATTTACCCCATCTCAGATAGTAAATGGGTAAGTCCGGTCCAAGTTGTTCCGAAAAAAAGTGGGATCATAGTGGTGAAGAGTGAGGACGAGGAGCTCATACCTACAAGAAAGACAACTGGTTGGAGAGTATGTATTGACTTCCGAAGATTGAACAAAGTGATCAGAAAAGATCACTTCCCATTGCCATTCATTGATCAGATGTTAGAGAGATTAGCTGGCCACAGCTATTATTGCTTCTTGGATGGGTACAGTGAGTACAACCAGATTACCATAGCACCCGAAGATCAAGAAAATACTACCTTCACATGTCCGTTCGGTACATTTTCTTATCGAAGGATGCCATTCGGTCTATGCAATGCACCAGCCATTTTTCAAATATGTATTATGAGTACATTTTCTGATATGGTGGAGAAATACATTGAGGTATTCATGGATAACTTCAGTGTCTTTGGTTCCAATTTTGATGAATGCCTAAATCATCTAGAGAGTGTCCTCAAGAGATGTGAAGAGAGCAACTTAGTGTTGAATTGGGAGAAATGTCACTTTATGGTCCAACAAGACATTGTATTGGGTCATTCCATCTCCAGTAAAGGTATTGAGGTAGACAAGGCTAAAATAATCATCATTTCAAAGCTACCTCCCCCTTTCACAGTCAAGGGTGTTAGAATCTTTCTCGGACATGCCGGTTTTTATAGAAGATTCATCAAGGACTTCTCTAAGATCTCAAGACCTCTTTGTGCATTGTTAGCTAAAGATACCAAATTCAAGTGGACTAATAACTGTATGACAGCTTTCAACATATTGAAGGATGTTCTAACCTCCGCCCCAATAATGATGGCACCAGATTGGAGTCTTCCATTCGAATTAATGTGTGATGCTAGTGATTTCGCCTTGGGAGCTGTCCTAGGTCAAAGAGTCAATAAGGTACCTCATGCTATATACTATGCTTCTAGAACTTTAAATGATACTCAGCTTAACTATTCTACTACTGAAAAGGAATTGTTAGCTGTTATTTTTGCTTTAGAGAAGTTTAAATCATATCTTATTGGTTCTAAGGTTATTATATTCACTAATCATGCTGCTTTGAGGTATCTGTTTTCTAAGAAAGATGCAAAGCCTAGGTTAATCAGATGGGTACTCCTATTGCAAGAATTTGATTAGGAAATCAAAGACAAGAAAGACAGTGAAAATGTGGTTGCATATCATTTATCAAGGCTACTCTATGAGGAGGACAAAAATGAGCTGCCATTGAATGAGAACTTCCCTAATGAACAATTATTTGCACTAGAGGTAAAACTTTCATGGTATGCTGATATTGTCAATTATCTAACTACTAAAGTTTTTCCCCTAGGTATAACCATGCAAGGAAAGAAGAGATTAATTGGGATGATCCCTACCTTTTCAAATTCCACCCTGATCAGATCATTCGACGGTGTATCTCGGAAGAGGAGCATTTCAGCTTATTACAACATTGCCATCAGTTTGCTTATGGAGGACATTTTGGGGCCAAGAAAACAGCACTTAAGGTACTACAATCTGGTTTTTATTGGCCTAATCTATTTAAATATGCCTTTGCATTCTGCAGCTCATGTGAAAGATGCCAACGAACAGGTAACATCTCATCCCGAAATCACATACCCCTACAAAATATTCATATCGTAAAACTTTTTGATGTATAGGGCATTGATTTCGTGGGTCCATTCCCCAATTCCTTTGGTAATTTATATATTCTTGTGGATGTGGATTATGTGTCTAAATGGGTTAAGGCTGTCCCCTCAAAGACTAATGATCACAAAGTAGTGTTAAAGTTTCTACAGGATAACATTTTTACCCAGTTCGGAACACCAAGAACTGGACCTCTTGCCTCAGTAAGCAGTAAGTGTTCACGTCAAAAGGTGGGAATTAAGCCTTTAATGATCATAATAAAAATTTCCACTGAGTAACTGGGCCTCTTGCCTCAGTAAGCAGTGAGTGTTCACGTCAAAAGGTGGGAATTTCACTAGGAAGCATTGAAACCTGTTAGTTTTGTAGCCTTTTTGACTCGAGTTACTAAGTCCTTAGGGGTGTCTTTACACCTAATGCCCTAAAACCAGTTAGTTTGGGAGTCATTGGCTAAACACTCGTTACAAGGGTCAATTAGAAAGCTTAATGGAACTTAACATGGCAAAAATCGCATGATAAAATAAAAAAGAAAAGAAGCAAGCATTATACCATTTTTGTTCTTTTTGATAAGAAATTCGATGAAGGTTTGGACATCGAAACACTATACACTAAAATTATGTGGAAGCCCCATCTTATATGTGCTAATTCATCACACATAAATCAAACTTGCGATGCCTTAAGTCAACCTTAGGTAAGTAATATAAGCTTTTAAAAATCCTTTTTCAATACAAAAAAAAAAACGTGTTTTTATTATAAGTTTACTCATGAACGGTTATCATGGTTTTATGCACAACTCAAATTTTTGAATATCATGAAAATGAATTTATCTTTAATTTTGTTTTAACATAGTCTTTCGTTTTGTATTGCTAAGGGACTAGCAAGATATAAGTTTGGGGGTGTGATAAGTGCTTAAATAGTCATATTTAAGCCCCTTAATTTATGCTTGTTAGGCTCTTTGTTTATCTATTTTAGTAGATTCTATTTCATTTTCGTGTTTTATATGTTTTACATAGGGCTTTGACAAAAAGATTATATTTTGGAGCTTTTAGGAGTAAAAAGTCAAGTTCTGCCATTCAGCAAGGAGTGCTCGAGCGCACCCCCCTTGTGATCGAGCGCACAGGCACACGAGCGCACTTCTAAAAGGCTCGAGCGTAGTCCCCATACGATCTAGCGCAAACACTCTGATAACTCTGAAAAAATCATGTTATTATACTGCTTTTAGGCACGTTTTTGGTGTTGATCTTAAGCATTAGAATTGTGTTGCATGTGTTTTTAGCAATTTAAGTTTTGTTTATCTTATTCTACTAATAAGTTGTTTTAGTTGAATGATCAATGCTAAGTCATAGAAATCTATTGTGCAGACACTTGCTGGAACACTGAAGAGCATTGGAAGGCCAAAATGGCAACGACGCCAAAAACTTGACGCGATGAAATTTACACTAGCAAGTGCACTAATCGTTCAAGTAATAAAATGATGAGTAAATATCGTTCCCAACGAGGACTGAACAAGTACTACAGAAGTTATGACTCAACTCTTACTGTTATTTGAGCAAACGAGTAATTGTCGGAGAAAAGGTTACTAACAATTAAGAAAAGGGAAAAACATAGCGCAATATTAAATAACGGAAGATTTGCAAACTTTGGAATGAAGACTCTTATGAACTAACATGCTAAGGACTCGACTTCACCTAAACCATAATTGACAAGTGTTTTGAATGGACAAGTTTCATTTACTATGTTTTTCAAGATGGTAGAATCGCCAATAAATTGGTTATCCTTATTCAGATCTAACCACAATCTCAAGAATCATCAACTTCAAATATCCGTATTCCAGGTCTATTCTAGATTAATTCAAATTAAGAAGCATTAAGTGTTTATGGATTCCTTTCAGTTAAATCTCCCTATTCGGTTACGATTTAAGCGGACCATATGAACTTCCTAGAATCCCTATTCGGTTACTTCTATTCCATTAATGGCATGTTTTACCCTGGCCTTTGCATAGACAACAATCCAATATCATATTTATTAGTTCAACCATTCATAAAAGCATGGCTTCTCTATTCGACACATCACCATGCCCAAAGAAGGAATCAAAATAATAAACAGCATTAAGAACAATAAAACACACTCTTTGAAAAACAAAGTAAATTCCAACTTATCCAAATAGCACTCAAGATATAGGTTTAGGATTCATCTATCCTTAACACAAAAATATCTACTCCATAATAATATTCAAACAACCCATGTTCATATTATAAAACATCAACATAGCTAGATAAGAAAAATACAAAACCAGAGAAGAATAATTTAAACGCTTGATGCGTAGCCTCCCGGAGTGTCTCCAACTCTCCTTTTACGTCTCCTCTCCTCCAAATTCTGTTTTCTTCTTCTACAGCCGCGCTCCTCCTTCTTGTTCAGCTAGGATTTGTATTTATAGATTTCAAAATCAGCGAGCTGGCACTGCAGCTTCAGCATCCCAGCGCTGCAGCGCCGAGACGTAATTTTCAACCTTATTCTGGTGCTACAGCTCCAATATCCTGGTGCTGCAGCCTTGAGTTTCTGTCCAAATTCTCTCTTTTTGTCAGCTTCTAGCGCTGCAGCGCCAACATCGAGGACTGAACAAGTACTACAGAAGTTATGACTCAACTCTTACTGTTATTTGAGCAAACGAGTAATTGTCGGAGAAAAGGTTACTAACAATTAAGAAAAGGGAAAAACATAGCGCAATATTAAATAACGGAAGATTTGCAAACTTTGGAATGAAGACTCTTATGAACTAACATGCTAAGGACTCGACTTCACCTAAACCATAATTGACAAGTGTTTTGAATGGACAAGTTTCATTTACTATGTTTTTCAAGATGGTAGAATCGCCAATAAATTGGTTATCCTTATTCAGATCTAACCACAATCTCAAGAATCATCAACTTCAAATATCCGTATTCCAGGTCTATTCTAGATTAATTCAAATTAAGAAGCATTAAGTGTTTATGGATTCCTTTCAGTTAAATCTCCCTATTCGGTTACGATTTAAGCGGACCATATGAACTTCCTAGAATCCCTATTCGGTTACTTCTATTCCATTAATGGCATGTTTTACCCTGGCCTTTGCATAGATAACAATCCAATATCATATTTATTAGTTCAACCATTCATAAAAGCATGGCTTCTCTATTCGACACATCACCATGCCCAAAGAAGGAATCAAAATAATAAACAGCATTAAGAACAATAAAACACACTCTTTGAAAAACAAAGTAAATTCCAACTTGTCCAAATAGCACTCAAGATATAGGTTTAGGATTCATCTATCCTTAACACAAAAATATCTACTCCATAATAATATTCAAACAACCCATGTTCATATTATAAAACATCAACATAGCTAGATAAGAAAAATACAAAACCAGAGAAGAATAATTTAAAAGCTTGATGCGTAGCCTCCCGGAGTGTCTCCAACTCTCCTTTTACGTCTCCTCTCCTCCAAATTCTGTTTTCTTCTTCTACAGCCGCGCTCCTCCTTCTTGTTCAGCTAGGATTTGTATTTATAGATTTCAAAATCAGCGAGCTGGCACTGCAGCTTCAGCATCCCAGCGCTGCAGCGCCGAGACGTAATTTTCAACCTTATTCTGGTGCTACAGCTCCAATATCCTGGTGCTGCAGCCTTGAGTTTCTGTCCAAATTCTCTCTTTTTGTCAGCTTCTAGCGCTGCAGCGCCAACATCGAGGACTGAACAAGTACTACAGAAGTTATGACTCAACTCTTACTGTTATTTGAGCAAACGAATAATTGTCGGAGAAAAGGTTACTAACAATTAAGAAAAGGGAAAAACATAGCGCAATATTAAATAACGGAAGATTTGCAAACTTTGGAATGAAGACTCTTATGAACTAACATGCTAAGGACTCGACTTCACCTAAACCATAATTGACAAGTGTTTTGAATGGACAAGTTTCATTTACTATGTTTTTCAAGATGGTAGAATCGCCAATAAATTGGTTATCCTTATTCAGATCTAACCACAATCTCAAGAATCATCAACTTCAAATATCCGTATTCCAGGTCTATTCTAGATTAATTCAATTTAAGAAGCATTAAGTGTTTATGGATTCCTTTCAGTTAAATCTCCCTATTCGGTTACGATTTAAGCGGACCATATGAACTTCCTAGAATCCCTATTCGGTTACTCCTATTTCATTCATGGCATGTTTTACCCTGGCTTTGCATAGATAACAATCCAACATCATATTTATTAATTCAACCATTCATAAAAGCATAGCTTCTCTATTCGACACATCACCATGCCTCAAGAAGGAATCAAAATAATAAACATCATTAAGAACAATAAAACACACTCTTTGAAAAACAAAGCAAATTCCAACTTGTCCAAATAGCACTCATGACATAGGTTTAAGATCCATCTATCCTTAACACAAAAATATCTACTCCATAATAATATTCAAACAGCCCATGTTCATATTATAAAACATCTACATAGCTAGATAAGAATAATACAAAACCGGAGAAGAATGATTTAAAAGCTTGATGCGTAGCCTCCCGGAGTGTCTCCAACTCTACTTTTGCGTCTCTTCTCCTCCAAATTCTGTTTTCTTCTTCTACAGCCGCGCTCCTCCTTCTTGTTCAGCTAGGATTTGTATTTATAGATTTCAAAATCAGCGAGCTGGCACTGCAGCTTCAGCATCCCAGCGCTGCAGCGCCGAGACGTAATTTTCAACCTTATTCTGGTGCTACAGCTCCAATATCCTGGTGCTGCAGCCTTCAGTTTCTGTCCAAATTCTCTCTTTTTGTCAGCTTCTAGCGCTGCAGCGCCAACATCGAGGACTGAACAAGTACTACAGAAGTTATGACTCAACTCTTACTGTTATTTGAGCAAACGAATAATTGTCGGAGAAAAGGTTACTAACAATTAAGAAAAGGGAAAAACATAGCGCAATATTAAATAACAGAAGATTTGCAAACTTTGGAATGAAGACTCTTATGAACTAACATGCTAAGGACTCGACTTCACCTAAACCATAATTGACAAGAGTTTTGAATGGACAAGTTTCACTTACTATGTTTTTCAAGATGGTAGAATCCATAATAAATTGGTTATCCATATTCCAGGTCTAACCACAATCTCAAGAATCATCAACTTCAAATATCCGTATTCCAGGTCTATTCTAGATTAATTCAATTTAAGAAGCATTAAGTGTTTATGGATTCCTTTCAGTTAAATCTCCCTATTCGGTTACGATTTAAGCGGACCATATGAACTTCCTAGAATCCCTATTCGGTTACTCCTATTTCATTCATGGCATGTTTTACCCTGGCTTTGCATAGATAACAATCCAACATCATATTTATTAATTCAACCATTCATAAAAGCATAGCTTCTCTATTCGACACATCACCATGCCTCAAGAAGGAATCAAAATAATAAACATCATTAAGAACAATAAAACACACTCTTTGAAAAACAAAGCAAATTCCAACTTGTCCAAATAGCACTCATGACATAGGTTTAAGATCCATCTATCCTTAACATAAAAATATCTACTCCATAATAATATTCAAACAGCCCATGTTCATATTATAAAACATCTACATAGCTAGATAAGAATAATACAAAACCGGAGAAGAATGATTTAAAAGCTTGATGCGTAGCCTCCCGGAGTGTCTCCAACTCTACTTTTGCGTCTCTTCTCCTCCAAATTCTGTTTTCTTCTTCTACAGCCGCGCTCCTCCTTCTTGTTCAGCTAGGATTTGTATTTATAGATTTCAAAATCAGCGAGCTGGCACTGCAGCTTCAGCATCCCAGCGCTGCAGCGCCGAGACGTAATTTTCAACCTTATTCTGGTGCTACAGCTCCAATATCCTGGTGCTGCAGCCTTCAGTTTCTGTCCAAATTCTCTCTTTTTGTCAGCTTCTAGCGCTGCAGCGCCAACATCGAGGACTGAACAAGTACTACAGAAGTTATGACTCAACTCTTACTGTTATTTGAGCAAACGAATAATTGTCGGAGAAAAGGTTACTAACAATTAAGAAAAGGGAAAAACATAGCGCAATATTAAATAACAGAAGATTTGCAAACTTTGGAATGAAGACTCTTATGAACTAACATGCTAAGGACTCGACTTCACCTAAACCATAATTGACAAGAGTTTTGAATGGACAAGTTTCACTTACTATGTTTTTCAAGATGGTAGAATCCATAATAAATTGGTTATCCATATTCCAGGTCTAACCACAATCTCAAGAATCATTAACTTCAAATATCCGTATTCCAGGTCTATTCTAGATTAATTCAAATTAAGAAGCATTAAGTGTTTATGGATTCCTTTCAGTTAAATCTCCCTATTCGGTTACGATTTAAGCGGACCATATGAACTTCCTAGAATCCCTATTCGGTTACTTCTATTCCATTAATGGCATGTTTTACCCTGGCCTTTGCATAGATAACAATCCAATATCATATTTATTAGTTCAACCATTCATAAAAGCATGGCTTCTCTATTCGACACATCACCATGCCCAAAGAAGGAATCAAAATAATAAACAGCATTAAGAACAATAAAACACACTCTTTGAAAAACAAAGTAAATTCCAACTTGTCCAAATAGCACTCAAGATATAGGTTTAGGATTCATCTATCCTTAACACAAAAATATCTACTCCATAATAATATTCAAACAACCCATGTTCATATTATAAAACATCAACATAGCTAGATAAGAAAAATACAAAACCAGAGAAGAATAATTTAAAAGCTTGATGCGTAGCCTCCCGGAGTGTCTCCAACTCTCCTTTTACGTCTCCTCTCCTCCAAATTCTGTTTTCTTCTTCTACAGCCGCGCTCCTCCTTCTTGTTCAGCTAGGATTTGTATTTATAGATTTCAAAATCAGCGAGCTGGCACTGCAGCTTCAGCATCCCAGCGCTGCAGCGCCGAGACGTAATTTTCAACCTTATTCTGGTGCTACAGCTCCAATATCCTGGTGCTGCAGCCTTGAGTTTCTGTCCAAATTCTCTCTTTTTGTCAGCTTCTAGCGCTGCAGCGCCAACATCGAGGACTGAACAAGTACTACAGAAGTTATGACTCAACTCTTACTGTTATTTGAGCAAACGAGTAATTGTCGGAGAAAAGGTTACTAACAATTAAGAAAAGGGAAAAACATAGCGCAATATTAAATAACGGAAGATTTGCAAACTTTGGAATGAAGACTCTTATGAACTAACATGCTAAGGACTCGACTTCACCTAAACCATAATTGACAAGTGTTTTGAATGGACAAGTTTCATTTACTATGTTTTTCAAGATGGTAGAATCGCCAATAAATTGGTTATCCTTATTCAGATCTAACCACAATCTCAAGAATCATCAACTTCAAATATCCGTATTCCAGGTCTATTCTAGATTAATTCAAATTAAGAAGCATTAAGTGTTTATGGATTCCTTTCAGTTAAATCTCCCTATTCGGTTACGATTTAAGCGGACCATATGAACTTCCTAGAATCCCTATTCGGTTACTCCTATTTCATTCATGGCATGTTTTACCCTGGCTTTGCATAGATAACAATCCAACATCATATTTATTAATTCAACCATTCATAAAAGCATAGCTTCTCTATTCGACACATCACCATGCCTCAAGAAGGAATCAAAATAATAAACATCATTAAGAACAATAAAACACACTCTTTGAAAAACAAAGCAAATTCCAACTTGTTCAAATAGCACTCATGACATAGGTTTAAGATCCATCTATCCTTAACATAAAAATATCTACTCCATAATAATATTCAAACAGCCCATGTTCATATTATAAAACATCTACATAGCTAGATAAGAATAATACAAAACCGGAGAAGAATGATTTAAAAGCTTGATGCGTAGCCTCCCGGAGTGTCTCCAACTCTCCTTTTGCGTCTCTTCTCCTCAAAATTCTGTTTTCTTCTTCTACGGTCGCCCTCTTTCTTGTTCAGCTAGGGTTTTTATTTATAACTTTCAAAATCCGCGAGCTGGCGCTGCAGCGCCAACTTTCTGCCCAAATTCCTCTCTTTTTGCCAGCTACCAGGGCTGAAGCCTTGAGTTTTTGTCTCCTTCACGCATTTTGCCCTTCCAGTGCTCCAGCAAGTGTCTGCACAGAAGATTTTCAAGACTTTGCATTGATCATTCAACTAAAATGACTTATTAGTATAATAAGATAAACTAAACTCAAATTACTAAAAACACATGCAACTCTATTCTAGTGCTTAAGATCAACACCAAAAACGTGCCTAAAATCAGTATAATAACATGATTTATTCAGAGTTATCACACCCCCAAACTTACGTTTTTGCTAGTCCTCGAGCAAACTTGATCAAAATTCTATGCACACACATCCTAAGAGTGCGAGATGGTTCGATTAGATTTGATATAACATGCCTCAAAGATTGCATATAAATTATAACACAAGAAAACTTTCCAAATGCTGCTAATGTCTAGAATTTCAAATTTATTGCTAACTTTATCTTACATCAAATTCTTAAAATGTGTGTGTGTGTAACACCTTTATAAACTTAATTGTCTCACCACTCTGATCGGTTTATGCAAGTAGGTAGGATAATGCCAATCTTTCAAAGTCCATAAACTTGCTTTTCACACCACTCCCCACTAATGTTGGCCATGACAATACCCGAGATCACCAGGACTTTATTCAGCTTATAACTTTGGTTAAGGTTAAGGTATGGTAAAATATTGATTTGAGGCTCACATCACCTTAAGCACATCAACCAATAACAATTTTATTTCAAACTTTCCCTCAGTTATCATGGAATACTTCCAATACTTTTTTTGTTGTCACATCTTCTTCTTCTTCTTTTCTTCTTCTCTTTTTTTTTTTTCGTATGCTTGTACTATGGTAGCACCAGTCTTTATTTCCGTGTGCATTAATGAAACTACAACATAGCATGTACACGACAATCAAATACGGCTTTGCCAGCTGCCTATGATAGGCAGAATACAACTTGATCAAATAGTTCGTGTGGTAAACTTTTTAACTTCGATCTTTCCTTTGGTCACTCTCGATGGAACATATTTGGTAATTAATATAGCCAAGTCGAAGACCGCTTTCTCTTGCTCAATCCTCTTCCACCACTTAAGAGAGTAGTCCATTCATTAATCGATGTGCTTACAGGTGAAAGGTAGAGTTATAGCAATTTTTTTTTCATGTTTTTTTTTTTTTGAAAAAGACATAGGTTAAATGATCGGGTGACAAAACAATAGATATCCAAGCTCAAAAGGGGAAAACTAAGGATAATCACATATCAAGGGTTGGTTAAAAAGGCTCAAACTTTCAAAACATGGCTTGGATCCTTTCTTTGGTACAGTACTACCTAGGATTTCGCCTTGAGTGGTCTTCAAACAAGTTCTAGAGTCTAAGAGATCACAAGAACTACACTGCTCACATAAACGTTCTCCGAAACAGCAGACAACAAAGTACTTAGGTGTAAGTGTTGGAAGTACTTGGGAACGATATTTAGGCACGTTTTTGCTGTTGATTTTAAGCATTAGAATTGTGTTGCATGTGTTTTTAGCAATTTAAGTTTAGTTTATCTTATTCTACTAATAAGTTGTTTTAGTTAAATGATCAATACTAAGTCATGGAAATCTATTGTGCAGACACTTGCTAGAACACTGAAGAGCACTGGAAGGCCAAAATGGCAAAGGAGACAGAAACTCAAGGCTACAGCGCCAGGATATTGGCGCTGCAGCGTTGGAAGCTGACAAAAAGAGAGGATTTGGACAGAAACTCAAGGCTGCAGCACCAGGATGTTGGAGCTGTAGCTCCAGAATAGGGTTGGAAATTACGTCTCGGTGCTGCAGCGCTGGGATGCTGAAGCTGCAGCGCCAGTCCGCTGATTTTGAAATCTGTAAATACAAACCCTAGCTGAACAAGAAGGGGAGCGCGGCTGTAGAAGAAGAAAACAAAATTTGGAGGAGAGGAGACGCAAAAGGAGAGTTAGAGACACTCCGGGAGGCTACGCATCAAGCTTTTAAATCATTCTTCTCCAGTTTTGTATTTTTCTTATCTAGCTATGTTGATGTTTTATAATATGAACATGGGTTGTTTAAATATTATTATGGAGTAGATATTTTTGTGTTAAGGATATATGGATCCTAAACCTATATCTTGAGTGCTATTTAGACAAGTTGGAATTTACTTTGTTTTTCAAAGAGTGTTTTATTGCTCTTAATGCTTTTTATTATTTTGATTCCTTCTTTGAGCATGGTGATGTGTCGAATAGAGAAGCCATGCTTTTATGAATGGTTGAACTAATAAATATGATATTGGATTATTATCTATGCAAAGACCAGGGTAAAACATGCCATAAATGGAATAGAAGTAACCGAATAGGGATTCTAGGAAGTTCATGTGGTCCGCTTAAATCGTAACCGAATAGGGAGATTTAACTGAAAGGAATCCAAAAACACTTAATGCTTCTTAATTTGAAGTAATCTAGAATAGACCTGGAATACAGATATTTGAAGTTAATGATTCTTGAGATTGTGGTTAGACCTGGAATATGGATAACCAATTTATTGGGGATTCTACCATCTTGAAAAACGTATTAAATGAAACTTGTCCATTCGAAACTCTTGTCAATTATGGTTTAGGTGAAGTCGATTCTTTAGCACTTTAGTTCATAAGAGTCTTTATTCCAAAGTTTGCAAATCTTCTGTTGATTGTTATTGCTTCTGTTTTTCTCTTTAGTTAATTGCTAGTAAACTTTTCTCCTATAAATATTCGTTTGCTCAAATAACAGCAAGAGTTGAGTCATAATTGCTAGTAAACTTTTACTTATCCTCTTCATTGATAGGTAAAATGGAAGAACACTTGTTGGAAGTATTGAGAAGGCATAAAAAGGCTTTGGGATGGACAATAACGGATATCAAGGGAATTAGCCCTTCCATTTGTACTCACAAAATTCTCATGGAAGAGAACTTCAAGCTTACTGTTCAGCCACAGCAACGCTTAAATCCAGCAATGCAGGAGGTCGTTAAGAAAGAAGTGGTCAAGCTGCTTGATGCAGGTATTACTTATCCAATTTCTGATAGTGCTTGGACCAGCCCGGTACAAGTAGTACCAAAGAAATATGGGATCACTGTTGTGAAAAATAATAACAATGAATTGATACCCACCAGAACTGTGACAGGTTGGCGGGTTTGTATTGACTATCGAAAATTAAATGACGCCACAAGAAAATATCACTTTCCTTTACCTTTTATTGATCAAATGTTGAAAAGATTGGCAGGTCACAAGTTCTATTGTCTGCTTGATGGATACTCGGGATATAATCAAATCCCCATAGCACCCGAGGACCAAGAAAAGACGACATTTCCATGTCCTTATGGCACGTTTGCATATAGAAGGATGCCCTTCGGTCTTTGTAACACACCAGCAACTTTTCAACGTTGCATGTTGGCAATTTTTTCTGATATGACTGAAATTGTTTTAGAGATCTTCATGGATGATTTTACACTATTTGGTCTAACCTTTGATGATTACCTTTATAATCTCTCTTTAGTTTTGCAGCGATGCGAAGAGACGAACCTCGTACGAAATTAGGAGAAATGTCATTTCATGGTCCAGGAAGGGATAGCGTTGGGGCACAAAATATCATCGAGGGGTATTGAAGTTGATAAAGCTAAAGTGGATGTGATCGAACAACTCCCACCGCCCACTTCAGTCAAAGCCATCAGAAGTTTCCTGGGGCATGCAGGATTTTACAGGAGATTCATTAAGGATTTTTCAAAAATCTCTAAACCTCTTTCTAATCTTCTTGTAAAAGATGTGAAGTTTAACTTCTCTGATGATTGTTTGCAGGCATTTGCTATATTAAAGGATAAATTGGTGACCACCCCTGTTGTAGTCGCCCCAGATTGGAGCCTCCCGTTTGAATTAATGTGTGATGCCAGTGACACCGCAGTTGGAGCAGTGCTTGGTCAAAGAATAGATAAGGTCTTCAGAACAATTTATTATGCAAGCCGCACTCTTACCGGACCCCAGCTGAACTATGCTACCACCGAGAAAGAACTTTTAGCTATTGTATTTGCATTTGATAAATTTTGATCCTATCTTATTGGATCAAAAGTTACTGTTTATACTAACCATGCAGCTTTAAAGTATCTTTTAGCGAAAAAGGACACAAAACCAAGACTGTTAAGGTGGATTCTCCTTCTTCAAGAATTTAATTTAGAAATCAAAGATAAGAAGGGGACTGACAATCAAGTAGCAGACCACTTATCAAGGCTTGAAAAATCAGAAAAGACCAACATCAGCATCAACGAAGAATTTTCGGATGAGAAAATATTTTCTATTTCGTCGTTTGATTCTGTTTTATTAGTATCTGAGACACCATGGTTTGCTGATTTCGCCAATTACCTTGTAGGAAACTGGATCCCAGGGCAGTTCACTTATCAACAAATGAAGAAATTTATGTCCGATGCGAAGCATTATATTTGGGAGGATCCGCATCTATACAAATTGTGTGCAGACCAGGTAATTCACAGATGTGTGCCAGAGCATGAGTTTAACAATATTCTGTATCACTGCCATGACAGAGAAGCTGGAGGACATTTCGGTGCAAACCGAACAGCAGCAAAGTTATTGCAATCAGGTTTCTATTGGCCAACTTTGTTTAAGGATGCCCAGGCTTACGTCGCCTCATGTGATAGGTGTCAACGAATTGGTAACATCTCTAAATGAAATGAAATGCCTTTAAACAATATTCTTGTTTGCGAAATATTTGATGCTTGGGGCATTGATTTCATGGGACCCTATCCTGCATCCTTGTCAAACCAGTATGTTTTAGTTGCTATTGATTATGTGTCTAAATGGGTAGAAGCCATGCCAAAGTAGTTCTCCAATTCCTCAAGAAAAACATCTTTATGCGGTTTGGAACCCCTAGGACAATAATTAGTGATCGAGGTAAACACTTTGACAATCGTCAATTTAGAACCTTGTTAAGCAAATATGGAGTGACTCACAAACTCGGCACCTCATACCATGCACAAACAAGCGGTCAGGTAGAAGTTTCAAATCAGGAGGTGAAACGAATTTTAGAAAAAACCGTGAATACTTCTAGGAAAGATTGGGCTCTTAAATTAGATGATGCCTTGTGGGCATATAGAACGGCTTTCAAAACACCCATAGGAATGTCACCATATAGGTTATTTTTTGGTAAAGCCTGCCACCTTCCTGCCGAACTCGAGCATAAACCATACTGGGCCACCAAATTCTTGAATTTTGATATAACCCTTGCAGGAAAAAAGTGTTTGTTGCAGGTTGATGAATTGGAAGAATTTTGACTAGGAGCATATGAGAATGCAAAGCTGTACAAGGAAAAAACAAAAAAATGGCATGATCAACACATCTCGAGGAAAGAATTTGTTCCAGGGCAACAAGTTCTTCTGTACAATAGCCGACTTCGTATATTTCAGGGAAAACTGAAATCTCGATGGACTGGACCGTATACCATGATCAGTGTCTCACCTTTTGGTGCTGTTGAGATTCGACACGAGAAAAACAAGGAGACATTCAAGGTTAACGGGCACCGATTGAAGCACTACATTATGGGGACTTTTGACCCTCAATCGTCCACCACCGTTCTCCAAGAGCCATGAATCCGAAAGTCAAGCTAAGGACTATAAATTAGAACTACCATTTTGGTTCTTCCTTTTTATTTTTCTTGCCTTTTGAAGTTACTTTGTGTGTTTCAAATTTTTTTTTGTTTTGTTTAATTTATTTGTTCTGTCAATTTTTATGGCCTTACAGTGTATATTTTTGGTTTATTTTCAGCTCTACTTGGAGTCAGGACAGCAATCCAGCGCTGCAGCCTCACATTTTCAGTGCTGCAACACCAGATCTTTTATTTATACGCTGTCCAGGTCAGAGATCCAGCGCTGCAGCCTCACAATTTTAGCGCTGCAGCTTCAGGACCAACACCCCCACACTGTTCCTACACTCACGCCTCTCCAAGTCAGAAATTCAGCGCTGCAGTGCTGAAAAGGGGTAGCTGCAGCGCCAGGCCGCAAGTTGACATTTAAATGCACAGCCCTTCCACAGTTAGGGCACTCTAAAATTCAATTTCCAACTGCTCTCCCTCTCCAAAACACCAAAATCTCACTTCTCCTTCCCATGGCAACACCTAATAAAGGGTCTTTTGCATTTTCCACCATGGATTGCTTCCATTTTTCCCAAGAATCACTCCTCTCAAGTGATTTTGAGTACTGTTGAGGTCTTCTAATCAAGTAAGATTTCTCCACTTTGAGACTCCCCATCTTCAGATTTTTAAGTGAAATCACTTGAGTTGTTCATGGGTAGCTTATAATACATGGTGATTTGATGAAAAATTGAGGAAAGTATGAATGAATAAGTTGCATTTTCATAAGCTTATGCTGAAAATTTTCATGGGACTGTGCATTGGGAGAGAAGGGTACTGTAGCTGAATAAATTTTTGGTGTTAATGAGTTAAATTCGCACTCTATTATGTTCGGTTATTTAGGACTCATTTGATTGAAGCAATTGCCCAACTTGGATTGAAAGTTCTACTGAAAAAAAATTCTATTCAGGAATCTGTGTGTGTTGCTCTTGGTTACTTTCTGAAATTTGAAGTATAATTACTCAAAGCACAAAAGTCTTGATTAAATGGCTCCTCCCAAACGCGCGAGACCTAGCTCCACCAGTTACAATTCCGAGCTTTTTGTCTCAAAGGAAGCAGAACAGAGGTTTGAGCGTTCTCAAATCAAGAAAGTCCCAATTCCTGAATGGGGATTTAATATCACCAAGGGACACTTCCCCCTCATTCACAGGATCATCACTGCTCGAAAATGGGAACAATTCTACACAACACCAGAAGCTGCAATTATTCCGGTTATGCGTGAATTTTATGCAAATGCTGCAGAGCACACGAATCTGAAGGTAAAGGTTAGAGGGAAATTAGTGGCATTCGACAGAGGCACAATCAACAAATTACTCGCCACCCCCACCATCCCAATGGATGATTACAGTGACTATTCCAGGGCACCTGACCTCGACAAGGTACTCCGAGTTCTTTGCAAAGTTGAGACACAATGGAAACTGTCCGGTGATGAGTGGACTTCATTTCCATCAAGTGTAATGGATAAGACCGCAAAAGCTTGGCATTACTTTGTGGGCCCTCGTTTGCTTCCGATGACCCATTTAAGTGATGTCACAAAAGATAGAGCAATCCTTTTATTCGCCATCTACCAAGGATTGAGTATTGATGTAGGACGCATTATCTAGAACAGCATTCTATACAGCGCAAATTCGATCAGTGCGGGGTTGTATTTCCCATCTTTGATAATAGCACTTTGTGGATCGAGTGGCATTACCTGGACTGCGGGAGAACAAATCAAACAGCCAATGAATCCGTTGGATCTCAGGACTATCTATCGGATCACGGATATAGAAGAACCACCGAGCCCAGGCGCCTCTTCCTCACAGCCTCCTCCAGCACGCCAACAACAGAATATATCACTTTTTGATTGTCTGACAGTGGTTCAGACGGAGCTTCATGAGCTTTGGCAATGGAGTCAACAGCAGGCATCCTACGTTGCAGGTTGTTTTCAAACCAATGACCAAATGATGAGGATTTTTGCCAACCATTTGGGCATCGACTCACAGCAGCTTCCTCCACTCCAACCATATCCCGGTAATCGTAATGATCCAGAGGATGAGGATATTGACAAAGACGATTGATTCGGCCTCCAACTAATCATGGGAGTTCCCTTCTCTTACTTTATCAATCCAATTTTATATATTGCAGACAATGTATCATTCCAGTTTGGGGGTGGGAACTTTATCTGAGTGTTGTGCGCTACTCATGTTTTTAGATATTTTTCTGTTTGTTATATCTGAGTGCTTTCTGTCTGTTTGCTTTATCTGAGTACTTTCGGTTGTTTGATTTTGATTTTGCCAATGATGAGAAATAGATTGACTTGATTATAGCCATTGAAAATTTGAAAAATGTTGTGTTTGTCTGTGTGCTTAAATTCGTTGTTGGATTTAATTTTCATCGAACTCTTTGAACACAATGAGTACTTACACCTAAGTACTTTGTTGGCTTGCTGTTTCGGAGAACGTTTATGTGAGCAGTGTAGTTCTTGTGATCTCTTAGACTCTAGAACTTGTTTGAAGACCACTCAAGGCAAAATCCTAGGTAGTACTATACCAAAGAAAGGATCCAGGCCATGTTTGGAAAGTTTGAGCCTTTCTAGCCAACCCTTGATATGTGATTAACCTTAGTTTTCCCCTTTTGAGCTTGGATATCTATTGTTTTGTCACCCGATCATCTAACCTATTTCCTTTTCAAAAAAACATGAAAAAAAATGCTACTACTCTACCTTTCATCTGTGAGCACATCGATTAATGAATGGATTATTCTCTCAAGTAATGGCAGAGGATTGAGCAAGAGAAAGCGGTCTTTGACTTGGTTGTGTTAAGTACTAAATATTTCCCATCAAGAGTGACCAAGGGAAAGATCGAAGTTAAAAAGTTTACCACACGAACTAATTGATCAAGTTGTATTCTGCCTATCACAGGCAGCTGGCAAAGCCGTGTTTGATCGTTGTGTGCATGTTATGTTGTAGTTTCATTAATGCACACGGAAATAAAGATTGGTGCTACTATAGTACAAGCATACAAAAAAAAAAAAGAAGAATAAGTTGTGACAACAACAAAAGCATTGGAAGTATTCCATGATAACTGAAGGAAAATTTAAAATTGATATTGGTTGATGTGCTTAAGTTGATGTGAGCCTCAAATAAATCTTTTACCATACCTTAACCTTAGCCAAAGTTACAAGCTAAATAAAGTCCTGGTGATCTCGGGTATTGTCATGGCCTACATTAGTGGAGAGTGGTGTGACAAGCAAGCTTATGGACTTTGAAAGATTGGCATTATCCTACTTGCTTGCATAAACTGATCAGAGTGGCGAGACGATTAATTTTATAAAGGTGTCACACACACACACGTTTGAAGAATTTGATGTAAGATAAAGCTAATGATAAATTTGAAATTCTAGACATTTGCAACATTTGGAAAGTTTTCATGCGTTATAATCTATATGCAATCTTTGAGGCATGTTATGTCAAATCTAATCAAACCATCTCTCACTCTTAGGATGTGTGTGCATAGAATTTTGTTCTAGTTTGCTCGAGGACTAGCAAAAACGTAAGTTTAGGGGTGTGATAACTCTAAATAAATCATGTTATTATACTGCTTTTAGGCATGTTTTTGGTGTTGATCTTAAGCATTAGAATTATGTTGCATGTGTTTTTAGAAATTTTAGTTTAGTTTATCTTATTCTACTAATAAGTTGTTTTAGTTGAATGATCAATGCTAAGTCATGGAAATCTATTGTGCAGACACTTGCTGGAACACTGAAGAGCACTGGAAGGCCAAAATGGCAAAGGAGATAGAAACTCAAGGCTGGAGCGCCAGGATATTGGCGCTGCAGCGCTGGAAACTGACAAAAAGAGAGGATTTGGACAGAAACTCAAGGCTGCAGTGCCAGGATGTTGGAGCTGCAGCGCCAGAATAGGGTTGGAAATTACGTCTCGGCACTGCAGCGCTGGGATGCTGAAGCTGCAGTGCCAGCCCGCTGATTTTGAAATCTATAAATACAAACCCTAGCTGAACAAGAAGGGGAAGCGCGGCCGTAGAAGAAGAAAATAGAATTTGGAGGAGAGGAGACGCAAAAGGAGAGTTGGAGACACTCCGAGAGGCTACGCATCAAGTTTTTAAATCATTCTTCTCCGGTTTTGTATTTTTCTTATCTAGCTATGTTGATGTTTTATAATATGAACATGGGTTGTTTGAATATTATTATGGAGTAGATATTTTTGTGTCAAGGATAGATGGATCCTAAACCTATATCTTGAGTGCTATTTGGACAAGTTGGAATTTACTTTGTTTTTCAAAGAGTGTGTTTTATTGTTCTTAATGTTGTTTATTATTTTGATTCCTTCTTTGGGCATGGTGATGTGTCGAATAGAGAAGTCATGCTTTTATGAATGGTTGAACTAATAAATATGATATTGGATTGTTATCTATGCAAAGACCAGGGTAAAACATGCCATAAATGGAATAGGAGTAACCGAATAGGGATTCTAGGAAGTTCATGTGGTCCGCTTAAATCATAACCGAATAGGGAGATTTAACTGAAAGGAATCCATGAACACTTAATGCTTCGTAATTTGAATTAATCTAGAATAGACCTGGAATACAAATATGTGAAGTTAATGATTCTTAAGATTGTAGTTAGACCTGGAATATGAATAACCAATTTATTTGGGATTCTACCATCTTGAAAAATATAGTAAGTGAAACTTGTCCATTCAAAACTCTTGTCAATTATTGTTTAGGTGAAGTCGAGTCCTTAGCATGTTAGTTCATAAAAGTCTTCATTCCAAAGTTTGCAAATCTTCCGTTATTTAATATTGTGTTCTGTTTTTCCCTTTAGTTAATTGTTAGTAACCTTTTCTCCGACAATTATTCGTTTGCTCAAATAACTGTAAGAGTTGAGTCATAATTTCTATAGTACTTGTTCAGTCCTCGTTGGGAACGATATTTACTCATCATTTGATTACTTGAACAATTAGTGCACTTGCTAGTGTAAATTTCATCGCATCACACTCCAGAGGCAGCAGAGCCAGATACGGAAAGAAGTCTTCGGATCTCAACTAAGAAATTAGGGTTTTGGGACACCCTGAGAGCCCTATATATAGCCTTGTAAAACAAATAAACCATACCTTTTGTTTTAGACTTGAAGTTGCAAGCTTAGGAGAGGAATTGACGATTCGTCTCCTAAGTCTTCTTCGGGTTTTATTTTTCTGTTTTTGTTTCATTATGGTTAGAATGTTTAGTTTAACTAGCATGTGTAACTAAACTTTTATAGGGCTCGATTGAATCCCTAGTTATGCTTTTCCACACATTTATTCATTGATTACTTTTTCCTATAGCCTTGTTAGAATGTTTAACTTGATTAATACCTGTTTGTATTTAAATTCCTCATATGTGTGTGTCTGATCAACATATGCATATGGTATGGATTAGTTAGTTGAATCAATTTGGATGACCGAGCCCTGGGTTCGACAATAGTAACAAGAGATATCCACACTGGATTCTCGGATTAATCAACACGGAAAATCGGGGGCGGATCAAGCCATAGGTCCCGTGTGGTTGTCGATCTCGACAGCCCTTATGCTCTCTTAAGGAACAACTCAGTATACACCCATGCAGAATCCCTTAAGAGAGAAAAGAGTTAGAGTATACACCATGCCTAACTCATTGCATAGGGAGATCAATAGCCTAAGGTGTGGACCAAGCCCTTAGGTTGGCAACCATTAAATATTCATAATAAGGCTAGAGCATTAGCACCTTACTTAGTGGGAAAGTATAATTAGTGAGATATCGTAGTCCTATATTCTCATTATTATTAACTCACACTCAACAGTTATTTCTCTTTTTACTTTGAAGAAACTAATTCTAAATCGAAATTAACCAATCCCTGTAGAAATGATCTCACACTTGCACACTATACTACCATTGACTTTGTGCACTTGCAAGTAAAACAAGTACGATTATTTGCATATTTATGTAGGTAGATAATCGCACAACAGAACTCTCCCACCTCGTTACCAACTTAGCTGCTGAAGTTTAAGGAGGAGCTCATCTTGCTTCACCACCATCCTCTCGCCAAAACTCCACATGAAAAAATCAGCCCAATCTTAGCAAGTCAACTGGTAACCGCTCTACCACCGAATCCTTTCCTCCTCGTATAACCAGATCCCAAAATAACTCCACTTCCAAACAGTCTCCAACGACCAAATATAAGGGTTTTTTCCCCTCCAAAAACAACACCCATTTGGACAAAAGGTTCGAAGAAATGGAGGAGAAGATAAATAAATCTTTCAAAGATCTACCATTCACCAAAGAGATCCTTGAGGCTCTTCTCCCTACGAACTTCTGAATGCAGCTCATCAAGGTCTATGATGGCTCCACTGACTTTATGGATCACTTGCAACTCTACAGAGCCACCATGATGTTGCACTGTCATCCAGACACAGTCGTATACCGAGCCTTCCCCCTAACCCTTGAAAAATCCACCAGCACTTGGTATTCACATCTCAAACCCAGAAGCATCAAATCCTTTAAGGAGCTCAACCGAGCTTTCGTAGTGCACTTCCTTAGTAGCAAGTTTCATTGGAAAACCTTCGAAGCCCTCTTTAGCATCATTCAGCAAAAGCGAAAAAAACTCTGAGAGTTTATCTCGCGCATTAACGCCGCGGAGTGGGAGATCCCTGACCTTGATCCGACTATGTAGATCCCTGCGTTCAAGAACAAAATTAGGTTTGGAACTTTCAGCCATAAACTTATACAACACCCTCCCAAAGATGTGAGTGAAATCCTAGCTAGGGCCGAGGAATACATGCTTGCCAATGACAACCAAACCTTCCGAAGAGAAAGAGAAAGAGGGGTCAACAAGAAGAGGAAATACACCAGTGAGATATGACATAGCTAAACTAAAAAACCTCACCATGATAATAGAATAAAGACCACCACAAGCTTTGAGTGCTTTACTCTGTTGAACGCTTCAAGAACAAATATCCCGATGCAGGTCTAAGATAGGGAGACTCTCCTTTACTTTTCAGAACCACTCCACCCTAGTGGGAACCAAAACAAGAAGTATCGGTTCCATAGGGACCATGGTTATGAAACCGAGGAGTGCCATATCCCTAAGCAATAGATCGAATCTCTTATCAGTAAAGGGTATATGACGGAGTTCACCAGGCCCCGATGGACTAGAGAGGATAGAGATTGCTACAAGAGAATACTCAAACACCTATACAGACAGAATGACGAGCGATCTGGATGGGACCATTGTGACTACCGAGCCCCTAGGAGAAGTCTTAGACAGGATTAAAGGGAATGCAATCAAGAAAATCCAGACCTCACAGTCACAGAAACAATTAAAACAATTAAAACAAACTTCGAAGGACTCGTAACTGGAGGATAGTCCAACCAAGAAAGAAAAGCCTATTTTTTATCGATAGCCTTTGTCAGCAAACACCACAAGCTGATCAAGATAAGCCAGATAATATCTTTTACTAACGAAGATATAGAGGAAATACAAGTCCCACATGATAATATCATAGCAATCTCTCTCCTCATCGCCAATCATGATGTCAGGCTGATTCTAGTAGACAAGAGGAGTTCAATAGATATTCCTTTTTGCGACGTCTTCCAAAAGATGAAACCGAAGGACAACCGGCTGAAACCGATATCTTCTCCATTGTATTGTTTTTCAAGGGCACTGTTAATGTTGTGGAAAGCATAGTTCTCCTAGTTACCTTCAGGACAGCTCAACAGATCACTATTGTACAAACCACTATCTTGTTGCTCAAACAACCATTTTCATACAATGTGATCCTTGGCAGACCAACACTCAATGAGTTGAGTGCAATCGTATCCACTAACAAATGAAAATGAAGTTCCCTACAGAGCATGAAGCATGAGAAGTCAGAGAAAACTAATAAGTCTCCAGGTCCCACTACTAAATTCTGTAAGATGAGCTAAAAAGGCTGAAGCCCTAGCTTTAGAGATAGAGGATTTTCAAAACGACATCAAAGCTCAACAAGGTCAACCTATGGAAGAATTAATCACCATCCTACTAAATGAGGGGGACTCTAGAACCATTCAAGTTGGATCCAACCTCCCCAAAAGCATCAAAGAGACACTAATCTTCTTTCTCTGAAGGAATCAAGACTTGTTCGCCTGGTCAACCTCCGATATGCTTCGGATCAACCCTGAAGTCATGGTCCATCGACTGAACATAGATCCGAGCCACAAACTAGTGATTCAAAAGAAAAGGTATTTTTCCTAGAGAGCTATTAAAACAGAAGTGGACAAGCTCTTCACAACTAACTTCATTCAGGTAGTTGATTACTCGTAATGGGTCTCCAATGTGGTCATGGTCAAGAAGGACAATGGAAAGTGGAGAATCTACATCAATTTCATAAACTTGAATAAAATTTTCCCAAAAGACAACTTCCACCTCCCACGTATGAATAAACTAGTTGACGCCACTTTCGGGTGCAAACTGGTTGACACTATTGACACCTATTCGGGATATAATTAGATTCTCATGCATGAACCTGATTAAGTTAAGATTGCCTTTGTCACCGACCAAGGGTTTTATTACTACAAGGTAATGCCCTTCAGACTCAAGTATACCTGAGCCAGCTATTAGAGTCTAGTTAACAAAATTTTACAAGAGTAGATCAAAAGAAATATGGAGGTTTATGTGGACGATATGCTAGTCAAGAGGATCAGTGTAAAAGATCATGCATTCGATCTAGAAGAAGCCTTCGAAATACTCCAGCATTACCAGATGAGGTTGAACCCAGACAAATGTGCCTTTGGAGTCACCGCTAGAAAGTTCTTGGGCTTTATGGTCACATAGCGAGGGATAGAGGCTAATCCCAAGAAAATCAAAGCCATCACATACATGACTCCTCAAAATGTGAAAGAGGTGAAAATATTGATCAGGTTCATAGCAGCACTTAATCATTTTATGTCAAAATCCCTTTCGAAATGTCTACCCTTCTTCAAGGCCATCAGGAAGGCCAAAGACTTCACCTAGAACGAAGATTGTTAGAGGACCTTTGAAGAACTGAAGGAATATCTAGGTTAACCATTGCTCCTAACCAAGCTTGTCCCGGGAGAAAAAATTTTCCTATATCTCTTGGCTAATCAGGATGTGGTAGCCTCCGTCTTGATCCAAGAAGATACAAGAATTTAGAAACCCATTTATTATGTCAATAGAATTATAAACACCGAGGTACGATATTTCCCCATTGGGAAGAGCATATGCTTTCTTGATCACGACCTAAAAAATCTGACCGTATTTCCAAGCTCATAGAGTTGTTCTCTTGACAGATAAGCCTCTGAGGCAAGTACGCCACAAACTGAACATCTTTGAGAAAATGGTCAAATGGTCCACTGAACTTGGAGAATTGGATATCCGGTAAAAGCCTCAAATAACAATTAAAGCTCATGTTTAAGCAAACTTCATAGTAGAGACGACATTTCTTGAGGCCCCAATCAAAGAGTTAACATCAAAAAAAATTGAGCAAGCACAAACCTGGACACTCTATATGGATGGATCCTCCAATGGTGTTGAAAGTGGAGTCCGACTCATCCTTAATAGTCCCGAGGGATTCACTGTGGAATACACTTTGAGATTTGAGTTCAAAGCCTCTAACAATGATGCTAAGTATGTGTTGACCCTGAATGATTTTGATAGTGACAAAAATCTTACTTAAGCATTAATGAATATTACTTAAGTAACACAGATTGTTAATAGTGCTTATACATCAAAGGAGATCAAGATTATAGAAATTGGTGAATCAAAGTTTATGATCTCAAAAGTCAATAAACTCTCCAAAAGATCAAATTCAAGGAGAATAATTTAAATGCAACTTCAAAGACAATAGGGATAAATTATAGGTTTGAATCCTAAGATACTTTTTGTAAGCATTTCAATTTTTAGGAGCTAATTATATTTGCATTGCATTTTATTATATAGTCTTAATTAATTGAAGATATAAAATCTCCACGTGATTTTATTAAATGCAAATAAATTATTTGGGCTCAATACTTAACATTCTCTAATTGAACTTAAGAAGAATTTACGTTGACATAGAAAATTACTTGAGCATTTGTAATATATCATTCTTCATATATCTTGCACACACATTATGCTTAAATTTGTAATATGTTTTGTAATCATCAAAAATGCCTTAAATAAGAAATTGATTAGATTAATTTTGATGATAACAAAACACTTTTGAAGTGTTTAACTCGTGTGTTTAATGTACAAGAAAGTTTGATTCGATTAGGAGATTTTTTGGAACTCAAAAATCCAAAAAGAATAAAGAAATATGAAGAAAATTGATGCTGAAAATACTGTTCATGCTGAAAACACTGTTCATCCTGATAACACTGTAGCAATAAAAATGTGATTTTTAAGGAGAACCCAGTCGACTGGAAGTTCAAAAACATGACCGTTGGGACTTGAAATCGGAGATTTTAAAGGCACAAACATTTCAAATTAAAGTCTAACGGCCATATTAATTCATGGCTATATAAACCCACTCAATTCAGTATTCAAGAAGAAGGAGAAGACATCAAAAAGATAAGAACACACACAATCAAGTCATTCATTCTTTGAAACTCAAAAAAGCTTTGAAATACTCATGTTGAGCCATTCTTCAAGCTTTACTTTGGAAGAGAGACATTATTCAGTTGTATAATCTTTCATTTGTTGTCTCTCTACCATTTACTTTACAGCATTTATTGTAAAGGGATTACTTCTGAAAGGAAGGGATTGTAAGGTTTGTACAACAATGGTGAAGTTGTATGACTAAATTTCTTAGTGGATTACTTCAAGGAGGTTCTTTGAAGAGAGTGGACGTAGGGTCGGAACGAATCCGATATTGCCGAACCACTATAATCTGAGTTTGCATTCTCAACTCCTTAAACTCTTTATTTACAACAAATTACTTGTTTAATTGCTTGTTGCTTATATCTTTTTATAAACTTGTGTTTATTCCGCGAAAGTTTTTAAAAACCCAATTCACCCCCCTCCTCTTGAGTTGAAACCTCAGTCTACAATTGGTATCAGAGCAAGGTGCTCTTATTTTACGCTTAACATCCTAGAGTTGATCCTATGGCAACTATATTTTTAGAAGGAAGAGATCCTTCTAGTCATCCTCTTCTCCATGGAACAAATTTCACCCATTGGAAAACTCAAATGAAGATTTTTATTCAAGCTTATGATTATTATGCTTGGTATTTCGTTCTTGAAAATGAAAATGATTTTGATGTAAATGATTGTAAATTCATTCAACTAAATGCTAAAGTTATTAACATGTTTTATAGTTCTCTTGATCAAAACGAAGTTGATCAAATTTCCTCATGTAAGACTGCAAAAGAAATTTGGGATTTATTGGAGGTCATACATGGAGGAAATGAGCAAGAAAAGAATTTCAAATTGAAAAACTTTGTTCATGACTTAGAGTATTTTAAAATGAATGAAAACGAATCAATTTTTGATTTGCAAACTCATTTTACCATACTTGTTAAAACTTTATCTTTCATGGGTAAAATTTATTCTAACCTTGAACTTATGAGAATATTTCTTAGGTCTTTGTCAAATCAATGGAAAATTATTTTGACAACACATTCTACAAGTGAAAGTTTAGAAGAGCTTATGGAATCCCTCAAGAAGCATGAAAGCTACTTGGATTACAAAATTGATGGTTCCACCACATCCTTACCTTTTATGGAAATTAAAGATCTTAATCATGATGGTGATGAAGAAGAAAAAGACTCCTCGAATAAAGAGATCGAATGCGAGGAAATTGCCAACCTATGTCTTATGGCAATCGACGACGAAAATGAGGTATCGACTGCTTTCTCTTCAAAAAATAACATTGTTAGTAGTAGTGAAGAATTAATAGAAGTCATAAATGACATGTATGAAGAATTGAAGAAATTAGATTCTAGGAACACCATTCTTAAAAAAGAGATGTCATCTCTTTCTAAAGAGATGGTAGGTCTAAAAGAAGAAAAAGATAAACTATCTTCATTACTTTATGATTCTTCTCAAGATCTTCTTAAAGATGAAAATGAAAACTTAAAGAAGAAGATAATAGAATTGAATGACACAATATCTAGACTTATGCTTGGAAAAGAAAAGCTAGATGAAGTGCTATCTTGCCAAAGATTAAATGGAGGAAAATCCGGGTTAGGTTATTCTCCATTAGGCAAGCAAAAATCAAAAGAGAGCTTATTCATGAAAGCATCATGTGTGAATGAAGCCTATACTTCAAAGACCACTAGCAATGTCAAAAGCATTCCCTCAATGAATGCTAGTAGGTGTAGAAATACTAATTCTAATGTATATACTAGAATGAAGCATCCTAGAAATACTCATGCTTATATTTATGCTCATTCAAGAAATGCTTATACACATCCTAGGAATAACCATCATGTGCATCCTAGAAACAATATGCACACTGCACATGTATATCCTAGGAATTACCATCATAGTTATCCTAGAAATAATATGCATACTCATAATAATGCAAGCATGTATCCTAGAAATCATCATTATACATTTTCTAGAAATGGCATACATATTCATATTCCTCACAATAGAAACATATATCCTAGGAACTCCTACCCTAAGAATTATAGAAATGCACATCTAAGAAATCCTAGAAATTTCAATAACTATTATCCTAAGATTGTGCATCATCATGTCTATAAAACTCCGTATGTTGTTAAGAAAGTATAGGTCTTAAAAGGAACCATTTTTTCAAGGACTAACCCCAAAGGACCCAAGAAATTTTGGGTACCCAAAAGTGCAATCATGTATCCTTGTGTGATGTAGATATGTCTCCACACCAAAGAAAAGGGTAACTGTTGGTACCATGATAGTGGATGTTCGAAGCACATGACTGGTGATAAAAGTGTATTCAATGAGCTAACTCTAAGAGATGGTGGATTTGTCACCATTGGAGACAACACAAAAATAAAGATCATCGGGCATGGAAAAGTTGGTAATGATTTCTCAACTATAGAAAATGTATTGCTAGTACAAGGCCTTAAGCCAAATTTACTAAGTATTAGTCAACTATGTGACAAAGGCAATAAAGTCACATTTGAGACCTCTCATTGTCTAGTTATAGACATCAAGAGAAACAAGATTAAATTTATTGACCATAGACATGAAAATGTCTACATAGTTGATTTGAAATCTTTGCTTTCTGAAAATGAAAAATGTTTTTCTGCTTTTAGTGAAAATTCATGGCTATTGCATAGAAGGCTTGATCATCTGAACATGAACTTGCTAAAAATCGTTTCAAGAAAAGATTTAGTCATTGGACTTCCTAAAATCAATTTTGAAAAAGACAAAGTATGTGATGCTTGTCAAATGGGAAAACAAACTAGGATTTCATTTAAAGCAAAAAAAATGTAGTCTCCACTACTAGACCTTTGGAACTTCTACATATAGACTTATTTGGTCCAATTAGTACCATTAGTCTAGGTGGCCATCAATATGCTCTTGTTATTGTTGATGACTATTCAAGATATACCTTTTTTTTATTTTTATTGCTTACAAGGATGAAGCTTTCAAAGGATTTGAAAAGTTTTGCAAAAAGGTTCAAAATGAAAAAAGAATTTGTATTTCAAGCATAAGAAGTGATCATGGAAAAGAATTTGAAAATCAAAGCTTTTCAAGATTTTGTGATGAAAATGAAATTAATCACAACTTTTCAGCTCCTAGAACTCCTCAACAAAACGGAGTTATTGAGAGGAAAAACAGAGTTCTAGAAGAATTTTCAAGAACTATGCTTTGTGAAAATAGTTTACCAAAATACTTTTGGGCTGAAGCCGTGAACACTTCTTGCTATATCTTAAATAGAATTTTAATTAGGCCTCTACTTGATAAAACTCCATATGAACTATGGAAAGGAAGAAAGCCTAATATCTCCTATTTTCGAGCATTTGATTGTAAATGCTTCATCCTAAATAACAATAAAACTAACTTGGGTAAATTTGATTCTTAGACCGATGAAAGAATATTTTAGGATATTCAACATCTAGCAAGGCTTATAGAGTTTTCAATAAGAGAACTCTAGTGGTAGAAGAATCTGTACATGTAACTCTTGATGAGAGTAACCCAATTAGTAGTAGAGAAGTTTCTTTTAAAGATGATGCAGATTTTATTCCAAGAATGGAAACTCCTACTCCCATTGTTGACCCAAAGGAGAGTCCACTTCAAGCAAATGAAGAGACGGAAACTCCCAATTTGGACCAACCATCCTCAAGCTAACAAGAGGAAAGTCTACCCAAAGATTGGGGGTATATAAATTATCACCCGATTGATTAAGTGATTGGTGATTCTTCACAAGGGGTAAGAACTCGTTCTTCTATTAGAAATATTTGCAATTTTATAGCTTATTTGTCTCAAGTAGAACCTAAGACATTTATAGAAGCTGAGAAGGATAATGATTGGATAATTGCAATGCAGGAAGAAATAAATCAATTTGAGAGAAACAAAGTTTGGAAACTAGTTCCACGACCTAAGAATCATTCAATAATTGGAACTAAATGGGTATATAGAAATAAGTTGGATGAAAATGGAATAGTAACTAGAAACAAAGCTAGACTAGTTGCTAAGGGATATAATCAAGAAGAAGGAATAGACTTTGATGAAACCTATACTCCCGTAGCTAGATTAGAAGCTATTCGAATGTTATTAGCTTTTGCATGCTTTAATAAATTCAAGCTATTTCAAATGGATGTAAAAAGTGCCTTTTTAAATGGCTTTATAGAAGAAGAGGTTTATATTGAGCAACCTCTTGGATTTGAAAATCCTAGTCTTCCAAATCATGTCTACAAGCTTTCTAAAGCTCTATATGGGTTGAAACAAGCTCCAAGGGCATGGTATGAAAGACTAAGTAAATTTTTTATTGACAATGATTTTGTAAGAGGTAGAATAGACACAACTCTCTTCACAACTCTTAAAAATGACACTCTTATAGTCCAAATATATGTTGATGATATTATATTTGGTGCCACTAATGAATCTATGTGTCAAGAGTTTGCAAAGTGCATGCAAGGTGAATTTGAAATGAGCATGATGGGAGAACTTACCTACTTCCTTGGACTTCAAATCACGCAACTAAAAGGAGGAATCTTCATCAATCAATCGAAGTACATTAAGGACCTACTAAAGAGGTTCTGGATGGAAAGCTCAAAGCCGCTTGCAACTCCTATGGGCACAACTACAAAACTTGATCTTGATGAAAGAGGTAAAACTGTAGATACTAAATATTATAGAAGCATGATAGGTGTTTTACTTTATTTGACTGTAAGTAGACCTGATATAATGTTAAGTGTATGCATGTGTGCTAGATTTCAGTCTAAACCTAAAGAATCACATGTAGTTGCTGTAAAAAGAATCCTTAGATATCTACAAGGAACCCAAACCATAGGATTATGGTACTCTAGAGATTCATCTTTTGAGCTTGTAGGATATTCAGATGCTGATTTTGCTAGATGTAGGTGTTGTGAGTTTTAAATTACTCGCAAGCGCACGAGTCGTTTGCAGTATAGTGTTGTGCAAGTGCGAGGTCGAATCCACAGGGCATTGCATTGTGAAAATATATTTTTAATCTAAACTAACTTTATCTTAACCTAGTTCCGAATTGTGAATGATATTGCAAAAGAAATATAAACTAAATTAAGTTGATTTAAAAACTAATAATTAAAACACTAAGGTTTCCAAATCCACCCCACCAAAGTTAAGCATATATGTTCTAAAAATATAGCCTATCAAAACATTCCATGAATCCAAATATAAGACAAAAAACAAAGAATATCCCAACTAAACCAAAAGCATCCAATGTATTCGCTCTTAACAAATCACAAAGGAAATCCAATTTAATCGAAAAGCATTCAATGTATCCATCAGATGAAACACAAAGAATATCCAACAGACAATTTAAACTCAATCAATTATAAGATTAACTCAAATAATTGATAGAACATTTTATACTAAAAATTGTCAGATTTGTACAAGCAAATCTGAACTACTACGCCAAACAACGGCGGGGCTTCATCTTCAACCTTAGCTGAAGAGTCTAGCCGCTAATAACTATAAAACTATAATAAAAAGTGCTAAAAATTTAAACTAAAACAACTGAATATAAAGAAATAAATAAACAACTTTACATGGGAGAAATTCCACTCGCTGACGGGCGGCGCTTCCCCTCGTGGTAGCAATGCCTTCAGAATCCACCAGAATGCTGGCGGACGTCCACTGGTAAACACCAAAGTGGCTCAGGAATTGTACACTGAATGATGAAGCCAGATGGTGTTTATTTAGGGGAAGACCCGGAGCAATATGGGTTGCAGATTCGATGTGGGATACTGCCCGTGTGCGCTCGATCACAGGTACGATCGATTGCATGTCTTGTGCGCACGATCTCATGTGTGCTCGATCGCATGTCTGCTACAATCGATCACAGATGCACTGAATTTCAAATATTTCGATGTGGGTTGTTGACCATGCACTCGTTCGTAGGCAGGTGCGCTCGATCGCATATCTCGTGCGATCGATCGCAATGTCTCCAGAAGCTTCACATCTCCTGAAATGCTTTATTTTCTCCACAAACCTGTAAAAATACACAAAACACAAGAAAGACGTAAAATAAAGTGAAATACTACTAACTAAGAGCATAACAAATAAAAGTTAAGGGTCTAAAATATGCAATATTTAAGACTCATCAAATACCCCCAAACTTATATTTTGCTAGTCCCTTAGCAAAACAAAATAAAAGACTCAATGAAAAACAAAGAACATAAAGATAAAGTCATCACTCATGGTATCCAAAAATTTAAGGAGCACACATCACCATGATATTCATTCATAAGCAAGCTTAAAAAGGTAAACCCATCTTCGCAATGAATAGAAATGTTAAAATTTTATTACTTACAAAAGACAGGTTAAGGCATCACAAGTCTGACACTGTGTAAAGTGAATTAGCATATAGAAATGAAGCTTCCAAGTGACTCCAATGTGTAAGGTCTCCATGTCTCAAGATTCACCGAATTTCCCATCAAAATGAACGAAAAAGGCATAGTATTTATTTATTTATTATATTTTTTTAATAAGGCACGGCTATATTTAGTTCTCTTAAGCTTTCTAATTGACCCATGTAGCGAGTGTTGAGTCAATGACTCCCAAACCAGGTGGTTTTAGGGCATTAGGTGTAAAGACACCCCTAAGGACTTACTAACTCGAGTAAAAAAGGCTACGAAATTAAACCGACCTTAATATTACCAAGCAAAATTCCACCTTTTGACGTGAACACTCACTGCTTACTGAGGCAAGACGTCCAGTTACTCAGTGAAAAGTTTATTGATAATTTTTTTTTTTAATATTTTCCTATGCCCAAGAGTTCATCCAACAAGTCATCCAGTTTCAGTTAAGATAAGGAAAAATACACATTAAAATCACATGTCATACCTCACATAATTTGTGCTAATGTACTCGTGTTAGATTATGTCAAACATGTGAATTCTCAAATGCCTAAGGTAAGTAACTAAATTTTAAATTTTATCACCAGATCATGTGTTCAAAATGTTAAGCTCACTAATGACATCACATCACAGAAAATGTTTAGATCAACCAAAATTTCACGATAACATGAGCATGCATTTATCTCTATGACGAAAAGACAACAAATTAGGACAAAGTGTGTGATGTGTCTCCCATACCCCCAAACTTAAATTACACATTGACCCCAATGTGTGACTAATATGGAAATAGCTGACCTGAGATATGGAGAACTATCTGGACTGGTATGGCTCATAGCATACCCCCAAACTTGAACTGAAGTACGCTTTGTCCCTGAAAAATAAAAACTGGAAAACAAAAAATACTGGAAACAAACATTAATCATAAAAATGCGAAATAATAAATAAACAAAAGAAAAGATAAGCTGTGGGGTGCCTCCCATGAGCGCTAAGTTTAACGTCTTCAGCCAGACCCAACATTAGCAATCATGCCCAACTAAGCTCTCCACCATCTGATCAATAAATGGGAATGGAAAATGATCAGGCCTTGTGACAGCATTCAATTTACGGTAGTCTAGACACTTTCTCCATCTTGACTGCACTCGAGTTGGAACCAACTCGTTGTCTTTATTTACTACCGTAAATTCAGCACGTTTGGGCACGACTGGAATCTGGCTCACCCACTTGCTATCAGAGATGGGATAAATGATCCCTGCCTCTAACAGCTTAATATCTTCCGCCCTCACAACCTCTTGCATAGCAGGGTTGAGCCTTCTTTGTGGCTCTCTCGATGGCTTGGCATTCTCCTCCAACTGTATCATGTGTATTACCAACGAGGGGTTGATACCCTTGACATCCTCAATAGTCCAGCCTATAGCTTCCTTATGCTCACTTAAGACGTCTAATAATTTCTCCTCTGGAGCATCACCCAAATCTAAAGCTATAATTATAGGCAAAGAATCTGCTGGACCTAGGAACTTATACTTAAGATTGTCCGGTAAAGGCTTAAGTTCCTTCTTGGGGGGTTTAGGTGTTGTGGTTTCCTCCGTCTCACTGATCTTTAGAGGAGCAGACTCCAAAGTAGCATTTGCTTGCTCAAACAACTTATCTAAGCCCAAATCCTCTTCAAATTGAGCAAAGCATGCCTCCAGGGGGTCCTCAATATGTGATTCATCCATAGTCTCCTCCGTCTCACTGCTCTTCTGAGGATCAGACTCCAAAATGACATTCACTTCCTTGAGTAACTTATCTAAACCCAAGTCCTCTCCAAAGTGAGCAAAGCATGCCTCTAGGGGATCCTCAAACTCCTCTCCTTTCTTGGGCGCTTGTAATCTCTTAGGGTAAGGCGCTTTAGGTAAAAACGACCTAGGGAGATCCTTACTGATAGGTGTGGCTGTAGATGGCTCAGCATCTCTTTTTCTTTGTTGCCACTTTCTTGCCCTTGTATAGGAGTTGATAAATTTCCCACCGCAAACTGTTCCTTTTGGTTAGGATCAGGTTGACTGGGGAACTTTCTTTCCTCTCATTCACCCACGTAACTTGCGATTTGATCAATTTGACTCTCTAGCTCGGCAATCGCTTGGGTGTTTTCTATGGTTGCACACATCACTTCACTCATAGATTGGCTAGTCATTTTCATGAAATCATTGAGAGCGTCCTCCAATGACTGTGAAACCGACACTGGCGCTTGAATGGGAGCTTGGTAAGTGGGTGATGGTGCTGGATAGGCATAACTTGGTATTGGTGGAGGAAATTCAGGAGGGTATTGATTGTGAGCATGATAAGGGGCTCCTCCCTGATTCATCAGTTGGTTCTGTTCCCATGAAAAATTAGAGTGGTTCCACCACCCTTGATTGTATGTTTCGGAGTAAGATCTATTTGATTAACAACAACAGTCATTGAAAGCATTCATTTGTTCCAGGGGGTACTCGGCACAAGCCGACATTGATGGACAATTCTGTGCTAGATGCATGGGACTAGCACAGATGGAACAGCTATCAACATTGAATGTGTTGGCAGCATTGAGGGACGGGCCAGTCATTTTCATGTACTCCTTAATGGTGTCCTCTAAAGACTATGAAACCAGCGCTGGATTCATCCACATAATTTTTTTTTAAACAAAAAAAAATAACTAACTAGTAAAAAATTAAATCATTTTAGACCAAAAATTTTCACAAACCAAAAAATTCCTCGGCAACGGCGCCAAAAACTTGTTGTGAGTTTTAAATTACTCGCAAGCGCACGAGTCGTTTGCAGTATAGCGTTGTGCAAGTGCGAGGTCGAATCCACAGGGAATGACGTTGTGAAAATATATTTTTAATCTAAACTAACTTTATCTTAACCTAGTTCCGAATTGTGAATGATATTGCAAAAGAAATATAAACTAAACTAAGTTGATTTAAAAACTAATAATTAAAACACTAAGGTTTCCAAATCCACCCCACCAAAGTTAAGCATATATGTTCTAAAAATATAGCCTATCAAAACATTCCATGAATCCAAATATAAGACAAAAAACAAAGAATATCCCAACTAAACCAAAAGCATCCAATGTATCCGCTCTTAACAAATCACAAAGGAAATCCAATTTAATCGAAAAGCATTCAATGTATCCATCAGATGAAACACAAAGAATATCCAACAGACAATTTAAACTCAATCAATTATAAGATTAACTCAAATAATTGATAGAACATTTTATAGTAAAAAATTGTCAGATTTGTACAAGCAAATCTGAACTACTACGCCAAACAACGACGGAGCTTCATCTTCAACCTTAGCTGAAGAGTCTAGCCACTCATAACTATAAAACTATAATAAAAAGTGCTAAACATTTAAACTAAAACAACTGAATATAAAGAAATAAATAAACAACTTTACATGGGAGAAATTCCACTCGCTGACGGGCGGCGCTTCCCCTCGTGGTAGCAATGCCTTCGGAATCCATCAGAATACTGGCGGACGTCCACCAGTAAACACCAAAGTGGATCAGGAATTGTACACTGGATGATGAAGCCAGATGGTGTTTATATAGGGGAAGACCCGGAGCAATATGGGTTGCAGATTCGATGTGGGATACTGCCCGTGTGCGCTCGATCGCAGGTACGATCGATCGCATGTCTTGTGCGCACGATCTCATGTGTGCTCGATCGCATGTCTGCTACGATCGATCGCAGATGCACTGAACTTCAAATATTTCGATGTGGGATGTTGACCATGCGCTCGTTCGTAGGCAGGTGCGCTCAAGCGCAGGTGCGCTCGATCGCATATCTCGTGCGATCGATCGCAATGTCTGCAGAAGCTTCACATCTCTTGAAATGCTTTATTTTCTCCACAAACCTGTAAAAATACACAAAACACAAGAAAGACGTAAAATAAAGTGAAATACTACTAACTAAGAGCATAACAAATATAAGTTAAGGGTCTAAAATATGCAATATTTAAGACTCATCAGTAGGTTAGATAGAAAAAGTACAAGTGGAACATGCCAATTCTTAGGTGCAATGTTAACCTCTTGGGTTTCCAAGAAACAAAATTCTATTGCACTATCTACCGCTTAAGTGGAATATGTAGCAGCTGAAAGTTGTTGTGCCCAAGTATTATGGATGAAACAACAGCTAGAAGACTATGACATGAACCTCAAAAACATCCCAATATTTTGTGATAATACTAGTGCTATCAACCTAACCAAGAACCCTATTCAGCACTCTAAAACAAAGCACATAGAAATCAGACATCATTTCTTAAGAGACCATGCTAAAAAATGTGATATAAGATTAGAATTCATACATTCAGAAGATCAAATAGCTGACATTCTTACAAAACCTCTAAGTGAAGCTAGTTTCTGCAAAATTAGACTATCAATGGGATTGTTAGATTATGATAAACTGTATGTTTGATTGCATCTATATTTCATCATTTTGCATATTTAACATCTTGTGAAAGAGTATTAAACCTCATTTAATCACTCCCTCACTCAAGATGGCATAAATAAACAAATTTCATGCTAAGACTCAAAGACTGAAAATTTTCTTAAAGGTCTAGTTGACTGGTAACTATATCCCAGTTGACTGGTAAGTCTCTGCCTAATCTATCAGTCGACTGGTACTGCTATACCAGACGACTAGACTTTGTTTGGAGCCATTTAATACTCAATTATTAATTGATTTTTGATAAATTCTCTTTGATTTGGCATTGGATAAATCAAGTGATGAACTTGAATTTAGATTTAAGAATTACTTTTGAGCTGTTTACTTATCAAGCATGAGCTAATATATGAAACTTTCTATTATATATGCTTGAGTTTGAAAATAATGATTATCTTTGCATTAAATTGATAATCAACTACCAATAAGACTTGTTAAGTTTTATCCAATTTTATTTCTCTTAAAAGTTAAAAATAATTACTTTAGACTTTTTGAAAGGGGGAGAAAATCTGATTTATTGGTAAAAGAGAAAACCTATTGGTAAATCAAGCAATGAGTTCAAACTCTTGTCCTTTATTGATTAAGTGTAAGATACTCTAAGCATTGAAGTTATTTTGAAGATTTATAATGCTTGAAAATTGTTTTATATTCCTTGATATCTTGTAAAATGATTCTTTTCTCAAAATGTTTCATCAAAATATTTTCAATAGCATATTTTGAGGGGGAGCCCCCTTTTTTTTGAAATCCACCCTTTTTTATTATGACAAAAAGGGGGAGAAAAATAAGAATACTAGAGATCTTGTTAGACCTTATTCTTAAGATTTTTGCCACCATCAAAAAGGGGGAGATTGTTGACCCTGAATGATTTTGATAGTGACAAAAATCTTAATTAAGCATTAATGAATATTACTTAAGTAATATAGATTGTTAATAGTGCTTATACATCAAAGGAGATCAAGATTGTAGAAATTAGTGAATCAAAGTTGATAATCTCAAAAGTCAATATGCTCTCCAAAAGATCAAATTCAAGGACAATAATTTAAATGCAACTTCAAAGACAATAGGGATAAATAATAGGTTTGAATCCTAAGATACTCTTTGTAAGCATTTCAATTATTCTCCTTGAATTTGATCTTTTGGAGAGCTTATTGACTTTTGAGATCATCAACTTTGATTCACCAATTTCTACAATCTTGATCTCCTTTGATGTATCAGCACTATTAACAATCTGTATTATTTAAGTAATATTCATTAATGCTTAATTAAGATTTTTGTCACTATCAAAATCATTCAGGGTCAACAATCTCCCCCTTTTTGATGGTGACAAAAATCTTAAGATCAATTTTTAGGAGCTAATTATATTTGCATTGCATTTTATTATATAGTCTTAATTAATTGAAGATATAAAATCTCCACGTGATTTTATTAAATGCAAATAAATTATTTGGGCTCAATACTTAGCATTCTCTAATTGAACTTAAGAAGAATAAAGTTGACATAGAAAATTACTTGAGCATTTGTAATATATAATTCTTCATATATCTTGCACACACATTATACTTAAATTTGTAATATGTTTTGTCATCATCAAAATGCCTTAATCAAGAAATTGATTAGATTAATTTTGATGATAACAAAACACTTTTGAAGTGTTTAACTTGTGTGTTTAATGTTCAAGAAAGTTTGATTCAATTAGGAGATTTTTTGGAACTCAAAAATCCAAAAAGAATAAAGAGATATGAAGAAAATTGATGCTGAAAACACTGTTCATACTGAAAACATTGTTCATCCTGATAACACTGTAGCATTAAAAATGTGATTTTTAAAGAGGACCAGACGACTAGTATCTCAACCCAGTTGACTGGGAGTTCAAAAATATGACCGTTGGGACTTGGAATCTAAGATTTTATAGGCACAAACATTTCAAATTAAAGTCTAACGGCCATATTAATTCATGGCTATATAAACCCACTCAATTCAGCATTCAAGAAGAAGGAGAAGACATTCAAAAAGAGAAGAACACACACAATCAAGTCATTCATTCTTTGAAACTCAAAAAAGCTTTGAAATACTCATGTTGAGCCATTCTTCAAGTTTTACTTTAAAAGAGAAACATTATTCAGTTGTATAAGCTTTCATTTGTTGTCTCTCTACCATTTACTTTACAGCATTTATTGTAAAGGGATTACTTCTGAGAGGAAGAGGATTACTTCCGAAAGGAAGGGGATTACTTCCAAGAGGAAGGGATTGTAAGGTTTGTACAACACCGATGAAGTTGTACGACTAAATTTCTTAGTGGATTACTTCAAGGAGATTCCTTGAAGAGAGTGGACGTAGGGTTGGAACGAAACTGAATCTGAGTTTGCATTCTCTACTCCTTAAACTCTTTATTTACAACACATTACTTGTTTAATTGCTTGTTGCTTATATGTTTTTATAAACTTGTGTTTATTCTGCGAAAGTTTTTAAAAATCCAATTCACCCCCCTCTTGGGTTGAAACCTCAGTCTACAGTATGAAACGTTACTTGTCAGGATGAAGATCGTTAAAGTATTAGCCGCCGAAGCTTTAGAAACTTATAATGATTCACAGTTGGTGGTAAATCAAATGACTAGAGAATATGAGGCTAGAAGAACAAAGATCACCTGGTACCTCTAAAAGCTCGCGAGCTTGCAGTAACTTTCAAGAGGTTCTAGATAACCTAAGTTCCTCGAGCAAAAATTACAAGGGCATGAGGCTTCATCTGAAAATCGGTAGAATGCCGGTTCGACATACCTCAGATACTTGTTACCGATAACGGTACATAGTTCGACAGTGCTTGGTTCAAAGCCTTCTGTGACGAACTCCACATCGAGCACCATTTATCCTCAGTGGGTTATCCCTAAGCTAACGAACAGATTGAGGTGACTAACAAAACTCTCCTACAGAGCATCGAGAAAAGACTAGATGATGCTGACAGGCAGTGGATCAATCCCTTGCCAAATGTCCTCTGAACTTATCGAACCATCTCTCGAACCCCCACCGGAGAGATTCTTTTTTATGGTATATAGTTCATAAGCAATCATTCCCCTTGAAATTGGAGCACCTTCGTTGCGAGTATAGAGCTTCGATGAATTTGACAACGAGAAAGCACTCAAAATGAACATTGATCTAATTGAAGAAGCTTGGGATAAAGCCCAGATTAAACTCACGGCCTACCACTAGAGGGTTTCTAGATATTACAAATCCCAAGTTCGAGAAAGGACTTTCAGGTTAAATGACTTAATACTCTAAAAAAATGAAGTATCTCATCCCCAAGAAACTAGAAAGCTCATCCCAAACTGAGAAAGTCCATATCGAATCCGAAGAATTTGCTAAGCCGGCATATTCAAGCTTGAAGACTTGGATGGAAAGCCTATACCATAAACGTGGAACACCAAGAATCTCCGCAAATTCTATTAGTAGTGTGTCTCTAAACTATCCTTAGATTTTTCCCCTAATCTTATCTAGTTTTCCAAAGTTAATTATGTAATCACCACCATATTTATGAAAGAATAGAACATTCTCCAAGTTTTACTTCGAATCTTCAAATCTCCCCTACCACCTTTACCCCTCGGACTTTCTTATCAAACTTTAAAAAGGCAACAAGGCAATAAAAAATAAAAACAAAATGGGAAAAAAACTTTGTTCATTAACTTGAAAGAGTTTTTACATTCAAAAAGGCACTACCAACCTGAAAATACATAACATATCAAACAAAAATAAAAAAAAAAGGTACCAAAGCCCCACGCATCGGCCTTATCTCCTACGAAATCAACCTTTCTCTCTGAACCAGAAGGTCGAGTATGCACCTCTTCCTCCCCATCACACTAACCTACTTTCGTCAAGGTAGTAATCTCTTCCTCTGAAAACATAAGCTCGAGAAAAGATATGTCGATATCGGGAAATAGCCTTTTAGCTTTTTATCAAGCCTCCTCGAACCCGTCGAGGTAGAGTATCTCAATAGCCTTCCTTACCACTCATTTGAAGTCCTTAAACTTCTTGTAGGCTTCTATAGCTTCCTTTTCTATCTTCTCCATAGCTGCTTGAGCAGTATCCTTCTCTAACTTAACCTTTTCCAACTCTTTCGCCGTCTCTACCTTCGTCTTCACCTCATAATCTAAGTGAACCTTCAAGTCTTTTTTTTCGCTTATACTCTAGTCAAGAGAGCTTTGTAGCCTCTTGGCAAGGTCATAAGTCTAGATAAGCTTCTTTTAGCACTCAGCCAACTACTTTTCGAGGTCAAGACAGTGCAAGACACTACCCTAGTAGTAATGCTCGACTGAAAGGAAAACACCAAGTTAGAAACACTCGGAGTTAATAAATATAAAAAAAACAAAAGAAAAATGATCATACCTAAAAGGCCAAAACCTTTGCTATTGAGACCAAGCTTTCAATGGGTTTTAACCCGAGCTCCATAAGATCCCAAGGAAGAGCACCCAAGATCAGATGCTCCCGAGCCACCTTGGGACTAGATAACATGGAATCATTAACCCTTATTCCCCAGTTCAGTATTAACATAAGAGGAAGAGCCTCTAGAGAAGGAGTTAGTCTAGATGATGACAGATGAACTACTAGTTCCCTGAGCCTCAGAGCAGAAGGAGGAGAAGGTGGAGAAAGAGTAGAACCAACTATCTCGACGGGAGTAGAATAAGACTTCTAGACCTTAGAAGTAACCCTCTTCTTAGAAGACTGACTCATACCAGCTTCGACACGATGCTTCTTCTCCTTGTTAGCTTTCTTCGCCTCCCTCTAGTCCTCCTTAGTAACATCCATCTCAGAGTATACCACTAGCGAGGCTCCCCTTAGAACCTTAAGGGAAAAATCTGAGCTTCCAACTCCTCATTATCATAAAGGGTATCCATATCTATGGGCATGTCCACCATGCTTTCCACCATGTCCTGCTCTTGCCTCAAGAGGTTCAGTTTCTTATACTTCCCCCTATGGTCCATGCTCTAAGTCAACTGAACTCTTAAGCACCTATTACTCCAGCTATAGAAAAAGTTTTTTTCCATTTCTTAATGGAACTGGGTTTTTTCTTCAACAACCATTTCTTCACCTTGGAGCTGATCACTACCCAACCCCACCACTACATTGGAACCTTAAAGATATTGATGTTCATCAAACCCTCTAGCTTCGTACAAATATAAATGAATGCCATCACTAAATGTACAAAATTTGGCACGAGATGACATAAGACTATGTCAAAAATAGCTCAAAATATGACAAAGAAGGGACTAAGAGGAAATCTAAATCCCGCCTTTATATGGGGAATGTAACACACATCTCGTAAGTGTCTCCCTCTTGAAGATCATCAGATGCTTGTTCCCCTACCCCAAAATTCCTAAGTTCAAACTCTTCAGGGATCCTATATTCAAGCCTAAGGGCCTAGAGGCTCTCTTCTTCTAAAGTATCGGGCACAACATTCGCTCCGAAATCCCAGTTCGACATTTCATCCATACTCATATTCTTCAGTTTGGAAAAAACATGGTTACCCTCAAAAGAAGAAGAACCATCCTCATTTTCATAGGGCACTATAGCAAGAGACTCATCTATAATATCATCACCAATCAGGACATCATCCACCTCATTCTTCAGATTATCACTAATCCTACTCTCATAACAACTGCTACTCTCACTATTGTCACTACCACTATCACTAACCCTATCATGGTAATCATCAAAAGAATACATGGTAAAAAGAAAGAAAGACTCACCGATCAAAAAACTCTGAGAAAAACGACTCCAAAAATGTGAGGCTCCAAGTTCTCCCTCCTAAACTCTGAACGTTTTACAAACTTTGTAGACTTAAGACTCCAAGCTTTCCCTCCTAACTTCGAACTTCTATAGACTCTGAAGGTTTAAAACTCTGAGCTTCTCTCAAATGCAATAACTTTGAATACTCTCAACTCTCTCTTATAATTGCAAATGTAAGAAGTGAAGAACTAATAAAGGTTCTCATCTGCCTTATAGAAGGCTTGACAAAATAAACAAGAAGAAATAAAACCAACACAACTGTAACTGTCAATCTTTCACGTGATCAAGGACATATGCCACCATTACACTAACCAAGATAACAATTTAGTAAACTCTCAATAAATACTTCTTTAGAAGATTCTTACCTAGGCTACCAAACCTAAGTTATGATCCAGATAAATCAAGAATCAGGGCCCACTCAATAGGTCTAGAAGACAAAATAGAACGAAGAGTCCATACCTAAGTTCACTCCAATGGATAAGTCCACCGTCTTAGGAGTCAAACCGATATCTCCAAGTTTTGAGTATTTTGATCGAGCATCATCTTTTCAGAACCAATCTCTAAAGCTCCGAGTGTTTTAACTAAATATCATTCCTTCAGACTCAATCTCCAAGTTCCGAGAATTTTGATTGAGTAGCATCTCCTCGGAACCAATCTCCAAATTCTGAGTGTTTTGACTAAATGTCATTCCATCGAACTCAATCTTCAAGTTCTGAGCATTTTGATTGAGTATCATCTCCTTGGAACCAATCTCCAAATTCCAAGTGTTTTGAAATATCATCTCCTCGAACTAAAGTACTAAGTTCGGAGCATTTTGATTGAGTATTATCTCTTCGGAACCAATCTCCAAGCTCCATGTGTTTTGACTAAATGTCATTCCCTCGAACTCAATCTCCAAATTTTGAGCATTTTGATTGAGTATCATCTTCTCGGAACCAATCTCCAAGTTTCGAGCATTTTGATGAAGTATCATCTCCTCGGAACCAATCTCCAAGCTCTGATTGTTTTGACTGAATTCCATTCCCTCGGACTAAATATCCAAGTTTCGAGCATTCTGATTGAGTATCATCTCCTCGGAACTAATCTCCAAAGCTCCGAGTGTTTTAATTTAGTACCATCTCCTCAAAACCAATCTCCAAGTTCCAAGCATTTTGATTAAGTATTATCTCATCGGAACCAGTGTCCAAATTCTGAGTATTTTAACTGAATGTCATTCCCTCATACTCGATCTCCAAGTTCCAAGCATTTTGATTGAGTATTATCTCCTTGGAACCAATCTCCAAAGCTCCGAGTGTTTTGACTGATTGTCATTTCCTCGGATTCAATCTCCAAGTTTCGAGTATTTTGATTGAGTATCATCTCTTTGGAACCAATCTCCAAATTCCAAGTGTTTTAACTGAATGTGATCTTCTCGAACCAATGTACTAAGTTTCGAGCATTTTGATTGAGTATCATCTCCTTGGAACCAATCTCCAAGCTCTGAGTGTTTTGACTAAATTTTATCTCCTCATACCAAAGTACTAAGTTCTGATCATTTTGATTGAGTATCATCTCCTCAGAACCAATCTCTAAACTCCGAGTATTTTGACTGGATGTCATCTCCTCAGACCAAAGTTTCAAGTTCTGAGCATTTAGTCATCCCTTTGAAATCTATTTTTTTTATCATCTAGGCATCTTGAATTGACCTAAAATACAGACTCCATTCAACTTCCTCAAGCACATAAATGCACTTAAGGAAGTAAGGGGCATCCGATGTATAGGAAATTTACCCTCCAATAGGATCGATACATGTGGTGGATGATAAGGACGAGGAGGTTTTCATAGAATCGTGCAACCAAATGATGACATATGGCAAAGGGAATAGAAGTAATTCCATCACCAAGCCGTTATAGCTAGTTGTCCTCCCACACACCCATGCACAAGATATTCTAGGGATCACGTCCCTCTCCTCTAAAAAAAATGATTTCAATGACCCTCAAAATTGATTCCTTCACAGATGGTATATATATAAGACTCTCAAGGTACGCATAAGATATTGACTTTTTTGCAAAACAACACTGCTCTCTCTACTCTCCCTTTTTTACTCCCGTCAATCCAAAACTAACTTAGGCATCTGAGAGATCTCGAAGAATCACCCTCCTCTCTCCTTCTGATGACATTTAGATTATTGTCATCTATTTTGTGTGTTCAGATAGAGTGTCCCAGCCCTATCACCCAACGGTTGATTTTCGGCATCAACAAGATGTTTAGGGTTTCCTTTTTCCTTTTTCTATAATCTTATAATTTTGTGAGATTGGTTTTGTTAGGGATTTTTAATTTGGGATCAATCTTTGATTTTTTTTCTATTGGTCTTTGATTTCCGCTCACTATCAACAAAGGAATTGCTTCTTGGCACTCAGGTAGAATCTCTCTCTGTTCGTTTCCAATTTTGCATATACATCTCAATTCATGCACTAGTTAGGTTTGTGGTAATAATTTTACTTTCTACTTAAATTTTGAGAATAAACCTCTGTTATTTAAATTTTAAAATTGACTAAGATTAAACTAAATTTGATGATATGTAATTTAAGGATGTTCTCCTTTGTTTTATATACATTCTCGAGAAGCAAATAGAGGATTGTGAATTTTTTTGTATTTTGGTGCTCTTACATTTTCAGCTTATAGTGGTTATGGTTATTATTTTGGGTAGACCTACAAGTTTAAGTATGACAGTGTTCACGGCCACTAGAAACACCACAAGGTCAAGGTAAAAGATTCCAAGACCCTTCTCTTTGGTGACATGGCCTTCACTGTTCACTAATAAGGATAAGGCTGCTGCCCACTTGAAGGTTTGTGATAATTTGATATTATCCTATTAATTATATGATCTATTTTTTTAAATCGTATTGTTGATATCAATTTCATTAACTAGGGTTAGGGTAGTGAGTGATTTTTACTTGGATGGTTGGGTTAGATAGATTTTATTGCCTTAGTACTTTGTTTTGGTTAGATAATTTTCTCAAATGCTAGCTGCACTACCAACTATCTTGCTCCATTGGCTAATGTCACAACTCTTTTATATTTAATTCACACAGAAGCATTGAGTTGTATATCTGGTCAATAACTTGCATTTTAATCTCATGCTTCTTGGTTATATATATATATTAATAGGTTATCGATGACAAATTTGGTATTGTTGAGGGTCTTATGACCGCTGTTCATTCTATAACTGGCAAGTATTCAACCACTCAAAAGACTGTTGATGGTCCATCAATGAAGTACTGGAGAGGTGGTAGAGCAGTTTCTTTCAACATCATCCCCAGCAATACTGGAGGTGCTAAGGTATCAAATCTTTTTGCCTCAGTTTACAAGTACTCATGCTAGATGTAAGATAATTTGTTTGTACCTGTGGTATCATAGTTGTTTGTTTCTTCTGTTACAACAACCATCAACCCCTTCATTATAATATCCATCCCAATTGCTTCTATGGTATTAAGATTAATGACTAATATGACTACTATTGCTTCAATTGTCCAGGTTGTTTGCAAAGTGATGCAGGAGGATCCGAGTCAGATGATGCTGAGTTGTCAGATGGCAAGTGGGCTACCTAGGCCAGTTTACATCGTTTAGCGGGCCACAGGCTTGGATTGGGCCCCAAAGACCCTAGCCTGATTGGAAACGGGCTTCCAGGCAAAATGCAGTATTATATACTGAGCATTGTCATTTTTAAGTCAAAAAACGATGTTTAGACCTTCAAATTGGCAGTTTTTAGTTTTTAGGAAACTTTTTATTTTATTTAATTTAAATTTGGCATTAATTTAATTTTCTTATTTTAGCTTCGACCTTATAAATAAGGTCTTAGGGTTTCGTAATCATTATTATTGTATTTTTGGAATAAATTAAAATAAAGCATCAGAGTAGTTTCTCTGTATTGTTTTAGGGTTTTTCTTATGTTACTCCCTGTGAACTATCTGTTCGACTAGCCTGCAGAATAATCGTTATTCTGCCAGGCATCAGTTGGTATCAGAGCTTCAGCATCTTCCTGGGGTGAGATTTCATCAGTTTCCATGGCTGGTGATCGTGGTCGTGGTCGTCGCGGGCAGGTTCCGAACGAGGAAGCCACACGCCGTGATCGTAACATTTAGGATGTGATGATTGAAGATTTACAGAAGTAGGTTGCAAAGTTAACCCAGCGTCTAACGGCGCAGAGTTTCGGTGATCGTGAGATGAAAGATCACGATTCCGATTCCAGTTTCGAAAACCTGTATTACAATCCTGCTCGATTCGGGGAACGCCGTGGTCGGGATGATCATTATGGAGATCTCGGTTTCATAGTGGATTCGCTGCTATTAGCAGAGTTTTCTGACCTGATACCAGAGGATCTTCCTCCTGGGTTGCTGCCTGATGTCTTTAATGTGAATCACTTGAGTCCTTGTTTTGGGGATTCCGATGTGGCTATTGTGAACTCGAGGACGAGTTCTTTCCAACCCGGGGTGACTGATGCAGGAGGATCCGAGTCAGATGATGCTGAGTTGTCCGATGGCAAGTGGGCTACCTAGACCGGTTTACATCGTTTAGCGGGCTATAGGCTCGGATTGGGCCTCAAAGACCCTAGTCTGATTGGAAATGAGCTTCCGGGCAAAATTCAGTATTATAACTGAGCATTGTTGTTTTTAAGTCAAAAAACGACGTTTAGACCTTCAAATTGGCAGTTTTTAGTTTTTAGGAAACTTTTTGTCTTATTTAATTTAAATTCGACCTTATTTTAATTTTCTTATTTTAGCTTCGACCTTATAAATAAGGTCTTAGGGTTTCGTAATCATTATTATTGTATTTTTGGAATAAATTAAAATAAAGTATCAGAGTAGTTTCGTGTTCCTGGTTGACCTCGCTGTGAGACTTGAGAAGAATTCCTTAGTTGTATATATGAGTGGATGGAGAGAAGTGAAGCATATCCAATTTGTGGCAAGGTACATTATATATTTCTTTCGAATGCCATTGTGGATTTTTTCCCTCTTAAATAAAGTTTTAATCTTTCTAAGATGTACTTAGCCAAAATTATAGTTGCATTTAGAAATTTAAATATTCTCTATATTGTTCATCTAACAAGGGCAGTGAAAACATGAGTTGTTTATCAGAGAGTTCTGTTTGCATTTTCATCGAGTTTGAGTTCCATTGCCCAACTCTCTACACTTCGCTTGTGTTTTGATTATTTTCACTTCTTTTGTTGGCATACTTTAATGAATTTGCTCTTCTTTGGTTTGATATTGTAGGTGATGTTATTTGAGGAAACATTTTGACTTTCAAGAAAAATTGAAGTTGAGCAGAGGCAGAACAATTGGTGTATAGGGATAAGGAAATACTCCGAAGGTTTATGTTATACACTTCTAAATCTTCCAATAGATTATGGGAAATGGAATGCAAGTGTTACAAATTTATTCTTTGCAGTTTTGTGATGCTAGTGGCATACGGTCACCCGTTTCATTTGGCGGTTTTGGGAGCTTTACTAGGCACCTTGGGAGATGGTTAACCGGTATATTCTCTATGTACTACTACTACCACTGCTGATGCTGTCCTTGTTATGTTCGTTTTCTAATTCACATAGCAAATGGCTTATTTAATCGTTGTGACACAAGTATTTTTTGTGGTGTTTCTTAAGAGTCAAGACATATATGTACTTTTCAGGACCTTGATTTAGTCTAGTTTAGCTCCATATTTTATTTATTTACTTATTTAGTCTAGGTAGCCTTCCATGTAATGTTGATTTGGTGGTTAGACTTTATCGGCCTTTCTTTGTTTGCTTTATTTGTTAGTTTATCTTTAGATTATTTGCCCCTGTTTTCTTGTCTTGCTTCAGAATTTTCATAAATCAGAAGTTCAAATGGTAGGAATTTTTTATATTGTTGTTTATAAATATGTTATAGGTTTCATGTACCTCCAATGGACATCAAGTTGATGAAGATTCCGACAACATGGCACCGCAAGTTTGGAATGTGATTTAATTGAATGCATTTTGGTTTTTTCAAACTTATGTATGTGATCTATTTGGATTGAATTTAGTGGTTATTATATTTGGATACTTATGTCCAATGTTCTACTTAGCTGGATTTGGAGATTTCTATGGATGTTGATGATGATTTTTATGTACTTTTAATTTTAATGTAGAGTGAGCTTTTTAAATGTGTTTATTGATGATTCTTTTGATGCCATGTCAAATTTTTTTTATAGACACGGAATTTTGTAACAGGTTTATAAGAATTATTATTCAGGAAGGTTGCAAAAAAATCAAATTGAGAAATACAAATGAAAGCAAAAAGAAAATCACTGATTTATGGGCGTTTTAAAGTGCTACTAAATAAAATTTGTAGGCGCTTTTGAGTGTCAAGGTTGAGACTTGCTAGTTTAGACTAAGTTTTACCGAAGCTTTAAACCACCGGTATCTGACATTTTTTTACGCTCTTAACCGTCAGCATGTTACCTCGGCACTTTCAATTGTCGGTAATTGATATTTTCCCACTCTTTTAACTGCCAATATCTGAGATTTGCCTGTACTTTTAACCACTGGGATTTAGAAACTATCGGCACTTTTAAGTGTCATCAAAATTCTTATCGACGCTTGACAAAAGTGTCGAGATTTAGCTCTCGACATGGGCATAAGCGACGCGATTTCCGACGCTTTACTTAATACCAACAACTTTTTTATCAGTGCTTTAAAACACCGTCAAATGCAAAAAAGAGTGAGTGGAACCCAAATTTGCTGTAGTGGGGTAAAGGTAAAACTTGCTTAAAAATATAGTGAAGATCCGAAATTAATGTTAAACTTGACAGTCATTTCAATTTAGAATAGGCCTTACCATATGAAGGGGGGAAGATTAAGCTTTTATCAACTATATCACTGGAAAATTAGTGTCACAAACTAAAATCAATTTTCCATGATATTAAATAATGATGTGACCAACTACTACATATAGAGGAAAAATTTTATGTAATGCACCTCCAAGATGGAGTATCAAGCAGTTGAAAAAAGAATTAAATAAAAAAAAGCAAATCCATCCAACTGAAAGTCTATGTCAATTACACACATAATATATAAAACTATTAATTTAATATATGTGAAAACTAACTCTAATATCACATGTTAATAATAATCTAATGATCTATTACATGCATTAGATCACTAATTTAATCAATTGAATATCACATACCTAATGTTTACGACATACTATTATTCCAGTAACACTATTATGATCTCAACACACCAACACTTGCAAGATCGTCTCGCTAGAGTTTTTCCTTTTCTTACTCTATATGTTTTGTATGACAGCTTTATAATGAAAAAACTCACCAAGTTGAGAGAGAAGAGGGAATATAGCTCATATTTATAATAAACTTAATATGCCCTATCATAGCGCATTAGGTTTGTCAAGCTAACACCATTGTCCAACCACATCTAACTCCATTAGGTGTATATGGCTCTCCCACGAGATCAAGTGGATGTCAGGCCCACAAAGTGCATATCAAGAACTTAGCCTAGTCTGTTTTATAAATATAAAGTTTTTCAATCTAATAAAAGTCAATCAGTAATATTATAACATTTTATATATTCTAACATTGTTATGCCATGATATATGATGGATGTGTATAAGCATTTCACTTGTTTTTATATTCGATATATTTTTTTTCTCTTTTGCTCCAAATGATCATTGATGTTATCTTGTTTTTGCTGATTATTTTTCCCTTATAAAGAGCCTCTTTTTATTTGTTCTAATTAAGATAACAAAAATTTAATTATATTATTCGATTTATAAGCTTAATGAAGGCTAGCCCAAGTTTGTTAGGTGTTGATTCCTTCCAAAGCGAGGCAAACCTCACAACCATGCTTACAATCTATGATCTTTGTTTTGCAAGAAATTTAATTATGTGGTTTAGATTTGTGACCAATGTTTTGATATGTCATATATTTTTTGTTGGATTTGTTTCAATATTTTTAATGGATGCATATTGGTTTATTGTCTACTGAAAATTATTTTGATTATATTGACGTGGATAAATGCCATGCCTTTGTGGGTCTTTATTAACCTTTTATTTACACTAACACTGAGTAAGTGATTTATTGTATTTTTTACTATCTTCATATTAGTGGATCTTAATTATTAGAGGAATTTTTAAATTTTGTACATTGATGTTGTTATTCTATGTCTTTTTTTGAAAGTTGCATGGTTCAATTGTTTCCTCTAAAGCAAAAGGTGGAGGATGTTTGGGTAACAGTTTTTTGTTTTCAGTTTTCAAAATCTGTTTTCGAAAATGAAAACTGAAATCGGTTTTCTGATGTTTTCGAAAGAAAACATGTTTGGATAACTATAAGTCGAAAACTATTTCCAAAACAGAAAATAATGAAATGTTATTTGGATAATCTTATTTTGAAAACTATTTTAATACACCTTATAATTATTTTTAATTTTGAGTTTAAATTTAAAATCTATGTTATTTTTATTTCTTATATTTAGTAAATATTTAAAAATAATTAGTATTATTTTATTTTTAAAATTTTAATATTTTTGATATACCGTAGAGGAAGAATGAATCAGAAAAGTGAACATTGATTTTATGGCTATTTTTTGAAAATTATGTCAGAAAACACCAATTTGAAGTTTTCAAAAAACAGTTTTTGAAAACTGGTTTTTCGAAAACTATTTTAAAAAATTACTTGTGAAAACTATTTTCCAAACATAAAAAATAATTTTTGAAAACTGTTTTCAAAAACTATTTGCAAACATAATAGATTTCAATTATGAGATATATTATTTGGTTTCCCTTTCAATGGTTCTATTAATTGTTTGGTATTGAAATATGAACTGTAGAATGGACGTGCAGGTTGACTCTCATAAAAATGTGATTTTAATGATGTAATATTCTTCTTCGATAATCTCCTTTTTGGCTGTACAAACATTTAAGGTCTAAATGCCTTATAATCATTTGTTCAATGTTGAATTGAATCTTTCATGACAAATCGTTACATTTTTCCTTTTTTTCTTACAATGTTTTTTAATTAAGTAGTAATTCTCACTTTGTCTGAATTGTCCCATCGCTTTTTATCAATGCTGTCTTTTTTAATCATGTTGAAGAGGATTCGGAAGAAGAAAAGGGCGGGACTGCTGCTGTTTGCAGTGCCTTTCTACTAGTGTCAGGTTGCTGTTCTGGTAGCGGAAATGGAATAACAATATATTCTAGAAGTTGTACAAAGGATTCAGAAGAAGACAGGAGGAGGTGTTGGGGAAAATATCACCATTAACAATTAATTGAGTATTACATTTTTAATTTAAGATCACAAATTTAATGTAAAAATAAAAACGATATGTACCAAATAAAATAATAAACTAATAACATATGAATTTACAAAAAAAACCTTACGGTGTTGAGGAAAAAAAATCATGAGACAAAAATAATTTTACTATATAAATATTAATTACAAAGTTTATGTTTAAACTTAAAACCCACAACAATTTGATAATAATATAAAATTATCTCTCTAAAAATAAATATTATTGTACTAGCAACCATTGAATATGAAAAAACATTGGGCTTCATCAAAATCAAACACAATAAAAACTGAAATATCTCAAAAAAAAAACTTAATTCTTTAAAATAAAATAATCTAAATAACATCCTAAAAAAAATTTCAAATTATTGTACCCAATCTCACCTTTAACAATCTCGTCAAGGAAAGAAAACAATTGACTTTTGCAAATTTACGGTTGCAAATAAGCTGTCTTATTTTTTCTCTCTCTCACGCTTAACGCCGTATATTTTATTAGTATATTTGTGCACAAACTACACTCCCACACATATATATATATATATATATATATATATATATATATATATATATAACGTTTCGGTTTACGTATCCCATTTGTATCAGGACTTACTCCTCGTTGTTGTACTGCAGACACTGTGACTGCCAGAGAGTAGAACTCTCCTTTGTACTTCGTTGTTTTTGCCCTACATTAACACAAATACTCACCAGCTGCCACACCTTACCTTAGATTTTGTAACAAGACCATTTTATTGTAGGCCACCAAACTAATAAATATGGTTTTGCCTTTCCTTTTTTCTTTTTCTTTGTTCATGGGGTGGATCACAAGCCTAACAATATTCCCTTTCAGCCAATGAGAGAGAGAATTACCACGCGACTCACTTTGACTTCATTCCGATCATTGCTAAGTAAAACTCAAGTTTTTCTTTGGGAACAATCGTTGTCATCATGTTAGCGACATTTTTATGTGTGAATCTTTTCCAGCTTTAGTAATTGTTTTTCAATCACCTCATGAATCCAATAATATCTCACCTCAAAGTGTTTCGTATACGAATGATACATGGTATTTTTGCTCAAATCTATAGTACTCTGACTGTCACAAAAAACCACATACTCTTGTTGCTTCAAACCCAATTCTTCAAGAATTCTCATAATCCAAATCATCTTTTTCTTTGCTTTGTTCATTGTAATGTATTTAGCCTCAAAAGTTGACAAAGCAACACACTTTTTTCGTCTTAACTACCCTGAAACAACTCCCCCTGCGAAAGTAAACAAAAACCTCGATGTAGACTTTCTAGCTTCAAGATCACCTGCCATATCTGAATCTGTATAAGCCTCAAGAACTCGTTTTGAACTCCCAAAACTCAAAAACAACTTTGATGTACCTTCGAGATATCTCAAGATCCACTTTACCACTTCCTAGTGACTTTTATTCGGATTAGACAAAAACCTCCTAACCACAGCAACATGAGCAATGTCTGGTCGCGTGCAAACCATAGCATACATTAAGCTACTGGCGGCATAGGAGTAATGAATTGTTGACATTTCTTCCTTTTCTTCTTTTGTTGATGGACATAATTTCTTGTTCAACTTAAAATGGTTGGCAAGAAGAGTACTGACTGATTTTGAATGCTTCATGTTGAACTTTTCAAGCACTTGCTCAATATACCTTTCTTGTGATAACCACAACTTTTTGGCTTTCCTAACATGAACAATTGTGCATTCCCAAAATCTATCTTGCTGGTCCCAAGTCCTTCATGTCAAAGGACTTAAACAATTCATCTTTCAACTTTCCAATCATCTTATCATTTTGTCCCATAATTAACATATCATTATCATACAACAGAAGGATAATAAAGTTACAATTAGGGAATTTCTTAACATATACACACGGATCTGCAGCTGTCCTTTAGTAACTATGATCCACCATGAATGAATCAAACTTCTTGTACCACTGTCTTGGAGCTTGTTTTAATCCATACAAACTCTTCTTCAACTTGCAAACCATGTTCTCTTTCCCTTTCACTTCAAAACCTTTTAGTTGAACCATATAAATCTCATCATGCAAATAACCATGAAGAAACATTATCTTCACATCTAATTGCTTAAGCTAAAGATTCAAACTAGCTGCCAAACCAAGTACAAATCAGATAGAACTCATCTTTATCACTAAGGAGAAAATTTCATTGAAGTTTATTACTTTCTTCTGACCGAAACCTTTCACCACTAGTCAAGCCTTGAACTTCACTAGCTTTTCACCATCTTTCTTTATCTTGAACACTCACTTGTTCCTCAGTGCTTTTTTGCCTCTGGGAAGATCAACCAATTCATAAGTATTGTCTTTTTCCAAAGAGCCCATCTCTTTTCTTATTGCTTTCATCTAGTAATCTTTTTTTGCATGTGACTGCACTTATTAGAAGCTCTTTGGGTACCCCCCATCTATAAGTAAGACATACTCAGAACTAAGGTACTGTAGACTGAGGTTTCAACTCAAGAGGGGGGGTGAATTGGGTTTTAAAAACTTTTTGCGGATTAAACCCAAGTTCATAAAACAGATAACACAACAAGCATATAAACAAGTAGTATATGCTGTAAATAAAGAGTTTAAGGGATAGAGGATGTAAACACAATTTATAGCGGTTCGGCAATATCAGAATCGTTCCGACCTTGCGTCCACTCTTTTCAAGGAACCTCGTTGAAGTACTCCATTAAGAAACTTAGTCGTGCAACTTCACGGGTGTTGCACAAACCTTACAATCACTTCCTCTCAGAAGCAATCCCGTTCTTCTCGAAAGCAATCCCCTTCCTCTTGGAAGTAATCCCCTTCCTCTCGGAAGTAATCCCCTTTACAATAAGTGCTGTAAAGTAAATGGTAAAGAGACAACTATGGAAGCTTATACAACTGAATAATATCTCTCTTTCTAAGTAAAGCTTGAAGAATGGCTCAATATGAATGTTTCAAAGCTTTTTGAGTATCAATGAGTACAAACTTGTTTTAATGTGTCAAGCTCTATTTGAAATGCTCAGTAGTGTGGCTTTAAATAGCCTTGATGAAATATTTTCGTTCTGAATTAATTTGGTACGCTTTTGAACATCAAATGTACATGTTTGGCGCTATAATGGTCATATTTTTCGAATTACCAGTCGACTGGGTCTTAATACCAATCGACTGGGTCCACTTTAAAAATCTCATTTTTAAGGCTATTGAAGGTACCAGTCGACTGGGTAGTTCTTACCAGTCGACTGGAAGCTTTCTGCCCAGATTACCAGTCGACTGGGTAGTTCTTACCAGTAGACTAGAAAGACTCTGACCAAAACACCAATCGACTAGTATGAAACATCCAGTCGACTGGGAACACACTGACCTTTATACCAGAAGACTAGTATAAGTACCCAGTCGACTGGGTTGCTTTAACAACCCAGTTTTCATGTGTTGAATAGATTTTAACTTTAAAAGCATTTGTTTAAAAAGTTATGTTAAAATAGTTTTTCAAAACGAGCCATTGGACAAGCTAATTACCTGAACAAGTGAGACTCACAACTTGATTTAATACCATAGACCTATTCTAGTTCTTCTGTCTTCACTTGATGTTTGATTCGGGTTGAGTTCTTGCACCTTGATCCTTAGTTGAATGTTCTTATTGCTTAATACACTTAGATAGCATCGTTAGTATAATAAGAGTTGTGTTTTGTCATCATTAAAATACAGGTGAGGGTCAACAATCTCCCCTTTTTTGATGATGACAAAATTAATAAGAGAAAACAATTATAAAAGACTAAGTGTAAGGTTTTTGCGAAAAATAGGGCAGTGTTTCCTCTGTTTTACGAGTAAAACCACACTGTAAACAAGTAAACACAGTTTATATATGCAACTCAACCAATCAAAATCCAACTCAACCAAACAACAAATCATATACCATATTCTTTGGAGCAGTGCTCCCCCTAAATCTATGCACTGGTTTCTGTTTACTTGTTTTTCTCGTTTTCTCATATTTTCTCCCCTGTTTTGACAACAGCAACAAAAGGGGCTAGAAACTAAAAAAACAAGCTACTTAGTTACCATAGTCATCTAGAGTATGCTTAAATAAAACTCGTATGCAAAAATTTGGCTTCATTCGGAGTTAGGAAGCCTTCCCGAGAAAACCCGAAAGTTTTCATACAAGCAGAAATAGTTTTAAGGCATAAATCCGAATATAAGCAGTTATAAAATATGCAAGCACATCACAAATAAGTAAAATAGGTGAATGAAACATGTCTAATCATGAAGCATCATCATATATATAAAGAGTCTATACACGAACGGGCTTCGTAGAGCCATATATAAGTAAGAAATACAATAAAGTATGTCTATGCTAAGAACTAGAACTGAAAGTACTAAGTATATCAAAGAAAAACAGAAAAGAGACTCAATGATCGGGAGAGTCCAAGCCATCACAAATAAGATCCTAAATCTCGGCTAAGAAACTCTCTGTGCGCTCTCGATGCAGCTCGGAATCATCCCGGAGGTGTTCGATAGAGGAGTTTAACGTCTGGAATCTGGACTGCATGGTCAGCTGGAGGCCCGTGATAGCCTGTAGTAAATTGTCATACCTAGCCTGACCAGTACTCGAGTCACCCATAGGAGGTGCTCGGGTGTCTGTATCCATGTCAGCAGTAGCAGTAGCAGCAGCAGCATCCTCGTCCTCATCATCACTGCTCTCATCCTCCCGAATTCGTATGTGTTTCCCAGCCTTCGAATAGATGAAGCCATCACGGACCGTATCTTCTTCAGCAAGGAGACATTGATGATATCCTTTGACCCAATATCCTGAGCTTTAAAGGCAGGGAGAGGCACCCGGAAGTGCTGGAGTATGAGCGTGATGAGCATCCCGTAGGGAAAACACCCAGAGTCGCTCACTTCGCCATTAATCATGTTGATGAGCAGCAGGGGGTATATATTGAAGTGGTGCCCAGTTTTAAGGCACCAAATCAATACTGTATCTATCTTAGATAGATACCCCCGACTCCCTAGTCTCAGGTGGATGGTCCAACTCACTATGAGATTGAACAATTTCGAATCTAAGGGCATATCACTACATGAGTGAAATGTAGTGGGTCTGTACACATAGTTAGGGTCGCCCTTGACTATCTGACAAGCCTCTTCAACATCAAAATTGTCTAGCCATCCATCCAGGTTCCATTGGATCCTTCTCATAGGGATCCTCAAGATGCTCACTAGGAGGTCAGTGTTGACCTCAAACTCCACACCCATGACACTAGTTCTGAATCTTAGAGCCAGTGGACTGGGTTTCACCAAGTTCGCATAGAACTGGTGAATCAGTCGCGGGTAATACTTTTCATGCACTCTAACCAGTGGGGTCAGGTGTATTGCCTCGAAGACTAGCAAGATATCGAAGTTACCATGACAAATAAAGTCGAAATTGTCAACTCTACCCGTCATGATCTTCTTGTGGCAGATTATAGAGTTATACCTCGCTTTTGCCGCAGGGTTGGAAAACAGAGACTCATCAAGCTCTGTTCTGGGCTTCTTGCTTGATGAGCCGGCCACGCCCTTCCCCCGTGACTCCGGATATGTAGGTTTGGTGGACCTTGGCCTTGTAGGTGCATTTGGTCCCCTAGTAGTGTATTTTACTCGGATTCGATTTGACATTTTTGGGAAAAATGGGTTTTTGGGTAAAATGAGTTTTTGGTAGAAATGAGAGATTTCAACCGTAGAAAGTTGAAAATAACGTTCTGGATGAGTAGATCTTTGTGTTTAGGTGTTGTTTTGATGGTTTTTAGATCAAAATGATGAGATTTTGTAGAGAGAAAAAGCTAGGTTTTTGAAAATGGCGTAAAAATCCGGAAAAAATGAAGAGCCTATTTATAGAATCGCGATACCAGTCGACTAGGGTTAGGATACCAGTCGACTAGGTCCTTTTGCAAAGATGAATATTTTAGATATCAGTCGACTGGGTCAGGGTACCAATCGACTGGAAGAATAGACAGAGAGATGCTAGTTGACTGGGTAGTTCTTACCAGTCGACTGGGGTGATAACTGAATTTCAAAATTTTGGCTCCAAACAAGGTTTAGTTGAACTAGTTGACTGGTATTGACTTACCAGTCGACTGGGATAGACTTACCAGTCGACTGGACTCTTTGAGAAAATTTTCAGTTTTGAGTCTTAGCACGAAATTTGTTTATCTATGCCATCTTGTGTGAGAGAAATATTAAACAAGGATTAATGCATATTCATTACATGTCAAATATGCATAATGATGAAGCAAATATGCATAATGATGAAGCAATTAGACATTCAGTTTATCATAGTCCAACAATCCCACTAATAGTCTAATTTTACAGAAGCTAGTTTCACTTAGAGGTTTTGTAAGAATGTCAGCTATTTGATCTTCTGATGGTATGAATTATAGTCTTATATCACCTTTTTTAGCATGGTCTCTTAAGAAATGATGTCTAATTTCTATTTGTTTAGTTCTAGAGTGCTGAATAGGGTTCTTGGTTAGGTTGATAGCACTAGTATTATCACAATGAATTGGGATACTTTTAAAGATCATGCCATAGTTTTCTAGTTGTTGTTTCATCCATAATACTTGAGCACAACAACTTCCAACTGCTACATATTCCGCCTCTGCGGTTGATAGTGCAACGGAATTTTGTTTCTTGGAAAACCAAGACGTTAACATTGCACTTAAGAATTGGCATGTTCCACTTGTGCTATTTCTATCTAACCTACACCCAGCAAAATCATCATCTGAATATCCTACAAGCTCAAAATATGAATCTCTAGAGTACGATAATCCTATGGTTTGAGTTCCTTGTAGATATCTAAGGATTCTTTTTACTACAAGTACATGTGATTCCTTAGGATTAGCCTGAAATCTAGCACACATGCATACACTGAACATTATATCAGGTCTACTTGCAGTCAAATAAAGTAATGCTCCTATCATGCTTCTATAATTTTTAGTGTCTACACACTTACCTCCTTCATCAAGGTCAAGTTTTGTAGTTGTGCTCATAGGAGTTCCAAGTGGCTTTGAGCTTTCCATTCCGAACATCTTTAGTAGGTCCTTAGTGTACTTTGATTGATTGATGAAGATACCTCCTTTTAGTTGTTTGATTTGAAGTCCAAGAAAGTAGGTAAGTTCTCCCATCATACTCATTTCAATCTCACCTTGCATGCATTTTGCAAACTCTTGACACATAGATTCATTAGTAGCACCAAATATTATATCATCAACATATATTTGAACTAGCAAAGTTTCATTTTTGTGAGTTTTTGTAAATAAGGTTGTGTCTATCTTACCTCTTACAAAGTTATTGCCAATTAAAAATTTACTTAGTCTTTTATATCATGCCCTTGGAGCTTGCTTCAACCCATATAGGGCTTTAGAAAGCTTGTAGACATGATTTGGAAGACTAGGATTCTCAAATCCAAGAGGTTTCTCAACATAAACCTCTTCTTCTATAAAACCATTTAAAAAAACATTTTTTACATCAATTTGAAATAACTTGAACTTATTAAAGCATGCAAAGGCTAATACCATTCGAATAGCTTCTAATCTAGCTACGGGAGCATAGGTTTCATCAAAGTCTATTCATTCTTCTTAATTATATCCCTTAGCAACTAGTCTAGCCTTGTTTCTAGTTACTATTCCATTTTCATCCATCTTATTTCTAAATACCCATTTAGTTCCAATTATTGTATGATTCTTAGGTCTAGGAACTAGATTCCATACATTATTCCTTTCAAATTGATTTATTTCTTCTTGCATTGCAGTTATCCAATCATTATCATTCTCAGCTTCATTAAATATGTTAGGTTCTATTTGAGACAAATAGGCTACATAATTGCAAATATTTCTAATAGATGAACGAGTTCTTACCCCTTATGAAGGATCACCAATCACTTGATCAATCAGGTGATAATTTACATACCTCCAATCTTTGGGAAGACTATCCTCTTGTCGGCTTGCAAATGGTTGGTCTACTTTGAGAGTTTCCATCTCACCATTTGTTTGAGGTGGACTCTCCTTTGGGTCAACAATGGGAGTAGGAGTTTCTATTCTTAGAATAAAATATGCATCATCATTAAAAGAAACTTCTCTACTACTAATTGGGTTAGTTTCATCAAGAGTTACATGTACAGATTCTTCTACCACTATAGTTCTCTTGTTGAAAACTCTATAAGCCTTACTAGAGATTGAGATATCCTAAAAATATTCCTTCATCAGTCTTAGAATCAAATTTACTCAAGTTAGTTTTATTGTTATTTAGTATGAAGTATTTACAACCAAAGGTACGAAAATAAGAGATATTAGGCTTTCTAACTTTCCATAATTCATATGGAGTTTTGTCAAGCATACGCCTAATTAAAATTCTATTTAAGATATAGCAAGAGATGTTTACCGTTTCAGCCCAAAAGTATTTTGGTAAATTATTTTCACAAAGCATTATTCTTGAAAATTCTTCTAGAACTCTATTTTTCCTCTCAACAACTCCATTTTGTTGAGGAGTTCTAGGGGCTGAAAGTTGTGATCAATTCTATTTTCATCACAAAATTTTGAAAAACTTTGGTTTTCAAATTCTTTTTCATGATCACTTCTAATGCTTGAAATACAAATTCCTTTTTCATTTTGAACCTTTTTGCAAAAGTTTTCAAATCCTTTGAAAGCTTCATCCTTGTAAGCAATAAAAATAACAAAGGTATATCTTGAATAGTCATCAACAATAACAAGAGCATATTGATGGCCACCTAGACTAATGGTATTGGACCAAATAAGTCCATATGAAAAAGTTTCGAAGGTCTAGTAGTTGAGGCTACATTCTTTGATTTAAAAGAAATCCTAGTTTGTTTTCCCATTTGACATGCATCACATACTTTGTCTTTTTCAAAATTGATTTTGGGAAGTCCAATGACTAAATCTTTTCTTGAAATGATTTTCAGCAAGTTCATATTCACATGACCAAGCCTTCTATGTCATAGCCATGGATTTTCACTAAATGCAGGAAAACATTTTTCATTTTCAGAATGCAAGGATTTTAAGTAAGCTATATAGACATTTTCATGTCTATGGCCAACAAATTTAATCTTGTTACTCTTGATGTCTATAACTAGACAATGAGAGGTCTCAAATGTGACTTTGTTGCCTTTGTCACAAAGTTGACTAACACTTAGTAAATTTGGCTTAAGGCCTTGTACTAGCAATACATTATCTATGGTTGAGAAATCATTACAAACTTTTTCATGCCCGATGATCTTTATTTTTGTGCTGTCTCCAATGGTGACAAGTCCACCATCTCTTAGAGTAAGCTCATTGAATACACTTTTATCACCGATCATGTGTTTTGAGCATCCACTATCAAGGTACCAACAGTTACCCTTTTCCTTGGTGTGGAGACATATCTACATCACAAAAGGATACACAATGACATTTTTAGGTACCCAAAATTTCTTGGGTCCTTTAGGGTTAGTCCTTGAAAATATGGTTCCTTTTTGGACCCATACTTTCTTAACAGTATATGTTGATCTATAGATATGTTGATGATGCACATCCTAGGATAATAGTTATTGAAATTTCTAGGATTTCTTAGTTTTGCATGCCTATAATGCTTGGGATATAAGTTCCTAGGATACATGTTTCTATTATAAGCAGTGTGAATATACATGTCATTTCCAGAAAATGTATGATTATGATTCCTAGGATACATGCTTGCGTTATTATGAGTATGCATATTATTTCTAGAATAATTATGATAGTAATTCTTAGGATATGCTTGTGCAGTGTACAAGTCTTGGGTATACAAGTTGTTCCTAGGATGCACATGATGATTATTCCTAACATGTGCATAAGCATTCATTGAATGAGCATACATGTAAGCATGAGTATTTCTAGGATTCTTCAATCTTGTATTAGCATTAGAATTAGTATTTCTAGACATGTTATCATTCAATGGGGGTGTGATTTTAACCTTAGAAGTAGAGGCTTCATTCACACATGAAGCTTTCATGAATAAGCTCTCTTTTGATTTTTGCTTGCCTAATGGAGAGTATACTAAACCAGATTTTCCTCCACTTAATCTTTGGAAAGAAAGCACTTCATCAAGCTTGTCTTTACCAAGCATGAGTCTAGATATAGTACCATTCAATTCTAATATCTTATTCTTTAAATTTTCATTTTCATCTTTGAGGAAGTCTTGAGAAGCATCATACAGCAATGAAGATAATTTTTCTTTCTCTTCTCTTAGACTTATCATCTCCTTAGAAATGGTTGACACCTCTTTCTTAAGAGTAGAGTTTCTAGAATCGAATTTCTTCAATTTATCATACATTTCATTTATAACTTCTAACAATTCTTCACTACTGCTCACAATGTTATTTTTAGAAGAGGGAGAAGATAATACCTCATTTTCATCATCAATTACCATAAGGCATAGGTTGGCAATTTCCTCATATCCGACTTCTTTATCCGAGGATTCTTCTTCTTCTTCGTCATCACTCTAAGTGGTTGCAATCATAGCCTTCTTCTTGAAGCTCTTGTATGGCTTGCTCGTTGCCATACAATTGGCCTTGATATGACCAGGCTTCTTGCATCCATAGCACACAAGTGGTTCCCTTTTTGAAATGGGATCCTTGGTGTATGGTTTCTTGCTTTTCATTAAGAATCTATGAAATCGTTTGGTGATTAAGGCCATTTCACCATCTTCTTCGCTGTTCTCCTCCTCTTCTTCTGATTCTTCTTCTTTGTTGCCTGTGGAGGCTTTGAGAGCAATCACATTTTTCTTCTTCTCATCATCATTGACAATGGGATTCATTTCTTCCATTTCATATGTCAACAATGACCCAAAGAGTGTCTCAGCATCAAGTTTGTCAAGATCTTTGGCTTCCTGAATAGTCGTCTTCTTTGCTTTCCATGCGGATGGAAAAGACCTTAATATTTTTCTTGTCAATTCAAATTCCTCGATGTTCCTACCAAGAAGCTTTAAACCATTAACAATAGTTGTGAAACGTTAGTGCATTTGAGAAATTGTTTTATTAGGAGACATTCTAAAAGATTCATATTCAGATACTAGCATATAGATTTTTGATTTTTTAACCTCACTAGTTCCTTCATATATCACTTGCAATTTATCCCATATTTCCTTAGCTGAAACACATGCAGAGATTTTATTGTATTCAGATATATCTAAAGCACAATGTAAAATACTTGTTTCTCTACTATTGAAAGACATCATTCTACAATCCTCCTCATTGTACTCAGTTTTGAGTTTAGGAATTATATGAATGGTATCTTCAATAGTGATTTCCTTTGATGGAATTCTAGGTCCCTCTTCAATGACTCTCCACATATTATAATCTTGTCATTCGATAAAGATTTTTATCCTATTTTTCCAATAGTTATAGTTGGAGCCATTGAACAAGGGAGGTCTAGTATATGAATATCCCTCAGAATAGCTATTTGCTGCCATCGGATCAACTCAAGGATATTAAGCCTAAAATTGAGAACAAGGCTCTGATACCAATTGTAGACTGAGGTTTCAACCTAAGAGGGGGGTGAATTGGGTTTTAAAAACTTTTTTGTGGATTAAACCCAAGTTTATAAAACAGATAACACAACAACTATATAAACAAGTAGTATGTGCTGTAAATAAAGAGTTTAAGGGATAGAGGATGCAAACATAGTTTGTAGTGGTTCGGCAATATCGAAATCGTTTCGACCCTACTTCCACTCTCTTCAAGGAGCCTCCTTGAAGTACTCCACTAAGAAACTTAGTCGTGCAACTTCACGGGTGTTATATAAACCTTATAATCCATTCCTCTCGGAAGCAATCCCCTTCCTCTTGGAAGTAATCCCCTTCCTCTCGGAACTAATCCCCTTTACATTAAGTGTTGTAAAGTAAATGGTAGAGAGACAACTATGAAAGCTTATACAACTGAATAATATCTCTCTTTCTAGGTAAAGCTTGAAGAATGGCTCAATATGAATGTTTCAAAGCTTTTTAAGTATCGATGAGTAAAAACTTGTTTTAATGTGTCAAGCTCTATTTGAAATGCTTAGTAGTGTGGCTTTAAATAGCCTTGATGAAATATTTCCGTTCTGAATTAATTTGGTACGCTTTTGTACATCAAATGTACATGTCTGGCGCTATAACAGCCATATTTTTTGAATTACCAACCAGCTGGGTCCACTTTAAAAATCTCATTTTTAAAGTTATTGAAGGTACCAGTCGACTGGGTAGTTCTTACCAGTCGACTGGAAAGACTCTGACCAAAACACCAGTCGACTAGGAACACACTGACCTTTATACCAGAAGACTAGTATAAGTACCCAGTCGACTGGGTTGCTTTAACAACCCAGTTTTCATGTGTTGAATAGATTTTAACTTTAAAAGCATTTATTTATAAAGTTATGTTAAAATGGTTTTTCAAAACGAACCATTGGACAAGCTAATTACTTGAACAAATGAGACTTACAACTTGATTTAATACTATAGACCTATTCTAGTTCTTCTGTCTTCACTTGTTGTTTGATTCGAGTTGAGTTCTTGCACCTTGATCCTTGGTTGAATGTTCTTATTGCTTAATACACTTAGATAGCATCATTAGTATAATAAGAGTTGTGTTTTGTCATCATTAAAATACAGGTGAGGGTCAACAGGTACCTAGTTGACGATTGATGCTCTCTAGTAGACCTTCTCAATTGAGGTCCTATAGTCTCCGATGCAAGGGGCTACTCCTCTTGCTCAACATACTCTGTATCATGCATAACATCATCATCAACTATTGTTGTCTCCTCATTATCCATATGTTCTCCTTCATTTGTGGCACTGTCTAAAGGAGTAGAATCTGGTACAAAGTCTTCAACTGTACTTGTAACATGTTGTGTTTTCTCACTCTTCTCATTGTTAGCCAAAGTTTCATTTTTATTGAAAACAACATCTCTGCTTTTGATAATCTCCTTCTTTTCTGGATCTCATAACTTGTAATCAAACTCAACATCCCCATAACCAACAAACACAAAAAAACAGGATTGTCATCAAGTTTTGACCTCTTCTCCTTGAGTATGTGTGCAAAAGCTTTGCAACCAAACACATTCAAGTGAGAATATGAAACATCTTTTCCTGTCCAAACTCTTTCTAGGATGTCAAAACCCAAAGGAACAGCTGGAGATGTATTTATTAGATAGCAAGTTATACGAACTGCTTCACCTCAAAATGGCTTAGGCAGGTTACCCATTCTGAGCATGCATCTAACTCTTTCCATAATGGTACGATTTATTATCTTAGCCACACCATTATGTTATAGGGTACCAAGAACTATCATCTCATGACTAATGCGATACGGTGAACAATAGTCTGCAAACTCATTGGAGGTATACTCTCCATCATTGTCAATACAAAGACACTTCAAATGATTCCATGTCTCTTTCTTCACCATACCATGAAAGTTCTGAAAATACTGAAATACTTAGCTTTTGTTCTTCAAAAAATAAGCCCACACCTTTCTTGAAACATCATCAATAAAAGTAACAAAATATCTATTTCCTCCCAATAAGTCTACTTCAATGGGATCACAAACATCAAAATATACTAATTCTAATTTCTTATGTTTTCTTTTCGATGACTTACTAAAAGAAACTCTATGATGCTTATCAAATAAACAATAATCACATGGGTTCAGAGATATACCTTTAGGGGAAGGAATGAGTGACCTCCTAGTCAAAATTTGTAACCCTTTCTCACTCATATGCGCCAGCCTCTTATGCCACAAGTTTGGAGAAGCATCATCTTCAACTATATTCAACTCATTACCACACACTTTCACACGTGTCTTGTACAAGGCATAACACATCTTTCCTTTGGCAACCACCAATGATCCATTGGTCAGTTTCCACCTTATATTACCAAAGTAGTGCTTATAACCTTCTTCATCTAGGACATGAGTTGAAAATAGATTCAGACACAATTCAGGAACATGTCACACATTCTTCAAAGTCATAGTGCACCCTATATCATTTGTATGTGCACATCATCAATCCCCACAATCATAGCAAAACTTGAGTTACCTAGCATCACTATACCAAAGTCTTCTACTCTGTACATTGAAAATATATCTCGATGTGGGATACAATGGTAAGACGTTGCTGAGTCAACCATTCAGTCAGTCCCAGAATTTGCAACATGATTACACTTCTCAAACTCACAAGTAAGTAACACAACTTTTTCGTCATCAGAAACAACTGATGTTTTGTTACGGTCATTTTCTTCTTCTGATTCTTCTCATCCTGTTGTTTATGTTTCCAAACCCAACAATTTCTCTTCATGTGACCCAGTTTATTGCAGTGATAACATTTTACCTTATCTCTGGACTTTGACTTGTCTTTGGATTTACCATGACCTTTAGAACCTCTATTCTTACTTCTTCCCCTATTATCTATGACAAGAGCTTGACCATTATTTGTGCCTGGATCTTTTTTGTGAGTCTCTTTTTTAACTGTAATATCTTTCACCATAGACAAACTGAGCACACTATTCAGAGCAAAGTTACTAAGTGACACTACCAAAGTCTCTGAGCTATCAGACAAAGTGCCTAAAAGAAACAATGTTTGTAACTCATCATCTAACACTATTTTCATTGTAGACAACTAATTCATAAGATCTTGAAAATCATTCAAGTGTTCAGCAATGGAACATTTATCGTTGTACTTCAAATTCTCAAGCTTTCTCATCACAAAAGCTTTGTTATGAGTTGTCGTTCTTTCATAAAGCATCTCTAATTTATCCAAAAAAGATTTGGAATTTGTCTCTTTAGCCACATGATGGAACACACTATGATCAACCCCTATTTGATGGCACCAACTATTTTCCTGATCATTATTTCCCATTCTTTATCGATATTATCCTTCGACTTGCTTCATCACCCTCAACGGGATCATACAGATCTTTGTAATAAAGACAATCTCCCATCTTTGGTTTCCATACCGAATAATTAGAAGCTGAAAATAAACTTATAGTACTAGATTATTTATCCATATTGACCAACACAAGCAACCAAAGCTCTGATACCACTTATTGGGAAAAATACTCACCGTTAACAATTAATCAAGTTCCATAACTTCAGCCCAAGATCATAGATTAAATATAATAACCACCAAGCCCATTGTGGAAATAAAAACGACAAGCACCAAATAAAGTAATAAACCAAGAACATAGGAATTTACCTGGAAAACCCTCCAGTGTAAAGAGAAAAAAACCACGGGGCAAAAATGACTCCACTATGTAAATATTGATTACAAAATTTATGTCCTAAGTTTATGCCTAAACTTGAGACCCACAAAAATTTGGTAATAATACAAAATTACCTCTCTGGGAAAAAACATTGTTGTACTACCAACTGTTGAAATATAAGGAGTCTTTGTGCTTCACCAAAATCAAACACCATGATAGGAACTGCAAAACCTTAAGTAGGTTGATTCTCTGTGACTGGAAATTATACCCTAGAAAAAAAAACTGGAAATTATTGTACCTAATCTCTCCTTTAACATTCTTGGCCAAGGAAAGAAAAACATGACATTTGCAAACTCACTGTTTCAAAGAAAAACATGACATTTTCTACCCCAAGGTCTTTATTCACATCTTTCATTTTCTCATGATGCATATATCCTCTCATATTCACGTTTCTCAATGGGCAGTCATCTCAAACATGCCTCTCAATAAGAAACGTTTCAATCACAATTCCAGTAGACCCATTTTTATTTTTTATGAAAGCATATAAAAGATTTAAGAAACTAACCTTTTTCCTATTTTCCCATAAACTCGTTTTCCAAACAGCACATAATAAGTAAATTTCAATTTTTTCTACAGAGTAGCAGATAAGTTTATCAAATTATTAATACTCAACATAGCATATATGTTATATATTAAAACCTCAAAACAGATAGGAGGGATAGTAACTATATGATAAGTGTAGAGAATTACTCACCTCGAAACCCACAAGAAACTAGACTTGGTATATTGAGCTAGTAGTCCCCTCGTCTGGCCCACTACCTATACTATGTATAGATTCTAAAATAAGAACTAAACTTACATCTCTGTAATACCATGATGAATGTATGAATGAATGCACGTGTGCAAGATTCAAAATAATCAAAACACTCTACCTCAGTTATTATTACTAGGATGAATAGTAAGAAAAATTTCAAGCTTAAAATGAGCTCAGAGAATTTTCCTTAATGATTCTAGGTTTACTGTTAATGTTTAATATTTATTTTAAAAAATCTTTACCAAGTTAAGTGGCTTATCAATATCTTTTTTTCCTTTTTTAAACATATAATATAATCTATTCTTTAAATTTTACTACAATTTTGACAGAGTCTCCATTGTTTTTTCCAACATTTCCCAATTTTTCCTATTAACATGCAAACCAAAAACAACTCAACGCAATCCATTCTCATATATTCCTACCATTACCCAATTTTACAGTACCAAAAACAACTCATCCACCATTATATTCCATTAATATCTCAAGCATAAACCAAAATTGTTATTTCAAATCGGATTTTAGAACTGTTACTAACAGCATAAATTAAATCTTTCTTTTATTTTCTTCTAGCTTTACTGCAATGATTTTACATTAAGCATACCTCTAACTCTAAACCCACAAGATTAGCTAATAAATTTATAAATTCATGCACCCATGTAATTTCTCCCCAAAAACAGCAACTTAATACATATCTTAAACAATTTTATATGGATCAGATTATGTTTTCCCACAAACATTAGCATATGATAACGTACCAACTCGATCCTATAATTTTCAAGCCACCAGTAAAATTATGATACCCCTTTGCTTGAAAAAAACAACACTTTATCTATATATAAAGTGTTACATCCAATATCTATCGTAACATAAAAAAATTTCAGAATTTACAAAATGAAGTGTAAATTTGATTCATGTTCTAACAAATCCCAAAACAGAATAATTAGGAGCTTTTTTTTATTGCCTCTATGGAAAAAGCTTTCTTACAGACAGCTTTGCAACCAGCCAATCTTAATGACCAGATCCACAAAATGACATGTATAGTTCAACTGCTTTAACCTCAAGGAAAATTCTCAATCACATGCAACAGGTTAGTGTAAGCATATACATTTATTATTAGTTCAGCTCAGTGTAGGCATATACAAGGATTTTCATGGGCTGGAAGCCGGGATCAATGCAACATCAATTTTTTTATGCTTAACTTGTTGGCTGTGAACATGATCATGATGATGAAAGGTATACTTATTATTCTAATTCATAAGAAAAACTATGTATACATAAAAAATATATATATACATTTTATGAAGGGGTGCTATTGCCCGAAGAGAGGGAAGGCTTACCGAAATTTATGAGAAGGTCCGATGATGGTTGGTAGTTACCGAAGGTGGTTGGGCAACAATTAGGCTCTGCCAGCAATAGGATGCAAAACAGTTTCAAAAAAAAAATCCATGAAATTAGCGGAACAATAGTGAGGAAACCAAGAGAGAAAGAAAGGCTTACATGAGGTACCCAAGCAAAACCGGGATGGCCGATCACGTGAAGGTGAGGAAAATCTTGCCAGAACTAATCAAGAATTTCACCAAAAACAAGGATGATCAAGAGATTATTTTGCCGACAATAAGAAGAATGAGAAGAAAGGAAAGTCGAGAGATCAGGGAGAGAAAAAAAATAGAGAGAGAACAGGTAAGGATGATGGCTGTCCATGATTTCAGGGGAGGGGGGTGGGGTAGTTGTCGACGATTTTAGGGAGAAGGTTAGTTTGTTGCAGACAAAATCAGTGTTGGTGTTGGGGTGACGCAAAGAGATCGGAGATGAGGGAGACATGTAGGGAATGGGGTCTTACCCATTTATTCATTTTTTCCTTTCTTGTATTACCTTTTGTAAATTAACATAATATTATTTGAAGATAATTATAACAAGAAATAACTTAGCTCAGTGGTGAGTTTTAATGCTCAACCTTTGAGTTGCGGGTTTGACTCCTAAGATTTACATTATTTGTTTCTTTTCTTTTTTTTTAATTGAAATACCGAAGTCAATCTTTATTCACCATTTTACTTGTTATTATCATTCCTTGATAAATTTTCTTGTAATTCTTTTTTAATCTCTACATAATCCAAAGAAAATACACTATAATTTCGCCCTCAAAATTTGTTTAGAAGTATAAATAAAAAATTAAAACATATACATGAGATGCATGATGAAATACATATAGATACACTAAAATACCTCTCTAATATGGTGTAAGCTTTACAATTCTATCATCCTTAAAGAAATTTCGTATTCAAAATTTTCTGCAAGACTCAAAGAGATATGGATACTAAAACTCGAATGACCCAGTCACTCTCCCATGTGACTCTCTCCACAAGACTCACTTCTAAGGGTTTCACTTTGACTGCTCTATCAAATAGATGATACTCTAATAGCTCATTTAAGCATGACACATGTGCCAACTATCATTTTCAAAGATACACACATGAACGTATGCGCACACACGCATGCACACGTACGCACACCTCACCATAAATTAAGATAACTTGGAAACTAAGACTACCTATCCACCTAAGCATGGAAGGATGTGTTGCATTAAAGTAAGACCAACCTCGAGTCTCAGACAATTGGACTCTAACCATTATATATGCTTAGATTTTCATATTTACGTACATATATTTGTTATTCTTCATGACTTATCATTCCATTCAAGATTATTATTTTTATTATTTATTTATTATTATTATTTTGTAATACCTATCTTTGTCTTATTTAGATATCCTGCTTAAACAAGCCATTTTCTTTCCCCTTTTTTACTTTAAGTCTTACCTCCAACTATTTAATCCCAAAATTTTCTCATACCGTTGCAACTTCCCAAAAACAAACCATATCAAAATAAGCATCAATCAGACTCACCCAACAATATCCTCTCATGAGCTTCACATGGATCAAGTTTAATTCCTTGTATTAATCATCCATTCTCTACAACATTTGTTGACCTAAATTTTTTTACTAAAATGTCATTTATTAACAAATCCTATAAACCTCAAACACTTGGTGTATATCTTCAACTATTTCCCTTATCTTCAATCAGTAGAAATCAATTATTGTAGCTCCCAAATTATTAATTTTTGGATTTATTTGAACTCCATTTAAATAAAGATTTTATTTAAGCTTCATTATACATCTAACTCTTTCAACCACAAAACTTTAAGTTTTTTTTCCACTCTTACAAAAAATGTTTAACCCTTCGCCGATTCTCCAACAATTTCATCTAACCTCAAACTTTACTTGCTAAGCAAGTTACCATGTCTCCTTCACATATCCTTTGGACGGCAATCACATTCACCATTATTAGATCCCAAAAAATAATTCTCAAATCCCAATAAATCAAAAGAGTTAGTTCAAATCCATCAAATGTTCAAACTGTTGATGCCATTGATATTCAATCGTTTCAATAATAAATTACCCTAACTCCTTACACTCCCATTTCGTTTGATCTCTCCAATGTATTTTGACCCAATTTACTCCGAAGTTCACAAAATTTTTAAACTTTCACCTTTATCTTTTTCATACTATTTATTTGTTATAACACTTATCCCACCAGTTTACTTAGCTCTAAGAATCATTACTTCCCACCAAAGTAAGGTCAAATATCATATCTTGATTGCACTCACAAGTTTTCAAAGAGTGTAAAAGACCATAAAATTCCATTATTTTATCATATCGAAACATTACTAGTACTTATGCTTACATTAACCACAAAGACCTTAAGTAGTCTCGTAGCCTCAAGTTCTTTTTTTTTTTTTTGTTGATAAATCCCATAGCCTCAAGTTCCTAAACCCAATCCATTAGATCAACACAAATTTATCTTTTAAACCCCCTTCAAAACTTCCAAGAGTTTATAAAATCTTTAAAATCATCCTCTATTTCTTACCCCACTCATTTGGTCATGAAACAGTATAAGTTAAAAGTCTTTTAAATCAATTAATTCGTGCTAGATTACAAACTTCTCATTTAAAGTTGTACCACCCGTGCAAAAACTAAAAATTTCTCATTCATACTCGCACTCTTCACAAAATTCACTATCCCAAACCAGCTCAAAATTCTTAGTAGCCATCAATTAGCATTAAAGTACGCATTTTTGGACCATTCTCTTGAGACATTCAAAGAAGCATAGGTTTATAGTTAACCCAAAACTCATAGACAACTCTAATTTCAAGAAGTTCCAATACCTATAACTACTAAGGCACTTCAATCCACAAAACTATATATCCATATTAAGTATTCATAAATTAATTAAGCAAGACATCATTTGTACAAGATAACAAAAACTCATTAACTTCCAAACTTTTATCACTATATCAACTAATCTCCAATTAAGCATAACCAATCAAATCCAAAGATATACATCGACCTTTTAACTTTGATTTATAAACATACTTATATCCAAGTCCAACATTATTTTATGCATGATCACTAAAATGATTACTCTCTTTGTTTCCCAAGGCAGATCCTTAAGTTTTCCATCTTCATTGCAATTATCTCCCAAAATCATTTGTCATGATTAAAAAATTCAAGTAAATTAAATTACTAACTCTTTAAACCATTGAAAATCCATAACTTAATTCAGTGTAATTTTTTTTCCTTAAATAAACCTCACCAAATAAATATTCTTTTCCTTAACTAGCTTCCACCAAATCGAAATAGAATTACCCATCACTTGAAACAATTTTTAAAATTCTTCTACTTTTCTCACATAGATTACTTATAAATAACTATCAATTCTTCCCCTAAACATGCACTATATCATCATATTACCATACTAATTTGTTTTTTTTTTTAAACTTCCTCAAGTTTAACATATATCACCAATCATCGATTTTGTTCAAACCACTACAAGAAAAAGGATTTTTAGAAACGGGAATTAGCAAGGACAAAAAAGTTGTTGCTAAAGATCAAGCATATCGTAACGACTTTTCAAAGTCATTGTAAAATGAAGAAGTGTCAATTTTTTATTATTTTGTTTTATAAATTTATCAATTAGCAATGACAAAATGTCATTGCGAATTCTTAAATTTTTTTGGCAAAGACATTTCGCCGTTGCAATAGGTGAATAACATTTTATCATGTAATTTTATTACAAATTTATTTTTAGCAACGACAATTTGTCGTTGCGAAATATATGTCTGAAAAACTTTTGGCAACGACAATTTGTCGTTGCGGGTTACATGAAATTTTTGTATTTTGGTTGACAATGGGAGCTTGGTGGATATCCTCTACTATGATGCTTTCAAAAAGATGAAGTTAGGGGATGACCAACTCAAGCCGGTAGCCTCTCCCATCTACGACTTTTCAGGGACACTAGTGTTTTCTGAAGGAGGCATTGTCCTCTCCATTACCGTGGGAACAACCTCGCAACAAACCACCGTGATGACCACATTTCTGGTAGTCAAGCACCCATCTTCGTATAATGTCATCCTTAGAAGGCCTACTCTGAATGAAATTAGGGCATTGGTCTCAACATACCATCTGAAGATGAAGTTCCCTACTTACCTTGGTGTTGGGGAAGTTCAAGAAAACCAGCAAACATCTTGATCATGCTATCTCAATTCTATCAAGGGGCACCAGAAGACTGAAGCCCTACCCTTAGAGATTGAGGACTTACAAGATGAAATCATGATTCCACGGGGCCAACCTGTGGAGAAAATAATGGTAGTCCATTTGAATGAAAGACATGGCTTAAAGACTATCCGATTGGATCCAACCTATCTGAGGACCTTAGAGAGTCATTTGTCTCCTTCCTCGGAAGAAATAAAGACGTGTTCGCATAACCAGCCTTCGATATTCCACAGATAGATCCACAAATCATTGTCCACCGACTGAATGTAGACCCAAATTACAAGCTTGTTATCAAGAAGAAGAGATCGTTTGCTCCAGAGCAATAATAGGCTATAATAGAAGAAGTTGAAAAACTCTTTGTCGCTGGCTTCATTCGGGAGGCCCACTACCCGGAATGGGTAGCCAATCTGGTGATGGTAAAGAAAGCAAATGAAAAGTGGAGGATCTGTATAGACTTCACCGATCTCAACAAGGCTTGTCTAAAGGATAGCTTTTCCCTACCTCGGATAGACCAACTGGTCGATGCCACCCCAAGGTATGAGCTACTTAGTTTCATGGACGCATACTCAGGGTACAATCAGATAGTGTTGTACAAGCTAAACCAGTCAAAGACTGGCTTCATAACTAACCGAGGAATGTATTACTATAATGTCATGCCCTTCAGGTTGAAAAATACAGGGGTGACCTATCAGAGGCTGGTTAACAAGCCTTTCAAAGACCATATTGGAAAGAATATGGAAGTCTACGTTGACAATATGCTGGTCAAAAGCACTAGAGTTGAGGATCATAAGTCTGATATAGAGGAAGCATTTGGTATACTTCGGCGCCATAGGATGAAATGAACCTTGGGAAATGTGCCTTCGGAGTCACATTCAAAAAATTTCTCGACTTCATGGTAACCCTTGAGAAGATCAAGGCAATCTTGGATATGTGTAATGACCTATCTTGGGTTGGCCACCTCCGAGGCGGTGTCGTCACGTTTTGAAATCCCAGCACGACACATATATGCAACAATACAAAAACATACATCGACTGATGTGTTATACATAAATCCTCAACCCTTAACAGGAGAGTTACATTATTACAATCCTAACTGAAACAATATACACAATATATTATGCATGGATGTTTACACTTTTTTTTCTTCTTCCATTAGTCTGAGGATGTGGATCACGAGACTTACAGATAAAAACTTAATTTGAATCTCAGCTCACAAATCTATCTATCTTGCCCGCTACTTGAATTTATTTAACAATGAGAAGTGAGCTTCATAAACTCAGTGAATTAATTTTACTAGAAGTACTCGATTATATAATTCAATTATTTCTAATTCCCCAGTATTGATCATCTATTTCTTCGCATATAGTAATTCAATCTTTCAAATAATCTTTCATTCATCTATTATCTCATACAATTCAATAATAACATTCTATTATCACTATGCATATCATAATTCCAACCATTTATCAATCTCTTCTTAGATTAATCATCAAACATATCAATTTTTCTTCTCATATATTTATTCATTTTGAGATTATCAATTCAACATCATTATTTACCTTGTTATGAAGTTCACAGCATATAATCAATCAATCAAATAATTTTTATCATATCATACTTTCATATTTCTTTCTCATCATATTTGTCTTTCTGTGAGGCTTATTTGTCTATCAATAATTTGACAATCAAGACTGATACTTTAGCATCTCAATCAATAATAATCAATATTTAAACCAAATGTAATGCATGAATTTAAATTATCTTTCTTTATTTCTCATCATATCATTTCATATTATTATCTGGGAATGTCTTCCAACATGTCGACATGTTACAGCCAGACCAGTTACCTTCATGGTCTTCTCAACTAGACCAGTTGCCTTCCTAGTCTTTTCAGCCAGACTAGCTGTCTTTCTGGTCTTTTCAGCCAGACCAGCTGCCTTTCTAGTCTTTTTAGCCAGACCAACTGCCTTCCTGGTCTTTTCAGCCAGACCAATTGTCTTCTTAGTCTTTTCCGCCAGACCAACTACCTTCCTGGTCTTTTCAGTCAGGCCAGCTACCTTCCTGGTCTTCTCTTTTATGCATATGAGCAATAATAGGCAAGCAAGCATACATCAAAGCATTCAATTCAGCTATCTAGCTCTTTCTCAAAATTATTATTTTTATTATATTTATTAAATTGTCTCATCATATATCATATTAATTTTTCAATCCTACTTTCAAACTTTTCGTATAACTTTTCAACACATTTTTCATTTATTCATATAATTAATATTCAACATATTATTAAATCTCTAATCAATAAACCAAATCAATTACCATACTTATCGAAAAGTACATTGTTAAATCATTATAATTCAACCATTTATTCAAATATCATAAATTCATATTTTTATTTGTCTTGATTACTAAATGTAAATCTAACTCACCACGTAGCACTTAAAGCTACCCGTGGATCACCTAATTGCCTTTCCTGCTCCATTCAGCAATTTCTTGAGATTATTGATAATCAACACCTAATCATAAACTTTCATAAATCGTACTATTTCATAACTTAATTCAAACAATATAATTATTAAATTATGAGTCTTATTGAAAATTTACCTCAAATATGATGAAGTCTTATTATTGTAATTGAAGGATTGTACTATCTCTAATAATGGAGAAATGTTTTTTATAACCTTTTGCTAAGAAATTTGAATTGAAGAAAGAAGAAAACCAAACGGGATTTGGTAAGAAATAAAAAACAAAACAAAAAAACTATATTTTTATATTAAAACTGCCCTTGCTAGCGTTCTCCACATTTTTGTTGTACAACATGCACTTCTTGTATGTTGTGTTGACAACACCTGGATGTCTAGGTGTTGTCCCCCCAATCCCCCCCCCCCCCCAATTTTTTCAATAGTAAATCTTTCATGTATATATTATTTTAATTCCATGTAATATCTATCAAATTACTTTTTTACCCTTACTTTAAGAACATGAGTATTACAATTCCATCCACCTTAAAAAAAAATTGTCCCCGAAATTTCTTTACCTAACTCATGAAAAAGCTGGGGGCACTCTCTCTTCATTCTTGCCTCATGCTCTTAAGTAATTTCTTCAACATCTTTGTTCTGCCATAATACTTGAATAAAAAAAATAACTTTATTATGTAAGACTTGTTCCTTTCTGTCTAAAATTCTGACTGGTACTTGCATAAATGTCAAATCTTCCTGAAGTTCTACAGTTTGATTTGGAATAATATGGGATTCATTATGTAAACACTTTCTCAAAAGTGACACATGAAACACATTGTGTAATTGCTTTAACTCTAGAAGAAAATCTAATCTGTATGCTACTGGTCCAACTCTTTTAATTACCTCATATGGCTCCACAAATCTCGAACTTAACTTTCCTTTCTTTTTAAATCTCAATACATCATTCCATGAAGATATCTTTAAAAACACCTAATCACCAACCTGAAACTTAAGAAGTCGTCTTCTATTATTAGCATATCCCTTCTGTCTATTTTGTTCTGCTATAAGGTTCTTTCTAACCAATTTGATCATCTCAGTAGTCAAATCTATCATTTCTGGACTAAATACATTTCTTTCTCCAACTTCTTCCCAACATACTAGAGTTCTGCACCTTATACCATAGAAAGCCTCAAATGGTGCCATTCTAATACTAGTTTGATATTGATTTTTATATGGAAACTCGATCAAAGGTAAATAAATATCTCAGCTTACTGGAAAACTCAATATTCTTGTCCTCAGCATATCTTCTAGTATTTTGATGATTCTCTTTGTCTACTCATCTGTTTGAGGATGAAAAATTGTACTAAACTGAAATTGTGTACCCATACTTCCTGAAAACTCTTCCAAAATCTAGAAGTGAATCTAGAATTCTATCTCACAATCTCCAAAATCTACAATGCTTAAAGGTACTCCATGTAGTCTCACAATCTACGCTACATACAATTCAACTAACTTTTCAGGACTCCAAGTAGTTTTAATAGGAAGGAAATGCGAAGACTTAGAAATTCTATCCACTATAACCTATATAGCATCATGACCTCTCTAGGTACGGGAAAAACTAGAAACAAAATCCATGCTCACATTCTCCCACAGCCATTCAGGTATTGGAAGAGGCAGTAATAAACCTATTGGATGTCTATTCGTAGATTTCACTTGTTGACAAATCAAACATATATAAATATACTCAGCTACATCCTTCTTCATCCCTGGCCACAAATAATGTTGTCTCAACCCTCTATACATCTTATTATTACCTAGGTGCATAAAATACACAGAATCATGAGCTTATCTTAGTATCTCATTTCTCATCTCAACATCATTGGAGACATAAACTCTATGTCTCAGTACCACCATACCATCTTTTCTAATTCTAAACCCAGTCGGCTTCCTACTCAATATTTCCTATCTAATCTTTTCCATCCCTTCATCTCTACTCTGTATCTGTAACAAGCAATCAATAATATATGATTATCTTACCATATTTTCCATCAATACTTCTCTATCATTGATATTCAACTGCATTCTCATTTCTCTAAGTTCTATCATCAAGCTAATATCATGACTCCTAATAGCAGCTAATCTCCCTGAGACTTTCTACTCAATGTATCAACTACTACATTAGCCTTCCCTAGAATAATGAATTATACAGTTATAGTCACTAATCAACTTTGTCCACCTCATCTGCCTCAAATTCAACTCTTTCTAGGTAGGCAAATGCGTTAAACTTTTATGATCAATAAAAATTTCCCAAGTGGCTCTATACAGATAATGTCTCCAAATCTTCAAAGCAAAAACTATGGCAGCCAATTCTAAATCATGGGTCCGGTAATTTCTCTCATGTTTCTTCAATTGCTTAGAAGCATAAGCTATAACTCTCCCATTTTGCATCAACACGTATTTCAACCTCTGATGTGACGCATCACTATATACTACAAATCTTTCATCACCAAAAAGAAGCACTAATACCATAGCAGTAGTCAATTTCTTTTTCAACAGCTGGAAACTCTTCTCACATTCTTCTAACCACATAAACTTCGCTTCCTTCCTGGTCAATCTGGTCAAGGGTCCGGCAAAAATAGAAAAATTCTAGATAAACCTCCTATAATAACCAGCCAACCCCAATTCAATATTGCCTCTACTTCCTGTGGGTCAACAGTTATACCATCTCCTGACACAGCATGGCTCAAGAAAGATATTTCACTCAACCAAAACTCACACTTAGATAACTTTCCATACAATTTGTTTCTCCTCAAGATTTCCAACACTATTTCAAAATATTGCTCATGCTCCTCTTCGTTTTTAGAATATACCATAATATCATCAATAAATACAATCACAAATCTATCCAACAAATATTTAAACACCCGATTCATTAGATCCATAAATGCTACAAGAACATTAGTTAACCCAAATGGAATCACAAGGAACTCATGATGGCCATAACATTTCTTAAAGCAGTCTTAGGCACGTCTCCCTCCTTTATCCTCAACTGAAGATAACCCGATCTCAGGTCTATCTTAGAAAACACCCTAGCCCCTTGTAACTACACAAATAAATCATCTATCATGGGAAAAGGATATTTATTCTTAATAGTGATCTTATTCAACTGTTTATAATCAATACACAACCTCATCGTCCATCATTTTTCTACACAAACAACACATGGGCTCCCCAAGGCAATATACTAGGTCGAATATATTGTTTATCTAGCAATTCTTGAAGCTGAACTTTTAATTCTCTCTACTCAGTTGGTGCCATTCTATAAGGTACTATAGATATGGGTGCTGATCCCGGAATCACCCCAATAGAAAACTCAATATCCCTATTGGAAGGCAAACTAGACAACTCCTAAAGGAACACATCAGAGAAATCTTTCACTACTAAGATTTCTTCTAACTTCCTAATCTCTTTTCAAGAATCTACCACATGCGCCAAATACCCCTCACAACCTTTCTTTAACTAGTTACTAGTTGTTAAGGCAGAAATAAGATAGTTGGCAAGTACTTTACATTCTCCCTGAAAGTTAAACTCTTCTTATCTCGGTATCCTGAACACAACATTCTTCCTAAAAAAATCTACTCAAGCATGATATGCGGATAACTAATTCATCCGCAGAATTAAATCAAAATGTTCCATATCTAAAAGTAACAAATCAACTTCAAATTCTTTATCAGTCACACTAATCACACAACCCTGATAAATTGTCCTGATAATTACCCTATCCCCAGTAAGAACCTCAACAATAACAGCATGCATCAAATAACTAACATAATCATCAATAGATTTCATAGACACACTGGATGCAAAACAATGGGTTGCACCAGGATTAATCAATAATCTAGTAGGTCTATTAAATTACGCCCAAACAGTACTACGCATTAGTAGTAATATAGAATGGGGTGTCGATCCCACAAAAAGAACGTTCTACAGTCAAAATCTCAAGCAAAAAATAATGGAAACAAAATTAAAAATTAATATTAAGAAAATGTTGAGAATTAAATAATACAATTGAATTAAGTGAAAGAAAATCAATAATGAGTAGCACAAAGGTCCAAGAATCCCTCCTAAATTTCACAGCTTTAACTTGTATCAATTCAGTAATTATAACTCAACTACGTATTCACATCCTAAATTCATAATCAAAAAATAATAGTGAAAACACCAAAAATATTCTTTTGTAAATTATTATGAGAAATGCCCTTCTTGTTATTACAAGTAATGCAACAGTCAATCGTATATGATATCCTAAATCGACAATATATCTGGAGACAATAACGCAGTAAATGACCAACATATATAATTAATATACCGAAATCAATTGAATCCTAAATTCCACACATAAGAGAAACATGACTGAACTTATATGGAGAAAAATAACAACAATCACCGGAGTTAAATAAAATCTATGGGAGAAAAAAATACAATTTTCTATCACACAAAAACATCAACTTCAATATTAAATAAAGAGAATAACTTAAAATAATTATTCAATCTTAGAAGCGCAAATACTGAATTAAATACAAGCCAAACCCGCTGTGTCTAGGAATTCATCTATTCGCCTTGGTTGAAACTTAGCCTAGTCGATAATATATAATCACAATAGCTCTCTAGAAATTCAATGTGTATCTGTTCAGCCCTTTGTTCTGTGAGTCTAAAATCCTATATATAGCTGTATGGAGACAGCTTTGTAGATAGAAAAGTCGCCCTAAGGTTTCTGTCCAGGTCATGTGTTTGCTGCTGTCCAGGCCCAGTTTTTGCTATCTAGAACTGGTCCAGTTGTGCTGCTATCTAAGCCATGCAAATCCCCAAAAAAATTGGAATTTAATAGCTGCTTCATTTCTGCCACGCTGAAATCACGCACAGCCTAACCTTTATCTACTAAAACTGCCATAACTTTCTCTAGAAAAATCATATTTACGAGCCGTAAAATTCTCCAAGCATATATGGTTTATCTCCTAGTTCTTCCTAAATCAATACAGTTTAATTCACAAAATTGACTGATCTGTATAAAAAATTCTGGCAATTTAGTGAAACTCCTTTTCACCCTTTGCTAGTGACAACATAACTTAGAAAAATCCTCAATTTATCTTTAACAGTCTAGAAATGATGGTTTTTGTTTCACTGCTCTTGGGAAACCTGGTTTCCCGGCTCTGAACTGGGAAACGGTGAGTGTGTGCACTAAGCTTAAACCTTCTTACCACAAACCAATGATGCATAAAACTTTGAATTCAACTAAGAAAGAAGCCTCAACTCCATTATCCTCACAGGTAAAGGGTTTATCAATTTAAAAAGGTAAGGTATTTACTCATAGAGTTGCAAAGCAGATCAAGCAATTTAGGACAAGTAAGTGAACAAGAATCGACAACAAGATAGGCTAATCACACAATTCAGAACACTTTATCCGACTTACCAATATAATGCCTCGAAATTTCAATGGTTAATCAATAAGCCTTGGTGTTGAAGCTCATTTCTTCTGAGTGTGGTGTGACAACTTATCTTTCTTAAATTGTTGAATCTTCCTTCTTTCAAATACAAACTGAAAACTGAAGTAAACAAAAAGTGATTTTTTTTTTCTTGTCTCTCTTTTTTTTCTTTTTCTTTTAGAGAATTACAATATAAATAAATAAACCTATGGAAGAAAAATCATTCCCAAAATATTGTCGACGATCAAAACTCCGCGCAAATGTCGATGATGGATTCGAAAGCTTTGACGACTAACCAAATCATTTCTCCACATGTGAGGTAAGCCAAACAAAGAATCTCAAATAGCAGTAAAACCAATTCAAATAGGCAATAAAAGTTCACAATGCTAGTTTTCTCAGACTCTCCACTTAATAAAAAAAAATGTACTTCAAACATGGTTAAAAACCAAAAATCATATGCATCACTCTCTAAACAACCCACAAAGCTTAGTATGTGCACAAAAATGAGTTTCTAGAAAACAGTTAGTGTTAATTAAGATAGTGTCATTGGACCTTGACAAAAACAGAGTTGTAATCATGCATCAACAGTTCACAAAATCGTGAAATCTCACAAACATGCCATGATAGTTTCACACAAAACAATATATAACAAGTATGCATATGCTACCACCCCCAACCAGAATGTGACAGCGTCCTCATAATCACCAAAAGATAAGAAAATCATACCAATCAGAGAGATGAACTCCAATAACGTAGCGTAGATAAACCTGCATCACACAAAACAAAACATAAAAAAAACAAAGCAAAAAAAAAAAAAAACTAAGCTAAAAAACAGTAAAATATAATATAGATAGAAGTACCGAACATCAATTAAAGTAGAAAGAGGAAATTAGAGAGATCTCCTCTGGTTCTTATACTTTCTCCACATAGGGCTTAAAATGTTCCCCATTCACTCGAAATACTCTCCCATCTTTTGGATCTTCTATCTCAACCGAACCATTGGGAAAGATTTGCTTCACCATGAACGGGCCGGTCCATCTCGATTTTAGCTTACCAGGATAAAGGTGAAGCCTCGAGACATGGAGATAGACTCGTTGATTGGGCTTGAAATGCTTCCTTAGAATTTTCTTGTCATGAGCCACCTTTATCTTTGCCTTGTAGATTCTGGAGTTGTCGTAGATATCATTTCAGAACACTTCATTCTCAGCCAACTAAAGCTTCCTATGAATTCCTGTATCATTAAGATCAAAGTTAATGCTCTTTATAACCCAATAAGCACAATGTTCTAACTCAACTAGTAGATGACAAACTTTTCCATAGACAAGCTGGTACAAAGACATAACAAAGAAACTCTTTATAAACCTCTTGTAAAAATCAGCATGCCCAAGAAATGATCTAACATCCTTAACAGTTTTGAGTGTGGGCAATTTAGAGATCAATTCTATTTTTGGTTTATCCACTTCGATCCTTTTTTAGAAATTATGTACCCTAAAACTAGTCTAGAGGGAACCATGAAATAACATTTTTCCCAATTAAGCATTAGACCTTTTTCTTCACATCTACTCAAAATAGCTTATAATGGAGTAGATATCAAAAGAATCGCTAAACACAGTCAAATCATCCATAAAGACTTCCATGAATTTTTCAACCATATCGTTAAATATACTCATCATACATCTTTGAAATATAGCCGACGCATTACACAGTCCAAAAGGCATACGTCGAAATGCATAAGTACCAAATGGGCATGTGAATGTAGTCTTATCCTGATCTTCTAATGCAATCTCAATATGATAATATCCCAAATACTTATCTAGAAAACAATATAAGGGATGACCAGCTACACGTTCTAAGATTTGGTCTAAAAATGGAAGTGGGAAGTGATCCTTGTGGGTGACAAAATTAAGCTTTCTATAGTCTATGCACATGCGCTACCCTGTCACTACCTTGGTAGAAATAGGCATCCCCTCCGAGTTGGTTACCACAGTTACCTCACATTTTTTAGGTACTACCTGAGTCAGGCTAACCCATTTACTATCAGAGATGGGGTAAATGATACCCATATCTAATAACTTTAACATTTATTTTTCCACAACTTCTTTCATAGTAGGGTTAAGTCGCCTCTAGGGGTCTCTATGGGGGTTAGCTCATTCCTCTAAATGGATCCTATTATAACATATCAAGGGGCTAATACCTTTAATGTCAGTAATTTCCCATCCTAATGCAACTTTGTGCTCATTTAACATGTCAATCAATTCTTTTTCTTGTGAATCACTAAGTATAGAGGAAATAAAAAGAAGAAAGGTATCACCTGGTCCCAAGAATACATGTTTGAGTCCCTCAGGTAGCATCGCTAAGTCGACATTTGGAGTTTCCTCAGCAGATGGCTTAGGTCTCTCTCCATCTCTTGGTAACTCCTCGAAGCTTGGTTGCCATTTCCATTCTCCTTTATCCTTTGACCATGAAATAGCAAAAACATCGAAAACATTGTCAGGATAAAGTGAACTCTCAGAATCAGAAATACCAAGGTGATACTCAAGTGAGCCTCCTTTGGATCAGTATGTCTATCATATAAGTATGATAGGAATCATCATCATCATGTGGTTGTCTTTCGTTGTTGAAAATGTTGACCTCTAGAGTCATGTTCCCAAAAGACAACTTCATTAGACCATTCCTACAATTAATAAGAGCGTTAGAGGTGGCCAGGAAAAGGTCTTCCTAAAATGATTGAAACTTTAGACTCCATATCAACCACAGAATGAGTATCCAGAATGAGAAAATCAATAGGATAGTAGAACTTATCTATCTATATCAGTACATCTTTGACTATCCCCCTTGGTTGCTTAGTCGACCGGTTGACCAACTGTAGTACCACAGATATGGGTTTGATCTCTCATAGACTCAGTTGCAAGTAAACAATATAAGGCATTAGGTTCACACTGGCTCCAAAATTCAGCAAAGCTTGACCGATCTCATGAGTCCCAATTTGACAGGTGATCGTGGGACACCTTGAGTCTTTATATTTGAGCAGTGTCTTTTGCTCAATCACCATACTCACTTACTCAGTCAAGAATGTAGTCTTCTTGACTTGATGCTTCATTTTTATGGTGCATAGATCCTTTATTGCCTTTACATAGGCTGGTACATGTTTAATCACATGAAGCATAGGCAAGTTAATCTTAACTCGTTTCAAATGTTCTAGGATCTCACCTTGTATTTTCGGATTTTTTACTTTTGGTCAGAGTGCTTGGGGAAAAGGGACTTGAATAAAAAAAAATTTATTTGGCTCGTTCTTGGGGGCGTTCTCCTCGGTGCTAGGAGAGGTGCTCGTGGTTGTCATCTGACTTGGTCCATCTAACACCTTACCATTCCGAGTAGTTATGGCATTGACCTCTTTGATATTTTGTGAATCTGAAGTAGAGGTTTGTGCCGTATGTTGCCCCTTTGGATTTGATTGAGGCTAAGATGAGAATTTTCCTCCCTCTTGCACTGCGAGAGAACTTGTTAGCTTAGTAATTTGACTTTTAATTTCTTTGTTATCTTCTATTACCTGTGTCATAGCAATTTCCAATCTCTGAATAATTTTACCTTGTGACTCCATAAATGCATTTAATTTTTCATCTAAAGGGAATCGATTAGGTTGCGCATTGTATGAGGTTTCAGGGTATGACACAGGTGGTTGTGCTTGTGTGTGTGTGGGTTGGTTTGAGTCGGGCCTCCTACTAAAGTTTGGGTGGTTACTCCTACCAGGATTATATGTATTGGAGAAAGTATTATGAGGTTTCTTGTAAATCCTTAAGGTGTTACATTGTTCATCAAAAACCCCTTTCATCTCTGCATAAGTCGGGCAATCCTGAGCTAAATGTTCCACTCCCTCACAGACGAAACAAGCACCTTGTGACTCGACTCTTACAACAGTATGCGTGAGTCTACCATATTGAGTCTTAAGTGCCTCTAACTCTCGAGTTACTCACTCTAATTTGGCTTTCATGCTATCATCTTCTCTAAGTTGGTAGATCTCGGTCGGTCTTGCTCTATTTGTGCTTTCAACAACACTGGGCCATGTCCAAGTGTGGGCTTTCTTAGCTAAGTTATTCAAATACTCAATTGTGTCATCGGGGTCCTTTTGCATAAAGTCCCCGTTGCACATCATTTATATGAATTAACGCTCTCTACTCGTAAGTCCCTCGTAAAAATGACTAACTACACACTAATTCTCGTACCCATGGTGTGGAGATATATTTAACAAATCCTTATACTTCTCCCATGCCCGATATAATGTCTCGCTCTCTTTTTGGGTAAAGGTTGAAATTTATCTTCTCAGACCATTGGTTTTGTGAAGTGGGAAGTATTTATTTAAAAATGCTTGCGTCATTTCTTCCTATAAATCTATGGACCTCGGCAGCAAAGAGTATAGCCAACTCTTTGCTTTGTCCTACAAAGAAAAAGGAAAGAACCTCAGTTTAATCGAGTTAATAGCCTTAGATCTGCCATGAAACATGGCCACCACTTCCTCAAATTCCCTAATGTGAGCATAAGGGTTTTCACTTTCTAAACTGTGGAAGGTGGGTAACAATGCGATCATGCGTGGCTTGAAATCTGTATGTGGTGAGTTTGGCGGAAACATGATGCATGATGGTGTAGATGTGCGTGTTGGATGAAGGTAGTCATTTAAGATCCTAACAGGGTCATCTCTATGATTGCTCATGGTGTTAGAGCTTGTGTTTGAACCCGTTTCACTTCTAATGTAATTCGGTGGGTATTCTAACTAAAGGATTCTAATCAATCGTCTGTATTCGTCTCTATCCCAACTCATATACCACCAACACTCTTTTTTTTAATTATTAATTTAAATTATGAATTAATTAATTTTTTTCTTGAATAAAATAAAACTGAAAAATAAACTAAAGCTACAATTAAAAAGAAACTAAAAGAAAGAGTTCAGAAAGATAGTACCCGAAAACCTATTTGTAGACTGACACTCTTCTTGGTAACAGCATCAAAATTTGAATTATGCCTAAACAGTACTATGCAGTAGCAGCAATATAGAATGAGTTATTAATCCCAAGAAGAGAACGTTCTACAATCAAAGTCTCAGGCAAAAATAATGGACAAAAATTAAAAATCAATATTAAGAAAATGGTAAGAATTAAATGACACAGTTGAATTAAGTGAAAGAAAATCAATAATGAGTAACACAAGGGTCCAAGAATCCCTTCTAAATTTCACAGCTTTAACTTGTATCAATTCAGTAATTATAACTCAACTACTTATTTCACATCCCAAATACTTAATCGGAAAATAATAGTGAAAGCACCAAAAATATTCTTTTGTAAATTATTATGAGAAATCTCTTTCTTGTTTTTACAAGTAATGCAATGGTCAATCATACATGATATCCTCAATCAACGATATATCCGGAGACAACAACGCAGTAAAGGACTAGCATATATAATTAATACACCGAAATCAATTGCATCCTAAATTCCACATATAAGAGAAGCATGACTGAACTTATATGGAGAAAAAAACAACAATCACCAGAGTTAAATAAAATCTTTGGGAGAAGAAAATATAATTGTCTGTCACACAAAAATATCAACTTCAATATTAAATAGAGGGAACAGCTCAAAATAATTATTTAAAGTTAAAAACACAAATACTGAATTAAATACAAGCCAAACCCGCTATGTCTAGGAGTTCATCTCTTCGCCTTGGTAGAAACTTAGCATAGCCAATAATACATAATCACAACAGCTCTATGTGTATGCTTGGGTGATGAATATGGGAAAAATGTAGTTGATTGGGTATTAGATTTGAAATATTTTTGAAAGTTCAGGATGTGATATTTATAAGAAAATGTGGGAAAAATTGAGAATTGGGAAGTTATATTGATTCATAGAAATTGTAAGTACCTCATTATGAAATGGAATTTGAGAAGGATAATTAGTATATTTGTAGGGGTTTAGATGGATTAATAAGTATAAAAAAGAATGAAAGTAATTGTTGGACACATGGTAAAGAATAAAGTATAGTAGGAAGTGATTGAGGTAAAATGAGAAAAATAGTTTAAGTGAAGCAATGATGGTGTTAAATAAAATATAAGTGAAGTTTTGTGGTTTTTGGGACTTTAAGAGAGATAGTAACGAAAATATGGTTTTTTTTTTTATATAGATACAGTTAGAGTTTTTTATGTAATGGATTCGAAGTAGATGATCTTAGTGGAGGTCTAATTATAAATTTCAACTGGAAATATTTGGTGAAGTGGAAATTGTTATGTGGGAATTGTAGATGAAAGAGGCATAGTAAATCTTGAATTGATCTTAAGAGTAAAGAAAAGTTCAGTGAAAGAAGAAGATGTATTTATCCTAAAACCTAGTAATTTTTTATTTATAAAGCAAAGAACGAATGATTAAATGGTGGGTGTTAGTTGTTTAAGCTTAAATGTTTTGCTTTACTTAGAGTATATAACGAAATTAAGGAAATGTTAATTGGGATCTAGTAAAAGATATGTGATACTGATTTAATTAGGCAATGTTTAGAATTTCAATGTGAATGGGTAACTTATTTTAGATTGAGATTGGGGTAATAGAAAGGATGGTGACTAGTGACAATATGGATGTATAATTGGAAAATGAGGTTACTACTTAATAAGGAATATTAATGAGGTGTGGTATAAGGGGTTGAAATCCTAGTTAGATATAAAAGTGTTAGAATAATCATTATGAATAAAGAGAGGTGTGGCATGTCAAACCAAGAGATTGTTGGGTAAGGAAATTAGGGTGTGAGCTAATAGTACAAAGTTGAGATTTGAGGCAAGCAATTATAAATCTTATTAGTATCGAATGATAAAGACTTAAGAATTATTCGTAATGGTACAAGGAAGAAGAGAAAAAGGAATTCAAGAGGAAGGTTATAACTTAAGAATCAATGAAGTTTGGAGTACACTAGAAAGGGTTAGAGTTGGGAGAAATGTTTAGTAAACGAGATAGTTATAGAGAGTAGATGTTACTTTACATTGTGAAATTGTGTTAAGGCTTAATGTAAAGTGAAGGAGAAATTTTAAACTAATCAAAAAATTATCTGGAAGCGTTAAAGAGATGCGAGTAAACCTTTACTATATATACAAATGAAAGTATCAAATCATAATTAATTTAAAAGCTAGTGTTACGAAGAAATTATATAGATTTTGTGCCTTGAATGTTAATTACTATTAATCATATTGAGTTTAACAAGGATTGTTGGGTTTTGATGTACATTGTGTGGATGCACATAATTTTGGCTAAAGAAAGTGTAAGAGTGAAGTGTTAAATGGCTTTCTAGAAGATTGGATCACCTAAATAGACTTAGAGGAGAAAACGAGAAAAGAAAAAGAAATTAAAGTATAGTTGAGTCAAGAGAGTAATTTGAAAGTGTAAAGTATAAGTTATTATTGAAGACAACTAAGTATTGAAGTTAGAAAAGAGACTTGTAGAATGAAGTTTGTTAGATGTTAATGGAAATAATTGGTTCGTCAAATGTTCAAGAGATGTTATGATTTGAGTTATGACGTATCTATTATTGTTAAAGAGAGACTAGTCAAAATGTAGTTTTAGTAGATAATAAAGTGCTTAACTGTCATTACTGTGGTGAATAATATATGATTTTATTGGTTAACATACCCTAGTGAAGGACATGGATGGATTAGAGTTTAATAGAATCAATAGATGAGGAAATACGAGTTAGAACTATAAAGTAATTTATCAAGGAGTTGATTGAAGGACTAAGCTGAACTGATGAATTTTTTGGTTATACTGTGAATGAAGCCTAAGTATTGTATATAACTAGGGAAGAAGTTACCGTTTGACAAAGGTGAGTGATTAGACGATAAATAACATTGTAGAGAGGTATCTTGGGAGAGATGCTTAATTAAATGTTATACTACTTTTGATACCTTCAAAGTGTAAAGTTGAGACAGAAATACAAGCATTCAAAGAAGAGTGTGTGATGATAAAAATTTTTAGTTTTAAGTTCAAAAGCAAACGAAAGAAGTAAAGAAAAGGGTGATTTGAGTAAAATATTGTTAAAAAAAAAATGGGTGAATCGAAGACTCAATTGGAAAGGCAATAGCAATTTTTTTAAGAAAGAATAATTGATAAAAAGGGGGAGAACACCGCTTGATAAACAAAAGAATTTTTGGCAAGATTTAGTTAGAATAGTATGTTAGATTCTTCTAGTGACTAAATAGTTGGTAAGCAGTGATGTAGAGAAAGTTCAAGTTGATGGTAGATAAGAGTTTAACTTGCAATGACGAATTTGATCAGAAGTGAAAAATTTGAGGAGTGTATTTGAGGATGTGAGACAAACTTGGGAAATTGAAACAATTATGAAGAAGCAATATCCTCATCTGTTCATGGAATCAAGTCAATCAAATTTTGAGGACAAAATTTTATTAGGAGGGAGGAATTAGAGTCCGACCTTTAAATTTATACATATGTACCAGTGAATTAAATATAATTTATGTTGTGTTAGGAATTTGTGTGACTTATCACGGAAGGAATAAATTAGACATAAGACAAGTGGAAGTATGTTTATAAAAGTTAAAAGTTGCTATAAAGAAATTAAAGGTAAAGAAAATAGTTGGGTCTTAATACAATAGTTAACAAAAAGGAAGGAGTGGCTTGTAAATTAATTAAAGAGAGACAGTAAGGACAAGGAAATAAAAGGCAAATGTTAGTGGGGTTATAAAAGGCTAAAAACCAAGAAGTTTCAGCACAAATCTCTTTTCTCTAGACAGCTCGAGCAGAGGGAAAGTTAGAGAAAAGAGAGCAAAAACAAATTTCTTTCTTTCGCTTGGAGAAACCCTTTTTTTTTTTTTCAAAATTTGTTCTAGCACTCCACCTCACACCACCATCCCACTTGCTCTTAAACTTTAAGAAACACTTACTGCCACCTAGAGGAGTTGTTCGAGCTGGGAGGTGAGGTACCACGAGCGTGGGAAGGCAGCGCGTTGATCCCACGCTCCAGAAAGGGGATCTAATTCCTTTTGCTTTTCTTGGCTATTTTCATCAAGAATTTGAGGCATAAATGATTTCTAAACTTTTATAAGTTAAAGTAGACTTACTTAAGTTGATTCTTGGGATTTTTTTAAAATGATTTTAGTTTAAATTGATTGGTTTTGGGCTAAAGAAAGTTGGAGTATAATGTTGTTGAGGTTGTGATTAAATCTTAAATTTTTGAATGAAATAATAAAAGTTTGTGTTGGGTATTGTTAAAAGTATAAGTTTAAATCTATGAAAGAATAAAGATTAATGGATTTAAGAATTTATGAAGTTGGAATATGATATGTAAGAGAATTTTAATTTAATCTCAAACTATAACTTAAAGAAATTTAAATATGTGATTGGAGCAGTTTTAAATATGTAAGTTTTAGGTTTGAAGTATGATACTTCTTGGAGCTAAAAGAATTTCTTGAGTTAAGACGATTTTTAGTGATAAAACTAAAGTCAGGGAAGAATTTTATAGATGGATATTTTTGAGTTCATGTGAATTAATCTAAGTTAGTGTTTGTAAAAATGTTAAATTTGCGAGTATAAAATCTTGGTGGTATAAAGATTATTATATTTGTATAGTTTCTTTGAATTGGAAGAGTTATTGAGCAAATTATACATCATTATCATGAAATATGAACTTCAAATTTGATATAAAATGAAAGAAAGAATAATGAAAATTAGACCAAGAAGATGAAGCTTGTGATATAGTATTGTTTTGATTATTTCTTGTAGTTGCTTGATAAATATAAATATAAATTTCGTACATACTTTTTGGATTGTTGTACTAAACGATAACAATCTTTAGGTGTGATAGAACGTACTAAGGGTAAGGAAGTAGCTTATAATTAGCTTTTGGAATATCAAAAGTGAGTTTCACTTTATTCTTGGTAAGTGTGATGAAGAAATGTGTTTGATACCTAAGAAATAATTAATAATATATTTTGATGTGTGTTTGGAAGTAAATTTGTATCATAATGAGTTGATAGAATTATATTGATAAATTGCTTGTGTTATAAATTGTGTTTAATGAGATTTAGACTCTTTGATGATATTATGGAACTAAGTGAAAGTGAAAATTAAAATGAAACCGAGTGAAAGTGAAAAGTGAAATGGAACAGAATGGAAGTGAAAAGTGAAATTAAAATGAGTTAAAGTTGAAATTGAAATGGAATTGAGTGGAGGTGGAAAGTAAGATGGAATCGAGAGGAAATGAAAAGAGAGATGAAACCGAGTGGATGTAAAAATGTGACAATGTGACGTTAAATGTAACGAATACATTTTCAGATATTAGAACCCAAAGATAAAACAATCACGTTCAAGAGTAGGAGTTGAACTAAGGTTTGGGTAATTCAATCATGTATTGTTCAAGGAGAGTTACATCTGAGTGAGGGAACTACTCCATCGGTCTTATTGACTCATATTTACCTTTTTTTTTTAAAGAAAATACAAATCTTTCTTTCTGCACATGAAAAAGAACTTGAGTAACTTTGATAGATAAGAGCAGATGGAGAAAGCAAATCCAAAGCTGAAAACTTGGACCATGTAGGGAAAGCTTACTCTGTTTCCACTGCAATGATTGTGTAGAAAAAAGTTACCTTATATATGATGTGTTTATGGTTATAAACTTTATGGAAGAGGTTTCTTTTTCTTCTTCTTTTTTCGTTTAATGGAAGAGATTCGTCCTGATATTGTGAACCTTTTATCGCAAAGGATTAACATTTCTTTCAATGAAGCTGAAGCATTTCCATAAAAAAAAAAAAAAAAAAAGGGCTTGAATTTTGTATATTGTGGCAACTGCTGCAAATTAAAGGAGGAAGCCTGTAATCATAAAGGAACTCACAGTATCACTTGAAGACATATTTGAAGACATGTTTAAAGAGTATATATAAACTTCATAATCTTCTAAAAGAATAATAATGGATAAGTTGTACACCTATCGATCTCTCTCTTTGAAATATAGAACCATGTTTCTGGTACAATTTTGTTTTGATTTTTGTTACCCAAATCTAAATTTCTCGAAATCAGTGGTCCCTTAATTGGTTTATTTGCCTCGTCAGTTTGTTTTTCCTAAATTGGAACTAATGTTGTTTGGGTGCATTGGCGGGAGGAGGATTAAACTGAGGTTTCTTATGGAGAATCTGAAAGAATCCGAAAATGACCAGGCTTAAGAGGCTCGGTCCAAAGTATAAATTTATTCGTACAATCTTATTGCCTTAAATTACATTCTACGTTACCCTAAAAATTTACGAATAAGGCTATGGATATTACGCTAAACTTCTTTCGAACGAGAAATTATTAAGGTCCTCCCTATAGTACAAACCTGACAGCATTTCTTGGTTCACCCAATTACTTAAATCGTAACCAAGCAATTTATATGATCCCACAATCTTTATTAAATAAAAAAATTAAACTTCTAGATTTTCTCCCTCCCAAGACACCCACGCCCATCAAGCCTCCAAACTCAACTCATTTACTCCTAAATAAAAGCACCATACGTGGAGCCCACATTTTAAAACAGAAAAGAAAAAATCAAAAGTCAATTAAAGCATTCTCTCTACCTTAAGCAAAAACGCACAACAGTACAACATCAGCGCATGAGGCAATAGTTTTCAAAGCAGTAAATAATTTTAGAGAATTAATAGAGAAAAAGCAAAACTCTAAAAAAAAAAAAAAACACTCAATCAATTGTGGCCTTTTCTCTTTTGTTTTGAGAAGAAACCATTGGAAAAGTTCTAAATTTATTGCCGCTTTTATATCGTAAGGAAAAACAACTGATAATAAATCCAAACATATCGATTGTTCAATGTATGATTATGTCAAATTCTACTTCTTATTTATTTGTGTTACAATTTAACTTGATTTTTTTTATTCAATTGGATATGTTTAAAATTATCATCCATGTACGTTAATGAATCAACGTATGTAGAATGATTTGGTGTGATTTTTGCTTCAGATATGATAATTCATATCTACAAATTTTTTTTGTTATTTTAGTTTTGAAAATTAACTACAACATAAGATGTTTTGCATTTTTGTCGATGGGAGAGATAATGTTTTAATTGACTTCTCATGTTTTTTTTTTAAAAAAAAAAAAAATGAGCTCCACATACATGGCTTTTTAATTCAAGAGTAAATAAGTTTGGAGGCTTGGTGCGCGTGAATGTGTTGGGGAGAGAGAAAATGTAAGAGTTTAAATTTTTTATTCAATAAAGATTGGTGAATCATATAATCTGATTTGTCACAATCTAAGTGGTAGGATGAATCAAATAATGTTGCCGGGTTGATACTCTAGGGAGGACCTAACAATTTCTTCTTTCGGACCATGCATCATCATTGCCAACATTTAATGTATAATGATTTATTACAACTTAATCACTATTGCACAGTCAAGAAATACTTTTTCTTAATCATTAGTTATTGCATTAAATGGAGGCTTAACTTTTCTTCTCATGTAATTTTGTCAATTCCAGCTTTATCGAAAAACTTGAAACCCGAACAGTCTGAAACTTGAAAATATATTAAAATAAAGTAATTCGAATATGATTTGATTCGAATTAGAAATATTTGAAATTTGAAATGATTTGTGTTCAAAATGATCCGAAACTTGAAATGACCCGAATTCGAATGACCCGAGCAAAAAACAATTCGAAACCCAAACGATTTGAAACTCGAGAGAACTTGAATCCAAACCTGACTTGAATCGAAACCTGAAACATTTTGACTCAAAAATCATAATTAACCTGAATTTTTTTGTTAAACTGATGATGGTAAAGTAGAAATTATTATCTCATTATCTCATATATAGTCATAATTATAAATAAAATGGAGGTAAAGTAAGTTGAATTTAAAATTTACTTATAAAAAACTCGATATTAATATACTATAATTTATAAGTTGTTCCTTTTACTTTTACAATTACTGTTTAGCTATCGATTTGACAAATAGAAAATCATGTTTAGGGTAAACAGGTCAAGCTCGACCCAGATGTTATTTATTTTTCGGTACATTATTTTTTTAAGAGACGACTATGTCTACTTTTAAAATCATATTTTAATACATCTAAGGTAATTCTTAATGAGCAAAAACAATATTGTTCGATAAAAGAAAAGCTTATTTTATTGAATTTATTTTTACATTACATTACATTTACATGATTTAATTAAAATTCTAATAAATGGATCTTGGTAGATATCTTGAAGAAAATTTTCTTCTTCTTAAACACAGTTTTTCGATCGAGGAAGATGATTATCGAGATTATTTTTCTCATTTGATTTATGGAGTACTATTCTTTTTTAATAACTTATTCAAGAAACACATACTTGAGAGAGAAAAGAAGATAATTATATTTAAGATTTACAACACACATCAACTCTAAAAAAATATTCGACTATTGAAACCAAGAAATGAAACTTAAATATAACTTTCCTAAAGCAAATATTTTTTATATCACTCATGAGATGGACTAGTCATATAACTTTCCTAAAGCACAATTTTTTTATAAGTTAGTACCCTTTAAGTAGGCTATATGAATTATTTAAAAAATGTAGAATTTTTAATTTATTTTGATGTATTTTTATGGGAAAAGGTAAAATCGACCCTTAATAAAAATAATATAATTTTTTAGAAATATATTTTAAATAATCAATTATCCGATTATAATATAAATATCGATAAAGTCGGATATGCATAGAATTTTATCCGACCTAAACTTAGAGTTTAATGTATTATGTTATTAACAAAGAGAAAAAAAAAACTAAGAACTAAATTTCTCTACATATATTATTGTTAACATGAATTTAATTAAAAATTACATTGAAATTTAGAAACGATATAGATAAACTACCTGAGCCAGAAACGATTCGCAACCCGAATGACTCGAGTCCGAAACAACCCAATTCTAAAATGACCCGAACACGAACACGAACACGAACTCAACCCGATCTGACCCGCTCGATTGCCACCTCTACCTAGGAGTCTAATTTATCTAAACCTTTTTTTTTTCTATTCACAATTAATTCAAATAAATATTTTAAAAATCGCATGCATCACATGGGCATTCAATTAGTTTAATTCCAATTAGGGGTGGACTTGAGTCGTGCCAAACCCAAATAGTAAAGTGTTCAAGTTTGGCTCGACTTAAAATGAACAAGCTCGAGCTCGAGTTTGAATTGAGCTAAAAAATTGGGCTCGAGCTCGAGTTTGAATTGAGCTAAAAAATTGGGCTCGAGCTCGAGCTTGAAGCATAGATTTTCTATTTAAATTCGAGTTCGACCTTGAACTATAATTTTAATAAATAAATATATTAATATAAATGTTGGTTCGAATTAAGCTTGGTTTGAGCACGATAATATCTTATCTAATTATTCGAAAGCCTTTCGAGCCGAATCTCAAACTGAAACTTCTCGGCTCGATAAGCTAATCAAACGTAATTTTCAAGCTTAAGCTCAATCGAACCAAATTTTGACCAAACTTAAACTTGAATAACTCGATAAAAACTCGGCTAGTGTCCATCCCTAATTCCAACATCATCCCTTGAATTTTACAAACTGCTTCATTGGACATATTGTTAAACGTCATTGTTAGATTGTATTTAATGTTAATAAATTGTTGGTTGAAATAATTGATTGCAATGTAATCTATTTTATTAATCTATAGCTATTACCTAGTTTGCTGCACCAAGTGAAAATTATATCTATTTTGTAAGTTACTGGCTGCACGAATATTCCAACTATGAAACATTCAAATTATCAAATATGTTTGACAATTTCATAAATTTGACTAGATCCTTCGCAGTTTTATAAAATAAAAAATATATATATAGTCGTTTTGAATGTTTATTCCAGGTGCTTATATATTGTTCTAGGAAATAGCTGACTAGATTAATTACTTTCGTAAATAATCTATTAATTTCTCTTATGTAGTTGTTGGTCAGCTATCATCATCGTTAATTTTGAGAGGTACTCAAGTTGTACCCTGTATATATATAATAGTATGCATCTTGGTAGACTTCTAATTATAATAATCTTAACTCCTAAATTAATTTCAATAGTAATTAGTCATTTAGAAGAACAAAAACTGTGTCAATGGAATACCAATGCATTATTCCACATCCGTCCATTGGAAAAATATTTCCATCTGCTTCAATTATCCTTATCAATTCAGTGTAATACTAATTCAATTTTGACTAATTATCCTTCGAGAGAATTTTAATTAATTTCCCTATGGTCTACCTTTGATTCCGCGTATTTTTTTAATAATCAATTCCTTATTTAACTTATAAATTCTTGATTTTAAAAAATTGTAAGCACATCAAAAGTGTTGAACATAATAGGAATATCTAAGTAGAATAATATTATGACCTGCCGACTGAAAACAAATTACAATTGTATGTTTTATAGCTATTGTAAGAACAATCGACCAACTTGCTAATTAAAAGATTGCAATTCTTTGTAGTACATGCGGTTGGCAGCATAAGATATAAGCTGGATAATTGTTAACCTTATATTTTTCTTCTAGGAAAGAAGAAACCAAAGTGGCAAATGGAGATTCTTGAATGTTTTCTCGTTGTGTTTCTTGGAGGTCTTACACTTACACTTCTGGTCCAAGCCCAGGATCAATCAGGTTTGAATATTTTTTTCATGAAATTGAACATATGTACTTTAGATTGTCTTTCCACTAACCTTGTAGTAATAATTAAGAACTCTTTCTGTTTCTCTCTCTCTCTTGCAGGATTCATTAGCTTAGATTGTGGGTCACCAAAAGATTCTAACTACGTTGAGAAAACGACGAATATAAGTTACATTTCGGATGCAAATTTCATCGACACTGGCATAAGTAAGAGAATCTTACCAGAATTCCAAACACGTTTCCAACAGCAGACCTGGTACCTTAGAAGCTTTCCTGAAGGGATCAGAAACTGTTACAGACTGAACCTAAGAAAGGGCGATCAATATTTAATCAGTGCGGCTTTTTTGTATGGAAATTATGATGAGTTAGATGAAGCACCAAAATTTGATCTGCATATAGGGCCTAATTTGTGGGGTTCAGTGGCAATCGAAAATGCAGACTCTGATTTATCCTTGGAGATCTTACATGTTCTCCCATCAAATTATTTACAAGTATGTCTTATTAATACAGGATCAGGTACACCTTTCATATCAGCATTAGAACTACGGCTTTTGAAAAATACGACTTATAGAACTCAAAGTGGATCATTGGAGAATTTAGAGAGGCTAGATCTTGGTTCAACAACCAATCGAAGTTTCAGGTGAGCCGTTTTTTCCTAACACAAACTTCTATAAAGAGTAAAAGTTTCTATTTGGGCAAAGATTTAGACACATTTATCCTGACCACCAAAACCAACAGTCAATGAAAATCCTCCCACTCAGCTCGCTACATTGTCAAATGATAATTTATCAATCTAGCTTTAACAAATATTAACCGATAACTAGTCAACTGACAATGTACTACAAATGGGTGTGGAGTTTGGGTATTCCTCTAGCAATGCTTTTTCTATTTACATAATATAATTAGACCTTAACTTAGTTACTCAACAATGCCACAGGTTTCCTGAAGATGTTTATGATCGTTTTTGGATACCCTATAATTTCGATGAGTGGACTCAGTTAAGTACTTCACGTAACATCAGTACAAATAATGATTATGAACCACCGTTGCTCGCGATGAGAACCGCCGCCACACCCATAAACACTAGTCACTCCATGAATCTCTCCTTGGAGGCAAACAATTCTAATACCCTTTTTTATGTTTTCATGCACTTTGCTGAACTTGAAAGCCTAAATGCCAGTGAGTCTAGAGAGTTCAACATTTCTTACAATGGAAAACATTGGTATGGACCTTTCAGTCCTGATTATTTGAAAACGACTACTATATATAGCCCAGCAGCCTTGGGTGAACTAAATGGTACATACGAGTTTTCAATCTACAGAACCGAAAGTTCAACTCTTCCTCCCCTCCTTAATGCAATTGAGATTTACACAGTGCAAGAACTCTTACAGTCAGAAACAGACCAAAATGATGGTATGTTCATCTCAATTTGAATACATACTTTAAAATTTTAGTGACTGTTTGGTATATCTTCTTTGGTAGCTTCTACTACTAAAAAACAGAAGTTCGGCCAAACATCCATTTTTAGGATCAAAATCAGAAGCTGGGTTTTGTAGTTTTTGATACCAAAGTAATTGTATCCAACTATGCATATGATCTTACCTCTACTTTTTCTGTACCTGTGAAAAATATCAGTTGATGCTATTATGAATATCAAGTCAATGTATGGAGTGAAGAGAAACTGGCAAGGAGATCCATGTGCCCCTCAAGCTTACTTGTGGGATGGTCTTAATTGCAGCTATAATTACTATGATCCACCTAGAATCACATCCTTGTAAGTTTCTGCCCTTCAAGTAAGCAAATTAGCTTTCAACTCTCTGTTTTATAAAATTGTTGACAGTTCACGTTATCAGGAACTTGTCCTCAAGTGGACTGACAATGGAGATAGCTCCTTACATATCCAATCTCACCCATTTAAAATATCTGTAAGTTTCTCAATTTCTTACCAGACTGAAATATGGTTGACAATCTGTTAAATAATGGAGACCTGATTTCACCTGTTCTATTTATCAAAATACCAGGGACTTATCAAACAATAACTTGAGTGGAACAGTGCCTGATTTTTTATCTGAAATGACATCCTTGGGGTTCATGTAAGTTACATTGGACTAAAACTAAAATTGCAATTTTCTTTGATAAATAAAGCAATTAAAACACCAAATTTGATATGCCTTTGCAGAAACTTATCTGGAAACAGGCTTACAGGTTTTGTTCCAGCTGAACTCCTTGAAAGATCAAAGAATGGTTCCCTCACATTAAGGTCTGCTTTCTGTATATGAACCCATATTACCATATAATTTATGACAACGGGCACCATTTCATTTAATTGCGTTTGTCAATGCCTAAGTAATACTGAGAATAATTAAATATCCCCATTTGATCTTAATTGCTAGAATTTGCATTAGACATACCACATAGGAGATTTATCAGTACTGGATATTCCAATCTCACTCTGTTGTTATTAATTATATCAATTCAAGTGTTGGAGGAAATAGAGATCTTTGTGCAGCAGTTTCATGCAAGAAAAAGAAGAAAGTTGTTGTTCCAGTAGTGGCATCCGTTGCCTCATTTTCCATTGTCATGACTGCATTGGCTACCTTCTGGATCCTTAAAAGGAGAAAACAAGGTATGAACATCAGTATCCATATTAGTGAAGGTACTGAATATCATTGAATAATATAATATATACTATGTTTACAAATTTTAGCAGCCAGGAAGGTGGATGCCAAATCCAGTAGAACAATTCAGTCATTCATATCAAAGAATCGATGCTTCACATATTCTGAGGTCCTGAAGATTACAAACAATTTCGAGAGGGTTCTTGGAAAGGGAGGATTTGGAACAGTTTATCATGGCTACTTAGATGACACTCAAGTCGCTGTGAAGATGCTATCTCCTTCATCGGTGCAAGGGTATAAGCAGTTCCAGGCAGAGGTATCTAATTAAGCATTTATAAAGAGAACTATGAGCTAATTAATTATATATTAATGTGTTAATGCCCAAAATGTGACAGTTGGGGGTAGCACGAGTGGTTCTAATTAAGACTCTGAGGGATATATGTTACTAGCTAGGTGAGAGGATAAGGCCTTTGTTTTTTGGTTCCGTGTACCTGCTAAGAACCTTAGAGACTTCAAGTGAGGGTTTGGAGTCTAATTCTGGAGTCACTCCAACGTCCAAGTCAATCTACATGTTTGAGACTTAAACTATATTAAGAGAATTCAAGAGTATTGGTTTTTTAAACCCCATTATCTAAATCCACTTTTATAGTTGAATGGAGAATCGATGAAAGGTTGAGATCACATCTTATAGGTTTAGAGAGGTTTTTACTTTTAACTTTTTTTTTTTTATTTTTGGTGGATTTTTACCATTATACCTTTTATTAGCGAAATAACAATTTTAACCTTAAATATGCCACATGTCACCTTACGATTAGAGAGTGGAGTTTTACCTATAACACAATGCTCATTTACATCTATTGAACTAATTAATTATAATATGGTTTAAACAGGTCGAACTTCTTTTGAGAGTTCATCATAGAAATTTGACAAGTCTTGTTGGGTATTGCGATGAAGGCACCAACATGGGGCTCATCTATGAGTACATGGCTATGGGGAACTTAGAAGAGCATCTATCAGGTAATTAGTTTATATCTGTAATGGAAATCTTTTATTGTGCACATCATATCAGATTTTTGTAATTAAATCTTATCGAAGATTTTCAATTTAAACGAAAGTGAAAAGAAATGCTTAACATTTTTTTATATGAATGTAGAAAGTTGCACCAATGTCTTGAGTTGGGAAGGCAGACTACGAATAGCCATGGAGTCAGCACAAGGTTAATCAACTTGCATTTGTGCAGAAATTCTGATTCTTTTTTTTTTTTTTTTAATTTACCAAAAAATCTTGTTATCTTTTTTTTATTTTTTTATTTGTGGCCGAAAGGGTACTAATACAAGTAAATTAAAAAAATATAGGATTGGAGTATTTGCACAACGGTTGCAAGCCACCCATAATCCATAGAGATGTGAAGTCTACAAATATATTATTAAATGAAAACTTCCAAGCCAAACTAGCTGATTTTGGGCTGTCAAGAACATTTTCTGTTGAAGGTGACACTCATGTGTCAACCGTTGTTGCTGGCACCCCAGGACATCTAGACCCTGAGTAAGTATATTCATTGTTGGTAATTGCATAATTGTTCTTGAAATATATTCAATCCCTTTCCAAAAATGTGTAAAGTTGTTACGAAAATTTTCCCAATTCAGACAAACAGAGTATTTTATTTTTAATCTTTTTAGCAACAAGTGTGAACTTATAACACATATTGTCATGCAGATATTACTTATCAAACAGATTAACCGAGAAAAGTGATGTGTATAGCTTTGGGGTAGTTCTCTTGGAGATAATTACAAGCCGACCCGTGATTACAAAAACCCATGAGAAGACTCATGTTAGTCAATGGGTTAGTTTCATGCTTGCTAAAGGTGATGTCAAAAATATTGTCGATCCAAGATTAAATGGAGCCTTCAATATTAATTCTGTCTGGAAAGCAGTTGAAGTAGCAATGGCTTGTGTATCTCCAACCTCCATTAAAAGGCCAACCATGACTCAAGTAGTGATGGAATTAAATGAATGTTTGGCAGCTGAGATTGCAAGGACCAGGGGAATTAGTGAAGAAACTGATTCAAAAGATTGCATTGATCTAACCATGAATCTTGGCACTGAATTAACTCCCCTAGCAAGGTAATTGTGTAAAGGTTTTGAAGTTCTACTTTTTCAGAAAAAAATTTATACATCTGTTTGTGGAAAATGATGCAGTGAGACAAAATAGTAGCTACTTTAGTCCTGGTGGACCGATGGTTGTAAATTCAGACGTTTCAAACGTATGTCCATAATGTTGAAGTATGCGAACTTGATATACATTGTTGGCTTATTCCCCATCAGCTAGCTTTAGGGATCATTTTGTATCTATCAAGATATATAACAAAGCTAAAAGTCTTGTGATTAAATACCGATGACCCTATGTTTGTCTTATTTTTGTTGTGATATCCACATATGGGTTATCTCACATCTGAAACAAATAAGAAATAAGAGTGACATATATGTTGAATATTGGTGGGGAAAAGATTATTTGAAAGTGAGAGCTATTTATCAAAATAAGTGAGAGAGAAAAAGGCTTCAAGGTGTGACCATGTTACTTTCCTTAAGGTTTAATTCTGCACTTTGCACTAGTGAAGAATAACCCATAGCAGCTTCTAAGAGTTTATAGATGTATAACATTTATGTCTGATCAGTATTTTTGAAAGGAGAAGAAGAAAAGAGAAAAACTATAAAAATGATTGTAAATTGTGTTCTTTTTAATTATGATAGTTACACACACTTATATACTTCTTTTCAAGTTCAATCACCATAAAACGTTTTGAAAATTCGAAATTTTCGAACATCCAGTCGACTGAACCATGTTTCCAGTCAATTTTAAAAATTTACAAAGAGTTTCAGGAATTTTTTTCCTTCTATTCAATCGATTGAATGCTTCATACAGTCAATTGTATACATCATTCAGTCGACTGTATGAAACTTACAGTCGACTGTGTCAACTCTTAAAAGCCAAAATTTGTTTTTCCTTTTTCTTTTATCATTTCCTTTGATTTTCTAAAATACCTCAAACTTAAAAACAAGTTCATTTTGAAAATCATCAACAATCCTCCACTATTTCAAAATAATTTGACTTGATAAAACCTTGAAAAACTGATCTTTTACCATCCATTGAAGTTCATGCCTAAATGAAAATGTCTTTTGGACTTGAATATTCACTTAGTAAAAACACATCAAAGTTAAACAAAATATGTGGTAGTATAATACTTTGAACTACAAATCCTATTTGTTTAACCGGATATGTCTCACACATGAGACTTCTCCTCTTAGAATTTGGCAGAAATTTTTGCCGACACTTTTGAAGGCCTTGTGTCATGTGTCTTATATCATAAATGCCCTAGATTCAAGCTCTTGAACTCAACAGAAGAGACCACACTTTATACTCACTAGGTAAGCTTATCAAGTATGTTCCATAATTTAACATTCCAAAGAAAATCTTTTATAAGCTTATTAAGAACTCACAGTTCAGTTACACTTCATCATTACGGTTCCAAGTATCATAACTCTTGGGATGGAAATATAAATTTAGATTCTTGCAATCACTACTAATGATGTACTTTGTCTCATTAAACTCAAGACTTAGATTTAGCAAGAGTTGAGTCGAGGTTCCGTCATTGGTGATCCTATCGTATGGGCTTGAGACCCATCCCTTGTGATGTTTGAACCACTTGCTCTCTTGCAAGTCCCTTGGTTAATGGATTCACCAAGTTTGCTATGGACCTTGCAAATTCAATTGTAATTACTCCATCAGTAATTAATTTCCTTACATAGCTATGTCTCAATCCAATATGTCTAGATTTTCCATTGTAGACATTACTATAGGCCATTGCTAGTGTTGCCTCACTATCACATCGAATTGAAATTGGAGCCATGGGTTTAGGCCACACAGGAATTTCTAACAATAAATTCCTTAACCACTCAGCCTCTTTACTCCCTACTACTAATGCCACAAATTCATATACCATGGTAGAATCAATAATACTGATTTGTTTCTTGGAAGCCCAAGATACGACACACCCACCAAGAGTGAATATCCAACCACTTATGGACGAGTGATCTTCCTCTCGGTTTGTTACCTAACTAGCATCCGTGTATCCTTCTAAAACTCTTGGATACCCTTTATAACTTATGCCAAAATTCATAGTCTTTTTCAAATATCTAAAGACTTTATGTATAGCCTCCCAATAATCATTGTTGGGACAGCTAGTGAATCTACTTATCTTCCCTATAGTAAAGGAAATATCAAGCCTTGTGTAAGTCAGAGTAGACATTAAATAACCAATTTCTCTAGCATACTCTAGTTATGCAATTACTCTAGCATTATTCTTAGATAATTTGATATTATTATCAAATGGTGTACTTACAAGTGTGCTTTCTAAATGACCAAATTTCTTTATAATTTTCTCAATGTAATGAGTTTGTGTTAAAGTTAGGCTATCATTATCTCTTATGATTTTGATACGTAAAATAACATCAACCACACCTATATCTTTTATATCAAAATTATCTTACATAATTTGTTTTGGAATTTTGAACTTGTTCTAAGTCAATACCAAATATCAACATGTTATCTACGTACAGACATATGAAAACACCTTTACCATTAATGAACCTACTATATACACATTTATTAGATTCGTTAATTCTGAAACCATTTGATAGTATTACTTGATCAAATTTCTCATGCCATTGTTTTGGGGCTTGTTTAAGTCCATATAAAGACTTAACTAACTTGCATATTGTGCTTTTGTCCCTTAACTATAAAACCTTCAGGTTGACTCATGTATGCTTCTTCTAATTCACTATTCAAGAATGCTATTTTAACATCCATTTGATGAATTTCAAGCTTGTATGTGGAAGCTAGTGCAATAAGCATTCTAATTGTGGCTATCCTTGTGACTGGTGCATAAATGTAAAAGTAGTCAACACTTTTTTTATGTAAATCCCTTAGACACTACCCTTGCCTTGAATTTATCAACTATACATCCACCCTTAATTTTCTTTTGAAAATCCACTTGCATATAATGGGTTCAGATCCTGGTGGAAGGTCCACCAATTTCTAGGTTTTGTTCCCCATTACAGAGTCCATTTTATCATTCCTTCCAAAATGCAACATCTTGAAACTTTATAGCATTTTCATAATTTTGTGGATCAGAGTTAATATTCAAGACAATTAGAATAGAATTACTTATTGAGTTCCTAGTTTCTTCTACCAAATACATGTAAAAAGCGGGTCCATATGTCTTAGCAGTCTTAACTCTTTTGCTCATTCTAAGTTTCACTTCATTTTCATCTACTTTATTCCTTAAACTTTGTTCTTGTTCATTATTGTACGAAACAGTCTTAGGAGGTGTCTTGAACCTATTTTCATCGAAAATAACATCCATAGATTAAATGATGAAATTTATTGAATAATAATTATTTGGCTCCACCACCATGAATCTATAAGTTTTACTATGAAGTGCGTATCTGAGGGAAATACGCTATATTCCTCTCTCACCAAAGTTCTTCCTTTTTGGTTAAGGAACTCTAACTATAACTCTACAACCCCACACCTTAAGGTAGTCTAGATTAGACTTCCTATTCTTCCATAACTCATAAGGTGTTACTTTGTTTCTTTTTGTAGGGACTCTATTCAAAGTGTGACAAGTCGTTAAAAGTGCTTCTCCCCAAAACCCATGTCCTAGACTAGAGTTAGAAAGCATGACATTAACCATCTCTTTTATAGTTATATTTTTCCTCTCTTGTGCACCCATTTTTTTATTTTATTTATTTTTTTTTGTGGTTTATAAGGGGCAGTGATCTCATGAATTATTCCATAAGTCTCAAAATAAGTAGGATCATAATACTCACCTCCCTTATTAGTTCTAAGATATTTAACCATATTGTTACACTGAAGTTCTACTCCGTTCTTAAAAACAGAAAAACTATGCATAACTTCATATTTAGAATGTAAAAAATAAACATGATAATATCTTGTACAATCATCTATAAAAGTTACATAATATTTCTTTCCTCCTAGAGAAGGTGTAGCATGCATATCACATATATCACTATGAATTAAATCCAGAATTTTTAAATTTCTTTGAACACTTGGAAAATGTTTTCTAGTGATTTTAGTAAGGATACATGTTCTTCAATTTTCCAAATTAAAATCAAACTTTGGAAGTAAATCTAACTTAACATTATCTTTTCATCGTCTAGCATTTACATGTCCTAAACGATTATGCCAAAGTAAAGGAGAAAAATAAAAAAAATAAGCAAAAATCATACTTCTATTATTAAAATTGAATTTGAACATCCCCTCATACATATATCTCTTCTCAACAAAATTACCTCCCTTAGAGAGTACAAACTTATCAGCCTCAAATACAAGCTTGAACCCATTTTTTGTTCAAAAAGCTACCAGAAACTAAATTCTTCCTAATTTCAGGTATATGGTACACATCAGTGAGGGTGAGGGTCTTTTTAAAAGTGAACTTTAGTTGCATTTTTCTCTATCCTATCATTGGTACAGTGGTTGAATTTCCCATTGTAATACCCGTATTCATGAAGAAAGGGTAAAAATGTAATTTGATAAATATGACATGGAGCGGTGAACGGTGCCGCGAAATTGTATTATTTATATCGAATTGTTTTATTAATTTTACCAAATCCTGTTTGGTTTTCTTCAATCTCAAATCTAAACTACTCTATATTTTTTAAACACTTGAGGGTCGAAATAAAGGTTGAAAGAGTAAAATTTTAAAGGGGTTTACGGGAGAATTTTATAGAGAGTCACGGGAAGCTCTATGAAAAACAGAAGGTAATAACATGAAGTTTATTTTTGAAATTTAGTTTACATGAAATTTCTTGGAATTTAAAGTGGGAATTTTCAAAGGGTGTGAATTATGAAAAATTTAAGAATAAATTAGAATTTAATATGAATATTATCTCAGGTGTTGACGATCAGCAACCGGGGAAAATTGCTGAGAGAAACAGGAAGGGCAAGGAAGTTATCCAAGGATAACTTTAAGTGTTACGTGGTGAATTATATTTACTAGTAATCAAGATAAATATGAAAATATATAGTGATAATATTTGAATAACTTATTAACCTATGATTTGATAATAGATGAAAGTTGTTTGATGGGTATGATAAGTATAATTGATATGTGGAAAGTGGTTATATGAGAAGTAATATTATTGGAATAATGAGTTGATTAAATAATGAAGGGGATAAATTAAATTCTTGATGAGTTATGATTGATAAATTGATGTGATATATGAGGAGAAGAAATTAGCGAAATTAATCAAATAGTAAATTGAGAAAGGCAGGATAGTTAAATTTAATGTCTGAATACATGTTTGTTGTTATATTACTGTTCATATGCATATTTCATATCATTGTTCATATGCCTATGCATGAAATAAAAGAACCAGGAGGGGGGCGGTCTAAACAAAAACCGTGACAGCTGATATATGCTGAAAATAAATGAAAACCATGACAGCTAGTATATGCTGAAAATAAATGAAAACCATGACAGTCGGTATATACTGGAAACAAAAGAACTAGAAGGGGGCCAGTCTAAGATAAAAACATGTCGACATGTGGGAAGACGTTCCCTAATAATAATTCATGCATTGCATCTATTTTAAGTATTGATTTCATTACTGAAATGTTGAAGTATTGGTTGTTATTTTAAATTTATAGATGAATGAGTCTCAGAGAGAGACAGTTATGGTGAGAAAGAAATATAGAAGTATGATATGATAAGAACTATTTAAATGGTAGACTATATATTGTGAACCTCATAATGAGGTAATTATGAGATAATTGATGGTCTTAAGATGAACATATATATAAGAGGAAGAGATTGATAGATTTTGACCCTCATCTAAATTTTAATAATGACAAAACACAACTCTAATTGTACTAACAATATTCTCTAAGTGTTTTAAACGATAAAAGCTACAGCGAAGAATCAAGATGCAAGAACTCAACCTGTATCAAACATCAAGTCAAGACAGAAGATCTAGTATAGGCATAAGGTAATGAAACAAGTTGTAAATCTCTTATGTTCAAGTAACTAGCTTATCTTATGGCTCATTTTGTAAAAGCATTTTAACAAAACTACTTATTCAAAGGTTTTTAAGTCAAAAACATTTCAAAACATGAAAAACTGGGTTGAAGGGTAACCCAGTTGACTGGATCCCTATGCCAGACGACTGGGATGTGGGACAGTATGTCCCTAGTCGATTGGGTGATCAATACTAGTCAACTGGCATATTGGACAGAATGTCCCCAGTCGACTTGTACAAATAACCCAGTCGACTGGTACTCTTCACAGCCTTAAAAGTGAGACTTTTCACTTGACCCAGTTGACTGGTAATTCAAAAAATATGACCGTTAAGGCGCCATATTTGAGCATTTAATGCACCAAAACTTACCAAGTTAGTGTCAAATGACCATATTGATTCAAGGCTATATAAACCCACTCAAATGAGCATTTAAGAATAAGAGATTACACATTCAATTCAGTTTTTGCTCATTAATACACAAAAGCTTTGAAACATTCATTGTTAAGCCATTCTTTAAGCTTTACTTTGAAAGAGAGATATTGTTCAGTTGTAAAAGCATTCATTACTATCTCTCTACCATTTACTTTACAGCAACTCATATTTATTGTAAAGGGATTAACTTCCGTAAGGAAGAGATTAGCTTCCGAGAGGAAGGGATAAGCTTCCAAGTGGAAGGGATTGTTTGTAAGGTTTGTGCAACACCCGTGAAGTTGTACGACTAAGAGTTTTAGTGGATCACTTCAAGGAGGTTCCTTGAAAAGAGTGGACGTAGGGTCGGAACGAATTCGATATTGCCGAACCACTGTAAACTGAGTTTGCACTTTCTATTCCTTAAACTCTTTTATTTAAAGCACATTACTTGTTTATACACTTGTACATTTAACTGTTTTTATAAACTTGTGAGTAGTTAGTAAAAGTTTTTAAAAACTCAATTCATCCCCCTCTTGGGTTGGAACCTCAGTCTACAATTGTAATCAGAGCTTTGTTCTCAATTTTAGGCTTAAAATCCTTGAGTTGATCTGATAGCATCGAATAGTTATTCTGAGGGACATTCCTACACTAGGCCTCCCTTGTTCAATGGCTCCAACTATAACTATTGGAAAAACAGGATGAAAATCTTTGTCAAAGGACAAGAATATAATCTATGGAGAGTCATTGAGGAAGGGCCTAGAATTCCTACAAAGAAAATAACTATTGGAGAAATCAATCATACAATGGCTAAACTCAAAACTGAGTTCAATGATGAAGATTGTTAAATGATGTCTCTTAGTAGAGCGACAAGTATTTTACATTGTGCTTTAGATATATCAGAATATAATAAAATTTCCACATGTGTTTCGGCTAAGAAGATTTGGGATAAACTACAAGTTACATATGAAGGAACTAGTGAGGTTAAAAAATCAAAAATCTATATGCTAGTATCCGAATATTAATCTTTTAAAATGTATCCTAATGAAACAATTTCTCAAATGCACTCACGTTTAACAACTATTGCTAATGGTTTGAAGCTTCTTGGTAGGAACATGGGGAGTTTGAACTAACGATAAAAGTCTTAAGATCTCTGCCACCCACTTGGAAATCGAAAAAGATGGCCATTCAGGAGGCTAAAGATCTCGACAAACTTGATGTCAAAACACTTCTTGGGTCATTATTGACATATGAGATAGAAGAAATGAATTCTATTGTCAATGATGATGAGAAGAAGAAAAAGGTGATTGCTCTTAAAGCCTCTACGAGCAACAAAGAAGAAGAAATGGAAGAAGAGGGGGAAAGCAGCGAAGAAGATGGTGAGATGGCTTTAATCACCAAACAGTTTTACAAATTCTTGAAGAAAAGCAAGAAACCATACACAAAGGATCCCACTTCAAAAAAAGAACCACTTGTGTGTTATGGATGCAAAAAGCCCGATCACATCAAGGCCAACTGTACAGCAATGAGCAAACCATACAAGAGCTTTAAAAAGAAAGATATGGTTACAACCACTTGGAATGATGACGAAGATGAAGTCTCATCGGATAAAGAGATCGGATACGAGGAAATTGCCAATCTATGTCTTATGGCAATAGACAACGAAAATGAGGTATCGATTTCTTCCTATTCAAAAATTAACATTGTTAGTAGTAGTGAAGAATTGATAGAAATCATAAATGAAATACATGAAGAATTGAAGAAATTCGATTCTAGGAACACCATTCTTAAAAAGGAGGTGTCATCTCTTTCTAAAGAGATGGTAAGTCTAAAAGAAGAAAAAGATAAACTATCTTCATTGCTCTATGATTCTTCTCAAGATTTTCTTAAAGATGAAAATGAAAACTTAAAGAATAAGATAATAGAATTGAATGACACAATATCTAGACTTATGCTAGGAAAAGGAAAGCTAGATGAAGTGATATCTTTCCAAAGATTAACTGGAGGAAAATTCGAGTTAGGTTATTCTCCATTAGCAGAGCAAAAATCAAAAGAGAGCTTATTCATGAAAACATCATGTGTGAATGAAGCCTCTACTTCAAAGACCACTAGCAAGGTCAAAAGCATTCCCTCAATGAACACCAGTAGATCTAAAAATACTAATTCTAATGCATATACAAGAATGAAACATCCTAGAAATACTCATGCTTACATGTATACTCATTCAAGAAATGTTATACACATCCTAGGAATAACCATCATGTGCATCCTAGAAACAACATGCATAATCAAAACTTGCACACTGCATATGCATATCCTAGAAATTAAAATCATGGTTATCCTAGAAATAATATGCATACTCATAATAATGCAAGCATGTATCCAAGAAATCATCATCATACATTTCCTAAAAATGACATGCATATTCCTCACATTAGAAACATGTATCCTAGGAACCCTTATCCAAAGAATTATAGACGTGCACAACTAAGTCACCCTAGAAATTTCAATAGCTACTATCCTAGGGTTGTGCATCATAAACATATCTACAAATATAGAACACCTTATGCTGTTAAGAAAGTATGGGTCCCAAAAGGAACCGTTTTTTCTAGGACTAACCCCAAAGGACCCAAGAAATTTTGGGTAACTAAAAATGCAATTGTGTATCCCCGTGTGATGTAGATATGTCTCAACACTAAAGAAAAAGGTAACTGTTGGTACCTTGATAGTAGATGCTCAAAGCATATGACCGGTAATAGAAGTGTATTCAAAGAGCCAACTCTAAGAGATGGCGGACATATCACCATTGGAGACAACAAAAAAATAAAGATGGGCATGAAAAAGTTGATAACGATTTCTCAACCATAGATAATATATTGTTAGTGCAAAGCCTTAAGCCAAATTTACTAAGTATTAATCAACTATGTGACAAAGGGAACAGAGTTATATTTGAAACCTCTCATTTCCTAGTTATAGACATCAAAAGTAACAAGATTAAGTTTATTGGCCAAAGACACGAAAATATCTATATAGTTGATTTAAAATCCTTTCATTCAAAAAATGAAAAATGTTTTCCCGCATTTAGTGAAAATCCATGGCTACGGCACAGAAGGCTTGGTCATGTGAACATGGATTTGCTTAAAAACATTTCTAGAAAAGATTTAGTCATTGGCCTTCCCAAAATCAAATTTGAAAAAGATAAAGTATGTGATGCCTGTCAAATAGGAAAACAAACTAGGATTTCTTTTAAATCAAAGAATGTAGTCTCAACTACTAAACCATTGAAACTTTTGCATATGGACTTATTTGGTCCAATAAGTACCATTAGTCTAGATGACCATTAATATGCTCTTGTTATTGTTGATGATTATTCAAGATATACCTTTGTTATCTTTATTGCTTACAAGGAGGAAGCTTTCAAAGGATTTGAAAACTTTTTGCAAAAAGGTTCAAAATGAAAAAGGAATTTGTATTTCAAGCATTAGAAGTGATCATGGAAAAGAATTTGAAAACCAAAGCTTTTCAAAATATTGTGATGAAAATAGAATCGATCACAACTTTTCAGCTCCTAGAACTCCTCAACAAAATGGAGTTGTTGAGAGGAAAAATAGAGTTCTAGAAGAATTTGCAAGAACAATATTTTGTGAAAATAGCTTACCAAAATACTTTTGGACGGAAGCGGTAAACTCTTCTTACTATATCTTGAATAGAATTTTAATTAGACCTATGCTTGACAAAACTCCTTATGAATTATGGAAAGGTAGAAAGCCTAATATCTCCTATTTTCGTACCTTTGGTTGTAAATGCTTCATCCTAAATAACAATAAAACTAACTTGGGTAAATTTGACTTTAAGATCGATGAGGGGATATTCTTTGGATATTCAACCTTTAGTAAGGCTTATAGAGTCTTCAATAAGAGAACTTTAGTGGTAAAAGAATTCGTACATATAACCCTTGATGAGTCTAATCCAATTAGTAGTAGAGAAGTTTCTTTCAATGATGATACAGATTTCATTCCAAGATTGGAAACACCTACTCTCATTGTTAATCCAAAAGAGAGGGCACCTCAAGAAAATCAAGAGATAGGAGCTCTCAAATTGGACCAACCATCTACAAGTCAACAAGAGGATTGTCTTCCCAAAGATTGGATATATGTAAATTATCACCCAATCAATCAAGTGATTGGTGATCCTTCACAAGGAGTAAGAACTCACTCTTCTATTAGAAATATTTGAAGTATGTAGCATATTTGTCTCAAATAGAACCTAAAACATTTGTAAAAGTTGAGAAAGATAATAATTGGATAATTTCCATGCAAGAAGAAATAAATTAATTTGAAAGAAACAATGTATGGAATCTAGTTCCTAGACCAAAGAACCATACAATAATAGGAACTAAATGGGTATATAGAAATAAGATGGTTGAAAATGGAATAGTAACTAGAAACAATGCTAGACTAGTTGCTAAAGGATATAATCAAGAAGAAGGAATAAACTTTGATGAGACCTATGCACCCGTAGCAAGATTAAAAGCTATTCGAATGTTATTAGCCTTTGCATGCTTTAACAAATTTAAGTTATTTCAAATGGATGTAAAAAGTGCCTTTTTAAATGGGTTTATAGAAGAAGAGGTATATGTTGAGTAACCTCTTTGATTTGAGAATCCTAGTCTTCCAAATCATGTCTACAAGCTTTTTAAAGCTCTATATGGGTTGAAGCAAGCTCGATGAGCATGGTATGAAAGACTAAGTAAATTTTTTATTAACAATAACTTTGTAAAAGGTAAAATAGACACAACTCTCTTCATAAAAACTCACAAAAATGACACTCTACTAATCCAAATATATATTGATGATATTATATTTGGTGCTACTAATGAATCTATGGGTCAAGAGTTTGCCAAGTGCATGCAAGGTGAATTTGAAATGAGCATGATGGGAGAGCTTACCTACTTTCTTGGACTTCAAATCAAACGATTGAAAGGAGGCATCTCATCAATCAATCAAAATACACTAAGGACCTACTAAAGAGGTTCGGGATGGAAAGCTCAAAGTCACTTGGTACACCCATGAGCACATCTACAAAACTTGATCTTGATGAAGGAGGTAAGTGTGTAGATACTAAATATTATAGAAGCATAATAGGAGCTTTACTTTACTTAACTGCAAGTAGACCTGATATAATGTTCAGTGTATGCATATGTGCTAGATTTCAGGCTAATCCAAAGGAATCACATGTAATTACAGTAAAAAAAATCCTTAGATATCTACAAGGAACTCAAACCCTTGGATTATGGTACTCTAGAAATTCATCTTTTGAGCTTGTAGGATATTCATATGCTGACTTTGTGGGGTGTAGGTTAGATAGAAAAAGCACAAGTGGAATATGCCAATTCTTAGGTGCAATGTTAACATCTTGGTTTTTCAAGAAACAAAACTCTATTGCACTATCAACCACTGAGGCGAAATACGTAGCAATTGGAAGTTGTTGTGCCCAAGTATTGTGGATGAAACAACAACTAGAAGACTATGACATGAACTTTAAAAGTATCCCAATACATTGCCATGATACAAGTGCTATCAACTTAACCAAAAGCCCTATTCAGCACTCTAGAACCAAACACATAGAAATTAGGCATCATTTCTTAAGTGACCATGCTAAAAAAGGTGATATAAGACTAGAATTCATACCATCAGAAGATCAAATAGCTGATATTCTTACACAACCTTTAAGTGAAGTTAGTTTCTGTAAAATTAGACTGTTAATGGGATTATTAGATTATGGAAAATTGTATGCCTGATTGCATCATCATTCATCATTTGCATAGTTGACATCTAGTGAATGAGTATTAAACCTTATTTAATATTTTCCTCACTCAAGATGGCATAGATAAACAAATTTCGTGCTAAGACTCTAAACTAGAAGTTTTTTTTAGGGTCCAGTCGACTGTTAAGCTTATCCCAGTCGACTAGTAACTCACTGCTTATTTATCCAATCGACTAGTAGACCAAAACCTTGTTTGGAGCCATTTTTTAATTTCAGTTAACTACCCAGTCGACTGGTGTGAATAACCCAGTTGACTGATATTTCTCTGCCAACTTATCCAATCAACTAGTGTCCTGACCCAGTCAATTGGTATGTTAAAATTTTTTAAATTTGCAAAGGACCCAGTCGACTAGTGCCCTAACCCAGTCGACTGGTATCGCGATTCCATAAATAGTCTCTTTAGATTTTTCAGTTTTTCATGCCATTTTTGAAACTCTAAGCTTTCTCTCCCTAAAAAATATCATAATTCTGACCAAAATCTCCTCAAAACACTCCATAAAAGCCTTTATCTCCTCGTCCATATTACTTATTTCAACTTTCCATAGTTGAAATCTCTAATTTTTTTCAAATCTCTCTTTCTTCCCAAAAACACTTTTCCTCCAAAATGTTTGAGAGAATCTGCATTAAAACCACAATTGGGGTACCTCACGTGCCTACTAGGCCAAGGTCCACAAAATCTATGGCTCCGAACACTAAAGGGAAGGGATTAGCGAGCTCCTCGAGCAAGAAGGCGAGAACAGAGCTCGATGACTCCCTGTTCTCCAGCCCAACAGCAAAAGAGATGTATACCTTTATTATTCGTAATAAAAAGATTATGACGGGTAGATTCGTTTACTTCGAATCTATTCGTCATGGTAACTTTGATATATTACCCTCTTTTGAAGTAATTCGCTTGACCCTACTGGTCAAGATACAACATAAATTTTACCCACGATTGATTCACCAGTTCTACGCAAACTTTGTGAAACCCAGTCCACTGGCTCTCTTATTTAGAACCAATGTGATGGGTGTGGAGTTCAAGGTCAACACTGACCTCTTGGTGAGCAATATGGGGATCCCTATGGGAAGGATCCAATGGAGTCTGGATGGATGGCTAGATAACTTCGATAACGATGAGCATATCAAATAGTTAGGGATGACCCTAACTATGTATTTCGACCCACTACATTTCACACATGTAGTGACATGCCCATCGACTCGAAGTTGTTCAATATCATTGTGAGTTGGACCATCCATCCGAGACTTGAGAGTTGGAGCTATCTATCAAAGATAGATGTGGTATTGATTTAATGCCTTAAAACTGGGCACCACTTCAATATCTACCCCTTATTGCTAGCCAACTTGATAAACGGTGAAGCTAGTGACTCCGACTGCCTTCCTTATGGGATGCTCATCACATTCATCCTCCAGCACTTTCGGGTTCCTCTTCCTGCCTCCGACGCTCAGGACATCGGTCCCAAGCACATCATCAACGTCTCATCTCTGAAAAAGATGGGGTGCATGGTCTGAGATGGGATGATCTATTTGAAGGCCTGGAAGAACATCAAGATCGATGAGGATGATAGCAGTGATGATGACGAGGGTCCAGATGCTGCAGTCCCTGCTATGGATACGGATGACTGAGCACCACCTATGGGCGGCTCTAGTACTGGTCTGGTTGGATACGGTGATTTTCTCGAGGCCATTACGAGCCTTCAACTGACTATACAGTCCGGATTCCAGAGCTTAAGCTCTTCCATTGACACCATGCATCATGATCTCCGCTCCCTCAGAGTGTTCCTTGGCTGAGCTTCAGGATCTTATACAAGATGGCTCTGACTCTCCTACTCACTGAGTTGCTTTCTGTAATGCTTTTCAGTTGTATGTATGTATATATATATATATATATATATATACACTCATAGTTTTTAGTTGTTCTTGGCACGAACATCACTTTATCACACATTGTAGTTTTCATTTTCGGCTTTTAGAAGCCCGTGATGTATGGATATTTGCTTTATATGTCTATATTTCATTTTACATTATGATTCATATACTTGTTTTACTTTTACGCAATATGTTTATTTCATATAAAACCTTCTTTGCTCGGATATATGCTGTACTTGCTTATGCACATAAGGAAACTTTCGGCTCTTCTCGGGATGTCTTTCTAGCTCTAAATTATGCCTAATTTTTGCATACAAGTCTATTTATACATGATCTTACTATCTATAGTGTTTATGTGGTTATTTTGGGTTTGCTACCCCCTTTTCTACTGTTGTCAAAACGGGGGAGAAATATGAGAAAAATGACTGTAAATTTAAAATAGTGCATAGATTTAGGGGGAGCATTGCTCCAAAGAACTTGTTGTATAAGACTATATGTTGAGTTGCTTGGTTGAATTGAATATAAACTGTTATGAAGTTTTTGCAGGTTGGTTTTATTCAAAAAACAGAGGAAGCTCTGCCTAATTGTTTTCAAAAAACCTAACAATTAGTTTTTAAAACTATTTCCTCTCATTATTTTTGTCATAATAAAAAAAGGGGAGATTGTTTACCCTTATCTAAATTTTAATAATGACAAAACACAATTCTAATTATACAAACAATATTCTATAAGTGTTTTAAACGATAAAAGCTACAACAAAGAATCAAGATGCAAGAACTCAACCCGTATCAGACACCAAGTTAAGACAGAAAATCTAGTATAGACATAAGGTAATGAAACAAGTTGTAAATTTCTTCTGTTCAAGTAACTAGCTTGTCTATTCAAAGGTTTTTAAGTCAAAATCATTTCAAAACAAGAAAAACTGGGTTGAAGGGCAACCCAATCGACTGGATCCCTATACCACATGACTGGGATGTGGGATAATATATCCCTATACCAGTCAACTGACATATTGGACAGAATGTCCCCAGTCGACTGGTATAAATAACCCAATCGACTGGTACCCTTAACAGCCTTAAAAGTGAGACTTTTCACTTGACCAAGTCGACTAGTAATAAGACCTAGTCGACTGGTAATTCAAAAAATATGACCGTTAAGATGCCAGACTTGAGCATTTAATGCACTAAAATGTACCAAGTTAGTTTCAAACGGCCATATTGATTCAAGGCTATATAATCTCACTCAAATGAGCATTTAAGAACAATAGATTACACATTCAATTCAGTTTTTGCTCATTAATACACAAAAGCTTTGAAACATTCATTATTAAGCCATTCTTCAAGCTTTACTTTGAAAGAGAGATATTGTTCAGTTGTAAAAGCATTCATTGCTATCTCTCTACCATTTACTTTACAACAACTCATATTTATTATAAAGGGATTAACTTCCATAAGGAAGAGATTAGCTTCCGATAGGAAGGGATAGGCTTCCAAGTGGAAGGGATTGTTTATAAGGTTTATGCAACACCCGTGAAGTTGTATGACTAAGAGTTTTAGTGAATCATTTCAAGAAGGTTCCTTGAAGAGAGTGGACGTAGGGTCAGAACGAATCCGATATTACCAAACCACTATAAACTGAGTTTACACTTTCTATTCCTTAAACTCTTTTATTTAAAGCACATTACTTGTTTATATACTCGTACATTTAACTGTTTTTATAAACTTGTGAGTAATTAGTAAAAGTTTTTAAAAACCCAATGCACCCCCCTCTTGGGTTGGAACCTCAGTCTACAATAGAGAATGAGACTTATGATATGTTTAGTAATAATAGAATGTTATTGTCAAGTATATGGGATATAAATGATTAAATATTAAAAGATTTTTTATACTAATTGAATATTTCTAGTAAATTTAATTCACTGAGCATGTGAAGCTCATCTCTCAATGGTAAAGGATTTCAGGCAGCAGGCAGGACAGATGGTTGGTGAGTTGAGATTCAAATGGATTTATTATCTGTAAGCCACATCGTCTACATCCTCAAACTAATGAGAAAAAAAAATATTTGTAAATATTCATGCATATTATGTTGTATATAATGTTTAAGTTGAGATCTGAATGATGTATCTCCTCTGTCAAGGGTTGAGGATTGATGTAAATTTACAGTTGATAAATTTTTATTGTTGCATCTATGTGTCGTGCTGAGATTTTTAAAATGTTATGATACCATCTCGAGGGTGGCCAACTCGAGATGGGTCATCACACCCATGTACAAGAGAAAGTACCTTCAGCCATTGCTTCATAGTTCTTAAAGAATTTCTTTTCCATGCACACATGTCTCGTTACACCATAATCAATCCACCAAGCTTTATTGTCCTCAAGGACATTTGGTTCAAAAATCACAACCACGAATTCTAGTGGTACTTTTCTCTTTTTCTTCAAGAAATGATAATCTCTCTTGAAATACTCCGGTTTCCCACAATTGAAGCAAGAACCCTTAGTTTTCTTATTCTTAGAAAACTTTGTTAGTTGGTTCTTTCTCTTGTGAGATTCTTGATAGTGCTTCTTTGAAGTCTCTCATTCCTCTACCATATTGATCTTGGAGAGGGATTCTTGCTTGCCTTCTTTTCGCAAGTCCTCCTCAATACGAAGATAATTGCCTAACTCCACAATAGTCAGATCTTCCTTTTGGTGCTTTAGACGATTCCTAAAATTATTCCAAAAAAGAGGCAATTTGTTTGTGACCGTTATGGTGTCATCCATTTTCAAATTATGTAAATTGATCTAGTATAGTTTTAATCTCACTATATTTATCTATACAACTACGAATATCAAAAATTTTAAAATTATTAAATTTTGTAATAATAAAACACTTACTTGCTGTGTCCTCTTTTATGTACCTTGCCTGGAATGTGTCCCATAACTCTTTGCTGTCTTGACTTTGTTGTAGATATCAAAAAGGTTGTTGGACATGGCATTCAGGATATAACCTTTGTAAATGTCATCATCTTGATCCTATTTTGGTCAATCTCTTGTTTGAGAAATTGATTAATTTTTTGTAGGTTCGATCCATAAAGAATTGATGACATGATATACCCGGAGCGATGTTAAGAGGAAGAACATCTTCTTCTACTAGCGATAAAAATTCCCTCCGTCAAATCACTCAAACTTGTTGAAGTCCAGCGCCATATCTCTCAACTAATTCAAGGATGCCATTTTGATAAACCAAGAATTAAACCTTAAGATGATTGAATACTGGTTGGGAAAAGATTACTGGAAATGGTTGGGAAAAGATTACTGGAAATTTTGGGTTGTTTATCAAAATAAGTGAGTGGGTGAGAGAAAGAATTCAAAGCATGACCAAGTCACTTTCCGTAAGGTTTAATTTTCCCTTCAAAGTGTAAGAGGTTACCGATTAATTTTCTCTAAGATACAACTAAGCTTTAATGTTATTCTGCACTTTGCACTAATGAAGAATAACCCACAACAGCTTCTAAGAGTTTATGGATGTATAACACTTATGTCCGAAAGTTTGCAAGATTTTTAACATAAGCAAATCAATATTTTTGAAATGAGAAGAAGAAGAAGAGGGAAAAACTGAATATAATCAATGGTCTTTTTAATTATGACAGTTACACACACTTATATAGTGCTGAAATGAGTGTCTTTCCATTAGAGACACCTTGTTTCAATTTAAAACTGAATATCAGGTGTTTATTCACAAAGGACACTTCTTTTCACAATTAACTATCATAAAACATTCTAAAAATTCAAAAATTTTGAACATCCAGTCGACTGGACCATCTTTTTCGTCGACTTAAAAAGTGACAGAGAGTTTCAAGAATTTTCTTCCTTCTATCCAGTCAACTTTATACACCATTCAATCGATTATATGAAGCTTACAGTCAACTGTATCAACTCTCAAAAGCCAAAATTCATTTTTCCTTTTTATTTTCTTCTTTCCTTTGATTTTCTAAAATATCCAAACTTAAAAGCAAGTTTATTTTGAAAATCATCAATAGTATATGCATGGTTTGGGATCAAAACTTATGAGTTTAAGCTTTTGAGTCATATTGGTGTTGATCCATGTCTATCAAGCACGTCTCCATGCGATCTCCCACATATGAAATACTCATTGTCTTAACAATGTCCTTGTTGATCATGATCATGTAATTCCCTATGATGAGCATCTCATGGGATGTGCCCATGGTATCTTGAAAGAATTTCATGTATCTTGTGGGTCCAGACAAGTGGTATAAGAGCCTAGTTCGAGTTAGTCACGATCGTGTGACTCCCTCATGCTGAGCGCCCCATGGGATAGTTTGTGGATGAGAAGTTTGTGTGCCCACGGTTTCTTAGAAGACTGTCATGTGTGCGTGCACATGGTTTCTTAGATGACCGTAATGTGTACCTTGTAAAATAGTTTGCCCCATGGAGGACTTCCCATTGATGGGTAGTTTGGTATATAACTCACACGTAAATGGGAGATTTATTGGGATTTTCACATGTGAGTTATCTCACATCTAAAAGAAATAATAAATAACAGTAACGTATATACATGGTTTGGGACCAAAACTTATGAGTTTAAGCTTTTGAGCCATATAGGTGCCTAACCATATCTATCAAGCTCATGCTCATGTGGTTTCCTGCATGTTTCTTATTATTATATGGTTTTAGTGTCATGTTTTTTTTATTTGAGTTTGTATCTATTTAGAGCTTTACGTGATAGGATCATATTATCTTTAAGGCTTGTGTTGTTAAAATGTGTATGAGCTTAAAATACATTGTTTGTCCATTTTTTATTAAAACTTTTTTAGATAACTTTGTAACTAATCCAAACTATGTTAAAAATAATTTACTAGCAAAATGGTCAAACTAGTAAATGGATACGAGAAAAATTCTACTATCAAGTAGAACCATCAAAATAACTCAGATTACTCAAAAGTCCATATGATTTATTAAGAAATAATTGAGTTACCAATTATCCTAAAATCTTAAGCTGACGAAAAAAGGTTCAATTATTTCCTTATGCTCTAATGCATTTCTCATATGTAAGCTGGATAAAGGATTAATGAGTTTTGCATGTGAACCCAAGTATATATATAAAAGCTCAAACACTACAAGAAAAAAGGGTATCACCAATGAACAAAATCCATTGGCGATTCAGTGATGACTCCATCAATGATACTCCTTGCTAATAATATTTTTCACCAAAAGACGGAATATCTATCGGTGATACTTTTACAAAAAAAAAAAAAATTAATTTTAATCATTTTTAATAATAAATAACTTATGACCAACAAAAATATTTTCTTCGGAGATAATATTTTAAATGACAGATAGAATTTTTTTCGTTAGTGATAATACTTTTAAAAAAAAATTTTATCTTTGACGGAATTATTATATCAGAAATAATCTCAGAAGATTTAAAAGAAAAAATTAAATCAGCCAAAAAACTATATATGAACCCTTAAACAGACAGTAAAACTCAGAGAAGCAACATCAAGTGATTGACTTGATAAAAAATAGTTGTAAAGAATAAAATCCAAGAACCAAAGCTCCAAACAAAGTATTGTAAGTCCTAGAAAATATCCACACCTCAAGAACAAATCCCAATAAAAAAAGGAGGTGCAAAGAATAAAATGCCAAAACCAAATCTCAAAAGAAAATACTAGAATATCCAAGCCTGAAGTACATAATGATTTATACTCAACTTAAGCTTTTTCATTAGGTAAAATGTCTTTAAAGTTTCCATATCTTTCAACTACAGAAAAAAAAATAATAATTGGGAACCTATGAATCTTACAATTAAGAGGTGAAATTAAAATGCCCAAGTTTATAACCATAAGAAAAGATACAAAGTGTTAATTCAGATAATAATTTCATTACTTGAAAAGATAGTTCCAGCCTCAAAGAGATTCAAAAAAGTTTTGTAATCCTCTAAGGAATTGAACATTACAAAGACAAAAAAGAATGGAAAAAAACACACACACATACAGTATGTTCATCACTAGTTCAGATGTTGCTCTGTCTGTTGCACAACACCAATACAACACAGCCCCAACACAGCACCAGTTCAAGGAGGGAACAAATAAAGAGTTAATCAGATATTATTAATTTATTCTCACCTTTCTTTATTTACAATTGGAACACATTTCTAAAATGAGAAATTCTTAAATAGTAGGAGACCAGTTGTTTTTAATAGGATCTAGTTAAGGGATTTAAGATTTTCTAATTGAAAAAGATCAACTAGCTGAATTTTTGTTTTAGTAAGTCATATTTTCAATAAAAAAAAAATATAACACTGCATTGGCATTTCTTCTTCCATTCCACCACTCTAAAATAAAGATAAAAGAAAGAAAAAAGAAAGTTCATATGATTTTCATTCAATAAATCGCATGATCCCACCACTCCAAAAAGAAGAGAAAAGAAAGAACAAAGAAAACGAATTAAATTTTCATTCAACACCTGGCATGCTTATTTCTAATCATTCTCTCTTCATCTCTAAGTCATTTAGTTTTTGCAAACCAACATCAATATCAGTTTATAACTATTAAAAAAAATTATAATATTCAAATTGCTTCAAATAAGAGTTGACTTTGTTAGAGTTCACGGGACCAGATCTATAGAACTCCGGATGAACACAGGGTTTTGCTCCCTGGTGAGCGGGCGGGGGTCTCATTCCCCGATGAGCTAGTGGGCAGACGGCAGCACCCCCGAAACTTTTGGGCCATGTACAAAGTTAGGCCTGGTTTTTTGCTTGGCGGTTTGGGCTTGAGCTCATGAAGATTCATAGTTCTGCAGCAGAACGAAATCCTAATTAGACCCTAATTAGGACATTTTAAGTGCATATAAATACTCTTTATACACTGAGCATACATTATAACAGAGAGATTTGTGAGGTTGATAATAAGAAACTTCTAGCATGACGTAGCCCTATTCTTGGGTGAACCTGGGTAAATCTTATCTTCTTTTCTTTCAGTTATAATTCGTATGATTGATAAGTCTCGAATCGTTCAACTGGTATCAAAGCCTTGCATTCGAGGATTAACGATCAGAGATGTCAATTGGATCACTGAAGATGGAGGATCTACTCTTGGATAGGGATCTGTGGACGGTGATAGTCGATGAGATGCCGAAGAGTACGATGTCCACAGTAGAGGCATCGCTGGTGGTGGTTTCGACATCATCTTTAGTAACCATCACGCAGTGGGAGAAGCTCGATCGGAAGGCACGAAGTCTGATTCGGCTGTGCTTGGCCGATTCTATCCTGATAAAATTTTTTGGAGAAAAGATTGCGACAGATCTATGGAAAAGCTGGAAAGTCTTTATTAGAGTAAATCTTTGGTAAACGAACTATTTTTGCGGAAGAAGTTGTACAACCTTTGGATGGCTGCGAGCGATTCTTTCTCTGTTCATCTACATGAGTTCAACAATTTGATAGATCAGTTATTATCTATTAGTATTGACGTGATGAATGATGGTAAGGCTATTACACTGCTCTGTTCACTACTTGATTCATGGGATAACTTGATAGTTGTGATTGGTAGTGATACAACTGATTTGTCTTTTAAGAATGTCGTGGCAGCCCTATTTTCTGAGGAGATGAGGCGGCAAGGTATAAAAAACTCGTCAAAGGAGGCCTTATCTGTGAGAGAGCGAACCCATTATAAATCCTACAAGTGGTCTGGTGATAAACCCAAGTTCAGGGGAAGATCAAAAAGTAGGGATAAATATGGGTTGAAGTGTAGGAAGCCTGTGCATCTAAAGAAGGAGTGTAGAAGTAAGAGTATGAACTCTGAAAAATGAACAAGCAAGATATCAGCTTCAGGTAACAGGAACCAGTATGGTGATGATGTTGGTGACTTAAATATGGCATCCTGTTTGGCTCAATCAGATCAGAGTGTTTGGATAATTGACACAGAAGCATCTTTTCACATTACACCTCACAGGGACTGGTTTTGTGACTATAAAACCTTTGATGGGGGAAATGTTTTACTGGGAGATAACTCTCCGGTAAAAATTATTAATTGTGGGAAGGTAAAGTTGAGGAAGAATGATGGGTCAATCAGAACACTTCCAAGCGTGATGCATATTTTGGGTCTCAGCAAGAACCTAATATCAGTTAGCAAGATGGTAGATGGGGGAGTAAATTTCAGCTGTGAGAAAAATTTGTGCAAGATGACTTATGGATCATTAGTAATTACACAAGGTGTTTAATATGGTACGTTGTACAAGCTACTGGGAAATACAGCACAAAGTCAGTGCAGTGGAGATTTTATCTCTGAGAAGGCGATTGATGATGAGGTGACATCCTCTATGTTGTGACGTCAGAGGCTTGGGCATATCCGTGAAAAGGGACTATCTAATTTATCATCAAAGCAAATGGTGAACGGAGTCCCAGATTGCTCCATGGGATTCAGTTTCTATGAGCATTTTCTACATGTTAAGTAGAACCGTGTGAGTTTTAAGTCCACTGTCACGAGGGCAAAAGGTATTCTAGATTTAATATATAGTGATGTGTTTGGGCCAGTTCCAGTCTAATCTCTTAGAAAATCAAGGTATTATATCTTTTTCATTGATGATGTTTTAAGGTATGCATGGATTTATTTCATTAAGAGTAAAGCTGAAGCATTTGATAAGTTCCGTGAGTTTAAAGCACTGGTAGAAAATCAGATGGAAAGAAAGATAAAGGTATTGAGAACAGATAATGGAGGGGAATTTTGGTAAGACAAGTTTGAGCAATTTTGTGTGGCAAACGGCATTGCAAGACAAAAAACAACAACATATACACCTCAACAGAATAGGATGGTTGAGATACTCAATTGATCACTAATGGAGAAATCAAGGAGTATGTTGAGTTGTGCAGGCTTGGAGTCAGAGTTTTGGGCAGAGGCTGTAGCTACGGCATGTTATCTGAAGAACAAGTCACCTACATCAGCTTTATAGGATCAGACACTATTTGAGGCATTATTCGAGAAGAAGCCGAGTTCGGCTTATGTTAGGGTGTGATGCTTATATGTATATGCCAAAAGAAAAGAGGAACAAATTTGACAACAAATCAGTAAAGTGCATCTTCATTGGTTATAAGGATGGGGTCAAGGGGTACAAGTTATGGCTATCAAAGATGTATTAGAACAGCCAAAACATGTTCATATTGATCTTAGCCCAGGAGATAAAGAATGGGAGACTACCCCACAGATTGCACCAGATACTTCAAATGCTAAGTCGGTTGGGTCTGAGTAAGATATTCATGTTCCTGATGTAAAGGATGAGGATTCAGATGATAGCTCAGAGGTAAAGACCACGCCTGTCATAAGGAGATCGACATGGGTTAGGAGACCAACAATAAGGTATTCCTCTAGTGCTTGCTGTGTATTATATGCTTTAAGTATTACTCGTGATGATCCTAGCACAGTGAAAGAGGCAAGAACCTTGGAGGATGCGAATCTGTGAGAGGTTTCTATGAAAGAGAAGATGCAGGCACTGGACAAGAATGAAACACGGAGCCTTGTGAAATTGCCTAAAGATAGGAAGGCAATTGGGTGCAAATAGATTTTTAAGAAGAAAATAAATGCAGATGGAATAGTAGAAAAGTACAAGGCACTTCTGGTTGCAAAGGGGTACTCACAAATAGAGGGAATTGACTATGGTGAGATATTTTTCCCGGTAGCAAAGTTGACATCTATCAGATGCGTCTTATCCATGGTAGCTGCTTATGATCTAGAGGTTGAGCAACTGGATGTGAAGACAGCTTTCTTTCATGGGGACTTAGAGGAGGAAATTTACATGAAACAGCCCAAAGGCTTTGTGAGCAAAGACAAGGAAGAGCTGGTTTATAAATTGAATAAGTCTTTACATGGGCTAAAGCAGTCACCATAGATGTGGTACCAGAAGTTTGATTCATATGCCATTCAGCTCGGGTTCACTTACAGCTATGCTGATCACTGCGTTTTAGGGTTAGGGGTTTATTTTTGATTTTAAGCTTGTATGTGGATGATATGCTGTTGATTGGAAATAACAGGAAGATGATTAGCACTGTGAAGGCATTATTGGCAAGGTAGTTTGACATGAAAGACCTAGGGCCAACAAACTTTATTTTGGGCATGTAGATAAAGAGGGATCATGAAATCAAAAACTATGGCTAAGTAAGAAGAAGTATGTTGAAAAAGTGTTGAAGAAATTCAACATGTCTGACAGTAAGCTGGTTGGGACTCCCATGCCTTTGGGAACCAAGTAATCTATGAAACAGTGTCCGAAGACAGAGGAAGAAGCTGAAGATATGGCACACGTACCTTATGCTAGTGCGGTTGGAAGCTTGATGTACGCCATGGTGTGTATGAGACTAGATATTGCCTAAGCAGTGGGAGTATTGAGTAGATATATGTCTGACCTGGGAAAGAGCATTGGACTACAATCAAGAGAGTTCTTAGATATCTTTGTGGCACGTCAAAGATTGCATTATGTTATGGAGGTATGGGAGGTAAGAAGAATCTTGATATTATAGGATCAGTTGATTCTAACTGGGGAGGAGACATTGATAGTAAGAGGTCTACAAGTGGGAATGTGTTCAATTTGTTTGGTGGGGCAGTGAGTTAGATGAGCAAAAGACAAAGTTTTGTTACCCTTTCATCTATAGAAGCAGAGTATATGGCAATAACTCATGCTGGAAAGGAAGCGGTTTGGCTTCAAAGGTTGTGTGTTAAGCTTGGGTTTAAACAAAAAGCAGTGAAGGTGAAATGTGACAATCAAGGTGTTATCTTCTTAGCAAAGAATCATACATTTCATTCACGGACAAAGCACATTGATATACAATATCACTTCATCCAGGAAAAGATTGAAGAAAAGATGATAGTCTTAGAGAAAGTCAATACAGCAGTGAACAACGTAGATTTATTAACTAAAGCAGTTAGTCTAGCAAAGTTTGAATGGTGTGCTACTGAGATGGACTTGAAGAAACAGAGTCCTGGGAAGTTTTCCATGTGTGTGAAGTATTTACCAAGTGGGAGATTGTTAGAGTTAGTGCATACTTCACGGGACTAGATCTGTAGAACCCTGGATGAACACAGGGGTCTCGCCCCTTGATGTAGGGGGCAGTGCCCCTGAAACTTTTGGGCCATGTACATGAGTTGGGTCTGGTTTTTTGCTTAGTGGTTTGGGCTTGGGCCCCTGAAAAGCCGTAGTTCTGCAGCAGAACGAAATCCTAATTAGACCCTAATTAGGACGTCTTAAGTTGCATATAAATACTCTTTATGTACTAAGCATACATTGTAATAGAGAGATTTTTGAGGTTGATAATAAGAAACTTTTGGCATGACGTAGCCCTATTCTTGGGTGAACCTGGGTAAATCTTGTCTACTTTTCTTTCAGTTATAATTTGTGTGATTGACAGGTCTCAAATCGTTCAGACTTATGTATCTAGAATTTACAATATGCAAACCACCAAGTACAACTAGGTTAAAAGGAGAAATCTTGATTTATAGAATAGAAAGACATCTATGTTACCAATGAAGAGCATAATGTTAGTGCTCTTTTTTCAATATAGAGACAAATTAAGAAAACTAAAAAAATTCATCTAGAAAAGCCAACTTATGTTTGGAAACAATTAGGATCCTATTTATAAAACCATTTCAACTTTGACTCATCCACATTATTGGCAGTTGTAGTGACATGTAGAAATTGAATATGCCGTCAGTGATACATTTTGCCCCTATCACCTAGGGACATGTGGCTCTCGTTTATAGCCGTCATTAAAAATTATTATCACTGAGGGACATGTGTCCGTCGGTGATAGTTTGTCATTGATATTTTTTTTTCTTGTAGTGAAATGTGGGCAGGGCACTAGGTACATTAATGAAAAGTGGTATCCTAGGACTTAAAACTAAGATCTAGAGCTCTGGTAGCATGAAAAGAATAATTGAGCTTTTTTTCATCAAATTAAATGCCTGTCTATTGTAATAATGAAACCACTTTAACAAAAGGTTTCTAATTACTACTATAATGGCAAGTCTAGACAATGGAGTCTAAGACATGAGTTTGTATGGCAATTTAATTAAGAAGAGATAATCATAATTGTCTATATAAGATAAAGTAAAACTTGATTATTTCTTTTATGAAGACTCTCTCTCCATAGAGTTAGTACGAAGGTTATCCTATGAGATATAGGGTTGAAACCTATTTAATTTATCACCAATAATTGAAAACCAACCCTATTCTAGTACTTAACTAGTTATAAGGTTAAATGGACAATAACAAGTTACTTTATAGTGATTGTTAGTACTTTATAAAAATATGAGCCCATAAATAAAGAGTCAGTGCTGTATGTTATGTATCTTAGAGGTTGAGTTAAACTTTTAATGAAGTCTAAACCAATATGGTAAATATATCCTAAGTAATGAAGTCACATTGTAGAAATTTATCGACATGAACTTAGAAGTGGTGTCACTTCTTAAGAGAGTTTAAGATTTACTCTCTCGAGAGTTCATGAAACCATGTACAAGCACATGGCCATAATAGTGCTAATTATAAATAAGAACTTCTCACTGAAATAGGAGAGCGATATATGTGTGACACTATTACAAAGAGTAGCTAGTTTAATGCTAAGATAACTAATAACTTTGTAAAATCTTGAGGTACTTACACTAAGTAAAGTTTTAAATTGAAAGATATCTTTACGTATATATCAATCTTAGATGACTTTGAATGTAATTTTTATCAAAATTTGTTCTACAAAGAAATGATTTTGTTTTTTCAAACAAAAGTAAGGGATTGTTGGAGTTTTATTTGAAAAAAGGACTAGAGTGATAGTCGACTGTCACTTTGACATTATATTGGACAAAAAAAATTTATAGTCGACTGTGGTAGAAGACAATCAATTGTCATTCTAATACCTGACTCTAACTTGTCTAGACACTAAAGACAGCCGATTATGGTTAATGGACAGACGACTGTCAGTTCGTTAATTTTCAAAATTTTGGATTTCCAACAGTTATGTTTTCAAAGAGTTGTGCTCTTTCACTTATAACTCTTCACTTTATGACTATTGAGAGAATATAAAAGTCATACTTAACTTCCATTTTGGATTAATTAACTTTTTTTCTTCTTCTTCTTTCAACTTTCTCCCTCTATAATTTTTACAATCATTGTTATCAATATTTCAAAGAGAGTTCTTATGGGATTCTTCAGATTTTCTATCTACAGTTACTAGAGACTTTTTTTGCATTCTGGAGGATATTTGTCTCTAAGTCAAAAACAAACTATTTATGAAGTGATGACAAATAAAGCCTCGAGGAAAATAGTTTTTAACATACCTCAAAGTCTCGTTTCGTTTTCTTAATCTAATATTTTGATTCCTACTCCATAAATTACATCAGCAATGGCAATGTTTTCTATTTTATTAAGTGCAAGGAAATAGCATGTAATCTTTAGCTATTACCTAGTTTGGTGCACCAGTTAGTGAAAACTATCTATTTTATAAGTTGTTGGCTACGCTAATATTTCAACTATAAATGAAACATTCAAATTATCAAATATGCTTGACAATTTCATAAACTTCACTTGGACCTTCACATTTTTTTTATAAATAATCTTTTAATTTCTCTTATCTAGTTGTTGGTGAGCTATCACATTGTTAATTTTGAGAGGTACTCAAATTCTATCTCATATATATAATAGTATGTATCTTGGTGGACTTTTAATTATTCATGAACAAGTGCTAGTTCCTGAGCTGAAATACATACAATGTAATAATCTTAATTATAATAATCACAAACCTAAATTAATTTCAGTAGTAATTAGTCATTTAGAAGAACAAAACTCTAGGTCAATGGATACCGATGCATTTATTCAACATCTGTTCATTGAAAAAATATTTCCATTAGGTTCAAGTATTCTTATCAGTTCAATATAATACTATTAAAGACCAAGTAAGATTAGTTATTTTAGTTCTAGTAGATTTAGTTGGTCTATTTCTAGTGGGAGTAGTTAGTTTATTTTATTAATCCTACTAGTAATTGTGTTTTGGAGAAGCCTATAAAAAGGCTGGTACATTAAGTGATTAATCAATCAAGAAAAAAAATAAAAGAGTAGTTATTCTTACCTTAAATCTCATGAGTTTATGTATGCTATGTGAAAGTCTTTCTATTCTTAATTTTCTGCACTTAACATATGGTATTAGAGCAAGGTGAAAAAAAATGGGTTTGATGACAAAATATGTCAAATGCCATGTATTCAAGTTTGATGCGAAAAAGATTTTGAAAAGTAGAAAATTAAGATAGAGATTTTCTTTGATTACATAGAAGCTTTTGATGTCTGACATAATGGAGTTCTTGAATAGGACAATGATGAACGATTAGAGACTTGTCAATCACATGAATTATAAACAGAAAGAAAAGAAGACAATATTTACCCAGGTTCACCCAAGAATAGGACTACGTCCTGCTAGAAGTTTCTTATTATCAACCTCACAAATCTCTTTGTCGCAATATATGCTTAGTACATAAAGAGTATTTATATGCAACTTAAGATGTCCTAATTAGGGTCTAATTAGATTTTCATTTTGCTGCAGAACTACGGCTTTTCATGGGCCTAAGCCCAAACCGTCAAGCAAAAAACAGGCCCAACTCATGTACATGGCCCAAAAGTTTCGGGGGCGCTATCCCCTAACTCCTGCCTAGGCAGGACCCCCGTGTTCATTCAAGGTTCTACAGATCTGGTCCCATGAAGTATGCACCAACTCTAACAAATGAGGCACAACTTATGGCAATACAAAACAAGATTTGAATAAGGCACGTGCGAAAAATAAAGAAGCTTGACATTATATTTTTTATGCTATAGAATTATTGGTTTTTGAGAAAATTATGCATGCTAAATCAGCAAAAGCAGCATGGGATATTTTAATTAATTCCTATAAAGGTGGAGATAGGGTAAAGAAGATGCGGTTGCACACTCTCAGTAGACAATTTGAGCTTCATCAGCTGGAAAATAATGAAACCATTGTTGATTATTTTATGCACAAGTAAGCTCTTGTTAACGAGATGAAAACTAATGGGGAAGATATCAAGGATGTACAGGTCATTGAAAAAAATTCGTTGGACCTTAACAATGTGATTTGAGCATGTTGTGGTGGCTATTGAAGAATCCAAAGATCTCAAAGCGATGATTGTTGAGGATTTACAAGGTTCCTTAGACGCTCATGAACAACACTTGAATGAAAAATCAGGGACTAAAGTTGAAGAAGCATAGAAAGAAAAATATGACTTATTGAATCAGTTAGTAGAGGGGTCAAACCAATAAAGGTAAAGGACAAAGAAATTTGAGGCAAACCCATGGACATGGAAGAGCCACATAAACGAATCAAAATTGTGACAAACCTAATATTCAGTATCCCAAGTGCAAAAGGTATGGCCATTATCAGAATAAGTGTAAACCTCATATTCAATGTCATAACTACAAGTGATATGGTCATTATCAAAACGAATGTTGTTTGAAAAAAAAAACAAATAATAGGGAGCATCATGCTAAAGTTTCTGACAACAGTGATAATAATATTGAGACTTTGTTATTGATAAGTCATAAAGAAGAGAAAAAAAAGAAGAATAAATGGTTTTTTGACACGGGTTACAATAATCACATTTGTGGGAAAAAGGAGATGTTTTCAAAATTAGATGAGTCCTATCGCTGAGGTGACTCTTGGAAATAATACAAAAATACCACAAGATTAGAATTTGGTTGAATGATGGGTTTCTCATTTCTATTTCTGACATTTTCTATATGCCAAGTATTTTTCAAAATCTCTTGAATGTTGAGAAACTTGCATAGAAAGGCTATAATGCGTATTTGAAGAAGGAAGGTTGCACTATTAGTGATGACAATAAAGGACTTATAACAATAAATATGACTCAAAATCCCATGTTTCCATTGAATATTAATTCTAAGATTTTACCTTGCTTTATTTCCGTGATTGTTGATAATAATTGGCTTTGGCATTGTGTCTTCGAAATTTGAAATTTGGTATTATAAAATTTATTGCTAATAAAAATTTGGTTTCGGGTTTGTCATTTATTGATATGCCAGATAAAGTGTGTGAGTGGAGTGTTTTGAGGAATAAGCATAGAGATGCATTTCCAAAAGGAAATGCCTAGAGAGCTAGAAAATCATTGGAACTTGGGCATTCTGATTTATGCTCAGTTGAGGTTCAATATAATGGAGCTAGCAAGTATTTTGTTACTTCCATTGATGATTTTAGTAGGAAAACATGGGATTATTTTTTGAAAAATAAAACTGAAGTCTGTGATGCATTTAAAAATTTCTCAACTTATGTTGAAAAATCTAGTGGGTATTCTATTAAAATTTTGAGAACTAGTAGAGACACAGAATATATTGTCTGTGATGATTTTTTGAGAAAACATAGGATTGAGCATCAGTTGATCGGTAGATACACTCCTCAACAAAATGGAGTAGTAGAGAGGAAGAATAGAACTATTATGGTTATGTTTAGATGCATGTTGCATAATAAAAATATGCCTAATTTTTTTTGGGTAGAAGTTGTTTCTTGTGCTATCCATGTTTTGAACAAGTGCTTTACAAAAAGTGTTCGTGTTAAAAACCCATATGAAGCTTAGACTCGTTGAAAGCCCAACATTAGTCACTTGTGGGTGTTTAGTTGTATAGCCCATGCTTATGTTATTGATGCATTGAGAAAGAAGCTAGATGACAAAGCTGAAAAATGTATTTTTGTTGGCTATAGTCATGAGACAAAAGGCTACATGTTGTATAACCTAAAAACAAGCAAGGTGATCGTGAATCGTGAAGCCACTTTTGATGAGCAAGGTGTTTGAGATTGGTCTCTTGAAAAAAAAGGAACCATTATAGTTACCAGTTATTGATGATGTATAGGGAAAAACTGAAGAACAAATTCTACAGCCTACAAATGTGTTGCCCACACCAACATATTCATATGGTCATGCACAATGTTAATGTTGTTTGCTTACACACTTTTCAGGATTATGGGGTTGGTAATGAAATGGATTATGTTAATGATGAAGACATGGTAAATTTGCTTTGTTTGTAGACTGTGATCTTTTGACATATGAGGAAGCTGTTTGTGATGATCATTGGGTTTATGCGAGGGATGAAGAAATTCATGCCATTGAGAAAAATAATACTTAGGAAATAATTGGTGTTCCAAGTGATAAAAATACAATTGGTGTCAAGTAGGTGTACAAAACTAAGTGCAAGCCTAATTGAGAAATATATCATTTCAAAACGCAGTTAATAGCCAAATGATACAAGCAAACAAAACGTATTGATTATTTTGAGGTGTTTGCTCTTGTTGCTAGACTTGATACTGTACGTATGATTATTTCTCTTGCCACCCAAAATCATTGGAAAATTTTAATTTCAAATGGATGTGAAGTCTGCTTTCTTGAATGGTGTGCTAAAGAGGAAGGGAGAAAAAGTTTATTAGTTGAAAAATTCCTTGTATGGTTTGAAACAAGGACGTAGAGTGTGGTATATGCACATTGATTCTTATTTTCTTGAGAATGGATTTAGTAAATTTCTCTATGGGCATACTTTGTATGTTAAGACTAACTTTTAGGGAGACATTCTACTTGTGTGCTTATATATGGATGATTTGATTTTTACTGGCAGTAACCCGAAGTTGATGGCACAATTTAGGGAGGCTATGATTCTACAGTTAGAGCTGACAAATATAGGTTTGATATCTTACTTTCTTGGCATTGAAGTGACTCGTAGAGAAAATGACATATTAATTTCACAGAAAAAAACATGTTGGTGATATTTTTAAGAGATTCAAGATGGAATCAAGGAAGACAAGTTGAACTCCAGTTGAACAAAGATTAAAACTAAGATAAAAGAGGTGAATTAGTTAATTTTACCAATTTTAAAAGATTGGTGGGAAGTTTGCAATATTTGACTTCTACTCAACCTGGTATTATCTATGGTGTTGGGATTATAAGTAGATTTATGGAAACTCCACGTCAATCCCACGTGAGACCGGAAACCATATTATGAGGTACATCAAAGGTACAGGAAGTGATGGTATTTTTTAGTCTTGTACTGATGGCATAGAACTTGCTAGATATAGAGATAGTGATTAGGCATGTAACATTGAAAATTGAAAAAGCACATCAGATTATACTTTCCATCTTGGATCTGGAGTTTTTTATTGGTCTTCTAAAAATCAACAAGTGTTGCACTTTCGGCTGCTGAAGCTGAATACATTGCAGTTATAAATTACACTACTCAAGTGGTGTGGTTGAGAAGAATTCTTGGAAACTGAGTTTGCTAAGGCTTCCGCAGTGTTTGCCACCACAATTATTCTGAAATTTTATGCTGGCCATCCGGCTTTAGATCTAATATAAAAGAATATCAAATCTTGGAACTTTTCTCATGAGCCGACTGTGGGAGTTCTTGATGTGCACCATGTAATAGTGAGACTGAATACTCAAGAAGATTTGATTTTAGCTTTGTCTCATCAAATCACAAAGTTGATAATACCTTATACAGGTTGTTAAAATGGACAATTGATTTTAGTCCGAGAAAGGAATCATCAAAGGCTTCTATTTTGGGTGCATTTACTAGGGCTACCGTTGCCATGTTTCCATCTTTCAATCTTAAAAGAAATCTCAAATTATTTTGCTTGTTTTCTTCAAATAGATCATAAAAATAAAAAAAATTTGGAAAGGTCGTGTAGTGCTCAAGAATGTGTTGAAATTGATTTAACAGAGCCTGGTCCAGATTGTATAAGGATCGGTATAGGTAAAGAAGAAGATTTTTGGTAGAATATAATCTTTGAAAGGAATGTAGATTTATGCGCCCATTGTTTGCTTCAGGATAAGAGTAATAAGGAGTGTCAGACAAGCCAAACAAAATTTGGGACAGGTTTGTGTCCAGCTCCAACAAATCTCCCGAGGCAGCAAATGGCCTGTAAAGATCCCACTTTTTAAGGTTAGTTACTGGAAAAACTACAAAGAAGGTTTCAATCCTTTCTAGCTCTTCTTCGTAAGCCCAACTGAGTGTTAATGCTGATCTGGATACTATTGACCTAGTGTTCAGGATGATCCAATTGAGCCATATGTCCTTGGGTCAGAAAAGGTGAGTGTGCAACAGGTTGTTTAACTAAGCACGCAAACTAATCCAATTCAGGTCTTGACTTCGATGGGTGCACCTCCATCTAGGCCTAGCGATTCCGGGTCGATCGTCAATGGGCAAGACTTAGGTCAGCAAGTGGTCGCACCTATGGTAGCTTTGCATCCATCCATTGATCCAGTGCCTGTTCTAGCCTTTGTATAGTCACAAATGGGCATGCATCAAGTTGGGCTTGGAGGATGGAGCCGGTTGTTTCAGATTCCATTGTTCCAAAAATTGCTTTTTACAAGAGAGATAGAAATAAGGCTAAGGAGGTTCAGGACTTTGTGGAGGACAAGATGTGTTCTACTCAGGTAACAACCCTAATATGTCCTTTTAAATTCAATTTGGCATACTTAAAGAGTAAATATGATATGCCCTTACCTTCACCAGATCTATATAGTTGTTTACATAAATCTTCATCCGCAAATATTATGTTAGACGATAGCTACCAACAAAAATTTGCTAAGAATCTGACAATGGACCTCGTGACTTTCTTGAAAAAAATTAATCCTAGGAGAAAGGGTGTTAAGCTTAAAAAGAAGAGACAGTGGTAAGATGATTTATTTTTTTTACCTATAATAATTTTCTGTGATAATAAATCTCTGATTGCACTGACAAAGAATCCAATTTTTCATGGTAGGAGTAACCACATTGATATCAAATACCATTATATTCGTGACTTGGTGAAAGAAAAAGAGATTGTGGTTGATTTTTGTGCGTCTGAAGATCAAGTTACTGAAATCTTTGCAAAGCTACTCAAGGCATACATATTTTTTAATCTCACAAAATGATGGGGATGCTCAAGCTTGAAGGCTTGGTTTAAGGGAAGCAATGTTAGAAACCTAAAATAAATAGGATTAGTTATTTTAGTTCTAGTATATTTAGTTGGTCTATTCCGAGTGGGAATAGTTAGTTTATTTTATCCTACTAGTAATTGTATTTTTGAGAAGCCTATAAAAAAGTCAGGCACATTAGATGAAAAATCAATCAAGAAAAAAGTAAAAGAGTAACTCATCTTCTCTCAAATCTCATCAGTTTGTGTGTGTTCTATGAACGTCTTTCTATTCTTAATTTTATGTGGCTAACAAATACTAATTCAATTTTGACTAATTATCTTTCTCTTGAAGTTTAATTAATTTCCCTATGGTCTACAGATGTATTTTTTAATCATCAATTCCTAATTTAACTTATAAATTCTTAATTTTAAAAAAATTTAAGACATGTGGCAAACCTTCAAAGGCACAATGGTAAACTTTTATACTTAAAGGAAAAAAAAATTATTTCGTATGTGGGACCCGCGCACTATTTTTCTGGATGAGAATCCCTAAGTCTATATAAAGGGGGCACAAGGCCTTATAAATGCTATTTTGTTTACACATTTTTCACCTCTTTTTTCTCTCACTTCAGCACTTCACTTCAGCTCATGCATCTTCTTTATCTTTTAACATTTACTTACTTAACCATTGGAGGGTCCTTTATGAAGAACAAAACTCCAGATAGCTTTCATTTGTAGGGGTTTGTCTACTAGGATGATGTGGGATCATGATCGAGGTTGACATCAACTATTCACCTTATCCATTTCAAACTCAACTTGACAAAAGTACCCTTGGCTTCTTTTCAATTTCAATAAATTGGCACCGTCTATGAGAAACTATACCATTAGTTTGTCGAGTTTTACAAGATGCCGAGGCATAAATCAACCTTTTTAGAAATTAGCTTACACAGATGTCATCTGGGCTTGGAAACTACAACCTTATTTTTAGTCACACTCAATAATTGTCCTAGTCGATTATCCTCTTTGGAAAGTTCTTCAGAAGTCAAATGGTCTATAGAGTTGGGTGAATTCAAAATCATCTTTAAACCTCGACCGATGATCAAGACCCAAGCCTTAGCTGACTTCATTGTCAAGTGTACATTTTATCATCGAAATTGGGGGCAAGAGGTCGAACCTCAGCTTGACTTGTCAAGTTGGAAGCTATTTATGGATCGGTTATCTAATGCATCTTGAGGCATAGATGGTCTCATTCTTATCAGTCCCAAGGAGTTTACAATTGGATACGCACTACAGTCTCGAATAATGAAGCCTTGTATGAAGAACTTTTAACCGAGATGAGGTTATTTCACTTCTTATGGAAGAAGCTCTGAAGGTATTCAATAACTCATAGCTGGTTGTCAATGAAGTGTTATATAAGTACGAGGCCAAAGGAGACCAGATGATGAAATATTTGGCTAAGGTAAATGAATCCGTAAAGTATTTCAAGTAGATAAAAGTAACCATGGTACCGAGATTAGAAAATTTCAAAGCTAATACCTAGGCTTAATTGGTATCCTCTAAGACATTCGACCTCCCTAGAGTTATGTACATCGAAATGTTATCTAGCCCCAGCACAGAAGATGCTGAGGTAATGGACATAGACAATGAGTCAACTTGAATAAGTCCGATCATTAAATATCTTCAAGATATTGGGAAATCGCCTTGGAGATGCCCAGGTGGTGATCTTCCAAACACCCAAGTCTAGAATGACTTGTAATGAAATGAAACAACAACCAATCAAAGCAAAAAAGAAAAACAAGAAATTTGTTATCGAGGTTCGGCAATGTACCTACATCCCCGTGAGCTCCTCCGAGCCCTCTGCACTAAATCAATGAGTTCTTACAAGTTACAACAACTCCTTTCCAAGATCCTCTAGTTCTTGAATAATAAAATAAGAGAAAAGAAAGTGATAAGGTCTTGAGTTATCCTGGAATTTTCCCCAAGAAAATTCCACTGACAAGTCCCTTGAATCCCTTCTCTATACTACTCTCTCTCTAAAAAACCAGCCTCTCCAATGAGTCTTTCTTGTTTTGTGTCTTCGCACACTTACAATTCTCTCATTTGTATGTCACACACTTGTTGTATATTGTGTTGAGATTAAAGTTAGGTGACCCTTTATATAGTGCACCACTTCTTGAACCTATCTTGAAGTCAATCTCCACCCTTAGATCTTAAGGACCAATCAACTATAGCCCTTCATCAATTCTAAGTGATCCTGTGCGTTTTGACCATGTCGCATGCACCATTCAGAAAGCTAAACCAAAAGGATCAGGTGTGCCTTCAAGCCGTGGCCTAGAACAGGGCATGTTGCGGCCTGAAGAGGGCTGAATTTCTCACCCTTCTAGGCGTCGCACCTTGGGAACCTTGGGCTGTGGCGCAGCCTGGAGGGCTGTCTTCCTGGAGTTGCTGCTGGCCACGGTGCACAAGGCTGGGCCGCGGCGCACAGCTCAAAACCTGATGCTGAACATGCTTAATCTCACTCGTTTAAACCTTAGACAAAACACCAACAATCTCTACCTTTGTCTAAGTGTTTAAACCTGAACCCATTGTGCAGAGAACTCAGTATCCAAACTCAACTTTAGTCATTATATCAACCAACTCCAATCCTAAGAAGTCCAAGGCAATGATTGAACTTACTTAGAGGTAGAACTTTGATGCTTAAATCTGCGGGATTTTCTTCCGTGGCCACCTTGTCCACATGGATGCATCCTTTCGTAACATTTTCCTGAATGAAATGGTACCGAACATCCTTATACTTTGTCCTCTCATGGAACACCGGATTCTTACACAAGTGCAACGCACTTTGGCTATCCGAATACACCACCACCTACTCTTTTAGGACCTTCAACTCTTCCAACAACCCTTTGCACCACATAGCCTCCTTTATGGCTTCCGTAGCCGCTATGTATTCAACCTTGGTTGTTAAGAGTGCTACCACCGGCTGCCACTGAGCCTTCAAGTACCTTAGCAACCACTTCATCCCAAGCTAAAGCTCATTTCCGGGATCACTCACAAATCTGCTAAGAACACTAATTGCCCGAGAAACCTTCAACCTGTTTCTCTCTCTTTCCTGGATTATTCTCATCCCAAGGATCTTTTGTGCAAGGCCAAGATCTTTCATCTCGAACTCCTCACTGAGTTGATATGTCAACATTTCCATCCTCTCCTTGTTGTTCCCAACCAATAACATGTCATCAGCATAGACGAGGATACTCACCATTTCCTCCACCTTGTGATCGGTGAGAAAATTTTCCTAAAATCTATACCTCCTCTTCGCATGAACCCCTTTGCCACCAGCCTAGCCTTATCCCGGACTTTATCCCCTGGAGGGTTCCCTTCTTTGATCTTGTAAGTGCACTTACAATCCACAACTCTCTGTTTTCCTGGAATGTGCACCAATTACCAAGTGTTGTTCTTCCTCAAAGAATCTATTTCTTCCTCCATAGCTAGCTGCCACTTTGACGAATCCTTACATCCCATGGCATCAATGTAAGTCTCTTGTTCACTTATCCCTCCTTCTATCCAAGGAGCTGCTACAATAGCATCCGCAAAACCATATCTCAAAGGTGGTTTAACTAGCCTTCTTTCTCGGCCCCTTGTGAGCTAATAGTCATTCTTACTTGCTGCATCATCCTCTTCTAGTTCAGCATCTTCATGAGTGTCCCGAGCTTTTCCTTCATCAATGGGATCTTCCTGGTCTGAACCTTCTTGCCTTCCTTGCACTACCTGAACTGAATTTTCCTTGATGCTATGCTCCACAAATACTAAACTGGTTTGCTCACTATCCCCTACAGGGTTAGTTTTCTCCAAATAGGGAAATAACAATTCATTAAAAACAACATCCTTACTTATTATGAGTTTCAATCCTTCTTACTCTAAGGACCATAACCTAAACCCCTTAGCCCCTTCCCCATATCCTAGAAACACACATTTTCTAGACCTTGGGCTAAGTTTATCATCCTTTTGATGTGCAAACGCAACACACCCAAAAGTCCTAAGGTTATTCAACTCAGGGGGTTTTCCACTTCATATCTCCATGGGAGCATTAAGGTCCACAACCCTAGAGAGTGATCTATTAATCAAATACACAGCAGTAGACACCGCTTCCCCCTAAAAACATTTGGGTAATCCGGAACCTATTAACATGCACCTAACCTTTTCCATAAGGGTTTTATTCATCCTCTCAGCAACTCCATTTTGCTGAGGGGTTTTCACAACCGTTCTATATCTTAGAATGCCATTTAACATATAGAATTGATCAAGTTCCTTTTTCAAAAAAATTCTAATCATTATCGGTTCTTAACACCTTAACTACCCTGCCCGTTTGAGTCTCCTCCAGCTTTTTCCACACAACTAACTTATTCAAAGCATCTGATTTATTTTTAAGCAAATAAACTCAAACTTTTCTTGAATAATCATCAATTAAAGATAGAAAGTAAAGATTACCTCCCTGTGTTGGTGTTCTTGCTGGTCCCCAAAGGTCCGCATGAATGTAGTCAAGAATGCCCTTAGATTTGTGCACTCCTGTGTTGAAACTGACCCGATGTTGCTGCCCAAGAACACAGCTCTTGCAGAAATCAAGTTTCTCTACCTTGTCACCATCAAGTAATCCTTTTTTTCTAAGAACTTGCAGCCCCTCTTCGCTCATATGTCCCAAGCGATTGTGCCAAAGAGCTGCCTTATCCATCTCAGCCATCAAGCTTACTGCTTGATCCTTGATGTCTGTGTCTTCGATCATCTCATAGAGACCATCCTTCATTGCTGCTTTGATCACTATCAAAGTTCCCTTGGTTACCTTAGTCTTTCCTCTCTCTGCTTTGTATGTGTACCCCATGGAATCCAACTGCCCCAATGAGATCAAACTTCTTCTCAACTCCAGAAGATACCTCACATTCCGCAGTAACCTTGTGACTCCATCAAACATCCTCAATTGAATGTCTCCTATGCCCCTCACTTGGCAAGAAATATCATTCTCTAAGAAAACCCTTTCATCATTGGTTTCCTTGAAATTCTTGAACCAATCCCGATGAAGGCACATGTGATAAGTGCACCTGGAATCCAAGATCCATTTCCCGCCACCTTCTTGCCCCTTGCTTACATTTGAGCACACAACAAGAACATCATCACCTTGTTGTTCTCCCTTGGCAACCAAAGCCTCTCCATTCTTGGTATGGCTTCTTCCCTCATCCTTTAACCTATTCTTGCAATCTCTCTTGAAATGACCCTCCTCATGGCAGTAGTAGCATCTCTTCCCTCTAAATCTTGATTTAGAGTGCACTCTCCCATGGCTTTCTCCTCTACCTTTGTCCTGGTAGTAGCCATTGATGTTGCTGGCTTTCCTCTAACGAACAACCCTTCTCCACTTGATGCTTTCCTCATATTGGCTTTGAAATCATGAGCCCTTATGGCATTGATCACAATTTCCTTGGTTAGTGTATATCTTCCATATTTGATTGCATTAATCAAACATTCAAAATAATCAGGAAGAGAATTCAACAAAATAACAGCCAATTGTTCATCCGGGAATGTTATACTATAACTAGCCAAATCTTGAACTAGTTTTTTAAACACATCAAGATTATCTTGTAACTCTTTATTAGGATCCATTTTAAAAGCAAATATTCTTTTAAGAAGATAAATTTTATTAAGGAGAGTTTTGGTAAGAAACAGCTCATCTAGTTTCTTTCAAATTACAGTTGGATCTTCGGAGTCTCCGTACTCCCTTGTGACACTATCCAACATGTGTAGAAAGATGGTGTTATACGCCATCTTCTTCATCTCAATCCGTTGGACTTCCGTGATACTTGCTGGAAAAGTGTCATATTCTCTAATAGCCAAGTCAACCTTTTGTTGCATAAGAACAACCTTGATCTTCTGCTTCCAAAGGGTAAAGTCTCATTTTCCATCAAACTTCTCAACAATGAAGTTTGAACCCATCTTGCGGAGAAAATCCCAGATTTATGTAGCACCCATAATTGCTCTCCAACTTCTTCTAAATCTCTAGAACATGACCAAAGATTGATCTCAATATCGTTCTTGAATCACCCTCAAGAACACAATCATATCTTGATCTCTTCTCCGTTCTTGACTCACCTAAGTAGTTGACCTTTGATTCTTGGAGTCTTGCTTCGATACCTTCCGTTCTTGCTCCGATACCCAGCTGTGCAAGCTCTGATACCACTGTTGGGAAATCACCTTGGATATGCCCAGGTGGTGATCTTCCAAACACCCAAGCCTAGATTGACTTGTAATGAAATGAAACAACAACCAATCAAAGCAAGAAAGAAAAACAAGCAATTTGTTATCGAGGTTCGGCAATGTGCCTACGTCCTCGTGAGCTCCTCTGAGCCCTCTGCACTAAATCAATGAGTTTTTACAAGTTACAGTAACTCCTCTCCAAGAACCTCTAGTTCTTGAAGAACGAAAGAAGAGAAAAGAAAGTGATAAGGTCTTAAGTTACCCTGGAATTTTCCCCAAGAAAATTCCACTTACAAGTCCCTTGAATCCCCTCTCTATACTACTCTCTCTCTAAACAACCAGCCTCTCCAATGAGTCTCTCTTGTTTTGTGTCTTTGCACTCTTACAATTCTCTCATTTGTATGTCACACCCTTGTTGTATATTGTGTTGAGATTGAAGATAGGTAACCCTTTATATAGTGCACCACTTCTTGAACCTATCTTGAAGTCATTCTCCATCCTTAGATCTTGAGGACCAATCAACCATAGCCCTTCATCAATTCTAAGTGATCCTGTGTGTTTTGATAATGTCCCACGCACCATTCAAAATGCTAAACTAAAAGGATCAGGTGTGCCTTCAAGTCGCGGCCTAGAACAACGCATACCACGGCCTGAAGAAGGCTGAACTTCTCCACCTTCTGGGCACCGCACCTTGGGAACCTTGGGCCGCGGCTTGGCCTAGAGGGCTGTCTTCCCTGAGTTGCTGCTGGCCGCTGCACACAAGGCTGGGCTGCAGCGCATAGCTCAAAACTTGATGCTGAACATGCTTAATCTCACTCGTTTAAACCTTGGACAAAACACCAACACAAGATGGTGTACTTTCAGAGTCACAAGTTGAAGCTAAGAAGTTGGTTTCTTGGGCAGCCAAGTACTGTCTGATAGAAAGATCAGCTCTACAGAAGATCCTCTTTACAAAAGATCCCTCACTTTGTTGTTCCTAAAGTGCCTCAGTCCTAGAGAAGCAGACTATACACTTAGGGAAGTTCACAAATGAATCTATGGGAAACATCTTGGTGGTCGAGCTCTTGCGCAGAAGATTTTGAGAAAGAGGTACTACTAGTCAAAGCTTCAGAATGAAGTTATAGATTTCGTCAGGAACTATATCAAGTGTCAAAAAATTGCTCTTGTTCCCTATTTCCCCTCTAATCCTCTAACAATCATAACCAATCATGTACCTTTTGCAAAATGGGGCATAGACATATTGGGACCCTTCCCCAAACAAAAGATTGGAAAATGCACAAAGTTTGTAGGTCTAAAAACTCCCCCATGCACCCTAGGTATACTAAACCACACCTCGGTCCTTGACTAGTGAGACTTCCTTTTTGTTGGCTTTTGGGTCCAGGCTATGGTCCCAATTGAGGTGGGAAAACCCTCACTTCAAGTGCAAATGTTCAATGTCAAGAAGAATGAAGAAGGACTGAAGATGAACATGGACTTGATAAAAGGAATCTAGGATGAAGCCTTGCTAAAACTTGCAACCTACCAGCAGCGGACCACAAAGTATTATAACTCTCTAGTCAAGAAAAGAACATTCAGACTCGGAGAATTAGTCCTGTGTAAGCAAGAAGTTTCAGATCCTCTGAATACTGGGAAGCTCACACCAAATTGAGAAGGTCTATACCAAGTCAAGAAAATAATCAAGCTAGGAACGTTCGTGCTCGAAAGAATGGACGAAACTCCATTGCAGCGCAAACAGAATTTGGAAATTTTTTTATAAATTTTATCAGAATGTATTTATCATACCATATAAATGCTTAAAGATATGGAATACAACATGGTTGCTTGTCACAACTTCACTTTCTCTTTTCTCATCACACACACCAAGTTGTAGAACCAAGACAATGCGAAGATACCTTGGTCCAAAGCAAGCACCCTTTGAAACGACCGAAGCTAAGACCCTAAGGGGACACCCTAGTCATTCAAGACTTAGGAAAAAATCCTAAGCGACATAACTAGGAAGTCTCGAAGCACCAATCCTAATCCGAAGTCCAAAAACTGATAAAGATGCCTTGATAAGAAGAAGGAACTAAAATCTGAAGTGAAGGGCCGAAGTCAACACTTGGGAAAATCCAAGGGTAAAGTCCAACATTCAACTCAAACCGAGATGAAGAACTAAGACCCCAACACTTACAAATTTTTAAAAAAGAATACGAACTTCGTCCTTGACCAAAGTAAGGCCCCGAAATCTAAGCACTTAGAAAATCCAAAACAGTTCAATTCAGGAAAAAAGTATAGTTTGATAACAAATGGGAAAATTCATTCATAACAAAAAAGTTGCACAATGGAGGGCTTCGAAGTTGATTACAATAAAATATAGGGAAAAACCTAAGTCTACTCTCTAGGTTGTTCTCGATACCTGCTTTTCCCTTCTCCACGAGCTCAGTCCTTATAACCTTCTTAGCTCTCTCTTTCGAGTGTACTCCAGAAGTCCCTGCAGTTGCTTTGACCTTACCAGAAAGGGCACTAGGATCAGACATGATTAAACTTTCCCAATCAATATTAGAACACAACTTGGCCCCCTCTTCCTTGGCCATCGTGAAGCCCATCTCTAGGCGCTCAGCGGTCTTGTCCATTACCTCATTCTTATAGTCCTCAGTCTATCTAAAGCTCTCCACGACCTCAGCTCCAACAATGACCATCTCTTTTTAGAGTTGGCTCCCTTCTTCCTGGAGCTTACTAACCACCTCCCTTAGTTGTTCATCCTCCTATTGAACCGACCCAAAGAGCACATTTTTTTACTCCAACTTGATCTATAAATGCTGCTCCTTAAGCCGAAGTTGATTGTTGGAGTCTCTAATTTTGGAGATTAACTCTCTCGCCTAAACTAAATTCTTCTTATTCTTCTTTTACTTACCCCGAATCTCGAATATGGTGTGATCCATGTGCAAGATGTGGTCATGTGCGAAGGAAGCAAGCAAACCAGCCTAAAATACAAATAAAGTTAAAAGACATATGAAGAAAAAGTTAAGAAAAATAACTAAGAATTGACAACTCAAACCATACCTTATGAGTGGCTTGGATCAGATTCAAGCCAATCCTTTTAGGAGAGTAGTTCCTTAACATCTGCAAGTCAGTTGGCAAGATCGAGCTGCGGAAGATCTAGGCTACTATGAAGTTATCTCCAAGAGTAGAGTCAATGACCTTTACCTCAACTACAGATGGATAGCATCTGAGCAACTACTTGGCTCCTCAATTATGAGAGAAGGATGAGGTGGTGGAGGAGGCAGAGTCGAAACCAAAACTATCGAGACAACTGTCAAAGTCCTCAATCCCAATACCACCTCTTCTCTTTTGGAAGCCTCATGAGACCCACTATTGAGGCCTCTTCTTGTAGAGGCCTCTTCCCATCGATGCCTTTTTTTGTTTTCAGATGTCGATGGGGTAGACTCTCTAGATGGGACTGACCCCAAAGAAGAATCATGGCGCTTCTTCCTAAAGAGATCTATTTTTTTAAACATCCTAGTTTCAAGAGAGGGAATACAAGAGTTAGAATCAATTAAAATTTTTTAAGTATAAGAAAATAGAAGAATGGTGGTCTACTACCATCACCGGTAAGGATGTGATAAATACTAAGGTTATAAGCCCTTAATATCTTCTTATTGGCACCTTTATCTTAATGTTAGCATTTAAAATCTTATTAACTACCATTTGCTCTTCAGTGTTTATCGAAGGGGGGACCTTCTAGTTGGGCAATTCTTTGTAATCTCACTCCATCACCATATTAGTGTATGGTATTAGTGACTCAACAAAAAAGTACTTTTATTATTAGGATTCGATGGTGGAGAGGAAACCGATAAGGATCTTCCTATTCATTCTTGGATGGAAGTTGTACCATCCGAACTCCTTATGCTTCTTCAAAACGTGAAACCATTTGAACATTCTATTTTTATGCCTTTTGTTGTCACTATGTTACCCAACATGCATCCTTAAGGCCATGATGAAGCCTTAGATAGCCCTAAGGGCATTAGGGGAGGGTTGAGCAATGTTAATGCCGAAATGGCCAAGTATATGGGTTATGTCAAAGTCGACGGGGAACCTTAACCCCGCTTTTAAGTGGTCAAGATAGCTAGGCATAAGGATGGAAAGCCCATACCCCATGGTCGTACAAGCTTTTTCTTTAGGAAAGGGAAGACAAAGGTTTCAGTATGGAGGAAAGTAATACCTAACCATAATATCTTCGATTTCCGAGACTGATAGAGTACAAAGCTCATCCTCTGCTTGATAGTGCCATCTCTCGTGGTCACTAGCCATCTCATCCAGAACCTCTACTAAGGATGGACAGCCCTTGCAAGTCTACAGGTGAGGTGGGATTACCCATAACACTACCAGCTCAGATACACTTATGTTAGCCAAATTAGAAATTGATGGAAGATCAAGTTTAGATTAGGCAAACTTCAAAATTGGTAGGTTTATATTTCTAGTAGGTATGGTTCCTAGCTTCTTATCATTTTTTATACGTTATTACTTTAATGAGTAAGGATCAATAACTCCAAGTAAGGTTTTTTAGACCATGTCATTGTTTCTCTTCTTGATAAACTCATATTTAAACTAAACATGAACTTTAGTCACTCAAACAGTAAAGCACTTAATTCTAAATAAACTTAGAATCTCGTCGCAAAAAGTCATCTGCGATGGGAACCCGTTACAATTTTCCTCGTCGCAAATGTGAAAAACCTTTGTAATAATTAACAAAACCATTTTTTGTATAGATGCAAGGTAACCTCATCTCGAGTTAGGAACTTATTGTTCTTGCAAATTTTGCAAGGACACTGAATAGTTCCCTTATGCACAAACCAAACTTTCCTATCGGCGAAGTTAAGAAATTGTTGAACTCCATACTCAAATTCCCATGATAGAGCATTATCCACAACCTGATGGTCCATCCAACTCTGGTCAATTGACCGACGAAAAAAAAATAAAATCTCAAAGTTATTCCCATTTTTCTAGCATATTGATGATATATAGGTGGAGGTTTCTAACCCATTCAAGAATGTGTGATCCATATTGCAAATAGTTTTTTCATACTTGTTTGTTTTTGATAAATTTCGCTGGCATCTCCCCTTGGTTCTCCAAGTACACGACTTAAATTTGGAGCTATGGAAATAGCTCCGAATTTAGTATGTACCCAGAGAACAAGGAGGACATGCTACTAAAATTTACTCAGAAAAAAAAGCATGGAAAAACTAACTACAATATGGATCACACATTCTTAAACTGTCCACACTAGCTAATCCAAAGTTGATTTAAACACAAACACTTTCATTGCAAATATACTAATTGGTAAGCAGCAAAAGCATTTGCAAGCTCAATAATCTCTAGATGGACAATCGAAGAGTAAGACCTAAATTATAAGATTTCAATTCACCAAAAATTCTAAAGCAAATCCATAGAGTTTTCACTAAATTTCGGACTTCCCCAAATTTTTTGGAGCCCAAAAAACTTGTATTAATCCAACCAATCTAATCTTACATAGTAATATACTAGGGAATATCGTTTCCTTTTGGATGATATCTAACTAACACATTAACATACAAACTAACATATGAATACACTAACGTACAAACTAGTATACAAACAAACTAACTGACATACTAACACACTAACATACTAACTGACATATTAACACACTAATATACTAACTAACTAATATACAAACAATATTTGTCATTTGCTCACAACATACTAACTAACTTTGTAACATACTAACATACAAACTAACTAGCTAACATCAACAAACCTACACACCCATTCACCCACCCACCCACCCACGTACCCCATGCACACTAATAACCCAAACATTTTAATTATGTCTAAGTCAATCTCGCTAAATCATACCTCAAACCATATAATAGTTTGTTAGATAGCTACAATAAAAGTTCCTTAATAATTGTAACTTTATTACACTAATTAAAAAACAAAGAATCCACAATTAGGTTAACAAACTCAATGGCTATAAAGATACTTAATTATTAGAGGATGTAATGGAGAAGCTTAAGAAGCACTTGAGGAGAAAATTGGGAGTGATGAAACTGTACAAGAAAATGAGATGCAAACACTTTTACATAACCAAAATTGATTCAAGCCACAATGAAAATAAGGTGCACACATGCATCCACCCCTACATGCCCACCCTCCATGCACACACACATACACAAACCCGTCCACCCACACTCCACGCATGTGCACATACACCCACTCCCACACACCCATCCCCACACATTCAATTTCTTAAAAACAAACAATTTGAGAAAATCATTCTTTAACATACTAACATGCAATAAACTTTTGGATATTGTGTTTGATCCAAAAATGATGGTAATAATAGTAAAATAACAAAAAAAAAATAGAAAAAAAAAACAAAATAATGCATCACACTTATCTAGAGTCTAGGACCCATAAAAATTTGGTTTTTAGATTATCGGGGGAGTAACCATGAGTTCTAAAGATCCTTTTACCTCCTTGTTTTTTTTTATAAAGTTACTTTACTTCCATATAATGATTCATTTATTTGTTTTTTTCTAGTTACATCTAAGCTTTTTTTCCTAACATTAACATTGTTTTCAAAATTACATAGTGCAAAACTATATAAAAAACAAGAATAACAAAACATACAACTTAATATAAAAAATAACAAAATTTAGTCTTTAAAAATGCTAAATTTAGTTGTAATGCCTACATAAATATTGTTTTAAATCCAATGATTTTTTTTTGCCTAATTAAATATTAAAGGTTTGACTTAGTTATGCTTATTTCCAAATTAAAATTATAATCAATTTTTTTTTCTCAATTACATCTAATATTTTTACCATTATTATTTTAAAATCAATGATAACATGTAATTAATAACACAAAAATTGACAAAATATATGAAAATATATCACAAAAAATTTTCAAGTATACATTTTCATTATTATTTTCAAATCAATGATAACATGTAATCAATAACACAGAAATTGATAAAAATTATGAAAATATAAAAAACAGAATTTTTCAGAGAGAAAAACTGAACTTACCATACATGAAAGCTAGAGGAGTGATGGTGACGGCTAATCATAGCTACGGTAGAGAGATAGAGATAAGAGAGCGAGTGTGAGCGCCAAAGATGGAGTAGGGAGAAAGCCAACATTGTAAGGACGGAGTATAGATCGAGTTAGGGTAAAGAGAGAATGTGCACATAGAGAGGAAAGGGGAAAGATAGAACAGAGAGAGGGAGGAGGATAGAGAGAGAAAAAATGAGAGATAGAGAGCAAGCACAAGAGAGCAGGGCAACAGGGGTAATAGAGATGAGAGAGAACAAGCGAAAATAAGAAGAGAAATTGGGGATTAGGGATTTAAACATATCAGTGACCAGAATCCCGTCATTGATATTTTTTAGAATACCACCATTTTTTTAGGTTTCTCACATATTAATTTAAAATTTTAATGCATATCAGCGATGGGAATCTTGTCGCTGATATCAAATATATATTTATTGCAATGAAATTAGCGTGGGGATTCCCATCACTGATGTACTTTGATAAAATTTCACATCCAAGCCATCTGCGATGGGAATCCCATCACAAATGTGTTATTAGTTAGGGCAAAATCTCATCGTTGATAGCCCGTCGTAGAAAACAGTTTCTCTTGTAGTGGATATTCAACTATTTTGAATATACATCCTAATCAGTTAAAGGTTCCCTTGAACTAAATCAGATAAACCCCCCAAAAAAAAAGGAGAGACCCCATCTATAATAAAAAAATATCTCAAAACACCAAGTTATAGAAAAATGAAAAAGATAATTACACACACATTTAACAGAAAGTAGAAACTTCATGTTAAGGAAGATAGCTGGAGTTGAAATATTAGTAGTAAATGCTTGAAGAAGTTTTTCTTTTTTCAATAAATAAATGCTGCAAGACTATCTTATCTATGCCTTTGTATACTTCTGCAGACAAGCTTTACTCTTCCAAACACAATTCAAAGGACAAAGTCATCACATTTCCTAGAAATGCTGTTGACAGATATATATACCAACAAGCTAGTTTGGTGCATCCGTGCTAGGCATGATATTTCAAAATAACAGACTCAGTTAATTCTTAAAGGATATGCAAACACTAAGAAAATATCAATCTTTTAGGGTGTTTAATTGTAAATTTTTTTTTTCATTTTCCATCTTCATATTCCTTACCATTTTCTTCAATAATTTGTACATTCTAAAGATAATTTGGAAAACAACATTTATCTTTCTAACATACTATTGAAAAAGTTGAAAAACAACAAAAAATGGTTTCTCAACTTTTCTAATATTATGTTGGAAAAAGAAGAGGTGTTTTCCAAATTATGTTAAGAATGTCCAAATTGTTGAAGAAAGTGTTAAGAAAAATGAGAATGGAAAATGAAAAATATTTTCACAACTAATTAAATGCACCCTTATTTTCTTTTCAACCCTCTCATTTTTTCTATTAATTATAAATATTTGGTTTTAGTTTCTTGTATCTGATTTGGGTTTGTCTTACTTCTATTTAAGCTTTATTTGATAGTCTCATACTATCTTTAAGCATATGCACTCCTAAAATGTGTTTGAGGTTGATAAGAATTATTTATCCATTTTCTTACAGACGATTTTGCGATCACTGGTAAGTAGCCCAAATTTTGTTAACAATAATTTACTAGCAAAATGGTCAATGTGGTTGATGTGACCAAAATTATATGGTCCAATGAGAATCAGAAACCTAGCTAACCACCCTTGGGAAGTAAAGTGACCAAACTTATTATGATTATAGTAACGTACACATCGTTTTATAGTCTGAGCATTATGTTTGTGATGTGAGAAATCATAAGCGGAGTTCATTTCTCACATGCACAGGTCTTCTCTTGTAGGCAGATGTCATATCCTGTAAGGCTTGATGTTCAAGAGTCACATCCTAGTTGTATCCCACTTCAGAGCTCTAATTAAAGGCTCACCAACGCCTATATAAAGAGACTCCAGTCTAAAAAGAGAAAAGAGGAGAAAATAAATCTGAGAAAAACATAGGTATAGGGAGTAAACACACGAGAAACAACAGAATTACTTCGATTATCTCCTTCTCCCACAGGTTCCCCTACCTCGATATCATTCTCCTTTCAACCTATCTTCGTAGACACCTACTAACTTAATATCTGAGTGTTCTCCTGGAGCATAACGCTCTAGAAGACTTCTTTTGCAGGTGTTCGTACATACCAAACGTCGGGAAACCAACCCCCCTCCAAGGTCTTCTCGTCCAGCTAGTCTTCAAGAAACACCACGTTGAAGGCCAAGAAAGATCGAACTTCCTTCATCAGCCTTTTTTTTTGGCATCAACAGATTGGTGTTGTCTATGGGAAACAACAAATTTATCTCATGATGCCATGTTGGAAATCACCTTGACAAGATGCCCAGGTGGTGATCTTCCAAACACCCAAGTCTTGAATGACTTGTAGAAAGAATTTCAGCAATCGAACTCAAGAACAGAAAATCAAAGAAAGAAAGAAGACAAGTAATTTGTTGTCGAGGTTCGGCAATGTGCCTACGTCCCCGTGAGTTCCTCCGAACTCTCTGCACTATCTCAATGGTTCTTACAAAGTTACAGCAATCCCATTCAAGAATCCAAGTTCTTGAAGAAACAAGAAGAGAAGGTAGAAGATGAGAACTCAACAATGTTCTCTAATCTAATCTAGACTCTCTCTATCTAATTACAACCAGCCTCACTACAAGAGTCCCTCTTGTGTTTATATCTCTCTACACAATTCTCTCTTACTGTTTAGAATGATCTCACAATGTCACAAAACTCTCTTGTATGTGTGTTTTTGTATCTGATTATCTTATGAAATGAGGCCTTGAGAACCCCTTTTATAGCCTCTTAATTCTTGGACATTCTTGTGAGTCATTATCCTCCCTTTGATCATGTTCTTCCTTTAATCTCAGCCCTACATCACTCTCCAAGTGATGCTGTGTGTTTTGGTGTGGTGCTGTGTGCTGCGGCGTGACCTGATGCTGCAGCCTCCTGATGCTGTGTGCACACCTCCTGCCTGTGGGCAGAAACTTCCACAGTAGTGTGCCTGACCTTCCCATGCTCAAAATTGAAGCACACACATGTGTGCAACCTTATAACTTGCTGAAATTTGATATCCCACAATTGGTTTGGACATTAACCAAACTTAGACCATGTTTGGACATGTTTGAATCTTAGGCAAATAACAACAATCTCTACCTTTGTCTAAGTGTTAAAAAAAAAAACAAAACCTGAACCATTGTGCAGAAAGTTTCGAGATTCAAACTCATATTGAGTTACCAATTAACCCACTCCAATCCTAAGTAATTCAAAGCAATGATTGAACTTACTTAGAGGTAGAAAGTTGGTGCCTAAATCTGCAGGACTTTTCTCCATGGTCTTTTTGTCAACATGAATGCTTCCTTCTGTACCATTTTCCAGAATGTAATGATACCGAACATCCATATGCTCCGTCCCCTCATGGAACACCGGATACCTCCACAAGTGCCCCGCACTTTGGCTATTCAAAGATACCATAACCTGCTCTTTTAGGACCTCCCACTCGTCCAACAACCCTTTGCACCCCATAGCCTCTTTTATGGCTTCCGTAGCTGCTATGCATTCTGCCTTGGTTGTTATGAGTGCTACCACTGGCTGCCACTGAACCTCCATGTACCTCAGCAACCACTTCATCCCAAGCCAATGCTCTTTTCTGAGATTACTCACACATTTTCTGAAAACATCCATTGCCCAAGAAACACTTGACCTGTTTCTCTTCCTTTCTCGGATGATTCTCCTCATCCCAAGGATCTTTTGTGTAAGGCTGAGATCCTTCCTCTCGAACTCCTCACTGAGTTGAGATGTAAACCTTTCCATCATCTTCCTGCTGTTCCAAACTAACAGCCCATCAATGACATAGGTGAGGATACTCACCATCTTCTCCACCTTGTGTCCAGGTGAGAAAGTTTATATGAAACCTATGTCTTCTCTTCTTGTGAACCCATTCACCACTAGCTTAACCTTGTTCCGGACTTCATCTCTTGGAGGGCACCCTTCTTTGATCTTGTAAGTGCACTCACATTCCATAACTTTCTGATTTCCTGGAATTTTCACCAATTCCCAGAAGTTGTTCTTTCTCAAAGAATCCATTTCTTCCTCCATAGCTAGCTGCCACTTTGATGAATCCTTACACTCCATGGCATCCATGTAAGTTTCTTGTTCACTCATCTCTCCTTCTATCTAAGGAGTTGCTGCATCTGCAGCATCCGTAAACCCATATCTTGAAGGTGGTCCGACCAGCCTTCTTTCCCGGTCTCTTATGAGCTGAAAGTCCTTCTGACTTGCTGCAGCATCCTCTTCTTGTTCAGCCTCTTCTTGAGTTTCTTGAGCTTGGAAATCATCCAAGGGCTCTACCTGGTCCGAACCCTCTTACCTCCTTTGCTCTACCTGAACAGAATCTCCCTTGATGCTATGCTCAACAATTTCTGAATTGGTTTGCTCACTAGCCCCTGCAGGGTTAGTTTTCTCCAAGTAGGGAAATAACAATTCATTAAAGACAACATCCCTACTTATTATGAGTTTAAATCCTTCTTTTTCTAAGGACCACAACCTGTACCCCTTAGCCCCTTCCCCATATCCTAGAAACACATATTTTCTAGATCTTGGGCTAAGCTTATCCTCCTTTTGGAGTGCATACGCAACACACCCAAAAGTCCTAAGGTTGTCCAACTCAGGGGGTTTTTCAGTCCACAACTCTTCGGGAGTCTTATGGTATACAATCCTAGAGGGTGATCTATTAATCAAATATGCAGCTATAGACACCGCTTCCCCCCAAAAACATTTGGGTAATCCAGATTTATTTAACATGCACCTAACCTTTTCCATAAGGGTCTTATTCATCAACTCAGCAACTCCATTTTGCTGAGGAGTTTCCACAACCGTCCTATGTCTTAGAATGCCATTTAACCTACAGAATTGATCAAGTTCTTGGTTAAAAATTTCTAAGCCATTATCGGTTCTTATCCCCTTAACTACTCTACCCATTTGAGTCTCAACCAGCCCTTTCCACACCACTAACTTATTCAATGCATCTGATTTATTTTTCACCAAATAAACCCACACTTTTTTTGAATAATCATCAATTAAAGACAGAAAGTAAATATTACCTCCCTGTGTTGGTGTCCTAGCTGGTCCCCAAAGGTCCGCGTGAATGTAGTCAAGAATGCACTTAGACTTGTGCACTTCGGTGTTGAAGCTGACCCGATGTTGCTGCCCAAGAGCGCAGCTTTCACAAAAATCCAGTTTTTCTACTTTGTCACCACCAAGTAGACCTTCCTTGCTAATCACTTGCAGGCCCTTTTCGCTTATATGTCTCAAGCGAGTGTGCCAAAGGGCTGCCTTGTCCAGCTCAGCCATCAAGCTTGCTGTTTGATCATTGGTTTCTGTTTCTCCGATCATCTCATAGAGTCCATCGTTTCTTGCTGCCTTGATCACTACCAAAGATCCCTTGGCCACCTTGATCTTTCCTCCCTCTATCTTACATGTATAGCCCATGGAATCCAGCTGCCCTAATGAGATCAAGTTCCTCTTCAAATCTGGAACATACCTCACATTTTCCAGCAGCCTTGTGACTCCATCAAACATCGTCAATTGGATGTCTCCAATCCCTCTCACTTGGCAAGAATTGTCATTCCCCAAGAAGACTCTTCCATCATTGATCTTCTTGAAATTCTTGAACCATTCTTTGTGAGGGCTCATATGATGAGTGCACTCAAAGTCCAAGATTCATTTCCCGCTGCCTTCTTGCCCCTTGCTCACATCCGAGCACACAACAAGAACATCACCATCTTGCTGTTCTGTTTTGGCAACCGAAGCCTCTCCATTGTTGGTATGGCTTCTCCTCTCATCCCACATCCTCTTCTTGCAATCTTTCTTGAAATGGCCCTCCTTGTTGCAGTAGAAGCACCTCCTTCCTCCAACCCTTGGTTTAGAGTGTGCTCTCCTATGGCTTTCTCCTCTACCATTGTCTCGGTAGTAGCCATTGTTACTGCCATTCCGAGCTGCTGGCCTTCCTCTTATGAACAGCCCTTCGCCACTTGATGTCTCCTTCATCTTGGCTTTGAAATCATGTGCCCTTATGGCATTGATCACAATCTCCTTTGTCAAAGAATCCCTTGCACACTCAATTGCATTAATCAAATTATCGAAGCAATCTGGAAGTGAATTTAATAAAATAACAGCCAATTGTTCATCCGGAAAAGAAATGCTACAGCTATTCAAATCTTGAACTAGCTTATTAAAGACATCAAGATTATCTTGCAACTCCTTACTAGGGTCCATTTTAAAAGCAAAGATTCTTTTAAGAAGATAAATTTTGTTAGGGAGAGTTTTGGTAAGAAACAACTCATCTAGTTTCTTCCATATGACAGCCAGATCCTCCGAGTCTCCGCACTCCCTTGTGACACTATCCGACATGTGCAAGAAAATGGTGTTGTAAGCCATCTTCTTCATCTCGGTCTGCTTGTCCTCCGTGACACTTGCTGGAAAAGCATCATCTTCTCCAATAGCCAAGTCCACTTTCTGCTGCATTAGAACCGCCTTGATCTTCCGCTTCCATAGGGCAAAGTCCCCCTATCCATCAAACTTCTCCACACAGAAATTTGAAGCCATCTTTTGCGAACAAGATCCCATATTTGTGCACTAACCACAACTACTTTCTTCAACCTCAAGAACACAGATCGAAGATGGATCTTTAACACCGTTCTTGAATCAACCTTCAAGAACACGACCGGATCTTGGTCTTTACACCGTTCTTGAATCACCCAAGAAGTTTGATCTTTTATTCTTGGAGTCTTGGCTCCGTACCTTCTACTTCTTGCTCCAATAACCAGCTGCTTAGCTCTGATACCACTGTTGGAAATTACCTTGACAAGATGCCCAGGTGGTGATCTTTCAAACACCCAAGTCTTGAATGACTTGTAGAAAGAATTTCAGCAATCGAACTCAAGAATAGAAAATCAAAGAAAGAAAGAAGACAAGTAATTTGTTGTCGAGGTTTGGCAATGTGCCTATGTCCCCGTGAGTTCCTCCGAACTCTCTGCACTATCTCAATGGTTCTTACAAAGTTACAGCAATCCCCTTCAAGAATCCAAGTTCTTGAAGAAACAAGAAGAGAAGGTAGAAGATGAGAACTCAACAATGTTCTCTAATGTAATCTAGACTCTCTCTATCTAATTACAACCAGCCTCACTACAAGAGTCCCTCTTGTGTTTATGTCTCTCTACACAATTCTCTCTTACTGTTTAGAATGATCTCACAATGTCACAAAACTCTCTTGTATGTGTGTTTTTGTATCTTGTATTATCTTATGAAATGAGGCCTTGAGAACCCCTTTTATAGCCTCTTAATTCTTGGACATTCTTGTGAGTCATTATCCTCCCTTTGATCATGTTCTTCCTTTAATCTCAGCCCTACATCACTCTCCAAGTGATGCTGTGTGTTTTGGTGTGGTGCTGTGTGCTGCGGCGTGACCTGATGCTGCAGCCTCCTGATGCTGTGCGCACTCCTGCCTGTGGGCAGAAACTTCCACAGCAGTGTGCCTGACCTTCCCATGCTCAAAATTGAAGCACACACATGTGTGAAACCTTATAACTTGCTGAAATTTGATATCCCACAATTGGTTTGGACATTAACCAACCTTAGACCATGTTTGGACATGTTTGAATCTTAGGCAAATTACAACATGCCACATAAAAACTCTTGAACGGTCTCATCTCATAGTTCCTAATGTTACAACCCATCTCACCCTATGGTCCCTAATATTGTAGCCTTGAGGTGCTTTGTTTAGCCCCACTAAAGCCAAGATGGATAGCATGATACCCCTGAAGCAACATACGGATAGGCGCAAAACTCGTCAAACCTTAAGAAAACGATAAATCCTGAGGTTCGTGGTGAATGGGATTCATCCAACCCGTTGATCATGCAGATGGCATCAGATCTAGCTCGAGCTGGACCTATCCAGGTTCACCACTAAAAAGTCAATGCATAAGTCATCCTTGAAGAGTGATGAGAGTCATAAAATGCATCTTAATAGTACTTAATTGTTGGCATTTTAGGGTTGATCTAGGGTTTAATTACACTTTTATACCTTAATAACTCTAAAGTGATATTCTTGAATCATTAACTTATTTTGGTGCATTTTTTAGGTACTTGGTGTTTAAAAGAGATGGAAAAACTATCATTGCTTGAAGCACTAAAATTTTATGCATATCAAGGTGAATGAGTGGTTGCAGAAAGATAAAATGAAGAGAACCTCCACCAACCAATAAGAGTCGCGGCCTGGACATGTGAGGGTCGCGGCCTCCAGAAAAATTGCCCAAAAGAGCCAAGTCCACTTTCAGTGGGTGTCTAGGCGCCCAAAAGAGAGAGCCTAGGCGCCCAGAGCAAGCACCAGCCAAAGCCTAGGTGCCTAGAAGAGAGAGCCACAGTGCCAAGAGCCTTCACCTAACCAAGACCATCCAAAGCCTAGACGCCCAAAAGAGAGCGCCGTAGCGCACACACGAAAGTTTGTTTCTGAGTTATGACCTAATTAGGACTTCAATGATTGTTTAAACCCTAGAATATCCTTGGACCTCTTGTACTATAAATAGATTACTTAGGGTTTTAGAAAAGATATCCTTGGAAGTCTGAAAAACTTAAGAAGGCTACCACACTCTCCTCCATCAAAGTGTTCAACCATGAACTTCATGGTGAACTAATCTCCAAGCAAGGCGAAGGGATGAATCTCTAGGTGTAGTTGTTCTTATTTTCCTTTATTGATTCAATTGTAGTTGGGATTTATTGTCAAAACATTTTTATGTGTTACTCTTTTATCTAATTAAAGGATTTTCTCTCAATCCGGTGATTGTATCTTTATCTTTGATATAAGTCTAGTCATGCTCTTCTTATACTAAGATTATTAGATGTGGTTGAGTCTGGTATATTTATCTTTTAGGTTTGTCCATTACTGTAATAAAGTCGTTAAGATATATTGTCGGTTCTTGATAAACCTATAGGATAGGTCATGTGTGCTTAAATCGAAAGTAAGAGTAATTCATATCAATTACATTAGGGTATATATATGTGCTTAATTGAATATTTGCCGATTGCTTGTTTGGGATGTGAAACTTGCAATCGAGATAAAAACAACTGAATTAAGATTGAAATAAGGCAATGAACCGAGGGAGGATTCCCAGAACCTTGTTGTTTCTTTATCATATATTTCAATCTATTTACACAATTACTTCATCATTCATATCTTCTCACTTGATTGTTATCGTTCGTGTTAAGGTTTGCACTTTTCCTTTGTAGATCGCTTTTCCCTATGGAATCGACATCCCAAAGCTGTGCTACAACTACCACGTTATACTTTGGGAATAATCAAATTTTGGTGCCATTGCCAGAGAAACGCACTTACATACAAGAAATATTGTCAACTCTAAGACAAGATGGTACTATTGTTATTCTTTTTAAGTTTGTAATTTTCTAAATTCTTTTATTTGTTTTGTTTTATTTCGTTTTATCTCGTTTGGTGTATTCTTAGACCAAGAGATTAGCGAGGTAGATTCATTAAAAGACCCGAAGTAGAGCTACCCTTTCCTTCCACGTCCGTTAGTGAAACCTCACCTAGATCAAACCCTAGTGTACACCTAAACGAGAATTTGAAAATTTTTGTTAACATGGCTAAAACCCTAATGAGAATGTTGCTAGGACACTTAAAGATTATTTACATCTGATTACGCCCAAAACAGTAACGCGGTGTTGTAGTACGGCTTTGGGGTGTCGATTCCACAGAGAGACAAATTAACTATAAAGAAAGATGTAAACTTTAATATGAGACGATGTGATCAAATTAAATATAGAATATGAAATTTGATAGTGAGACAATTGTGTAAAGTAGATTGTGAAATATAATAGGAGAGCAACAAGGATCTGGGAATCCTCCCTAAGTTTGTTGCCCTAATCCTAACTTGATTCAGTTGTTTTTATCTCGATTGCAAGTTTCACATCCCAAACAGGCAATCGGCAAATATTCAATTAAAGCACATGTATAAACCCTAATTTGATTGTTATGAAATACTCTTTATTTTCAATTCATGCACATATGATCTATCCTTTAAGTTTATCAAGAAACGACAATATATCTTTGATGACAATATTGCAGTAATGAACAAACCTAAAGGCTAGATCTACCGGACTCAATCATACCCAAATAATCTTGACATAAAGAAAGCATGACTGAATTTATTTCAAGGAAAAAGATACAATCACCGGATTAGATGAAATCTTATAATTAGATTAAAAAGTAAATCATAACAATATTTGAACATTAAAGCTCCATTACAACTGAATCAAATAAGGGAAATAGAAACAACTACACCTAGGGATTCATCCCTTCTCCTTGCTTGGAGATTAGTTAGCCATGGGGCTCATGGTTTCACAATGGAAGGAAAGTTGCTGCTCTCTTGAGTTCTCCAGCTTTTTGAATATCTAATTACAAACCCTAAGTGGTATATTTATAGTACACAAGGTCTAGGGGTGTTTTAGGGTTTGAACAAGTCATTAAAGACCTAATTAGGGTCTAACTCAGAGTGCACAAGGCTGTGTGCGCGCTGCGGCACTGTTTTATCAGGCCAGGTGCTGGTGTTGTGTGCTGCGGCACGAATAATCCATGCTGCAGCACAGGGTGGTTCTGTTTTAGTTAAGTCAGGTGCTGGTTCTGTGTGCTGCGGCGCGAATAATCCATGCTGCAGCGTGGCTGATGCTAATTCAGAAAGTCTGACCTCTGTCTGCTAAAATTGCCATAACTTCCTCTAGAGAAATGATTTTAACAAACCATAAAATCCTCCAAAAAGTAGACTTCCATATCTTTCTAACCATATGTGGCACACTTCCTGGTTCTTTCTACATCGATACAGTTTAATTTGTAAAGATGGTTGATTTGTATGCCAACTCCAGCAACTTAGTGAAAACTCCTTCCTTAGTTTCTCTTCATCTTGGCTCTTCCGCGATCATTCTTTTGCTTGAGTGTTCAATGGAACTTCGTGTTTCAAAATGATGATAGCTTTTCCATCTCCTTTAACTCAAGATACCTGAAAAAAGCACCGAAATAAATTAATGCTCCAAAAATACCACTTTAGAGTTGTTAATGAATAAAAATGCAATTAAGACCTAAATCAACCCTAAAGTGCTAACAAATAAGTACGATTATAATGCCTTTAATGGCTCTTATCACAACCCCCAACTAGTTTATTGCTAGTCCCTAGTAATTCAAGCGAAAACAAGAGATGAATTATATGGTAGGAGTTAAAAACAACATAAAGCAATGCTAGCGTTGAACCAAGAGTAATTCACTTTTTGTCTCAAAAATTGCACATAACATATGGCACATAGAATCATTAAATTTCACCTTAGTCCAAAAGTAATCCAAGAATCAATCTTAAAATCGTTATTGACTCTTAACATCCATCTTACCACAATCCATTAGTCCGAACACCCGGATGATTTTATGCACAACATTCATGAATACAAGTCTTGGCCTCTAAAAACATAACAAATTGTGTGACATCAATCACATAAACAAGCTCCATAGGCTTATCTTTCAAATCATTCTCCACTATTGTAGAAAAAATCACACTTCATTGGATCAATAGGTCTTTAATAGGCTTGTAATGTTAGGCCAAGGTAAAGGTTAAGGAAAAACGGGAAGGATTTGCAAGTAAAAGAACTTAATCTCTTAGCTTTAAACACAACCACTTTCAAGCACTAGATAACTTTACATCAATGCTCAACTCTTTCAACAATTTTTTATAAAAGTATATCTCTTGACAAGTCACCACTTTTTCTTTTCTTTTTCTTCTTTCTTTGCTATACTTCACTTCTTTTTATGTTTTTTTGGAAAATACTCATTCACTTCTTTTCTTTTCTTTTTTTTTCTTTTCCACAACCCCCAACTTATCTTCTTTAATATACTTGGGTTATGATTTTTCATATTTCCATCCTTACTCCTCTTAAGTGCTTCTCAACAATGTGTACAACTAAATTCTTTTAAAAGAAGGGTAAGGATAAAATATTTCTAGGCTCATAAGGGTAAGTAAATGGGTTTTTGAAAGAAACAAGGCTCAAATTCTTTTTCAAGAAAAATGGCTCAAATAGGTGACTAGTGATATATATATTGCAAGGGAAGGTTTGAAAGGCTCAAATTATTCAAAAATGGCCTATATCATATCCTCAGTAGTGTGCATTCTAGGAATTCGCCTCAAGTAATTATCAAATAAGTTCTAGAGCTTGTTGAGACCGCAAAAATATTCACAATCAATCGCACATAAAACTTTTCTAGATGTTTTAGACTAATCATTCAATCTTACCACAAACTAGAGTCTCAAACCAAATCAAGATTGACACTTAAATTATTCTCATACCGAAACAGAATTTAACTTCTTCTACATGCTATCTGTTATCTCAATTAAGTTCATATCATTGACATGTGAATTAACTCCCAGGCAAACACAAAGCATGCTAAAATTAAACAAAATGGAAAATGACACCAAGCAGTTCAATGGAAAAAAATGTATGGAAATAAAGAATATGGAAACAAAGAGATGTGTTTCTTCCACCCCCAACTTAAAAATTGCATTGACCTCAATGTAAAAGAAAGAGTAAAAGAAACTCCTTTTTTAGCCAAAGGTGCACAGAAGCTGAAAATTGTGCTCCACCATTTGAACTGCTTCGTATATTTTCCTTGAAAAAGAAATACTAAGTTAATACTAGAAAACAGCAAAATAATAATAAAAAATAAGAAAAAGAAATATGAAAAACAGTAAAAATAAAAGGATATGTTGTGGGTTGCCTCCCATGAGCGCTAAGTTTTACGTCTTCGGCCAGACATTGCACCACTCTCACTGCTGTCCTCATTGTGGTGCTGAAAATGAGGCTCCAATTTAATGGCCTTAATGCTAATCTTTTGGCAAGGAATACTTAAAGTCCACTGCATATGGTTCAAGTGTTCTTGGTGTTGCCCACTCACTATCAGTAGTAGGGTATTTGGTTCTCGCATCCATGTGACTTCTCTCAAGTGACTCCTCAAAGCATGGTTGCCATGATTTCTTAATAAACTCCTGTGACTTATCAAAAATATCAACAGCATTAACGACATTGGAATAAATTAAAGAATCATCGAACTTAAAATTATTAGGAGGGAATTCCATAGAATTATCTTTAGTGTGCTCATCCTCCAAATTAAGCTTATCAACCATGTAAGTATCGACACACTCATTCTCTTCATGTGGCTGTTTTGAGACTTGGAAAACATTAACCTCTAAAGTTCTATTTCCAAATGATAATGTCATTAAGCCATTCCTACAATTAATGAGGGCATTAGCAGTGGCAAGGAATGGTCTTCCAAGTATCAAAGGAATTTTGGACTCTGCGTTTACAGTAGAAACAGTATCTAAAACCAAAAAATCAATAGGATAGTAGAAATTATCAATTTGCAACAAAACATCTTCTACAATACCTCTTGGTTTTCTTACCGATCTATCCGCTAATTGAAGTACCATGGAGGTTGGTTTGATCTCACCTTGACCGAGTTGCAAGTACATGGAGTATGGCATGAGGTTCACACTAGCACCCAAATCTAGCAATGCTTGCCCACAAGGTTTATTCCCAATTTGGCAAGCCACCGTTGGACAGCCCAGATCTTTATATTTGGGCGATGTCTTGCTGTTAATTATAGCACTTGCTTGCTCCATTAAGAATGTCGTCTTCTTCACATTGTGCTTCCTCTTGAGTGTGCATAAATCTTTGATGACTTTCGCATAGTTGGGAATCTGTTTTATGATATGAAGAAGAGGGAGATTAATTTTAACATGTTGAAGTTGTTCATGAATCTCACCTTTTAATGCTATATTTATCTCCTTAGGTTTAAGAAGTGCTTGAGGGAAAGGCACCGGTGGGCGATAAACATCACGAGCCTCTTGTTCCTTGGGGGTTTTATCCTTGTTACTCAAGTTTGATGGTAGAGTGGGACCATCAATTTTCTTACTGCTACGGGTGATTATGGCATTAACCTCTTTAACATTTTGATTTCCAGGATTGGAGTTTTGTGCCATATGTTGTCCCCTTGGATTTTGTTGTGTTTGCGAAGGAAACTGTCCTTGCTCTTGAATCGCAAAGAAACTAGTCAACTTAGTGAGTTGGCTCTTTATCTCCTTTTGTTCCACTTTGATCCCTTGTTGCTCCTCTAACAGCTGTTGATTTATTTTGCCTTGATCTTCCACATTCTTGGCATGTACCTGCATAAATGACTTAAAAATATCTTCCAAAGGTAAAGATTGTTGAGGTGCATTATATGAAGTTGCTTCCAATTGCCATTGGGTATTTGAGTGGGCAGGAGGTTGTGTATCGGGTTTCCAATTAAAATTTGGGTGATTTTTCCAACCGGGGTTGTAGGTGTTAGAGTAGGGTGAGTGTGGTTTCCCAAAGGGTATACCTACAGCATTACACTCTTCCTTCATCTCAAAATAAATTTGACAATCCCTAGGTAAATGATCCACCCCATTACACATGAAACAAGGTTCATAGGACTCTACCCTAGCAACCGGTTCAGGAGCCCTAGCATTTCTAGTTTTTAAGGCTTCAATTTCCTTAGTTAGGGCCTCTAAACAGGCTTTAAAGTTATCCTCTTCCTTAAGTTGATAAATCCCAGCGGGTTGATTTCTCCTAGTGCTTTCCATGGCATTTGGTCCTGTCCAAGTGTAGGATTTTTCTGATAGGTCATCTAGGAAATCTATGGCTTGGTCGGGATCTTTTTGAAGAAAATCTCCATTGCACATCATTTCTATGAACTGCATTTCCCTACTTAGGAGTCCATCATAGAAATAACTAACTACCCGCCAATTCTCATACCCATGGTGTGGACAAGAATTCAACAGGTCCTTGAAACGTTCCCAAACTTGATATAAGGTTTCGCTCTCTTTTTGTGCAAAGTTTGAGATTTGTCTCTTGAGGTTATTGGTCTTATGGGTTGGGAAGTGTTTTTGGAAGAAAACTCATGTCATCTCATCCCAACTACCTATGGACCTAGGCCTTAACGAGTACAACCAAGCCTTGGCTTTTTCCTTAAGTGAAAAAGGAAAAAACCTAAGTTTAACGGTGTCTATCATATCAGCCCTACTTTGAAAAGTTGCTACTACTTCCTCAAATTCCCTAATGTGGACATAGGGGTTTTCATTCTCAAACCCATGGAAGGTTGGTAGCAATTGGATCATGCCCGGCTTAAAATCAGGTTGTTGAACATTAGGGGGGAACATGATACAAGATGGGGTGGCTGTTCGGCTAGGGTGCAAGTAGTCCTTAAGTATCCTAGCAACAATTTCATTGTGATTTTTGGCCATGTTAGGGGAAATAAATAAAACAGAAAGAAAATAGGTAAATAAATTAATTAAAGAAAATCAAAACAAAGAACAAAGAACAAAAAATAAAAAAAATAAGAAAATCAAGACTTCAAGAAAGGAACGATATTACCGTTATGTCTCAAAGTTGACAATCTTCCTTGTTTGTAAGCACATCTCCCCGGCAACGGCGCCAAAATTTGATTACGCCAAAAACAGTAACGCGGTGTTGTAGTACGGCTTTGGGGTGTCGATTCCACAGGGAGAAAAATTAACTATAAAGAAAGATGTAAACTTTAATATGAGACGATGTGATCAAATTAAATATAGAATCTGAAATTTGATAGTGAGACAATTGTGTAAAGTAGATTGTGAAATATAATAGGAGAGCAACACGGATCTGGGAATCCTCCCTAGGTTTGTTGCCCTAATACTAACTTGATTCAGTTGTTTTTATCTCGATTTCAAGTTTCACATCCCAAACAGGCAATTAGCAAATATTCAATTAAAGCACATGTATAAACCCTAATTTGATTGTTATGAAATACTATTTATTTTCAATTCATGCACATATGATCTATCCTTTAAGTTTATCAAGAAACGACAATATATCTTTGATGACAATATTGCAGTAATGAACAAACCTAAAGGCTAGATCTACCGGACTAATCATACCCAAATAATCTTGACATAAAGAAAGCATGACTGAATTTATATCAAGGAAAAAGATACAATCACCGGATTAGATGAAATCTTATAATTAGATTAAAAAGTAAATCATAACAATATTTGAACGTTAAAGCTCCATTACAACTGAATCAAATAAGGGAAATAGAAACAACTACACCTAGGGATTCATCCCTTCTCCTTGCTTGGAGATTAGTTAGCCATGGGGCTCATGGTTGCACAATGGAAGGAAAGTTGCTGCTCTCTTGAGTTCTCCAACTTTTTGAATATCTAATTACAAACCCTAAGTGGTATATTTATAGTACACAAGGTCTAGGGGTGTTTTAGGGTTTGAACAAGTCATTGAAGACCTAATTAGGGTCTAACTCGGAGTGCACAAGGCTGTGTGCGCGCTGCAGCACAACTTGGGCGCGCTGCGGCACTGTTTTATCAGGTCAGGTGCTGGTGCTATGTGCTGCGGCACAAATAATCCATGCTGCGGCACAGGGCGGTTCTGTTTTGGTTAAGTCAGGTGCTGGTTCTGTGTGCTGCAGCGCGGATAATCCATGCTGCAGCGCGGCTGATGCTAATTCAGAAAGTCTGACCTCTGTCCGCTAAAATCGCCATAACTTCCTCTAGAGAAATGATTTTAATGAACCGTAAAATCTTCCAGAAAGTAGACTTCCATATATTTCTAACCATATGTGGCACACTTCCTGGTTCTTTCTGCATCGATACAGTTTAATTTGTAAAAATGGTTGATTTGTATGCCAACTCCAGCAACTTAGTGAAAACTCCTTCCTTAGTTTCTTTTCATCTTGGCTCTTCCGCGATCATTCTTTTGCTTGAGTGTTCAATGGAACTTTGTGTTTCAAAATGATGATAGCTTTTTCATCTCCTTTAACTCAAGATACCTGAAAAATGCACCGAAATAAATTAATGCTCCAAAAATACCACTTTAGAGTTGTTAATGAATAAAATTGCAATTAAGACCTAAATCAACCCTAAAGTGCTAACAAATAAGTACGATTATAATGCATTTAATGGCTCTTATCAACATCCTAGCCGAACAGCCGCACCATCATGTATCATGTTTCCAACCAACACTCGCCATCAAGACTTTAAAACAGGGATGATTCAATTACTCCCTATATTTCATGGCTTGGAAAACGAAAACCCATATGTACACATTAGGGAGTTTGAGGAAGTAGTTGTGACTTTTCATAGTCAAGATGCAACTGATGATATCATGAGACTCAAGTTTTTTCCTTTCTCCTTGAAGGATAAAGCTAAGAGTTGGTTATACTCACTGAGACCATGATCTATTGGGTCATGGAATGAGATGACCAAGGTCTTCTTTAATAAATACTTCCCTCAACATAAGACCAATGCTTTAAAAAGACAAATCTCCACCTTTGCACAAAAGGAGAACGAGACTTTGTATCAGTCTTGGAAAGAGAGTTGGCACTTAGTGAGCTACTTTTATGAGGGACTTACCTATAGAGAGTGCCAATTCGTAGAGATGATGTGTAATGGTGAATTTCTGTAAAAAGATCCTGATGAGGCCATAGAGTACTGATTATGCCCAAAACATAACGCGGTAGTTGTAGTACAGTTTTGGGGTGTCGATTCCACAGGGAAACAAGTTAATTACAAAAGAAGGTATAAATCTCAACAAAAACGATAAAAGTTAAAGTGACAAAATCTGATTTGTTTATGGTATGAAAATTGTGTAAATAATTGATGGATAGTATAATAAAGAAACAACAAGGTTCCAGAAATCCTCCATAGGTTCGTTGCCCTAATCCTAACTTGATTCAGTTGTTTTTATCTCGATTGCAAGTTTCACATCCCAAACAGGTAATCGGAAAATATTCAATTAAAGCGTATGTATAAACCCTAATGTAATTGATATGAATTATTCTTTACTTTCAAGCACACATGACCTAACTTATAAATTATCAAAAGACGACGATATATCTAAATGACAATACCGCAACAATGGACAAATCTATAAAAGAGATCTACCAGACTCAATCACACCCAAACAAATACACATAAGAAGAGCATGACTAGACTTATATGGAAAAGAAGCATGCAATCACCGGACTAATAAAAATCTACTAATTAAATTAAAGAATAAACCATAACAATATTTAATGAAAATAATACCAAACTACAACTAAATCAAATTAAGGAAAATAAGAACAACTACACCTAGGGATTCATCCTTTCGCCTTGCTTGGAGATTAGCCGACCATGGAGCTCATGCTTCCTTGAGTTGCCTCTGGCCTCTCAACGATCATCTCCTCCTTGTTAGCGAAAGCTTCGGTGATTCCTCAGCTTGCCCTCCAAAATTATACTTCGGAGATTCACTCTCTGATGATTTCAGATGAGCTCCAATTTATGCCTAAAGCTGAAGTGGAGTGGGTTTTATATAGGCAAGCTCCCGGAATGCTATGTGTTTTCTAACCGATGTGGGATACTGCCCGAGTGCGCTCGATCGCAGCCTTAGTGCGCTCGATCTCAGATTGGTGCACTCGATCACAGTTGCGCTGCTGAGTACTTCTTGGTCGATGTGGGATGTGCGCTCGATCGCACTGCTTGTGCGCTCAATCGCAGTACAGGCAATAGTCCATCTTGTCCTTCTAAAAGCATGGGATCTTGGCCTTTTAAGCAACGCTCGCTTCTTTTTCTCTTTTAAACTCAAAATACCTGAAAATTGCACTGAGATAAGTTAGTGGTCCAATAATTTTACTTTAGAGTTATTAACACATAAAAGTGCAATAAAGACCGAGATCAATCCTAAAATTCTAACAATTAACCACTGTTGAAAAGCATTTTATGACTCTCATCACAACCCCCAACTAGCTTATTGTTAGTCCCTAGCAATTCAAGCGAAATCAAGAGATGAATTCTATGGTGGGAATCAAAGTAAATGAAAAGAAAAATAAGTGTTAACCAAGAGTAATTCACATTTTGTCTAAAAAATTGCACATAACACAAGGCACAAAGAATCATTAAATTTCACCCAAATCCAAAAGAAATCCAAACATCAATCTTAAAATCGTTATTGACTCTTAACATCCATTTTACCACAATCCATTAATCCAAACACCCGGATGATTTTATGCATAACATTCATGAATACAAGTATTGGCCTCTAAAACATGATAAATTTCATGACGTCAATCACAAAAACAAGCTCCACATGCTTACATTTCAAACCACTCTCCACTATTGTAGAAAAATCACACTACATTGGATCAAAAGGTCTTTAATAAGCTTGTAACGTTAGACTAAGGTAAAGGCTAAAGAAGAATGGGAAGGATTCACAGGTAAAAGAACTCAATCACTTAGCTTTAAACACAATCACTTTAAGCACTTGATAACCTTTACTTCAACACCCAACTCTTTCAACCATTTTTCGAGCATTTCTTTCAACAAATCACCATTTTTTTTTCTTTTTTTTCTTTCTTTCCTCTTTCTTTGCCATAATTCATTTTTTTTATTTTTTATTTTGGCACATAACAATTCACATTCTTTTTCATCATCATTTTTTTTCTTTTCTTTTCCACAACCCCCAACTTATCTCCTTTAATGTACTTGGGTTGTGGTAGTGATATTTTTTCATATTTCTACCCTTACTCCTTTTAAGTGCTTCTCACAACATGTGTATAACTAAGTTCTTTTAAAAGAAAGGTAAGGATAAAATATTTTTAGGCTCATAAAGGTAAGTAAATTTTTTATTGAAAGAAACAAGGCTCAATTTTTTTTTTTCAAGAAAAAGGCTCAAATAGGTGACTAGTGATAAATATAGCAATGGTAGGTTTGAAAAGCTCCAACGGTCCAAAAATGGCCTATATCATATCTTAAGTAGTGTGCATTCTAGGAATTCGCCTCAAGTGATTATCAAGTAAGTTCTAGAGCTTGTCGAGACCGCAAAAATATTCACAAAATAATCACACATAAAACTTTTCTAAATGTTTAAGACTAATCATACTATCTTACCACAAACTAGAGTCTCAAACCAAATGAAGATTGATGCTTAAATTAATTTCAAATTAAAGCAAGGTTTAACTTCTTCTAAATGCTATATGCTATTTCAATTAAGTTTATATCATTCACATGTAAATTGACTCTAAGGCTAACACAAAGCATGCTAATCAAAAAAAAGATGACACCAAGCAGTTCAATGAAAGAAAAAAGAATATGTTAATATGTTTCCGCCACCCCCAATTGAAAAATTATATTGTCCTCAACGTTAAAGAAAAGGTAAAGGAAACTCCCTTTGTAAGCAAAAGTGCACAGAAGCTTAAATTTGTGCACCTCCATATGAACTGCATGCTAAACTTCTTGTTGAAAGTCTGATCTACAATATAGAACAAACAAAAAGAAAGCAACTGTGGTGTACTATTAAGACTCCCACCGTGTTTTAGTACATTAAAAATTAAAATTACAATGCATTCAATAATAATAAAAAAAACAAAACAAATAAACAACACAAAAATAAAAGAAAAAAATATGTACCTCTGTTGTGTGGTCAAGATAATTAGACAGGATCCATAAGCGGAATGTCTTCCACTTCCGGATCTTGCCTATCCATTAAGATCTTAAGGCGTTGACCATTGATTTTAACGACCCGACCATCTCTAGTATCCTCAATTTCTACCGCCCCATTTTCAAAAACATTTTTCACCACAAAAGGGCCGGTCTACCTCGACCGAAGTTTTCTAGGATGCTTATGGAGTCTAGAGTCGTATAAGAACACCCGATCATTAGGTTTAAACATTTTTCTCAAAATATTTTTATCATGGAATACTTTCATCTTGGCCTTATAGATTCTAGAGTTCTCATAAGCATCATTCCTTAACTCCACTAACTCGGTCAACTGATATTTCCGAAGCTTACCAGCTACTCTTATATCAAAATTAAAAGATTTGATTGCCCAATACGCTCGATGCTCGAGCTCTACAGGTAAGTGGCAAGGCTTTCCAAAAACAAGCCAATAAGGTGACATACCTAAGGGATTTTTAAAAGCTGTACGGTAAGCCCATAGTGCATCAACTAGTCTCAAAGACCAATCCTTGCGATCCGGGTTAACCGTTTTTTCTAAGATTTGTTTAATCTCCCTATTAGCAAGCTCTACTTGCCCACTCGTCTGAGGATGATAGGCAGTAGAGATTTTCTATAATACCCCGTATTTTCGCATCAAAGCTTCAAAAGAACGGTTGCAAAAATGTGTACCTCGATCACTAATTATTGCACGTGGGGTACCAAATCGAGATAACACATTTTCTTTAAGAAATTTGATTACCGTTCTATTATCATTGTTTCGGCAAGCTACTGCCTCTACCCACTTAGATATATAATCTATTGCCACGATGATATATTGGTATCCAAAGGAAGGAGGAAAGGGTCCCATAAAATCGATGCCCCAACAATCAAAGATTTCAATTACCAAAATAGGGATTAAGGGCATCATATTTCAACGAGACATAGCTCCTAACTTTTGACACCTTTCACATGAGTGACAATAGGTGTTTGCATCTTTGAACAGGGTTGGCCAATAAAATCTACACTGCAAAATTTTTGTAGCGATTTTTTTCATTGAAAAGTGGCCTCCACAAGCTTGGGAATGACAAAATTCTAAGACACTTGCAATCTCTTCATTAAGGATGCAACGCCTTAGAATTTGGTCCAGGCAGTACTTGAAAAGATAAGGGTCATCCCAATAAAAATTACATACCTCATATAAAAATTTTCTCTTGTCTTGAGCACTCCAATCCATTGGTATCTCACCTGTAGCCAAATAATTCACGATGTGAGCAAACCATGGTAAGGAAGTAACAGAAAGTAAATGCTTATCGGGAAAGTCATCTTTGATTGGTATGTCATCAGATGTGTCCTCAAATGTGAGTCTTAAAAGATGGTCAGCCACCACATTCTCTACTCCTTTCTTGTCTTCGATGGTGATATCAAATTCTTGTAGGAGTAAGATCCATCGTATTAAACGTGCCTTAGCATCCTTCTTTGTAAGAAGGTATTTGAGAGCCGCATGATCTGTAAAAATAAGGATAGGAGAACCAATTAAGTATGCACGAAATTTATATAAAGCAAATACTGTAGCCAGAAATTCTTTTTCAGTTGTGGAGTAATTCATCTGAGCACTATTCAAAGTCTTACTAGCATAATAAATCACAAAAGGTTTTCCCTCTCTTTGCTGTCCAAGAACAGCACCTACAACGTAGTCATTAGCATCACATATGATTTCAAAGGGTAAAATCCAATCAGGTGAATGCATTATAGGTGCTGAAGTAAGCTTGCCAATCAGTGTTTTAAAGGCCTCTTGACAAGCTTGAGTCTACTCAAATGGGGCATCTTTAATTAGGAGGGCATATAGTGGTCTAGATATGTTTGAAAAATTTTGTATAAACCTCCTATAAAAGCCAGCATGACCAAGGAAAGATCTTACATCCTTTATTGTCTTAGGTGTAGGCAATTTAGAGATTAATTCAATCTTAGATTGATCAACCTCTATTCCTTTAGAAGAGACAATATGCCCTAAGACAATACCGGATGGTACCATGAAATGACATTTTTCCCAATTTAAAACCAATTCTTTTTCCTCACATCGAATTAATACTCTTTCCAAATTCATTAAACATGTATCAAATGAAGATCCAAAAATAGTTAGGTCATCCATAAAAACCTCCATGCAATTTTCAACCATGTCACCAAAAACACTCATCATGCAACGTTGACAAGTGGCAGGTGCATTACATAATCTAAATGGCATTCTACGAAAAGCGTATGTACCAAAGGGACAAGTAAAAGTGGTTTTATCCTAATCTTCTAATGCAATGTCAATTTGATAATAGCCAGAATAACCATCTAAGAAACAGTAAAAAGGATGACCAGCTACACGCTCAAGAATTTTATCAATAAAAGGGAGTGGGAAGTGGTCTTTCCGGGTGGCAGCATTTAATTTTCTGTAATCAATGCACATACGCCACCCGATCACAAGTTTGGTAGGGACTAACTCTCCTAGGTCATTCATTACCACAATGACTCCGAACTTTTTGGGAACGACTTGTGTAGGACTTACCCATTTACTATCAGCTATGGGATATATAATACCCGCATCTAATAGTTTCAATACTTCATTTTTCACAACTTCTTTCATAGTGGGGTTAAGTCTACGTTGAGGGGCTCTACGAGGACTGGTTCCTTCATCCAAATTTATTTTATGGGAGCAGATCAGGGGACTAATTCCCTTCAAATCAGCCATGCTCCATCCTAAGGCTGATTTATGTGCAATTAAGGTCTGAATTAATTTCTCACATTGGGTCTCAGATAATTCAGATGAAATAATAATAGGAAAGTTATCACCTGGACCAAGAAACACATGCTTTAAACCCTTAGGTAGTGGCTTCAATTCAACTTTAGGTGCTTCCACACTTGAGGGGATTTGTTTTTCGCTTCTATCAAGCAACTCCTCGAACCTTGGGTGCCATGCCCGATTGCCATAATCCTGAGATTTGTGAAAGACAGCACAAGTATCAATTATATCAATTTTATCATCAAATAAATCAATCTCAAAATTAATAAGAAAACTCTTAAAAGGATCAAAATCATGAGCCATGGAAACTCCCTCATCGATGAGTGACTCGATTATGTATAGCTGGTGGTTTTCATCCTCATCTTCGGGCTGTTTTGCAACATTGAAAATGTTCACTTCTAAGGTCATGTTTCCAAAAGACAGCTTCATAAGTCCATTCCTGCAATTAATAAGAGCATTTGCAGTAGCAAGGAAAGGTCTAGCCAAAATCAGAGGAATTCTAGAGTTAGTGTCAACAGCAGAAGTGGTATCAAGGATTAGGAAATCAACAGGATAGTAAAATTTATCAATCTGAATCAACACATCCTCTACCACACCTTAGGGTACTTTGACTAAACGGTCAGCCACTTGTAGCACCACGCCGGTTGGTTTGATTTCCTCTAAACCTAGCTGTAAATAAATGGAAATGGCATCAGGTTTACACTAACTCCTAAATTTAGCAAGGCTTGTCCAACCTTATGATTTTCAATACTACAAGCAATGGTAAGACAGCCTGGATCCTTGTATTTTGGGGGAATTCTTTCCTCAATTAAAGCACTAACTTGTTCAGTTAGAAATGCAGTTTTCTTGACATGGTGTTTCCTCTGAAATGTGCATAAATCTTTGAGAACTTTTGCATAAATGGGAACTTGTTTAATCACATGCAAAAGAGGAAGATTAAGTTTCACTTGCCTCAAGCTCTCTAGGATTTCATTATTTAAGTCCAGATTTTTCTTGTTTGACTTTAAGGCTTGAGGGAATGGTGCCTTAACAGGACTTTTGGTCACTTCAAGGTCTTTAGACAGCTCGGTATTACTACTAGTTTGACCCTTTTCCACATCATCAGATTCATTCATTGGTGAGAAGTGCAGTGACTTACCACTTCGGGTCACAATGGCATTTACATCCTTCAAATTTTCTTGTGCCACATGTTGGCCGTGAGGTATGGACTGAGCTTGGGAAGGGAACTTACCTCGCTCAGTCACACTTAAGGAGCCCATTAATTTGGACACTTGGCTCCTAATTTCTTTATTCTCTTCAACCACCTGCGTAATTAATTCCTCAAGCCTCTGGTTTGTCTTACCTTGTGCTTCTATAAAGCCTGTAAGGTGTCTTCTAAGAAGTTCCTAAAGGATGAGGGTGCATGACAAGGTGCAGGGGATGATCTAGGGGGCTGTGCATGCTGTTGATTTTCAGATTTCCAGCAGAAGTTGGGGTGATTCCGCCACCCCGAATTATAAGTGTTAGAGAAAGGTGCAAGAGGCTTCTTATACATGCCTAAGGCATTACATTGTTCCTCATATAGCCCTCTCATATCAACAAATGTGGGACACTCTTGGGCGAGATGATCTACCCTGCCACACACAAAACATGGTTCAAAAGATTTTGCATGATTAACCACATGTGTTGGCTTTGAACTTTTAGTCTTTAATACCTCTAGTTCTCTAGTGAGCATCTCGACCTTGGCCTTAAGGTTATCCTCTTTCCTAAGATGGTAAATTCCACCACCATTTGGGTTCTCTATAGGTCGTGACCTATTTGTGCTCTCAGTAGCACTAGGTCTAGTCCAAGTGTGAGCTTTTTCAGCAAGCTTATCGAGGTACTCTATAGCCTCATCAGGATCTTTCTCTAAGAACCTACCATTACACATCATCTCTACAAATTGGCATTCTCTATAGGTAAGACCCTCATATAAATAGCTCACTAAACACCAATTCTCATACCCATAGTGAGGACACATAATCAACAACTCCTTAAATCTCTCCCAAGACTGATACAAAGTCTCGCTATCCTTTTGTGCAAAGGTGGAGATTTGTCTTTTTAAAGCATTGGTCTTATGTTAGCGAAAGTATTTATTAAAGAAAGCCCGAGTCATCTTAGTCCACGACCCAATAGATCATGGTCTTAGTGAGTATAGCCAACTCTTAGCTCTATCCTTCAAAGCGAAAGGAAAGAACTTAAGCCTCACAATGTCATCGGTTTCATCTTGACTATGAAAAGTCGCGACTACTTCCTCAAACTCTCTAATATGCACATATGAGTTTTCATTATCCAAGCCATGAAATATAGGGATTAATTGAATCATCCCTGGTTTAAGATCTAATTGGCGAGTATTGGCTGGAAACATGATGCATAATGGTGTGGTTGTGCGTGTAGGGTAGAGGTAATCCTGAAGTGTCCTAGCAACATTCTCATTAAGGTTATCAACTATGTTAACAAAATCCTCTAAATTCTCACCTGGGTTTCCACTATTGGTTGATCTAGGCGAGGTTTCACTATCAGACTCCGAAGGAGAGGGTAATTATAGTTCGGGTCCTCTAATGAATCTACCTCGCAAATCTCTCGGTCTAAGCATAAACCAAATGAATCAGAGGGAAAATAAATAAAACAAAATAAATCAGAAAATCAAAACTAAGGTAAAGGAACAATATTACAATATTTACAAACTGCTGAAAAAGAAAAATATTTACAATTCTTCTACCGTCACACTCAAAGTTGACAAGCTTCCTTGTACTTAAGCGTGCTTCCCCGGTAACGGCGCCAAAATTTGATTACGCCCGAAACATAACGCGGTAGTTGTAGTACAGTTTTGGGGTGTTGATTCCACAGGGAAACTAGTTAATTACAAAAGAAGGTATAAATCTCAACACAAACGATAAAAGTTAAAGTGACAAAATCTGATTTGTTGATTGTATGAAAATTGTGTAAATAATTGATGGATAGTATAATAAAGAAACAACAAGGTTCTGGAAATCTTCCCTAGGTTCGTTGCCCTAATCCTAACTTGATTCAGTTGTTTTTATCTCGATTACAAGTTTCACATCCCAAACAGACAATCGGCAAATATTCAATTAAAGCACATGTATAAACCCTAATGTAATTGATATGAATTATTCTTTACTTTCAAGCACACATGACCTAACTTATAAATTATCAAAAGATGATGATATATCTAAATGACAATACCGCAGCAATGGACAAATCTATAAAAGAGATCTACCGGACTCAATCACACCCAAACAAATACACATAAGAAGAGCATGACTAGATTTATATGGAAAAGAAGCATGCAATCACCGAACTAATAAAAATCTACTAATTAAATTAAAGAATAAAACATAAGAATATTTAATGAAAATAATACCGAACTACAACTAAATCAAATTAAGGAAAATAAGAACAACTACACCTAGGGATTCATCCCTTCGCCTGGCTTGGAGACTAGCCGGCCATGGATCATGCTTCATTGAGTTTCCTCCAGCCTCTCAACGATCATCTCCTCCTTGGTAGCGAAAGCTTCGGCGATTCCTCAGCTTGCCCTCCAAAATTATACTTCGAATTCGTCCTAAAGGCCCTCTGGATTCACTCTCTGATGATTTCAGATGAGCTCCGATTTATGCCTAAAGCTGAAGTGGAGTGGGTCTTATATAGGCAAGCTCCCAGAATGCTATGTGTTTTCTAACTGATGTGGGATACTACCCGAGTGCACTCGATCGTAGCCTTAGTGCGCTTGATCACAATTGCGCTGCAAAGTACTTCTTGGTCGATATGGTATGTGCACTCGATCGCACTGCTTGTGCGATTGATCGCAGTACAGCAAGCAGTCCATCTTGTCCTTCCAGAAGCATGGGATCTTGGCCTTTTAAGCAACAATCGCTTCTTTTTCTCTTTTAAACTCAAAGTACCTGAAAATTGCACTGAAATAAGTTAGTGGTCCAATAATATTAATTTAGAGTTATTAACAGATAAAAGTGCAATAAAGACCGAGATCAATCCTAAAATGCTAACAATTAACCACTGTTGAAAAGCATTTTATGACTCTCATCAAGTACCTCAATGAGCTTACTGAAAAAGCTCACACTTAGACTGGACCTAGTGCTATTGAAAGCACAAATAGTTCACAACCTATAGGAAACCTGAGTGGTGGTAGAATTTACCGTCTTAGGGAAGAAGACAACCTGAAAGCTAAGGTCGAAATGCTTACTAAGAAGTTAGATGCATTAAAAACTAAAGGCTCAAAACCAACACACGTAGTTAACCATGCTAAATCTTCGGAACCATGTTTTGTGTGTGGCGGGCTAGATCATCTCGCCCAAGAGTGTCCCACATTTGTTGAGATGAGAGGGATGTGTGAGGAACAATGTAATGCCTTAGGCATGTACAAGAAGCCCTCAGCACCCTTCTCTAACACCTATAATTCGGGATGGCGAAATCACCCCAATTTCAGCTGGAAGTCTAAAAACCAGTAGCTTGCACAACCCCCTAGATCATACCCTGCACCATATCATGCACTCTCATCCTCTAGGAGTTCTTTAGAAGACACTTTACATGCTTTTATAGAGGTACAGGGTAAGACAAATCAGAGGTGTGAAGTGTTAATTACGCAGGTTGTTAAAGAGAACAAAGAGATAAGGAGCCAAGTAACCAAACTGATGGGCTCCTTGAGTGTGAATGAGCGAGAGAAGTTCCCTTCCCAAACTCAGTCCACACCTCATGGTCAACACATGGTACAAGCAAATCTAGAAAATATAAATGCCATTGTGATAAGAAGTGGTAAGACATTACACATCCCAACAACGAACAAATCTGAGGATGTGGAAAAGGATCAAGGTAGTAGTGATACCGAACTGCCCAAGGACCCTGAGGTTACTAAGAGCCCTGTTAAGGCACCATTCCCTCAAGCCTTAAAATCAAACAGAAAAAGTCTGGAGCTAAATAATGAAATCCTAGAGAACCTAAGGCAAATAAAATTGAATATTCCACTTTTGCATGTGATTAAACAAGTTCCTACCTATGCAAAAGTTCTCAAGGATTTGTGTACCATTAAAAGGAAACACCATGTAAAAAAAAACAGCATTCTTAGCTGAGCAAGTCAGTGCTTTAATTGAGGAAAGAATTCCCCCAAAATACAAGGATCATGGCTGTCCAATCATTGCATATAGCATTGGAAATCATGAGGTTGGACAAGCCTTGCTAGATTTAGGAGCTAGTGTAAACCTGATGCCATTTTCTATTTATTTGCAGCTGGGTTTGGGAGAAATCAAACCAACTGCTGTGGTATTACAATTGGCTGACCGTTCAGTCAAAATACCTCGGGGTGTGGTAGAGGATGTCTTGATTCAAATTGATAAATTTTATTACCCTGTTGATTTCCTAATCCTTGATACTACTTCTATTGTTGACACTAACTCTAAAATTCCTTTGATTTTGGGTAGACCTTTCCATGCTACTGCAAATGCTCTAATTAATTGTAGGAATGGACTCATGAAGCTATCCTTTGGAAACATGACCCTCGAAGCGAACATCTTCAATGTTACAAAATAGCCCGAAGATGAGGATGAGAACCACCAATTATACATGATCGAGTCACTCATCGATGAGGAGAGTTTCTATAGCTCATGATTTTGATCCTCTTGAATATTTTCTTGTTAATTCTGAGATTAATTCTATTAATAAAACTGATATAGTTGATATTTGTGCTATTTTTGATCAATCTCAGGATTATGGCACTCGAGTATGGAAACCAAAGTTTGAGAAGTTGCTCGAAAGAAACGAGAAACAATCCCCTCAAGTGTGGAAACACTTAAAGTTGAATTAAAGCCATTACCTAGGGGTTTGAAGCATGTTTTCCTCGGTCCAAGTGATACTTTTCCTGTTATTATCTCATCTTAATTGTCCGAGTTGCAAGGTAAGAAATTAATTTGGACCTTAAATGCACATAAATCAGCCTTAGGTTGGAGCATGGCTGATTTAAAAGGAATTAGCCCACTAATTTGTTTTCATAAGATAAATTTGGATGAAGGGACTAATCCTCGTAGAGACCCTCAATGTAGGCTTAACCCTAACATGAAAGAAGTAGTGAAGAATGAAGTGTTAAAACTATTAGATGCTGGAATTATATATCCCATAGCTGATAGTAAATGAGTAAGCCCTACACAAGTCATTCCTAAAAAGTCTGGAGTCACTGTGGTAAAGAATGACCTAGGAGAGTTAGTCCCTACAAAACTTGTGACCGGGTGGCACATGTGCATTGATTATAGAAAATTGAATGCTGCCACCCAGAAATACCACTTCCCACTCCCTTTTATCGATCAAATTCTTGAGCATGTAGTTGGTCATCACTTTTACTATTTCTTAGATGGTTATTCTGGTTACTATCAAATTGAAATTGCATTAGAAAACCAAGATAAAACCATCTTCACCTATTCTTTTGGTACTTATGCCTTTCGTAGAATGCCATTTGGATTGTGTGATGCCCATGCCACTTTTCAACGTTGCATGATGAGCATCTTTAGTGATATGGTTGAAAATTGAATGGAGGTTTTTATGGATGACCTAACTGTTTTTGGATCTTCATTTGATGCATGCTTAATGAATTTAGAAAGAGTGCTGAGCCATTGTGAAGAGAAGGAATTAGTCTTAAAAATGGAAAAATACCATTTCATGGTACTATCCGGTATTGTCTAAGGGCATATTGTTTTTTCTAAAGGGATAGAGGTTGATCAATCTAAGATTGAATTAATCTCTGAACTACACACACCTAAGACAGTCAAGGATGTAAGACCTTTTCTTGGTCATGCTGGTTTTTATAGGAGGTTCATACAAAAATTTTCCAACATATCTAGACCACTATGTGCCCTCCTAGTTAAAGATGTTCCTTGTGAGTGGACTCAAGCTTGTCAAGAGGCCTTTAAAACACTGATTGGCAAGCTTACTTCAGCACCTATAATGCAATCACTTGATTAGAATTTACCTTTTGAAATCATGTGTGATGCTAGTGACTATGCTGTAGGTGCTGTTCTTGGACAGCGAAGAGAGGGAAAACCTTTTGTCATCTACTATGCTAATAAAACCTTAAATAGTGCTCAAATGAACTACTCCACCACTGAAAAAGAATTACTTGCTGTAGTATTTACCTTGAACAAATTTCGTGCTTATTTAATTGGTTCACCTATTCTTATCTTCACAGATCATGCAGCCCTTAAGTACCTTCTTACAAAGAAGGATGTCAAGGCATGACTAACACGATGGATCCTACTCCTATAAGAATTTGACATCACCATCAAAAATAAGAAAGGAGTAGAGAATGTAGTGGCTGACCATCTATCAAGGCTCACATTTGAAGACACCTCTGACAACATGCCAATCAAGGATGATTTTCCAGATGAGCAATTACTCTCTGTTACTTCTCTACCATGGTTTGCTCATATTGTGAATTATTTAGCTACCGGTGAGATACCGATGGATTGGAGCGCTCAACACAAGAGGAAATTCTTGAATGAGGTATGTAATTTTTATTGGGATAACCCTTGTCTTTTCAAGTTCTGCCCTGACCAAATTTTAAAGCGTTGCATCCCTAATGAAGAGATTGCCAGCATCTTGGAATTTTGTCACTCCCAAGCTTGTGGAGGCCACTTTTCAATGAAAAAAACCGCTGCAAAAATCTTGCAGTGTAGATTTTATTGGCCAACCTTATTTAAAGATGCAAACATCTATTGTCACTCATGCGAAAAGTGTCAGAAGTTAGGAGCTGTGTCTCATCGAAATTTGATGCCCTTAAACCTAATTTTAGTGATTGAAATCTTTGATTGTTGGGGCATTGATTTCATGGGACCATTTCCTCCTTCTTTCGGATATCAATATATCATTGTGGCAATAGATTATGTATCAAAGTAGGTAGAGGTAGCAGCTTGCCGAAGCAAAGATAATAGAACGGTAATTAAATTTCTCAAAGAAAATGTGTTATCTCGATTTGGTACACCACGTGCTATAATTAGTGATCGAGGTACACATTTTTGCAACCGTTCTTTTGAAACTTTGATGAGAAAATATGGGGTGTTACATAAAATTTCTACAGCCTACCATCCTCAGACTAGTGGATAAGTAGAACTTGCTAATAGGGAACTTAAACAAATTTTAGAAAAAATGGTTAACCCGGATCGCAAGGATTGGTCTTTGAGACTAGTTGATGCGCTTTGGGCTTACCGAATAGCTTTCAAAACTCCCTTTGGTATGTCACCTTATAGATTTGTTTTTGGAAAGCCTTGCCACCTACCTGTGGAGCTCGAGCATCAAGCTTATTGGGCCATCAAATTTTTAATTTTGACATAGGCGAAGCGAGTAAGCTTAGAAAATTTTAGTTTACCGAGTTAGAGGAGTTAAAAAATGATGCTTATGAGAACTCTAAAATCTATAAGGCAAAGATGAGAGTGTTTCATGATAAAAAAATTTTAAAGAAAAAATTTGAGGCTGATGATCGAGTGTTCTTATACGATTCTAGACTCCATAAGCATTCGGAAAAACTTTGGTCTAGGTGGACCGGTCCTTTCATAATGAAAAATACTTTTGAAAATTGGGCGGTAGAAATAGAGGACACTAGAGATGGTCGGATTTTCAAAGTAAATGGTCAACGCTTTAAAGTCTTAATTGATAGGAAAGATCCAGAAGTGGAAGACATTCCACTTATTGATCCGGTCTATTCCCCTTGACCACACCACATAGGTACGTTTTTATTTATTTTTCTATTGTTTTGTTAAGTTTATTTCAATTTTAATTTTTAATTTTTTTTTTGTTTAATCTAATTTTTAGTTTAAGAATTATTTTTGTTTGACTAATTTTATTTTATTTTTTCTTCTTTTGGCAACCAACAAGTTTTTTTTAAACTAGAAACAAGTCCAAGCAGCTTGTGCGCCTCGGCCCAGCCCAAGGCACGCCTCGGCCCATAGCACCAGGCCATCCCGCACCAGTCAGAGCCTAGGCCCAGCACTGTGCATGCTACAGCGCACAGTGTGCACGCACAGCAGCCCACACACACATCTCAGCCCAAAGCGCGGTGCGCCCTTAGCCAAGCCACAGCTTCACCTGTTCTGCCACTTGTTCTAGAACACAAAATAAAACCTAATTATGCACTTATCATCTTCATTTCTCCTTTACGAAAATAGCAGCTCACTTCTCTCTCTCTCATCCTCTCTCCAAACTCTCCCTTACCAACTCACTCTTACTCAAAATTTCTTGATTCTAACATCATTTCTTATAGGATTTTGCACTAATATCAGATTTTGTTGGAAATTTCTCCAAAAAGCTTGGTATTAAGAAGATTTTGGGGTCATCAAGAAAACTTCAAGTTGGTGGGTACTCCTTCTTCTCTCCACTTTTGGGCATCAAGTAAGACCAATTTCTCCTCTTTATTGTTCATTTGTGCTATTTGGGTGGTTGATTTTGATTTAGCATTATTGTTTTATATATTTGATTCAAATGGCCCCTAAGACTAAGAGACAAAAGGGGAAACAAGCAAAAGAGTATGATGAGGGCAAATTTGTTAGTTTTGAGGCTAGTGAGAGATATGTTAGGATGATGCACACTAGAAAACCCATTCTTGAGAGAGGATTCAATATAACAAAGAGAGCAAACCCCACCTTGTATAGAATTATTATTGATAAGCATTGGGGTACATTTGGTAGCCAACCATCTCGTTCTCTCCTAAATGTGGTTAGAGAATTCTATGCTAATGTAGACGAACATAGGAATGGTAAGGTGAGAGTGAGAGGAAAAATAGTTTCTTTTAGAAGTACATCTATCAACAGATTCTATTGGCTCCCTAACATAGAAAACAGTGAGTATAGTGCATATGCATTTAATATTAATTATGAAGAGATTTGCAATACTCTCTGTACTCCGGGCACTACATGGAAAATGATGGGAGATACCCCTATAACCTTGCCCGGTACTTCTCTTACTGTAAATGCTAGAGCTTGGCAATATTTTGTATGTCAGAGACTGATACATGCCACGCACTATAGTGACCTTACTATTGAGAGAACTGTGTTGATTTATGCCATTTTGATTGGCATGACTATTAATGTGGGCTAGATCATATTTAATTCTATCACACACACTGTGCAATAAAAGCTTGGATTGTATTCGCTTTCTTAATTACCCAATTATGCATCCAAGCCGGGGTCCAGTACAATCTTGATGAGGAAGCCCAGCAACCTAAAAATCCCATCGATGATAGCATACTTAATTTGATTAAAGCCTCAAGGCCACCAGTTCCAGGAGAGAGAGCAGCAATTGCAGCCCTTTCTCTCCCTAGGCATGTCACTGTTGCAGAGCGCCTTGAGCATTTAGAGATTCATTTTGATGAGCATCAGAAATTCTTGCATGATAGATTTGATCGTCAAGAACGCTTCTTGGCTAGGCAAGCTGATTATCAAGCGGGGGTGTACTCTTCTTTTGGTCAAATGTACCAACACCTTGCCTTCGCTACTGGTTGTGACATGGATCACTTTCCCACTTTGCCACCCTAACTGGGTTCATATTTTGATCCAAATCCTGAGGCAGGTGAAGAGAATGAAGAATAGGATGATGACATAGAGGATTAGTTTTGGGTTCTATCTTATTTATTTCCTTTTATTTTATTTATTATCGGATGTCTGTACTAACATTTTTTTCTTTTTTCCTTTTCGTTATTTTATTTTTTCGTACTTTCTTTTCATTTTTAGTTATTTCTTTCCATTTCATGTGTTAACCTAACATACGGTGGGAATCTTAATAGTACACCGCAGTTACTTTCTTTTTGTTGTGTTGTTCTATGTTGTAGATTGGAATTTCAGCAAGAAGAATGGCCTGCAGTTCACATGATGGTGCACAATTTTCAGCTTGTGTACACTTTCGCTTACAAAAGGAGTTTCCTTTCCTTTATCTTTAACATTGAGGACAATGCAATTTTTTAAGTTGGGGGTGGAGGAAAAATATTTTTTTCCATTGAACTACTTGGCGTTACTTTCTCTTTTTATTTGTTTTTAGCATGCTTTGTGTTAACCTTAGAGTTAATTCACATGTCAATGATATGAACTTAATTGAGATAGCATATAGCATTTAGAAGAAGTTAAATCTTACTTCAGTTTGAGAATAATTTTAAATGTCGATCTTCATTTGGTTTGAGACTCTAGTTTGTGGTAAGATTGTATGATTAGTCTAAAACATTTAGAGAAGTTTTATGTGTGATTGTTTGTGAATACTTTTGCGGTCTCAACAAGCTCTAGAACTTTTTTGAGAATTACTTGAGGCCAATTCCTAGAATGCACATTACTTAGGATATGATATAGGCCATTTTTGAACCGTTTTAGCCTTTCAAACTTACCATTGCTACATTTATCGCTAGTCACCTGTTTAAGCCTTTTCTTGAAAAAGAAATTGAGCCTTATTTTTTTCGATAACCCATTCACTTACCCTTATGAGCCTAAAAATATTTTATCCTTACCATTCTTTTAAAAGAAATTAGTCATACACATTTTTTGCAAAGCACTTGAGAGGAGTAAGGATGAAAATATGAAAAAAAAAAAAAAAAGTATTACTGCCATAACTCAAGTGCATTAAAGGAGATAATTGAGGATTGTGGAAAAAAAAGAAAAAGAAAAGAATGAAAAAGAATGTGAATGGTCTTATGCCAAAATAGAACGGAAAAGAAAATAAGAAAAAGAGAAGTGAAGTATGGCAAAGAAAGAAGAAAAGAAAAGAAAAGTGGTGACTTATCGAGAGATATACTCTTATAAAAAAATGGTTGAAAGAGTTGGGTGTTGAAGTAAGGTTATCCAGTGCTTAAAATTGGTTGTGTTTAAAGCTAAGAGATTGAGTTCTTTTACTTGCAAATCCTTCTTGTTCGTCCTTAACCTTTAGCTTAGCCTAACGTTACAAGCTTATTAAAGACCTATTGATCCAATGTAGTATGATTTTTCTACAATAGTGGAGAGTGATTTGAAAAATAAGCCTATGGAGCTTGATTTGTGATTGATGTCACGCAATTTATTATGTTTTTAGAGGCCAAGAATTGTATTCATGAATGTTATGCGTAAAATCATCCGAGTGTTCGGATTAATGGATTGTGGTAAGATGGATGTTAAGAGTCGATAAAAATTTTAAGATTGATGTTTGGATTACTTTTGGACTTAAGTGACATTTAATGATTCTATGTGCTGTATATTATGTGGAATTTCTGAGACAAAAAGTGAATTGCTCTTGGTTTAACACTAGCATTGATTTACTTTGTTTTGATTCCTACCATAGAATTCATCTCTTGTTTTCGCTTGATTTGCTAGGGACTAGCAATAAGCTAGTTGGGGGTTGTGATGAGAGTCATAAAATGCATCTTAACAGTACTTAATTATTGGCATTTTAGGGTTGATCTAGGGTTTAATTAAACTTTTAGACCTTAATAACTCTAAAGTGATATTCTTGAATCATTAACTTATTTCGGTGCATTTTCAGGTACTTGGTGTTTAAAAGAGATGGAAACACTATCATTGTTTGAAGCACTAAGATTCCATGCATATCAAGGTGAAGGAGTGATTTTGGAAAGATAAAACAAAGAGAACCTCCACCAACCAATGAGAGCCACGGCCTGGACTAGTGAGGGCCGCGGCCTCTAGAAAGATTGCCTAAACGAGCCAAGTCCACCTTCAGAAGGCGCCTAGGCGCCCAGAAGAGAGAGCTTAGGCACCCAGAGCAAGCACTTTCCAAAGCCTAGGTGCTCAGAAGAGAGAGCCGCGGTGCCCAGAGCCTTCACCTAACCAAGACTATCCAAAGCCTAGGCGCCCAGAAGAGAGAGTCGTAATGCACATGCGAAATTTTGTTTCCGAGTTATGACCTAATTAGGACTTTAATGATTGTTTAAACCCTAGAATATCCTTGGACCTCTTGTACTATAAATAGATCACTTAGGGTTTTAAAAAATATATCCTTGGAAGTCTAAAAAACTCAAGAAGGCTACCACACTCTCCTCCATCAAAGTGTTCAACCATGAACTTCATGGCGAACTAATCTCCAAGTAAGGCGAAGGGATGAATCACTAGTTGTAGTTGTTCTTATTTTCCTTTATTGATTCAGTTGTAGTTGGGATTTATTATCAAAACATTGTTATGTGTTACTCTTTTATCTAATTAAAGAATTTTCTCTTAATCCGGTGATTGTATCTTTATCTTTGATATAAGTCTAGTCATGCTCTTCTTATGTCAAGATTATTGGATGTGATTGAGTCCAGTAGATTTATCTTTTAGGTTTGTCCATTACTATAATGTTATCATTAAGATATATTGTTGTTTCTTGATAAACATATATGATAGGTCATGTGTGCTTAAATCGAAAGTAAGAGTAATTCATATCAATTACATTAGGGCATATATATGTGCTTGATTGAATATTTGCCGATTGTTTGTTTGGGACGTGAAACTTGCAATCAAGATAAAAACAACTGGATTAAGATTGGAATAAGGCAACGAACCTAGGGAGGATTCCTGGATCGTTGTCGTTTCTTTATCATATATTTCAATCTATTTACACAATTACTTCATCATTCATATATTCTAACTTGATTGTTATTGTTCGTGTTAAGGTTTGCACTTTTCCTTTGTATATCGCTTTTCCCTGTGGAATCGACACCCCAAAGTTGTGCTACAACTGCCGCGTTATACTTTGGGCGTAATCAAAGATCGGGAAGAAATAGTCATCTCAACAAGAAGATCGGGAAAAATGGGTTATTTTAGTTTGGAATGAGCATCAATACAAGCCTTCATAGAGAAGAATGTGGATGAAGCCAAATTTGCCACCTCTTAAACTCTCAAGCTCAAGTTTCATCCGATTCTGAATTCTTTTCAGCCTTTGTCCAAGGGTAGGGTGAGCTGCTCAAGATCCCCCAAAAGTGGAAGTTGAAGACAAAAAAAGCTAACTCGATTTAAGGATAAAGAACCTCAATATCTCATGTAAAATCAAGCCTTTAGAGGATCCACCCACTCAAAATATCGGATCGGGGCTCGAATAAATCCAAGGTGCCAAAGATCGGGCCCTGCCCAAAAGAAGGTCAACCAAGCTATAGAGACCTGCAACTCTTCAAAGCTCTCATAGAAATTCACAAGCAGATATGTACCACCCACTATCCCGTGATCTGAAGGAAACAGTACAAATCAGGCCCTATATCCCACCTCAAAGCCGATCAAACCTTATCAAGGCCTGAAACATGAAATATGCGGCTAACTATCGTTGACAATGGTAAAGAAAAAGTGGCAAACTTTGAGTACACTCAACTTTACTCAAAAGTTAACAAACCACCCTAAGAACAACTTATTAATCAAGGGAAGAAGCTCGACCAAAGAACAATCTTAAAGACCCTCTTCGGCAATCTTTAAGCTCTAGACTTCAGTTATCACTTGTCTTGTGAGTCCCTTAAGAACTCTCTCCATCCGGGCCAGTAAAACTTTAGTAGTTGAACCTTGCAAGGAAGAAAATCAAAAGACACTCAGGCTTAGCTCACTCATCACCAAATATCTTAGGATTTACCTAAAAAATATTAAAGAAGAAACAACCAAGTCAAATCAACTTATCTAGAGGCCACACGCCCCAAAGGCGTATCAGCTCAGACAAACACTATCAAACTCAGCAAAAAATCAAAGTTATATGCTCAAAATTCATTTAAAAGTCCTTATCTGAGTCTGTCCAAGATGTAGGATCTCGAGAATCTGAAGTAAGAAACTAAAACTCCACTCGAATCAAGCCTTCATTCAATTACTTCTCTAAGTAGAAAAGTCAAAATCATAATGCAAAGTCTTAACATTGATAAGAATCTCTTATAGACTTAACTCAATAGAAGTAGCAGACTTTTAAAGGCAAAAAAGTGTAGAATAAAATTATTTCATTAAGGAAGAAAAAATATTTACGAAGATACTACAAGGCCAAAAGGTTTATGGGAAAAGAAAGCTAGTAAGTCCTATCCTAAATTTTTTTTATCCTCCTCCCTAGTCTTCTCAGTTACCTCACCTTCAGCCTCCTTGGTAACCTGTGCTACCTTAGCTACCCCAATTCTCTCTACCTCTCAAAAGGGTATGGGATCTCTAAGCTGCCTAGTTAAGATTAGTCCACTTTTGGTACCCATTACCTTAACTGCATCAAAGCTTTAGGAGTAATACTCCAAGACTTCTTTCAGAAGATCAACCCTACAGCCATTAGAGGCACAACATTTACCTATAGCAAAGACTTCGGGCTAGACTAGTTGAGACCTCAGCTCCCCTTCAACGCTTTGAAGATAAGTCACCTCAGCTCCAAGATAGGTCTCAACATCGTGAAGCTTGGAAATCTCAGTCCCGAGTTGAATTCACTTATCCTGAAGTCTCGCCACCTTGGCTTTCAGGTGTTCCACCTCTTCGATAACAAATAGATAATTAGTGTTAACAGCAACAAAAGAAGTTCACAGTTTTTCCTTCTCAAGCTCTAGATAGTTAATTTGGCTAGAAAGAGCATCCTTCTGTATTCTACCCTCTTCCAACCATTTTGCATGATCCTCACCACTCCACCAAAGTCCAACAAAGGTGTTATCTATAGACTAGACGAAGTGACTCAAGAAGTATGTATGGATGCCAGCCTGCAAGAAAAATGACTTAGTTAAAAAAAATATATAGAAAAAAGAATGAAAAGTAAGATTCAAAACCTCGAACCTCACCTTGTAGTAGTAATCCAAAGTATTACCCAGCAGCTGATGGGGAGTCAGTTCCTTCATTCGACATACATCAGCAAAAAGAACAAAGCCCCTCAGCAGCTGACAAACAATACACATGTTGTCGAAAGCCGAGTCTGTGGACCTCACCTTCCAGTTCAGGCAATAAGTCTTGACACTAGAGTGAGCAACAGAAGGAAAACCACAGAGAATAGGAGTGGAGTTCTCAAGGGTGGTAAGTACTAAGCTGAGAGGCACGACATTAAGAACAACCCCTAGAAAAGGATCCCTATCATCACCGACCTCTACCTCGACCCTTTGAAGAACCTCAACCATGGCCTCCCAACCTAGCCTCTTAGTTGCCCATCTTTTAATAGGAGAAACCTGAGCTTTTTGTGCCATGATTCATTGGACCTTAGTTACTTCAATTAGTTACATTATAGCTTCCTTAGCCTTAGATTACCTCACTTCAACTTGCTGAGCAGAAGGCTTCTTTGTTTTACCCCTCTTCCTCCTGTGAGCCATCCTAGTGACATCGGTTGAGTTAACCGTGGTACCTTATGCAAAAGAAAGGTCATCATACTAGAAGAAATCAACAGATATCTAAAGAAACAACAACAAGAAAATGAAGACAACCAAAACTAATTTTCCAGTACAATCATGAGAGCTAGGGGCATGCAAACGAAATTTATAGGCCCTCAACAATGGCTCATCAATGAGGTCTTTATCAGATATCCTAGTCCTTGCTTTAAAGACCTCCCCAACCGCTCATTACTCTTCTTCACTCAAGGATAAAGATTCCCTCTGATCAGGTATGTTCCCAGAGTTCCACTACAGCAAGACCTGATGAGATTCTGACCCTTCCACGAAAAAAATACTTTTCTTTCTAGCACCTAATCGAGGAAAGAGTGTCTATAATCTTCCTCCCACTTCTTGGGTAGAAATTGAACCACCAATTATCAAAATTTTTCTTCAGGGTATAGATCCATCTAAACATCTACACCTTAAATTTCCCGTCTCCTCTACCGAACCCAATGTACTTCCTCAAAGCCAGCATACTTTATCCTATTGGGGGAAATCTTGGCAAAGTAGATACCATAATGGTTTATAATCTCTCTAATGTCAAGATCAATAGGGAATCTCAAACCTGAGAGTACGACTCCTCAGTCCTCGAAGGGGCACATGCCTTCCCATTATGACTCCAATCAGCATCATTTCTCATAAATTGACTATAGTCAATAATTCCTCCTCATGTGGAGCTAAGAGCTTTCAAATCTATACAGTTCCACTCTGGCTATCAGGAATTACGACTCAGTCAACATCCATCATTCTTAAAAGTTAAATTTAGTCGATAATTCCTCCCGACATGGAACTTAGTGCTTCCAAAGCTATACAACTCCACTCCTACTAATAGGAATTACAACTGTAATCAACATCCATCATTCTTCTAAAGTCGACAATAATCAATAATTTCTCCCAACATGAAATTTAACACTTGTGAAGCCATACAGTCCCACTCCAGCCAATAGGAATTACGATTCAATTTCTCAAAAATTAACTATAGCCAACAATTCCTCTCAACATGGAACTAAGTGCTTCCAAAGCCATATAGTTCCACTCCGACTAATAAGAATTATGACTCCAGTCAATATCACTTCTCAGAAATTGATTATAGTCAACCATCCCCCCCGACGTGGAACTAAGTGCTTCATACGCCATACAGTTCCACTTAATCCAAATAGTAATTACAACTCTACTCAACATAACCATTTGAAATGGTGGCAAACTACAATTTCTACTACAATAGATCTATGAATTCAGCTATATAACTCTCATCGAAGTAGAATCACCACAACTAAGCCTCATAGTTCACTCAAGCAAAAGGGAAATTATGGCTTCAGTCACACTTTCAGTAGTACTGAATCAAGGCTTCGAGTAGATAAATTCCACAAAATAAGAAACTATATCAAGTAGTCCCAATCCAACTCATAAAGAAATCAAGGCTCATGTCTTGTGGTTCTTACCACAATGGAGTAGTGACTTCAACTATACGATTCCCACCGAAGTAGAATTACGGCCTTTGAGCTTCACAGTTCACTCAAGCGGAAGAAGAATTATAGCTCCAGTCACACTTCCACTAAAACAGAATCCAAGTCTCGGCTTGACAAAACCCTTTAGAAAAGGGACTTGACAGAATCCAACTCCGTCAAAAGGCATAGTTTCAGTCATGATTCTAGTAAAAAGAAATCAAGTTTTGGTCATAAAAATTCTACCGTTGATAAAAAAGAGTTCTAACCACAACTAACTAAATCCCCTCGAAGTTGAGGATAAAGGCTCTCATAGTCATATAATCCTACCTCAGGTCTATCATGAGTTACAACTTCAGCCTCACAAACTCTAATTGAATGGAGACTATAACTTCATCCATATAAAATCCCTTTTGAGCAGAATCAAAGGCCATTAAAACTACTCAATCTCACCATGACAAAGGAGATAGCGATTCAAATCGAGTTACCCTCTCCAAAAATTGACTATAGTCAACAAAACCCCTCCTAATGTGGGAATAACAACCTAGGAATCCCTGCAAGCTTCACCTCAATTCAAATAGAAAACAACCTTAAGAAACAAAACCTTTACCAAAGAAGGGCCAAAACTCAAGCCACATAATTCCCACCATAAAAAAATTCAAGCTTCGGCTATATAGTTTCTTGTTGAACGGAACTTCCAAACAAGGCCTAGGCTTCGATCCCTTTGAGATAACAAAAAAGGCCTACTCCCTAAGGAATCTTCTCAGATCTTCCTAAGGAGTAAGGGCATATGATGTAACTACAATTATACGGTCCAATCAAAACTAGACACCTGGCCAACCACCATTGAGCAGTGAAGTGACCAGTATATTATGAGAAAACCCAGTTATAAGGAGTAAACACATGATGGAAAAAAGAATTACTTTGATTCTCTCTTCCTCCTATATATCCCTTCACCTCGGTATCATTCTCATTTCAACCTCTCATCGAAGACATTTACTAACTTAATCATCAGAAGGTTCCCTTCGGAGCATAAAACTCCCGGAGACATTTTTTGCGAGTGTTCATACATATTAAGCATAAGGGAACAAACCCCTCTTCAAGGTCCTCTTGAATAGCTAGTCCTCAAGAAACACCTCATTAAAGCCCAAGAAAGATCGAACTTCCTTCATCACCTATTTTTGGCATCAATAGTGGTAAATTAATGTGGTCATTTGAAAAATGAAGAAGCCACCAAAATTTATATGAAAATTTCTAAAAAAAAGTAGAGTCATACAAAAACCTTAAATTACCAAAAAGTCCATCCCATTTATAATTTATATTTTAATTTGTGCACGTGTGCTAGTACGAGTCCCCTCGATCTGCTAGATGTATGTTCATTTTTTTTGTATCACAGGATCCAGATTTTACTTGTAAAATTATAAAAAAAAGGAAAATGGGATTAGACAGTTAGGTGCATACTATGAATAGTAGAGAGATCGTGTACTATGACATCTATCTATTTCAGTTCAAAGAAAAAAACATTCTACTTTATACTGATAATGATCATATCAAAAGAACTTATAGACTTAACTTTACGCAAAATATTTATCGATGAAAATTTTTCAATCCAACTTGTCAAGAAATACAATAGGGATGAATTGGTTCTACAAAATAAACAGTAATATTAGCACAATAAAATTTTTATAAAATATTGAACTAGAAATTAATGGACTAATAAAGAGCTAAGGGAAGAGAGAAGACAAATAGAGATTTTATAGTGGTTCGGCAATGATTATGCCTACGTCCAATTATTCAAAAGGCCTCTTCAGTCAACTGAGCTCCACTATGTAAACACCATTAGACTTGTTTGGATTTTTTGGTATCAAGGGAACCTCAAACTCTACTTGGGTTCATGGGTAGCAAGCAAACTTATAGAAAGATACCACTCACAATCTCACAGCTCTTACAATTTATAGAATAAACACTATCAAAGTTGTAAACAAAACTAGATCTTAAGCTTGTTTATAGATCTTGAGATTGATTCTTCTCTCTTGCTAATTTCCTTTCAGGAAAATCTTATTTATAGCATTTAGTTGCGCCTCTAGAAAAGGTAACTCTGAAATTTACTTCTTCTAAACTTATGATAGAGATTCTCTTTAAATATCGATTTTCTGATCTCAAACAAATATCTCCATGCAGCTACCCAGACACTTGGTCAGTCATCTCACTATACATCTTCAGCTTCTTAGGAGACCAAGTCTTTAAACTGCTCCAAACTCGAACTTTACTAGGTCAGGCACCTGGCCAGGCACCTAGCACAGTCTCAAGCCTAGCCTTGGCTTGCATACTCCTCGAATCTTTCTTCTTTATCATCTCACTTTTTAGTAGTCCTTTTGCAAATTTCCTATGTCTTCTTCTATTAGGTGCTTAGCTAGGCACCTGGCTCCTTGTCAAGCGCCTAAGCCTTGGCTTAAATGCAAGTTCTTGAGTTCTTTTCTTCGGAAAACATTGGATTTTCTATATTTTCCCCTTAAAAGGTGCCTAAGCCTTTTTCAGTCAAATTTACAGTCATCTGGTCCTTGCACGCATGCCTTTCTAGCCATATATTCAATCGGTACAAGTCTTACTATCAATTTTCTCACTTTTTGAACCTTTTTTGCAAGATTCCACCTAGTTAGGCACCTAAGCCTTCTGTTAGGTGCCTAGGCCCTCTCTAGCTTTGTTCTCAGTTTTCGTAACCTTCTTTCTTAATTTCGTAATCTTTTCATCTTCTTGGATCTTCTCAAAATCTATAATCTCTTTAAAATCTTCTCATATTCTGTAATCTCTATCTGATTCTCAATGAATGTTGGATTCTATTAGATTCTGCTATCTGACAGTAAATACTTATTTTGACAGCAGATGCCTAATTTTGCAACCTAATAATTCTACGCACTTAATAAACATAATAGTAATAATAACACAATTATACAACCTCAAAATACCTAGGGATTAAACATTTCATAACCTAAACATATGCTTATTTTTTATGTATACAAAACCATTAAAGGATAGTGCAGATAAACTTAAACAAAATGTACAGATGTAGACATCCAAACTAAACATTGTCTAAACTTCTCCCATTTTTTTTAATCTAAAATAAAAAAAAAACGGGTATGAAACTCCCCCTAAACATGTGGGGATTAAATAAAAAAAATAGAAGCCTAAGCTCCCCTTGAACACTTAGGGATTAAACAAACTAAAATATGCAGGCATGAAAATAAAATAAGATAAATAATTAAATGGAAACAAATATAAACATATAATTAAACTGCTATTGTTTAGCAAAACCCTTTTCAGACTTATTTACCTCATCTACCTTTTCGTTTGGTAGATATTTTTCGTCTTCTAAGGCTACGAGGCAAAGGTTTGCGACTTTTTTTTTCGGCATCCGAATCTTCGAATTCCCCATTAGTCCAAGTTGCTACTAAGCTTTTTCTCTTCTTGAAATGTGATCCTTTCAGTCTTGGACAATCAACCTTCATGTTACTGAGCTTGTCGTATTCAAAACACATTGATTCTCTCCTTTTTAATGAATCACTTTTCTGATAAGACAATTTTCGAGCAGAGCCATTAGTAGATAAACTGGATTTATTGACTTTCTTACCATCTGATGAGTTTTCTTCATCGGATAGCTCTTCCTCATCATCCTCACTTACTTTAAAAGCAATGAACTTCTTTTGGTTGTCTTCTTAGGCCTTCAACGCCTTTAGCTTTATCTCGTGGGTAATCAGTGATCCAACGAGGTCCTCCAAGGTCATCGTTGTAATCTTTTTTTATTCCTTAGTCACTGACACCTTGGGTAGCCACTACCTAGGTAAGGATCTAACCATCTTGATCACTAGATCCATCTGAGTAAACTCTTTTTCAAGTGACTTTAGCTCGCTCACTATCTCACTAAACTAGGTGGTCATTTCCAAAATGCTATCGCTTGTACCCATTCTTAAAAAAATCAAGAGAAGACATTAGAATATTAATATTAGTTAACTTTACTTTACTAGTACCTTCAAAGGCATCCTCTAGCTTGTTCCAGATTTCACGAATCATTTTGGTGTGTATGTATGGTCTTTTGTTGATCACCCTCTAGTAGTTGGAGTCTATGCTCTTAATGAAGACATTCCATCTCTTCTTCCAGAACGAGTAATTCGACCCATCAAATATAGGAGGGTTAAACTTGGTAAGTTGCTCAGCATTGTTGGACTTGGTTGCAGTGATTGGATACATCTTTCAGGAACTCCTTCATAGTAAGTCAAACGGAATGAAGACGTGTTTTGATACCAGCTATTAAGAAATATAGTAAAAGGGTGAATTGGTTCTACAAAAAAAAAATAGTGAATATTAGCACAATAAATTTTTAAAAAATTTAAACCAAAAATTAGTTAACAAATAAGGAGTTAAGGGAAGTGATTACACTCAAACTAATACGCCGTTATTGTGTATAGTTGAGGTGTCGATCCCACGAGGAAAAGTGTAAACCTTAACACGAACGATAACAATCAAGTGAGAGAATCTGAATTTTGATAGTAAAATAATATGAGAAAATTGTGTAAATAGAATGGAGAAAATGATAAAGAAACAACAAGGTTTCGGGAATCCACCCTAGGTTCGTTGCCTTATTCTAATCTTGATTCAGTTTTTTTTATCTAGATTGCAAGTTTCACATTCCAAACAGGCAATCAACAAATATTCAATCAAAGCATATGTAAACCCTTTAAGCACACATGACCAATCCTATAGATTTATCAAGAAACGACAACATATCTTAATGATAATATTGCCGTAATTGACAAACCTAAAAGATAAATCTAACGGACTCAATCACATCTAAACAATTTTGACATAAGAAGAGCATGACTAGACTTATATTGAGGAGAAAGATATAATCACCAGATTAAGAGAAAATCATCTAACTAAATTAAAGAGTAGATCATAAAAACGTTTTGACAATAAATCCCAACTACAACTGAATCAATAAAGGAAAATATGAACAACTACATCTAGGGATTCATCCCTTCGCTTTGCTTGGAGATTAGTTGGCCATGGGGCTCATTCTTGAACACTTTGATGGAGGAAAATATAGCAGTCTTCTTGTGATTTCCAGCCTTAATGATGTCTCTTTTCTCAAACCCTAAGTGATATATTTATAATACAAAAGGTCCAAGGGTGTTTTCGGGTTCAAACCATCATTAAAGTACCAATTAGGTCATGACACGGAGCAGGGGATCGTGTGCACGCCGCGGCTCACACTTACTTGCACCGTGGCTCAGCCTTTTCCTTGTTTTCTTAACTTTCTGGAGGCCGAGGCTTAGACTTCTTCAGGCCACAATGTACATACTTAAGACTTGATTTCTCTTCATTTTGTCCTTCCACAACCACTCCTTCACCTTGATATGCATGGAATCTTAGTGCTTCAAGCAACAATAGCTTTTCCATCTCTTTTAAACATAAAGTACTTGGAAATACACTAAAACAAGTCAATGATCCAAGAATATCAGTTTAGGGTTATTAAGGTATAAAAGTGCAATTCAAACCTCGATCAACCCAAAAATGCTAACAAATAAGTATCGTTAAGATGCATTTTATGACTCTCATCATAACCCCTAACTAGCTTATTGCTAGTCCCTAGCAATTCGAGCGAAAACAAGAGATGAATTCTATGGTAGGAATCAAAACAAAGTAAAGTAATGCTAGTGCTAAACCAAGAGCAATTCACTTTTTGTCTCAAAAATTTCACATAATACACAGCACATAGAATCATTAAATATCACTCAAGTCCAAAAGTAATCCAAACATCAATCTTAAAATTGTTATCGACTCTTAACATCCATCTTACCACAATCCATTAATCCGAACACCCGAATGATTTTATGCATAACATTCATGAATACAAGTCTTGGCCTCTAAAATATTTAATTTGCGTGACATCAATCACAAAAACAAGCTCTATAGGCTCACTTTTCAAATCACTCTCCACTATTGTAGAAAAATCACACCACCTTGGATCAATAGGTCTTTAATAAGCTTGTAACGTTAGGCTAAGGTAAAGGTTAAGAAAGAACGGGAAGGTTTCAACAAATAAAAGAACTTAATCTTTTAGTTTTAAACACAACCTACTTTAAGCACTGGATAACCTTACTTCAACACCCAACTCTTTCAACCATTTTTCGAGTATTTTTCTCAATAAATCACCACTTTTTTCTTTTCTTCTTTCTTTACCATAATTTTTCTCTTTTTTTATTTTTTATTTTTATTTTGGCATAATACCATTCACATTCTTTTTCATTCTTTTCTTTTCCACAACCCTTAACTTATCTCCTTTAATATACTGGGGTTATGGTAGTAATATTTTTCATATTTCTATCCTTACTCCTCTTAAGTGTTTCTCAACAAATGTGTATAACTAAGTTCTTTTAAAAGAAGGGTAAGGATAAAATATTTTTAGGCTCATAAAGGTAAGTAAATGGGTTATCGAAAGAAACAAGCCTTAAATTCTTTTTCAAGGAAAAGGCTCAAACAGGTGACTATCGATAGATATAGCAAGGGTAAGTTTGAAAGGCTCAAATGGTCCAAAAATGGCCTATATCATATCCTAAGCAATGCGCATTCTAGGAATTCGCCTCAAATGATTATCAAATAAGTTTTAGAGCTTGTCGAGACAGCAAAAATATTCACAAAACAATCAAACATAAAATTTCTCTAAATGTTTTAGACTAATCATGCAATCTTACCGTAAACTAGAGTCTCAAACCAAATAAACATTGACACTTCAATTATTTTCAAACCGAAGCAAGATTTAAATTCTTCTAAACGTTATATGCTATCTCAATTAAGCTTATATCATTAACATGTGAATTAACTCCAAGGCTAACATAAAGCATGCTAAAAACAAACAAAAAGGGAAAGTAACACCAAGTAGTTCAATGAAAAAGAATACGTTTCCTCCACCCCCAACTTAAAAATTGCATTGACCTCAATGCGAAAGAAAAGATAAAGAAAACTCCCTTTGTAAGCAAAAATGCATAGAAGCTGAAAATTGTGCACCACCACTTGAACTATATGTCATGTTTCTTGTTGGAATTTCTATTTATAACATAGAACAAAACAAACAAAAAGAAAGCAATTGCAGTGTAACAGTAAGATTCCCACCGTATGTTAGGTTAACACATGAAATGGAAAGAAATAACTAGAAACGAAAAGAAAGTACAAAAAATAAAATAACGAAAAGGAAGACAAAATAAATGTTAGTACAGTCATCTGATAATAAATAAAATAAAATAAAATAAAAGGAGACAAACAAGATAGAACCCAAAACTAATCCTCTAAGTTTTCATCATCTTCTTCATTCTCTTCACCTTCCTCTAGAGTTGAATCAAAGGATGAACTCGGATAGGATAGCAAAGTGAGAAAGTGATCCATGTCACAACCAGTAGTGGAGGCAAGGTGTTGGTACATCTGACCAAAAGAAGAGTATACCACCGCCTGATAATCAGCTTATCTAGCCAAGAATCGTTCTTGACGATCAAACCTATCATGCAAGAGTTTCTTATGTTTCTCAAAACGAATCTCCAAACGCTCAAGGCATTTTGCAACAGTGAAATGCCTAGGGAGAGGAGGGGCTGCAATCGCTGCTCTCTCTCCCAGAGCTGGCGATCTTGAGGCTTTAATCAGATTAAGCATGCCATCATCGATGGGCTTCTTTGGTTGCTGGGCATCCTCATCAGGACGGTACTGGACTCCGACTCGGATGCATAATTGGGTAATTAAGGAAGGGAAGTACAATCCAAGCTTTTGTTGCACAGTGTGTATGATAGAATTAAATATGATCTGACCCACATCAATAGTCATGCCCATTAAAATGAAAGAAATCAAAATAGCTATCTCAACAGTAAGGTCATTATAGTGCGTGGCAGGCATCAATCTCTGACATACAAAATATTGCCAGGCTCGAGTATTGACAGTCAGAGAAGTACCAGGCAAGGTTATAGGGGTATCACCCGTCATTTTCCATGTAGTGTTCGGAATACAAAGAGTATTGCAAATCTCTTCATAATTAATATTAGACGCATATACAATATACTCACTGTTTTCTATGTCAGGTAGCCCATAGAATCTATTTATAGATGTGCTGCTAAAAGAAACTGTTTTGCCTCTCACCCTCACCTTACCATTCTTATGTTCGTCCGCATTAGCGTAGAATTCTCTAACTACATTTTTGAGGGAATGAGACGGTTGTCTAGCAAATGTACCCTAATGCCTATCAATAATCATTCTAAACAAGGTTGGGTTCCCCCTCTCTATGATATTGAATCCTCTATCAGGAATGGGTTTTCTAGTGTGCATCACCCTAACATATCTCTCACTAGCCTCAAACTAACAAATTTGCTCTCATCATACTCTTGAGGTTGTTTCCCCCTTGGTCTCTTGGTTTTAGGGGCCATTTGAATCAAATTTATAGAAAAATAGAACTAATTCAAAATAAACCACCTAAATAGCACAAATGAACAACAAAGAGAAGAAATCGGTCTTACTTGATGCTCAAAGTTGGAGAGAAGAAGGACTACCCACCAATTTGAAGTTTTCTTAATGAACCCAAAATCCTCTTAGTACCAAGCTTTTTAGAGAAATTTCCAACAAAATCTGCAATATTAGTGCTCAATCCTTCAAGAAATAATGTTAGAATCAAGAAAGTTTGAGCAAAAGTGAGTGGGTAAGTGAGAGTTTTGAGAGAGGATGAGAGAAAGATGAGTGTGTTGTGTTTTGCAGAAGACAAATGAAGAAAATGGTTGCAAAAAGGGGTTTTAAAATGTTCAGCTCGTGTGGGTAGGAACAGAGGTTTTAAAATCGGCTTGGCTGAGGGCGCACCGCGGCTTGGCTGAGGGCGCGCCACGGCTTGGCTGAGGGCGTGTGGCGCGCATTCTGTGAGCTGCGGCGTGCTGATATGCACTTGGGCCTGGTGTTGTGGGGCAAGGCGTGTTGTGGGTCGGGCCTAGGCGCACGGGCTGCTAGGCTGGTGAAAAAAACTTGTTTGTGTGCCAAAGAAAATTATAAAATTAGCAAAATAAAAGTAATAAAAATAGATGTTAAACTAAAAATTAGATTGAAACAAACTAAAAAAAGAACTAAAAATTAAAATTGAAATAAACTTAACTAAAAACAAAATAAACAAACAAAAGAAAAGAAAAAGAAATAAAAACATACCTGTGTGGTGTGGTGTGGTCAAGGTGAATAGACTAGATCCATAAGCGGAATGTCTTCCACTTTCGGATCTTGCCTATAAATTAAGATTTTAAGGCGTTGACCATTTACTTTAAAGATATGACCATCTCTAGTATCTTCAATTTCGGCCACCCCATTTGCAAAACATTTTTCACTACAAAAAGGCCAGTCCACCTTGACCGAAGTTTTCCCAGGTGTTTATGGAGTCTAGAATCGTATAAGAACACCTGATCATTAGGTTTAAATGTTTTCCTCAAAATATTTTTATCATGAAACACTTTTATTTTAGCCTTATAGATTCTAGAGTTCTCATAAGCATCATTTCTTAACTCTTCTAACTCGGTCAACTAAAATTTTCTAAGCTTACCCGCTTCTCCTATGCCAAAATTGAAAGACTTGATGGCCCAATAAGCTCGATGCTCGAGCTCCATAGGTTAGTGGCAAGGCTTTCCAAAATCAAGCCTATAAGGTGACATACCTAAGGGAGTTTTGAAAGCTGTTCGGTAAGCCTAAAGCGCATCAACTAGTCTGAAAGACCAATCCTTGCGATCTAGGTTAACCGTTTTTTCTAACATTTGTTTAATTTCCCTATTTGCAAGTTCTACTTGTCCACTTGTCTAAGGGTGGTAAGCAGTGGAAATCTTATGTAACACCCCATATTCTCTCATCAAAGCTCCAAAGGAATGGTTGCAAAAATATGTACCTCGATCACTAATTATAGCACGCGGTGTACCAAATCGAGATAACACATTTTCTTTGAGAAATTTAATTACCGTTCTATTATCATTGCTTCGGTAAGCTGCTGCCTCTACCCATTTTGACACATAATCTATTGCCACAATGATGTATTGATATCCGAAGGAAAGAGGAAACAGTCCCATAAAATCAATGCCCCAACAATCGAAGATTTCAATCACTAAAATTAGGTTTAAGGGCATCATATTATGATGAGACACAACTCCTAACTTCTGACACTTTTCACATGAGCAACAATAGATATTTGCACCTTTAAACAAGGTGGGCTAATAAAATCCACACTAAAAAATTTTTGTAGCGATTTTTTTCATTGAAAAGTGGCCCCCACAAGCTTGGGAGTGACAAAATTCCAAGACGCTGGCAATCTCTTCATTAGGGATGCAACGCCTTAAAATTTGGTCAGGGCAATACTTGAAAAGACAGGAGACATCCCAATAAAAGTTACATACGTCATTCAAGAACTTCCTCTTATCTTAAGCACTCCATTCCCTTGGTAACTCACCAATAGCCAAATAATTCACTATATGAGCAAACCATGCTAGAGAAGAAATAGAGAGTAGATGCTCATCGGGAAAATCATCCTTGATTGGCATGTCATCAGAGGTGTCTTCAAATGTTAGCCTTGATAAATGGTCGGCCACTATGTTCTCTACTCCTTTCTTGTCTTTGATGGTGATGTCAAATTCTTGTAAGAGTAGGATCCACCGTATTAGTCGTGCCTTAGCATCCTTATTTGTAAGAAGGTACTTGAGGGCTGCATGATCTGTGAAAATAAGAATAGAAGAACCAATTAAATAAGCATGAAACTTGTCAAAAGCAAATACTATAGCTGGCAATTCTTTTTCAGTGGTGGAGTAATTCATTTGAGCACTATTCAGGGTTTTACTAGCATAGTAAATGACAAAAGGTTTTCCCTCCCTTCACTGTCCAAGAACAACACCTACAGCATAGTCACCAGCATCACACATGATTTCAAAGGGTCAAGTCTAATTAGGTGACTGCATTATAGGTGCTAAAGTAAGCTTGCCAATCAGTATTTTAAAGGCCTCTTAACAAGCTTGTGTCCACTCGAATGGGGCGTCTTTAACCAGGAGGGCACATAGTGGTCTAGATATGTTGGAAAAGTTTTGTATGAACCTCCTATAAAAACCAGCATGACCAAGAAAAGATCTTACATCCTTTATTGTCTTAGGTGTAGGCAACTTAGAGATTAATTCAATCTTAGATTGATCCACCTCTATCCCCTTAGAAGAAACAACATGCCCTAAGACAATACCAGATGGTACCATGAAATGGCATTTTTCCCATTTTAAGACTAATTCCTTTTTCTCACAATGAATCAATACTCTTTCTAAAGGTCTTCTAATGCAATTTCAATTTGATAATAACCAGAATAACCATCCAAGAAACAATAAAAAGGATGACCATCTACACGCTCAAGAATTTGATTGATAAAAAGGAGTGGGAAATGATCTTTCTGGGTGGTAGCATTTAATTTTCTGTAATCAATGCACATTCGCCACCCGGTCACAAGTTTTGTAGGGACTAACTCTCCTAGGTCATTCTTTACCACCGTGACACTGGACTTTTTAGGAACGACTTGTGTAGGACTTACCCATTTGCTTTCAGCTATGGGATAGATAATTCCCGCATCTAATAGTTTCAGCACTTCATTTTTCACTACTTCTTCATTGTAAGGTTAAGCCTACGTTGAGGGTCTCCAAGAGGACTAGTTTCTTCATCCAAATTTATCTTATGAGAACAGATCAGGGGACTAATTCCTTTTAAATCAGCCATGCTCCAACCTAAGGCTGATTTATGTGCATTTAAGGTCCGAATTAATTTCTCACCTTGAGACTCAGACAATTCAGATGAGATTATAATAGGAAAAGTATCATCTGGACCAAGGAAAACATGCTCGAAACCCTTAGGTAGTGGCTTCAATTCAAATTTAGGTGCTTCCACACTTGAGGGGATTTGTTTCTCACTTTTTTCGGGCAACTCCTCAAACTTTGGTTGCCATGCTCGAGTGACATAATCCTGAGATTTATCAAAAATAGCACAAATATCAATTACATCAGTTTTATCATTAATAGAATCAATATCAGAATTAACAAGAAAATATTCAAGAGGATCAAAGTCATGAGCTATGGAAACTCCCTTATCGATGAGTGACTCGATCATGTATAAGTGGTGGTTCTCGTCCTCATCTTCGGGCTGCTTTGGAACATTGAAGATGTTCACCTCGAGGGTTATGTTTCCAAAGGATAGCTTCATGAGTCCATTCCTACAATTAATAAGAGCATTTGCAGTAGCAAGGAAAGGTCTACCCAAAATCAAAGGAATTTTATAGTTAGTGTCAACAGTAGAAGTAGTATCAAGGATTAAGAAATTAATAGGATAATAAAATTTATCAATTTGAATTAAAACATCCTCTACCACACCCCGAGGTACTTTGACTGATCGGTCAGCCAATTGCAATACCACAGCAGTTGGTTTGATTTCTCCCAAACCCAGCTGTACATAAATAGAAAATGGCATCAGGTTTACACTAGCTCCTAAATCTAGCATTGCTTGTCTAACCTCATGATTTCCAATGCTACATGCAATGGTTGGACAGCCAGGATCCTTGTATTTGGGGGGAATCCTTTGCTCAATTAAAGCACTAACTTGCTCTGTTAGGAATGTTGTTTTCTTTACATGGTGCTTCCTCTTAATGATACACAAATCCTTGAGAACTTTTGCATAGGTAGGAACTTGTTTAATCACATGCAAAAGAGGAAGATTAAGTTTTACTTGCCTTAGGTTCTCTAGGATTTCATTATTTAGGTCTAGATTTTTCTTGTTTGATTTTAAAGCTTGACGGAATGGTGCCTTAACAGGGCTCTTGGTAACTTCAGGGTCCTTGGGTAACTCGGCATCACTACTACCTTGACTCTTTTCCACATCCTCTAATTTGTTCATTGTTGAGATGTGTAGTGACTTACCACTTCTTGTCACAATGGCATTGACATCTTTCAGATTTGCTTGTGCCATGTGTTGACCATGGGGTGTGGACTGAGCTGGAGAAGAGAACTTACCTCGCTCAGTCACACTTAAGGAGCCTATCAATTTGGACACTTGGCTCCTTATTTCCTTATTCTCTTCCACAACCTGTGTGATTAATGCTTTACACCTTTGGCTTGTCTTACCCTGTGCCTCAATGAAAGCATGAAACGTGTCTTCTAAATAACTCCTAGAGGATGATGGTGCATGATATGGTGCAGGGTATGATCTAGGGGGTTGTGCAAGCTGTTTACTTTCAGACTTCCAGCTGAAGTTGGGGTGATTTCGCCATCCCGGATTATAGGTGTTAGAGAAGGGTGCAAAAGGCTTCTTGTACATGCCTAAGGCATTACATTGTTCCTCATACATCCCTCTCATATCAACAAATGTGGGGCACTATTGAGCGGGATGGTCTACCCCGCCACACACAAAACATGGTTCCAAAGATTCAGCTTGATTAGCCACGTGTGTTGGCTTTGAGCCCTTAGTTTTCAATGCATCTAACTCCTTAGTAAGTATCTCGACCTTAGCTTTTAGGTTTTCTTCTTCTCTAAGATGGTAAATTCCACCACCACTTGGGTTACCTACAGGTTGTGACCTATTTGTGCTTTCAGTAGCACTAGGTCCAGTCCAAGAGTGAGCTTTTTCAACAAGCTCATTGAGGTACTCTATGGCCTTATCAGGATCTTTTTGCAAAAATTCACCATTACACATCATCTCTACAAATTGGTGCTCTCTATAGGTAAGTCCCTCATAAAAGTAGCTCACTAAACATCAATTCTCATACCCATGGTGAGGACACATACTTAACAGCTCCTTAAATTTCTCCCAAGACTGATACAAAGTCTCATTGTCCTTTTGTGCAAAGGTGGAGATTTGTCTTTTTAAACCATTGGTCTTATGTTGAGGGAAGTATTTATTAAAGAAGACCTGGGTCATCTCATTCCATGACCCAATAGATTGTGGCCTCAGTGAGTATAGCCAACTCTTAGCTTTATCCTTCAAGGAAAAAGGAAAAAACTTGAGTCTTACGATATCATCAGTTGCATCTTGACTATGAAAAGTCGCAACTACTTCCTCAAACTCCTTAATGTGTACATATGGGTTTTCATTTTCCAAGCCATGAAATGTAAGGATTAATTGTATCATCCCTGTTTTAAAGTCTTGATGGTGGGTGTTGGCTGGAAATATGATGCATGATGGTGTGGCTGTTCGGCTAGGATGCAAGTAATCCTTAAGTGTCCTAGCAACATTCTCACTGGGGTTATCAGCCATGTTAAGAAAATCCCTAAGTTCTTGTTTGGGTGTACACTATGGTTTGATCTAGGTGAGGTTTCATTAACGGACGTGGAAAGAGAGGGTAACTCTATTTCGGGTCCTCTAATGAATCTACCTCGCGAATCTCTCGGCCTAAGCACACACCAAATGAGTTAAAGGGGAAATAAATAAAGCAAAATAATAAAACAAAATCAAAAAATCAAAAACTTAAATAAAGGAACGATATTACCGTCTTGTCTCAAAGTTGACAATCTTCCTTGTATGTAAGTGCATTTTCCCCAGCAACGACGCCAAAATTTGATTGCGCTCAAACTAATACGCGGCTATTGTGTATAGTTGAGGTGTCGATCCCACGAGGAAAAGCGAACTACAAAAGAAAAGTGTAAACCTTAACACGAACGATAACAATCAAGTGAGAGAATCTGAATTTTGATAGTAAAATAATATGAGAAAATTGTGTAAATATAATGGAGAATATGATAGAGAAACAACAAGGTTCTGAGAATCCACCCTAGGTTTGTTGCCTTATTCCAATCTTGATTCAGGTGTTTTTATCTCGATTGCAAGTTTCACATCCCAAACAGGCAATCGACAAATATTCAATCAAAGCATATGTAAACCCTAATGTAATTGATATGAATTACTCTTTACTTTTGATTTAAGCACACATGACCTATCCTATAGATTTATCAAGAAATGACAATATATCTTAATGATAATATCGCAGCAATGGAAAAACCTAAAATATAAATCTACCGGACTCAATCACATCCAAACAATTTTGACATAATAAGAGCATGACTAGACTTATATCGAGGAGAAACATATAATCATCGGATTAAGAGAAAATCTTCTAATTAAATTAAAGAGTAAATCATAACAATGTTTTGACAATAAATCCCAACTACAACTGAATCAATAAAGGAAAATAAGAACAACTACACCTAGGGATTCATCCATTCGCCTTGCTTGGAGATTAGTTGGCCATGGGGCTCATTCTTGAACACTTTGATAGAGGAGAATATAGCAGTCTTCTTGTGTTTTCCAGCCTTAATGATGTCTCTTTTCTCAAACCCTATGTGATCTATTTATAATACAAAAGGTCTAAGGGTGTTTTCGGGTTTAAACCATCATTAAAGTCCTAATTAGCCTTTTCCTTGTTTTCTTCACTTTTTGGGGACCGCGGCCCTACCTGGTCCAGGCCGCGGCTCTCCCTGATGGCATCCTTGCTCTTTTGGGCTTAGTTCTGGAGGTCGAGGCTTAGACTTCTTCAGGCCGTAGCGCACATACTTAAGACTTGATTTCTCTTCATTTTGTCCTTCCGCAACCACTCCTTCACCTTGATATGCATGGAATCTTAGTGCTTCAAGCAATGATAGCTTTTCTATCTCTTTTAAATACAAAGTACCTAAAAATGCACCGAAACAAGTCAATGATCCAAGAATATCACTTTAGAGTTATTAAGGTATGAAAGTGCAATTCAAACCTCGATTAACCCAAAAATGCTAACAAATAAGTATTGTTAAGATGCATTTTATGACTCTCATCAGGAAGAGAGAAGAACAACCCAGATTTTATAGTGGTTTGGTAATGATTGTGAATACGTCCAATTCTTCAATAGGCCTCCCTGGTCCACTGAGTTTCATTATGTACACACTGTTACACTTGCTTGTATTTCAAGATACCAAGCGAATCATATACTATACTTGACTTTACGGGTAGCAAACAACCTTACAGAGAGATACCACTCATAATGTCACAGCCCTTAAAATTTACAAATTAAACATTGCCCGAGTAGTAAATAAAACTAGATCTTAGGCTTCTATGTAGATCTTGTAATTGATTTTTATCTCTTATTGATTTCCCTCGAGCAATCTCTTATTTATAGCCAACAGTTATGCCTTTAGAAAAGGAAACTTTGAAATTTGCTTCTTCTGAACTTATGATGGAGATTCTACTTAAATATAGATCTTCTAATCTCCAACAGATATCTCCAGGCATCTACCGAGACACCTGGTCAATCGTCTCACTAAACATCTTTAGCTTCTCAATAGATTGGGTCTTCAAATTGGTCCAAATTAGAACTTAACTAAGTCAGGCGCCTAGCCAGATGCCTAGCACAGTCTTAGTCACTTAGCCCTAACTTGCACACTCCTTTAACCTTTTTTCTTCAATAACTCACATTTCAGCAGTCTCATTGTAAATTTTTTGTGTCTTCTCTCACCAGAAACCTAGCTAGGTGCTTAGCTCCCGTCAGGCGCCTAAACCTTTCTCAAATGACTATTCATTTGCCTAACCCTTGCATGCAGCTTCTTTAGTCCATTCCTTCAGTAAACATTGGAGTTTCTACAATTTTCCCTTACTATGTGCCTACCTAGGTTCCTAGCACTCTATTAGGTACCTAGCTAGGCATCTAAGCCTTTTTAAGTCGACTGTACAGTCGTCTAGTCCTTGCACGCATGCTCCTCGAGCCATATCTTTTGTCGATGCAAGTCTTACTGTCATTTTCCACACTTTCAAAACATGTTCTAAAAGATTCTTCTACCAGACCCCTAGTATCCTACCAAGCACCAAGCTAGGCACCTAGCTCTTTTATCAGGCACCTAGGCAGGCCTAGGTCCTCTCCATCTTCTTTGTTGGTTTTCATAACCTTCTTCATTGATTTCGCAATCTTCTCAGCTTTTGAAATCTTCTAGGAATCCGTAATCTTCTCAGATTCAACAATCTCTATCTGATTCTCAATGAATGTTAGATTATGGTTGATTCTGTAATCTGATAGTAAATGTTGATTCTGATAGCATATGCTTGATATGGCAATCTAATAGTATCTGCACACCTAATAAACATATCAGTAATAATAACAGAGTTTTGTTAAATCAAAATATCTTGGGATTAAACATTAAATAGCCTAAACACAGCTGATATATATATATATATATATATATATATATATATATATATCAAATTATGTGGAAATCTATTAAATTATGTAATTGTTTGCTTAGGTCATGGAAATTAACATAATTAATCTCAAATCCAAGCTAGGAAGCTGTAAGATGGACATTATCATTTCCTTTTCAAAATTCAATATTTTGTTGGTTGTAATAAAAGGTATAAATGATTCAAACATACGGTTCTCTATCAGCTTAAGCCTTTACAATACTTAATTCTTTTAATTACCATTATCAAACTTATGGGGAGTAACTTTTAGTAAGTTTTTTTTTCATGAACTCTTTTTCTGTACAGATTCTGTAATTTCCCAATGAGCAAAATGTTTAAATATGATTTCAGTTAAAGTGGTAAATCATACTACTGATTTAGAAAGCTACACTTCATTTTAAATATTTAGGTGAGAAATCTATTTAACAAGTCTTCCAACCATTAAGGTTGCTTTCTTACCTTGCCTTTCGTGCAGGCTAAGGGCTAAGTGAACAATCTGACACAATTTTACTGAATGAAGACCGAAAACTAGTTCAATAATTGCATTGGTTTAATCGTAATCAGAGTACTCCATAAAAATAGCAACAAACAAAATAAAAAACTGAAGATTAACTCTTCATGAAAATAGCAACAGAAATAAAATTCAAAAATTTAATTTGGTTGAAGATAAGATTGGCTCTCCAAATTTTATTCAAACAAACTTAGATGATGTGGCAGAGTATGATGCTTCACTGATCACTTTTTTTTGACATGTAGTTGGTGATGAATTTCAACACTAAGTTCAACCTCATAAGATTTATATTTTATTTAAAATATTATTCCATCTTGAGCTTATGCAGTTGAATCTAAATAAATTTAAAACAAGTGTTGGAAAAACATTACACCTACGCATGTTAATTGCTTCTACGGGAATATTTGAGTTGAATATTACAAATGATCTGTCACGTGACAAAGGTTTGCTATAACTATATCTATGTGAGCAGCCCGACATTCAATCACATAACATTCACGTGGCAACAAAGATATATAGCCATAGAGATTTTAAAGCATTTCTGTTTGGCATTGCTCACTGGTTTTATTCTTTCAGTTCTGATTCATGCCCAGGATCAATCAGGTCCGGATATCTGAATCTTTGAATAGTTATTATCTACCTTTTACAATTTCTTAAATGGACTTTTGGATCTGGTAGCTCAAAGATTGAATAGACTTTTGAACCTGGCAGCGTAAGGGTTAAATGAGCTATTGGACCTGGTAGCCAATGGGTTAAATGTTGTCATAGTTTTTATAAAACTGATAAGCGTCCTATATGTCACTATTTGAGTACATGATTGTTATAATTAGGTTAAGTATGATTACTTATTGGGCTGTCAAGCTCACCTCTTTTTCAGATTTTGTAATTGAGATTTGGCATGTGAGAATATTGGGAAGGGAGCACTATGACATATTAAATTTATATTTTATATCATCTATATATTTTGGGACTTTTTTTAGGGAAAGTATGTATTTTAAGTCTTAAAAGAATTTGGAATCATGAAGATTTATTATTGATTATGTTTAGTAAAGCTTTGCTCACTTGTAAGAGAAACTCTATAGGTGAGTTGCTATTGTTGTGTCCTCGACTCGTACTCGGTTGGGGCCGCAACATACATAGCTACACGATTTCTGAAAGCATTCTTATCTAAGACGTGAAGTCCACAAACATCTTATTAAACGATAAATTCCAAGCCAATCTATCTGATTTTGGGCTATCTAAAACTTTTCCAATTGAAGGTGGCACTCACATATCAACAGTTGTTGGCACCGCTAGTTACCTTGACCCCAAGTAGGTAGTTTTGTTCTTGTCATATTTTGTTAATCAAATTGTCGAATGAATACAGTCAAAAGTTCCTGAATGTAAAGAAAGAAAAAGAAGATGGTTTAACCAAAAAAAAACTTTTTAATCTCTTATGAATAGGAAATTAAAACAGAAAAAGCCACCACATTACTTATGACAGAATGCCATGCATGCACACACACAAACACCTAACTAATGCAACAATAAAAGTGTGTTCAGTTAGAGAAAATTTTCTGTTTTCAAAAATTTTTTACTTTTAAACAATACTAATCAAATGGAAATTTTTGCTTTAAAAGTAGAGAATTTTCTACAAATTAAATGATCCTAATTTTCCTAGCAACCTGAAATTGGCGTGGCTTTAATTATATGTTTTGTTTTATAGGTACCATGCATCAAGCAAGTTAATTGAGAAAAATGATATCTATAACTTTGGGGTTGTTCTCCTGGAGATAATTACAGGCCAGGCTGTAATCATCAAAGTCGATGAGGATGAAATGACGCCAATGAGTCGATGGGTTAGCTCTATCCTTGCAAAAGGAGATATAAAAAATATTGTTGAATAGAGGTTATAGGGAGATTTTGACATGAACTCTGCTTGGAAAGCAGTAGAAATAGCAATGGATTGTGTCTCGCCAACTTCCTCTAGAAGGCCAACCATGAATCATGCAGTGATTGAACTGAAAGATTGTTTATCAGCCAGTATAGTTAAAAAAGATCCAGGGTCACAAAACTAAACCAAAAGGTTCAACTGAAAGATAATGTAAATTAATATACAGAATCAGCTCCCTCTACAAGGTAGATCCTAAAAAAGTACCGGTGTCATTACTTAACTACCTTAGAAAAAATTGTTTGTACAATATGTTTTTTCTTTGGTTCATGTAGAGCGCGGTACATTAATTGGAATATTTTGAATCACAGGATTTTATTTCAATGCATAATTAGTGTATAAAATAATTTGAGATTTAATTTAAATTCTTATGAAAATGTAAGGGAAAAGTAGAAGTTATAATTTTAAGTATAAGATAAGAACAAGTGTAGAGTCCGTTCTTTCTTTTAAATTATATATATATATATATATATATATATATATGCCAATGTCGTAAATTTAAAATTTTATATGTGGGACACTTATGATTTATTAAATGAAAGGTAATATAGACATAAGATAAAAAGAGACATGTGTACAAAAGCTAAGAGTTTAATATAGAGAAATTAATTGTAGAAAGTAATTGGGTTTTAGCATAATTATTTAGGTAAAAGAAGGAAATTGGTTGTGAATTAAATAAAGAACCTAATGAAGGGTAGAAAGGTAAATTCCTTAATGTTAATGACCCTGACACCTTAGAAAACAGTAAACGCTCTCGTTTTTCCTTTAGAAATATCGAGTACCAGAAAGAGAGAGCGGGCTAAAACCTTTCTTCCCTTTTTTTTTTGGGTTTTACCTTTCTTCCCTTTTTTTTTTGTGATAAAAACCCACAATTTCGTAACTTGATTTAGGTCACCCCTCACATCCAAGTTCACTTGCCCCCAGACTTCACAAACCACTTACTGCCATCAAGGGGAAGAGTCCAGTCGAGAGGTGAGGCACCACTACGATTCCACCCGCCAGGCAAAGCTCTTTATCCCTTTGCTTCTCTTTGGCCATTTTGAGGAGAAATTTAGGTATAATCATTTTCTAACCTATTCTAAGTTAAAATAAACTTAAGAAAGTTAAATTCTTGACTTTGTTTGAAATGATTTGGATTTAATTGGATGGGTTTTGAGTTATTTGAAGTTGAAGTATGAGTTTGATGAACAATCTTGAATCAATCTAGAATTATAGCATGTAAAAAAATAATTTATTGGGTATTGTTAGATATGTATGATTAGGTTTTAGAAGTATAACACTTATTGGATTTAAAAGAATTTCATGAGTTAGAAGAATCCTTAGAGATAAAGTTAAATATTTTGGGAAAATTTCTCTTAGGTGAGTGTTATGAAATTAATTTGAATAAATCTTAAATTTTAGAATGAAAAAATTGGAGTTTATGTTTGGGTAATGTTAAATATGTAAGCTAGTTTTGGCTTATGGAAGTATAAAAATTGTTAGATTTGAAGCATTTCTTTTACTTCGCTAATTTTTTGGGCAAAACTAGTTTTGGTAGGAGTTTTTTAAGATAAATTTAGAAAAGAAGAAATTTTGGAAGTTAGTGAAACAAATCACTTTAGTTAGTTTTGAAACTTGAGAATCCTAAGCTTTCTTCTAAACTAACCTTGAAAATACATTAGTAAGTTGAAATTATTGTCATGAGACATTGGCTTAAATTTGATAGGAAAAGAAACTAAAACCTATGAGGATAATTGGACAAATGGGGGATAACTAGTGGTATAGATTGTAGTTTTGCTTAATTCATGAAGTTAAATGGCATGAATGGATGTGATTTATGTACATGCATTTTTACTTTACTATACTAAAGGATATATATAATCTTTAGGTGTGGTTGAAGATCGAGCTAAGAGCAAAGAAGTAGCTCAAGATTTACACTCGGTGCATCAAAGGTGAGTTTCACCTTACTTTTAGTAAGCATAGTAAATTGTGCAACGAAAATGAAAATTTAAAAGTACATACATATGAATGATTATGAAAATATAAATACTAATAATATGAGAATTATGTATATATAGAGATATGGCTGTACAAGAAGTAAGTATAGGAATTATTTGATGTATTTTTATGATTAAAAAATTGTGATGTATATTTTTGTGATGGAATTGGTTTATGAATATATATTTGTAAATTGTTGTGTTATGAATGCATTTCATTTGATATGAATTACTTGATGATACTATGGAACCAAGTGGAAGTAGAAAGTGAGGTGGAACCGAGTGGATGTATAATGTGATGTTTGATGTACCAGTACGTGGGGAGACATCCCCATTGCTATATAATTAGCCTAGTGAGGGGTAATGACATATGATGAGATGAGTTGAGACATGATCACACTTTTCATTGCATCGCATTACATTATTTTCATTGATGATTGAAGTATTGATAGAATTGGCCTATAAGGAGCACTCGTAGTGATAGGCCCATGAAGGGCACGTGTTTATGTTTTGGCCTATTGAGGGGCATGAAATGTTAAATCTTGTAATGTGAAAAATGTTGAGATAGTTATTAATCATAAATGATTGTCCTTATGATGTGTGCAACGTGTTAAGAATTTTCGTGCTAGTTGATTATTTGAAAGTATTAGTGTTTTATTGTGAAAATTGTTTCATTCTTGATAAGTAATGAGAAAAGAAATCAAAAACATCTTTAAAAGCCCTATTACTCGTATACATATGAAAAATGGTTTTTTTAATGGAGTTCGGAAATAAAGAAATAAATATTAAAACTATTACTTCTAGTAATGTGAACCTCACTAAGTTTTTTAGCTCACTCCCTCCCTTTTTACTAAATTTTTAGGAAAACGCTGAAAAGCTTGGGATCAAAGTTGAAAGGAGTCCATAGGAAAGTCCTCGTCCATGACATCCTCGTTATCTTTTAATCTTAGGGAGTTTAGGTAATTGTTTACGTCATGGTTCGTAAAAAGTGTATAAATAAAATGCAATTGAAGAAGTTTTTTTTTTTTTTTTTTTTACTTATGTCTCTTGTAAGTTCTTAATAGTTGATTACATTGTAGTGTAAAGATTGTTTGGATGTGTAACTTTGATAGTGTAAATTGACAACATTTTGAAAAGAAATGTTTATATGTTTGCATTATAAGTTAAGGTGCTCAGTGCTGAAAGGTGATGGAGTCGTTCCGAGTAGGGTCCACTCGGGATAGGTCTTTATATTTTTGGAATCAGAGATTTAGGTTTAAGGTTCTGCAGACTTTAGTTGCATGGTGCTTGGTGCATGAGGTGATTTTAGGGAGTTGGTTGTGTAGAGTTAAAGAGAATGCCATTTAAGAGTTGTAGCCAGTAATGGTTTGGGTAGAAGTAAGATGTCTTAAGTATAAAGTCAAGTCGATTTGTGTTTGGATGTTGTGTAAATTAGTGTTGTTTGGAATGACCTTGTTGTATTTAGTGAAATTTTATTGGTGATGCTCCTAATGAGAAATACGGATATAAACTATTTGATGTGATGAAATGTTTTGATTGATATATCATCCATATATATTTGTGAAAAATGTTGTTATGTAGTTTGGTTGTTGAAAAATGGTGAAGAAATGTGAAAAGAGTAAGGAAAGGTTTTCCCTTAAATGATGTGAGTTTCTTGAAAGAATTTTGTATTGATTTTTGTGAAAATTGGTAAATTGCTAGTTAAATAACCTAGAGTTATTGTTGTAATTGATTTTCTAATGTAATAATAAACTACGTAATATTTGAATTATGTCAGGTGTTGATGATCTGCAATCGGGTGAAATTACTGAAAGGAGCAGGAAAGACAAAGAGGTGATCCATTGGTAGCTTTAAGTGCTATGTGGTGAGTTAGATTTACTTTTAGTAATCGAGACTAATAAAAATATGAATTTATGATATTTGAATAAAAGGTTGAACTATAATGAATTAATAATGTATTTTCCGTTAAGTATGATAATTGATTAAATTTTTGATTTGGGACTTAATATTATGTTGAATATTAATTATATAAGAATTTATATTTTAAAAATGATGGATTAATGAAAAATATGTTAAGAAGTTATATGAAATTTCTGAAAATATGATTGAAAATTTTATATGATATATGAGGAGACAATTTAATAAATATGATAAAAATAATAATTTTTAGAAAGAGTTTGATAGTTGAATTGAATGCTTTGATGTATGCTTGCTTGCATATTATTGCTCATATGCATACAAAGAAAGACTAGGAAGGTAGCTGGTCTAACTAAGAAGACCAGGAAGACAACTGATCTAGTTGAAAAGACTAGGAAGGTAGTTGGTCTGGCTGAAACATGTCGTCATGTAGGAAGACATTCCTAGTCGAGAATATGAAATAATGAGATAATGTGATGAGAAAGAAAGAAAGATGATTAATTATGCCCAAAACATACGCGGTTGTTGTAGCACAGCTTTGGGGTGTCGATTCCACAAGGAAACAAGTTTAACTAATAAGAGAGATGTAAACTTTAATATGAGACGATATAATAAGTAAAGAATCTGAAATTGATGATGAAGTAATTGTGTAGGTTTGTGAAATATAATAGAGAGGCAACAAGGATCCGGGACTCCTCCCTGGATTCGTTGTCCTAATTCTAACTTGATTCAGTTGCTTTTATCTCGATTGCACGTTTCACATCCCAAACATGCAATAGGCAAATATTCGATGAGAACATGTGTAAACCCTAATATGATTGTAATGAAATACTTCTTATTTCCGATTCATGCATGTATGATCTATCCTATAGGTTTATCAAGAAATGACAATATATATTTGTTGACAATATTGCAGTAATAGACAAACCTAAAGGCTAGACTTACCGGACTCAATTATACCCAATAATCTTGACATAAGATAAGCATGACTAAAGTTATATCAAGGAAAAGATACAATCACCGGAATAGATAAAATCTTATAATTAGATAAAGAAGTAAATCATGACAATGTTTGACAATAAATTCTTATTACAACTGAACACAATAAGGATAGATAGGAACAACTACACCTAAGGATTCATCCATTTGCCTTGCTTGGAAGTTAGTTAGCCATGGTGTTCATGGCTATACTCTTTTGTGGATGAGAGTTGCTGTCTTCAACTTCTGGGTCTTTGCTCATAGCCAAGATGTCTTCTTTTAAACCCTAAGTGTCTTATTTATAGTACAAAAGACCAAGGGTATTCTTGGGTTTAATCTAGTGTTTAAAAACCCTAATTAAAGTCTAACTCGGAGATGTAAATACGTGTGCGCGCTGCGGTGTTGCTGGGGAGCACCGCGGTGCTGGCTGGTGGTTCATAATATGCATATTTCTGGGCACTGCATGCTGCTGAGGAGCACTGCGGTGCTGGCCTTTTTGCTGATAATCTTCATGCTTTGCCTCTCCGTAGCCATTCTTCTGCTTCGTCGTGCATGGACCCTTGGTGCTTTTAAACAATGATCACTTCTTCTCTTCTTTGGACTCAAAACACCTGAAAATGTACTTGAATAATTTAGTATTCCAATGATATTACTTAAGAGTTATCAACACACAAGAGTGCAATAAAGACCGAGAAGAATCATAAAATGCTAACAATTAAACATCTTTGAGGTGCATTTTATGGCTCTTATCACAACCCCCAACTAGCTTATTGCTAGTCTCTAGCAATTCAAGCGGAAACAAGAAATGAGTTCCATGGTGGGAATCATAAACAAAGTAGAGCACTACTAGTGTTAACCAAGAGCATTTCACTTTTGTCTCAAATATTGCACACAACATACAGCATAAAGAATCATTAAATTTCACCCAAATCAAAAAGTAATCCAAACATCAATCTTAAAATTGTTATTGACTCTTAACATCCATCTTACCACAATCCATTAATCCAAACACCTGGACGATTTTAAACATTCATGAATACAAGTTTTGGCCTCTAAAATATATTAAATTGTGTGACATTAATCACAAATCAAGCTCCATAGGCTTATTTTTCAAATCACTCTCTACTATTGTAGAAAAATCACACTACATTGGATCAATAGGTCTTTACTAAGCTTGTAACGTTAGGCTAAGGTAAAGGTTAAGAAAGAACGAGAAGGATTCAACAATTAAAAGAACTTAATCTCTTAGTTTTGAATACAACTCTTTAAGCACTGGATAACCTTACTTCAATACCCAATTCTTCCAACCATTTTTCGATCATTTCTTTTAACAAATCACCATTTTTTTTCTTTCTTTCTTCTTTCTTTGCCATAATTCACTTCTTTTTTATTTTGGCACATAAGACTATTCACCTCCTTTTTCATCGAATTTTTTTTTTCTTTTTCACAACCCTCAACTTATCTCTTTTCATGTATTTGGGCTATGGTAATAATATATTTTTTTTCTCATACTTTCATCCTTACTCCTCTTGAGTGCTTCTCCACAAATGTATATAACTAAGTTCTTTTAAAAGGAATGTAAGGATAAAATATTTTAGGCTCATAAAGGTGAGTGAATGGCTATTAAAAGAAACAAGGCTCAAATTCTTTTTCAAGAAAAAGGCTCAAAGGGGTGATTAGTGATAAATAGAGCAATGGTAAGTTTGGAAGGCTCAAACGGTTCAAAAATGGCCTATATCATATCCTAAGTAGTGTGCATCCTAGGAATTCACCTCAAGTGATTATTAAATAAATTCTAGAGCTTGTCGATACCGCAAAAGTATTCACAAAGCAATCACACATAAAACTTCTCTAAATGTTTTAGATTAATCATACATTCTTACCACAAACTAGAGTCTCAAACCAAGTGAAGATTGATACTTAAATTAATTTCAAACCGAAGCAAGATTTAACTTCTTCTAGATGCTATATGTTATCTCAATTAAGCTTATATCATTGACATGTGAATTACATCTAAGGCAAACACAAATCATGCTTAAAACAAAAGGTAAGGGAAGGTAACACCGAACAATTTAAAGAAATACGTTTCCTCCACCCCCAACTTAAAACTAGCATTGTCCTCAATGTTTAAAGAGAAAGTAAAGAAAACTCTCTTTTTGTAAACACGAGTGCACAGGTTCTGGAAAATGTGTACTACTGGGTGAAGTGCTTGCCATTCCTCTTGTTGAAATTCCAATCTACAACATAGAACAAGACAACAAACAGAAAACAACTTTGGTGTGCCCTTGAGATTCCCACCATATGTTAGGTTAGTACAGGAAATAGATGAAAAATAAACAAAATAAACAAACAATAAACAAATAAACAAACAAAACAAACAAACAAAACAAAGGACCTAAAACTAATCCTCTAAATTCTCATCATCCTCTTCATTCTCATCATTTTCTTCACTCTCCTCATTTTCTTCAGTCTCCTTACCTTCCTCAGGAGTGGGATCAAAAAATGAACCCGGATAGGGTGGCATAGTAGGGAAGTGATCCATATTACAACCAGAAGCGGAGGCAAGGTGGTGGCACATCTGACCAAAAAAAGAGTAGACCTCGACTTGATAATTGGCTTGTTGAGCCAAGAATCTGTTTTACCGAGCCAATATTTTGTCTTGATGATCTAACCTATCAAGAAACAATTTCTGATTCTCGTCAAAACGACTCTCTAGACACTCAAAGCGCTCGACAATAGTGAGAGGCCTAGAGGAAGAAGGACGGTCAGCAGAGGCTGTTCCCTCTCCCGGAATGGGCGGCCTTGAGGCTTGAATCTGTGCTAGTAAGCTATCATCAATGGGTCTTTTGGGTTCCTGGGCCTCTTCATCAGAGTTGTATTGGACTCCGGCTCGGATGCACAATTGAGTTATCAAAGAAAAAAAATATAATCCGAGCTTTTGTCTAATAGTGTGGTTGATTGAATCATGTATGACTTAGCCGACATCAATAGTCATTCCCATTAAAATTGCATAGACTAACACAGCTCACTCAATAGTTAAGGCACTATAATGTAAAACAGGCATCATCAACTGACATATAAAATATTGCCAAGCCCTAGCAGTGACATTGAGAGAAGTACCGGGCAAAGTGACAGGGAGATCACCCGTCATTTTCCATGTAGTGCCCGGAATACAAAGGGTATGGAAAATCTCGTCATAATTGATGGTAGACACATATAAGCTATACTCACTATGCCTAATGTCAGGTAATCCACAGAAGTTATTAATGGATGTGTTGTTAAAAGAGACTAGTCGTCCTCTCACTCTTACTTCACCATTCCTATGCTCAGGTGCATTGGCATAAAATTCTCTAACCAAATTTGGGAAGGAGTGAGAGGGTTGTTGTGTAAATGTGCCCCAATTCCTATCTAGAATCATTCTAAATAAGGTCGGATTTCCCCTATCGGTGATGTTGAATCCTCTTTCGGGAATGGGTTTTCGACTTTGCAACATACTAATATATCTCTAACTCGCTGCAAAACTCACAAATTTGGTCTCATCATATTCTTGCTGTGGTTTCTCTCTAGGTCTCTTGGTCTTAGGTGCCATGGAAACAAATATTTTAAAATAATAGATTTAAGGCAAAGTGTAATCACGAATTAGCACAAATGCACAATAAAATAGAAGAAAGTGGTCTTACTTGATGTCCATGGTGGAGAGAAGAAAGACCATCTACCTCTTGGAGTGTTCTTTATGATCCCAACGGTCTTCTTATAACTAAGCTTTTGAAAGAGAATGCTACAAAATCAGCAACAAAAGTGAGCAATTGAGTAAGAAATGATGGTGCAACAAGAAATTTTGAGTTCAAGTGAGTGTGCAAGTGGAGAGAGGAGGGAGTGTGCTGCTGGTTTTGTGAAAGAAGAAATGAGGAAGAAGGGGGTAAAATGGCTTTTATAGTGCAGAATTTAGGGTTAGGTTGTGCTGGCCTCGGGCTAGCGTCGTGCAGTGTGCTGCGGTGCTGGACCTGGCGCTTGCTGGGCTAGGTACTGGGCACCGTGGTGCTGGGTCTGGCACTGCAGTGCTGGGCCTGGCACTTACTGGGCTCGGTACTGGGCACCGCGCTGCTGCTGAGGAGCACCGCGGTGCACACTGGTGTCCAAAAATTCTGGTTGTCCAAAAGAGAAGAGAAATAAAATAAAGTTAAAAATAAATCTTAGAAATTAAATTAAACTTAACTTAAAAAAAAAACTAACAATTGAGATTGAATAAAATGTAATTAAAAACAAAATAAACAAATCAAAAGAAAAATAAATGAAAACGTACCTAGGTGGTAAAGTCTAAAGGAAATAGACCGGATCCATAAGTGGAATGTCTTCCACCTTCGGATTTGGCTTATTGATTAAGATCTTAAGGTGCTGACCATTCATTTTAAAAATTCGACCGTCCTTAATATCCTCAATTTCCACCGCTCCATTTTCGAAAACATGTTTTACTATGAAAGGACCGGTCCATCTTGACCGAAGTTTCCCTGGATGCTTATGGAGTCTAGAATCGTATAAGAATACTCGATCATTAGGTCTAAATGTTTTTATCATGGAATGCTTTCATCTTGGTCTTATAGATTCTAGAATTCTCATAAGCATCGTTTCGTAATTCCTCTAACTCGGTCAGTTGATACTTCCTAAGTTTACCCGCCTCTCATATGTCAAAGTTAAAAGAATTGATGGCCCAATAAGCTCTATGCTAGAGCTCCACGGGTAAGTGGTAAGGGTTTCCAAAAACAAGCCTATAAGGTGACATGCCTAAGGGTGTTTTAAAAGCAGTACGGTAGGCCCAAAGTGCATCAACAAGTCTTAAAGACCAATCCTTGCGATCAGGGTTAACCATTTTTTCTAAAATTTGTTTAATTTCCCTATTAGCAAGCTCTACTTGTCCACTAGTTTGAGGATGATAGGCAGTCGAAATTTTATGTAACATCCTATATTTTTGCATTAAAGCTTCAAAATAACGGTTGCAAAAATGTGTACCTCAATCACTAATTATAGCACGTGGTGTACCAAATCGAGATAACACATTTTCTTAAAGAAATTTGATTACCATTATATTATCATTGCTTTGGCAAGCTACTGCCTCTACCCACTTAGATACATAATCTATTGCCACAATGATATATTGGTATAAAATCGATGCCCCAACAATCAAAAATTTCAATTACTAAAATAGGGTTTAAGGGCATCATATTTCGGTGGGACACAGCTCCTAACTTTTGACACCGTTAACATGAGCAACAGTAGGTGTTTGCATCAAGGCCAATAAAATCCACACTGGAAAATTTTTGCAGCGGTTGTTTTCATTGAAAGTGGCCTCCACAAGCTTGGGAGTGACAAAAGTCTAAGACACTTGCAATCTCTTTATTAGGGATGCAACACCTTAGAATTTGGTCAGGGCAATACTTGAAAAAATGGGGGTCATCCCAATAGAAATTACATACCTCTATAAGAATTTCCTCTTGTCTTGAGCGCTCTAATCCATTGGTATCTCACCTGTAGCCAAATAATTTATGATATGAGCAAACCATGGTAGAGAAGAAATGGATAATAATTGCTCATTGGGAAAATCATCCTTGATTGGCATTTCATCACAAGTGTCCTCAAAAGTAAGTCTTGAAAAATGATCAGCCACTACATTCTCCACTCCTTTTTTGTCTTTAATGGTGATGTCTAATTCTTGTAAAATGAGGATCCATCGGATCAGTCATGCTTTAGCATCTTTCTTTGTGATAAGGTACTTGAGTGCTGCATGATCTGTAAAAATAAGAATAAGGGAACCAATTAAATAAGCACGAAATTTGTCTAAAGCAAATACTACAGCTAGTAATTCTTTTTTAGTTGTGGAGTAATTCATTTGAGAACTATTTAAAGTTTTACTAGCATAGTAAATGACAAATGGCTTTCTCTCTCTTCGCTGTCCAAGAACAGCACCTACAGCGTAGTGTTGTACGATAATATACCTAAATAAATAGGTGAATAATCATATTTTGTTTTACTTGCAAGTGCACAAGGTCAATAGTGTAGCATAGTGTGCGAATGCAAGATCATCTCCACAGGGATTGGTAAAGTTCGATTTAGAATTATATTTGCAATGTAAAAAGATAGAAATAATAAACTGAAGGGTGATTCGATAATAATAAAGACATAGGGCTTTGATATCCACCACTAGTCATACGTTCCCGATTTTGTATAAGGTATCAGTGCTCTAGCCTTATTATGTGTACCTACTGGTTGCCAACCTAAGGGCATGGTATCTACTCCTTAAGCTATTGATTTCCCTAAGCAACGAGTTAGGCATGGTATCTACTCTAACTCTTTTCTTCCTTAAGGGATTCAGCATGGTATCTGCTTGAGTTGTTCCTTAAGCAAACATAGGTACTGTGGAAATCGACAACCACATGAGACCTAGGGCATGGTATCTACTCCTGGTTTCCCATGTTGATTAACCCGTGTATCCGGATAAGATGGTCCCTTGTTACTGATGTTAGACCCAGGACTCGGTCATCCAAATTGATCTAACTAACCCATCCATACCACATGCATACGTTGGCCTTACACATACATATGAGGAATTTAAATAAGCATAGGCGTTAATCAAGTTAAGTAACATAATAAGCTATGCAAAGATTTAATCAATGAATAAAAATATGGGAATGCATAACTAGGACTTCAATCGAGCCCTATAAGAGAGTTAGTTACACATACTAACTGAAGTAAACATAATTAAACAAAACATAAGGGAGAAGAATAAACCCGAGAGAAGAGGCGTCAATTCTCTCCCAAGCCCTCCACTCCAAGTAAAAGAAAAGAGAAAAGTGTTTTCTATCTAAGGTGTGTTTTTGTGTGTGAGTTACAAGTGTATTTATAGGTCTTTGAGAAGTCCTAATAGACCCATGAGTCCTAAACTTTCCTAAAACGACAATCCTAAACCTTCCTAAAACGAAAATCTTGTACTTTCCAAAATAAAGTTCTGCAGTTTACTGTTCACGCTCGTATATGTGCGCTCGATCGCATGTGTCCTTGCGCTCGATCTCAATGTGTGCTCGATCCTACAAGTGTGCACATGATCGTATGTGCACTCGATCGCATTGCATGTGCACTCGATCGCACTTTGTCCAGAAAGTGCTCCAGGGCTTATAGATTTCTTCCTTAAAGTCCCAAAACTGCTTCTTTTTCTCCAAGACCCTATAAAAACATGTAAAACACACAAATGGAGTAAAAGATACCAAATTAACATAATAAAGGATCTAACAAGTGTAAATAAGGGGGCTTAAATATGTATATTTAAGCGTCTATCACACCCCCAAACTTACTTATTGCTAGTCCCTTAGCAATACTAAATTAAAAACTAAAACAAAAATATAGATAAATCCAATGTTCATAGTGTCAATCAAAAATCTAGATCTTACACAGAACTATGATGCGCATTCATGAGAAAGCTTAACAAGTGTAAACATATATCTGCAATGAATAAGAGTTTTGAACGTAAATCATATTCACTAGGTATCTTAAGATATCACAAGTTTGACTTTGGTGTGTGGTGATTAGCACATAAAAGATTGAGTTTCCAAGAAATTCAAATGGGTAGTGTTTCGATGACTCAAGATTCACCAAACTTCTTATTATAGTCAACAAATATGGCATAGACTTTTATTTGCGAGATTTTTGCCAAGTTAGTTCCCTTAAGCTTTCTTGATGACTCGTGTAACGAGCATTTGGCCAATGACTCCCAAACCAGATGGTTTTAGGGCATTAGGTGTAAAGACACCCCTAAGGACTTACTGGCTCGAGTCAACAAGGCTACGAAACTAACTGATTTTTATGCTACCATTTAGAATTTTCCACCTTTTGACATGACACTCAATGCTTACTGAGGCAAGAGGGCCAGTTACTCAGCGAAAAATTCCTTTTTAATGATCACTTAAGATTTTCCACCTTTTGACGTGACACTCAATGCTTACTGAGGCAAGAGGACCAGTTACTCAGCGAAAAATTTGTTTTTATTGATCATTAGGAGCATTTTTTTTCTTTTTTTTTTGAGCACGAATCAATCTTTTCTATTTTTATATGCCAAAATGTCAATCTAATAGGTCATCTAGCTCACAGTCAAGCAAAAGAAACATACCAATCCAAATATCATGTCATACCCCACACAGCTATGTGCTAATGTGCTCGTGATAGTTCAAGTTAAACTTGTGAATTCTTAAATGCCAAAAGGGCAGTGATCTAGGTTCAAAACTTGTTTATTGGCCTATATGTTCAAAGTGTTAAGCTCACTGATGAAGTCGAATCATAACATTTTGTTTAGATCACAAAAAAAAAGTTTATTGGACAGAATGAACATGCATTTATCTATGAAAATAACAACAGAACTAAAAATGTAGGACATAGTGTAGTGTGTGAATGTGTCCCCATACCCCCAAACTTAAAATGCACATTGTCCCCAATGTGTAAATAGCATGGAAAGATCTGACCTGGGAGATGGAGAGCTATATGGCTGGCATGGCTTGTAGCACGCCCCCAAACTTCAACTCGATACACTAACACTGTCCTAGAAATAGAAAAGTAAACATAAAATAGAAAACAAGTACTAATAACAAAATAATAAACAAGTAAAATACTAATAACTATAAAAAGGATATGCAGTGGGGTGCCTCCCATGAGCGCTAAATTTTTCGTCTTCAGCCAGACGTGGAAACAGATGGTCAAGACATGCTGGTGCTTGGCTTCTAGCTGATTTGCAATCGATCTCAGTGGTGTGCGCTCGATCGCACACTGTCTATGCGCTCGATCACACCTACCGTGCGCTCGATCGCACCCGGTCAGGATTTATGTCGAACAGCTTATGTGCACCAAACAGGCAAGCTATGGTTTTTCAATGTGGAACTTGTTCCTACCCCTTCTGCAACCAAACAAAGCCAATCATACAAAATTATTAAGAGATATAGATAAGAGTTTAAAGCAAAACAAACAGATGTCATGTTGTGTATATATAACAAATTGGGTACCGATAATGTTGGATGGAAAGGTGGAAGAAAGAAGGGTTGTGGATGGTGGTGATGGCGGATGACGTTGGTGAGGGTTTGGGGTGGTGAAGGTTGGTGGTGGCTAAGTGCGAGGTAGAGATATGTCGGTAGGTTGGTACGTGTGAGTGAGTGAGAGAGTGTAAGGTGCGAGTGAGTGTGCAGAGAGGTGGAGAGGTGTGTGCGTGAGTGTTTGTTTTAAATTTATAGATGTCTCTACCTCGTGTGCGCTCGATCGCACTTGTGCGCTCGATCATGTTTTTGGACACGTTCGATCGCACTCTTGCGCTCGATCGCACTGAAGGGTGCAATCGATCGCAAGTGTGGCATATAAGTAAAAGTAAAAACTTACCTTAGCAAAAAGAATGACTAATTGAAACAACACAACCTTACCAGTTGCTAGTGGCTTCAGTACCACTAACCTTACCAGGAGGTGCTTGAGCTTAATAGATGATCAAATTTTTACTTTGCTCAAGCACTCTCTTGTGACCGTGCTAGTTGTTTAGAGGGAAGCACCTAGAGCCCACCTCGTGGAGCTCTAGTGCCTGTGTTTCAGCTGTATCCTGGACTGATTCAAGTGCCAAGTCTTCATTTCTGGGAAGGAATTTAGTGTCAAGGTATGGCTTGGCTCTGTGTCCATTGATTGTAAAAGGTTGATTTCTATTGGGACCACAGACTTCTAATGCCCCATGAGGGAAGACCTTGGTGACCATGTACAGACCATACCATCTAGATTTCAGCTTGCCTGGGAACAGCCTTAATCGTGAGTCATATAGCAGCACCTTTTGTCTTACATGGAACTCTTTCCGGACTAGTTGTTTGTCATGATAAGCTTTCGTCCGTTCTTTGTATAACTTTGCATTCTCATAGGCCTCATATCTCAATTCTTCAAGCTCATTTAGATACAGTTTCCTTTTCTCACCCGCTTGCTTCATGTCAAAGTTGAACTGCTTAATGGCCCAATATGCTCGATGTTCTAATTCCACCGGAAGGTGGCATGATTTTCCAAAGACGAGGCGGTAGGGAGACATGCCAATTGGAGTCTTATAAGCTGTTCTATATGCCCATAGTGCGTCGTTTAAGCGTAGAGACCAATCCTTCCGATTTGGCTTTACTGTCCGTTCTAGGATTCCCTTGATTTCTCGGTTGCTTATTTCTACTTGGCCACTGGTTTGAGGATGATAAGGAGTGCCAACTCTATGAGTAATCCCATACTTTAGGAGTAGTGTGGAGAAAGAACGATGATGGAAGTGGCTGCCCCCATCACTGATGATTGCTTTTGGAGTTCCAAACCTAGTAAAAATGTTAGCCTGCAGAAACTTAATAACCACTTTGTGATCATTAGTCCTTGAGGGGATAGCCTCGACCCATTTAGACACATAATCCACACCCACAAGAATGTATAAATAGCCAAATGAATTAAGAAAAGGTCCCATGAAATCAATGCCCCATACATCAAAGAGTTCTACTGTATGAATATTTTGTAAGGGCATTTGATTTCGGGAAGAGATGTTACCTGTCCGCTGGCATCTATCACATGAGCTGTAAAAGGAGAAAGCATCTTTAAATAACTTTGGCCAATAGAAACCAGATTGGAGTACCTTAAGAGCTGTTCGTTTTGCTCCAAAATGACCTCCACAAGCCAATTGATGGGAATGTTGCAACAAGCTCGAATGTTTCTCTTCTGGGACACATCTTCTGATGATTTGATCAGGGCAGACCTTGAAAAGGTATGGGTCATCCCATATGTAGTGTCTTGATAGAGATATTAGCTGTTTCTTTTCACAATTAGATAATTAACTATTAGATAATTAACTATATCAGCATACCATGGAAGTTTTACCTCAAGTGCAAATAGTTGTTCATCGGGAAAGTTCTCATTTAAGGGAAACTTTTTATCATCACTTTCATATGGGAGTCTTGACAAATGATCCGCAACTACATTCTCACTGCCCTTCTTGTCCTTGATTTCTAAGTCAAATTCTTGGAGTAAGAGTATCCATCTGATTAGCCTAGGCTTTGCATCTTTCTTAGAAAACAAATATCTCAAAGCAGCATGGTCAGTGAATACAATAACTTTAGAACCAATAAGATACGATCTAAACTTCTCTAAAGCAAAAATAACAGCTAACAATTCTTTTTCAGTAGTAGAATAGTTGAGCTGAGCATCATTTAGTGTTTTAGAAGCATAATAAATAGCATGAGGTACCTTATTGTTTCTTTGACCCAAGACAGCTCCCAAGGCGAAGTCACTGGCATCACACATTAATTCGAAAGGTAGATTCCAATATGGTGCCATCATTATTGGGGCAGAGGTGATAACGTTCTTCAAGGTGTTGAAAGCTTGCATACAATCTTCACTCCATTCGAACTTGGTATCTTTAGTCAATAGTGCACAAAGGGGTCTCGAGATTTTGGAGAAGTCTTTTATGAATCTTCTATAAAAATCCGCATATCCAAGGAAGCTTCTAATGCCCTTGACCGTGAGAGGGGGGGTAGCTTTGAAATGATGTCAACCTTAGCCTTGTCTACTTCAATATCTTTGTCTGAGATGGAATGACCCAACACAATACCTTGTTGAACCATGAAGTGACATTTCTCCCAATTTAGTACTAAATTAGTTTCTTCACATCTCCTTAGGACATTTTCCAAATGATTTAGGCACTCATCGAAAGTAGATCCAAAGACACTGAAATCATCCATGAATACCTCAATATATTTCTCTACCATATCGGAAAAAATGCTCATCATACATCTTTGAAAAGTGGCTGGTGCGTTGCATAAACTGAATGGCATTCTTCTATAAGCAAATGTACCGAAAGGACATGTGAATGTAGTCTTTTCTTGATCCTCAGGTGCTATGGCGATTTGATTGTATCCACTATATCCATCCAAGAAACAGTAATAACTATGACCGGCTAATCTTTCTAGCATTTGATTAATGAATGGCAGGGGAAAATAATCTTTTCTAGTTACTTTGTTTAACCTCCGGTAATCAATGCATACTCTCCAACCCGTTGTTTTTCATGTAGGTATAAGCTCTTCATCTTCATTCTTTACCATAGTAATCCCACTCTTTTTAGGAACAACTTGGACTGGACTCACCCATTTGCTATCCGATATAGGGTAGATGATGCCGACATCTAGTAACTTTAGTATCTCGGCCTTTACTACCTCCTTCATGTGTGGGTTAAGTCTTCTTTGAGCATCTCGAGTGGGCCGTGCTTCCTCTTCAAGGTAGATGTTATGCATGCACTTTGCTGGACTTATCCCCTTAATGTCAGCAATGGTCCACCGAATAGCAGTTTTATGCTCCCTAAGAACTCTTAATAGCTTCCCTTCTTCTCCACTACTCAAGTTGGTAGCAATTATCACAGGTAAAGTCTCATGTTCTCCCAAATAGGCGTATGTTAGATGCTCAGGTAGCTGCTTGAGTTCCAATGTTGGTGCCTGCATAATGGATGGAAGAAGAGTAGTTTTAGTTGGTATGAGAATTTCAAATGGAGGAGGATACATACTGGAGTATTTAGGAGAGGTTGCAAGATGGTGCACAGCTGTGACGATGTCATCAGTAATATTTTCATATTCTTGCTCAATATCTATCTCAGTGAAGCTATTGGTGAGAGTAGTCTCCAATGAATCAATGTGTTGGACCTGAAATGCTTGCTCAACAAAGTTTTGTATCATACAAACATTAAAGCAGTCAAAGTCATCTTGAGGAAACTTCATTGCATCAAATATTTTAAATTCTATTTTCTCACCATTAATTTTCATACTTACTATACCCTTTTTCACACAGATTTTAGTGTCGGCAGTCCTCATGAAAGGTCTCCCTAGTATGATAGGTAAAGGTAATGGCATAGGGCATTCTTCTATGTCTAATGCAATAAAATCTGCAGGTAGAATGAACTCGCCAACTTTTACTAAGACATCCTCGAGAATACCTCTAGGTCTTTTAATACTCCTATCTGCCAACTGTAAGGTAATAGAAGTCGGCTGTAGCTCCCCCAAACCTAGGGTTTCGAATACTGTGTAAGGTAGCAAGTTTACCCCTGCTCCTAAGTCTGGTAATGCCTTGTCAAACAGTTGATCACCTATCCTACAGGGTATGGTAAAACTACCCAGGTCTATCAGTTTTGGTGGGAGTTTCCTAAGTAGTACAGCACTTACCTCCTCAGTTAATGCTACAGTCTCACGTTCTTGAAATTTTCTTTTATGAGTGCAACAATCTTTTAGGAATTTAGCATAAGCAGGTATTTGGTGAATTGCATCTAATAATGGAATATTAATTTCAACTTTCCGTAAGGTCTCAAAAATATCAAGCAGTTTATTGTCTTTCTTTTGTTTTACTAACCTTTGCGGGAAGGGTGGTGCATTCACCTTCTCTGTCTCACTTACCCTTGATGATGTTTCTTTGGATGCTACTGCCGAATCCTCGGATCCAATCACCTTACCATTTCTTAAGGTTGTGACAGCTTTTAGTTGTTGATGCCCACCAAGGTTGGGTAGTGTTTGAGCTGGGAACTCTCCTTGCTTTCTGCTACTAAGCTCTTTAGCTAATTGTCCCATTTGTACCTCTAGTCTTTGAATTGCTTGCTCATGTGCCGCATTGGTTTGTTTTTGCTGAGTCATGAACTGTTCTTGCGATGTCACCAGTTGTCTTACTAGATTTTCGAGGTCGTTTCTTTTTGGTTCAGAATTAGCATGGGCAGTGGGCTGCTGATTTCGTTGCTGTCCTTGGTTGTTTTGATTGTTGCTCCATGAGAAATTTGGGTGATTCCGCCATCCAGGGTTGTAGGTGTTTGCATATGGGTTATTCTTTGGCGGATAGTTGTTGGGTCCCACATAATTTGCTTGCTCCGGATCTGCAGATAACGGATAAGCATTAGTATTGTGATCATATTGAGAGCATATCGCACATACCTGTAGTGGTGTAGCTGAGGTAATTTGAGCAGCCATGGCTTTTACCAATAAATCTAGTTTTCTTTCCATTGCAGCCATTTGTGGGGAAGATCCTCCATTCGTATTTACCTCATACACACCTTTACCTTTGGTTATATGTCTACCTCGAGAGGAGAATTGCTGAGTGTGTTCGCTGAGGGTTTCAAACAGTTCCATTGCCTCTTCGCTGCTTTTCTCCATAAGGACTCCTCCACAACCTGAATCAACAATACATTTATTAGTATCATTTAAATCTTCGTAGAATGCTTGTACCAGTTCATCTTGAGGTAGGTCGTGATGTGGGCATTTGAGTAGCAATTCATTGAAGTGTCCCCATGCTTCGAAGAAAAGGTCCCCATCCTTTTGTTGGAAGGATTGGATCTCCTTCCTCATTTGTCTTGTCTTTTGGGCTGGGAAGAATTTCCTCAAGAATTTGCTTGCTAACTCCTCCCAAGTGTGGATGGAAACTGCAGGCAAGGAATTATACCAAAGTTTAGCATTATCTTTCAAGGAAAAAGGGAATAGAATTAACCTTATTCCTTCTTGGTCTAGTCCTTGTATGTGCTGGAATTTGCAAAGATCAAAAAATTCTCGGAGATGTAAGTGTGGATCTTCATTAGGAGTTCCCCTAAAATGCGTCAAGGCATTCAAGATTTGCGGAGATATGTAATAATTTCCCCCTGCCTCAGGTTGATATGCGATGCATGATGGTTGATCGATGTTCCGAGGTATGAAGGATTGCTTCATTGGAACTCGTGCAGGTGGTTGCTGGTTTTCGAGCTGTTCCGCCATTTGTGTTTCGTTCTCGATTTCTCCTTTGTTCTCCTCAAAGTTGTCCCTAAGCCTTTGTCGGATGGTCCGTTCAAGCTCGGGATCGAGGGAAAAGAATTCCGGATGTCGGGATCGAAGTCCGTGCATAAAGCAGAAAAACCAGTTTTAGTGCAGCAGTGCAACTCTGCTGCTCGGGTACTCTCGGCCCTAAATACGCTCGATCGCACAGGAGCTTGCGATCGATCGCAAATTCCACAAAAAGTGCAAGTAGGGTTTCGTGAAGTACCTGAAAGATAAAACGACTTTGATTAAGTTTTGATAAAAGATGGTAAAAATAAAATAATGAAAGTAATCCTAAAATGAACTTTTAGCGCAATCCCCAGCAACAGCGCCAAAAACTTGTTGTGCGATAATATACCTAAATAAATAGGTGAATAATCGTACTTTGTTTTACTTGCAAGTTCACAAGGTCAATAGTGTAGCATAGTATGCGAATGCAAGATCATCTCCACAGGAATTGGTAAAGTTCGATTTAGAATTATATTTGCAATGTAAAAAGATAGAAATAATAAACTGAAGGGTGATTCGATAATAATAAAGACATAGGGCTTTGATATCCACCACTAGTCATACATTCCCGATTTTGTATAAGGTATCAGTGCTCTAGCCTTATTATGTGTACCTACTAGTTGCCAACCTAAGGGCATGGTATCTACTCCTTAAGCTATTAATTTCCCTAAGCAACGAGTTAGGCATGGTATCTACTCTAACTCTTTTCTTCCTTAAGGGATTCAGCATGGTATCTGCTTGAGTTGTTCCTTAAGAAAACATAGGTACTGTGGAAATCGACAATCATATGAGACCTAGGGCATGGTATCTACTCCTGGTTTCCCATGTTGATTAACCCGGGTATCAGGATAAGATGGTCCCTTGTTACTGATGTTAGACCCAGGACTCGGTCATCCAAATTGATCTAACTAACCCATCCATACCACATGCATACGTTGGCCTTACACATAAACATGAGGAATTTTAATAAGCATAGGCGTTAATCAAGTTAAGTAACATAATAAGCTATGCAAAGATTTAATTAATGAATAAAAATATGGGAATGCATAACTAGGGCTTCAATCGAGCCCTATAAGAGAGTTAGTTACACATACTAACTGAAGTAAACATAATTAAACAAAACATAAGGGAGAAGAATAAACCCGAGAGAAGAGGCGTCAATTCTCTCCCAAGCTCTCCACTCCAAGTAAAAGAAAAGAGAAAAGTGTTTTCTATCTAAGGTGTGTTTTTGTGTATGAGTTACAAGTGTATTTATAGGTCTTTGAGAAGTCCTAATAGACCCATGAGTCCTAAACTTTCCTAAAACGACAATCCTAAACCTTCCTAAAACGAAAATCTTGTACTTTCCAAAATAAGGTTCTGCAGTTTATTGTTCCCGCCCGTATATGTGCGCTCGATCGCATGTGTCCTTGCGCTCGATCGCAATGTGCGCTCGATCCTACAAGTGTGCGCATGATCGTATGTGCGCTCGATCGCATTGCATGTGCGCTCGATCGCACTTTGTCCAGAAAGTGCTCCAGGGCTTCTAGATTTCTTCCTTAAAGTGCCAAAACTGCTTCTTTTTCTCCAAGACCCTATAAAAACATGTAAAACACACAAATGGAGTAAAAAATACCAAATTAATGTAATAAAGGATCTAACAAGTGTAAATAAGGGGGTTAAATATGTATATTTAAGCGTCTATCACGTAGTCACTAGCATCACATATGATTTCAAAAGGCAAGGTCTAATCCGATGAGTACATTATAGGTGCGGAAGTAAGCTTGCCGATTAGCATTTGGAATGCATCTTGACAAGCTTCTGTCCATTCAAGGGGAATGTCTTTAACTAGGAGGGCATATAGTGGTCTAGATATGCTTGAAAAATTTTATATGAACCTCCTATAAAAACCAGCATGACCAAGGAAAGACCTCACATCTTTTATTGTCTTAGGTGTAGGAAATTTAGAGATTATTTCAATCTTAGATTGATAAACCTTTATTCCTTTAGAAGAGACAATATGCCCTAAGACAATGCCGGATGGTACCATGAAATGGTATTTTTCTCAATTTAAAACCAACTCTTTTTCCTCACAGCGAATTAATATTCTTTCCAAATTCATTAAGCATGCTTCGAATGAAGATCCAAAAACAGTTAGGTCATCCATAAAAATCTCCATGCAACTTTCAACCATGTCACTAAAAATACTCATCATGCAGCGTTGAAAAGTAGCAGGGGCATTACATAATCCAAATGGCATTTTGTGAAAAGCATAGGTTCCAAAAAGATAAGTAAAAGTGGTATTTTCTTGGTCTTTTAATGCAATTTCTATTTGATAATAACCAGAATAACCATCTAGAAAATAGTAAAAGGGATGACCAGCTACACGCTCAAGAATTTGATCAATAAAAGGGAGTGGGAAGTGGTCTTTCTGGGTGGCAGCATTTAATTTTCTATAATCGATGCATATACGCCACCCGATCACAAGTTTGGTAGGGACTAGCTCTCCTAGGTCATTCTTTACTATCGTGACTCCGGACTTTTCAGGGACGACTTGTGTAGGACTTACCCATTTACTATCAGCTATGGGATATATAATACCCGCATCTATCAGTTTCAACACTTCATTTTTCACTGTTTCTTTCATAGTGGGGTTAAGCCTACGTTGAGGGTCTCTACGAGGACTAGCTCATTCATCCAAATTTATTTTATGGGAGCAGATTGGGGGATTAATTCCCTTTAAATCAGCCATGCTCCAACCTAGGGCTGATTTGTGTGCATTCAAAGTTTGAAGTAGTTTCTCACCTTGGGTCTCAGATAATTCAGAAGAAATAATAACAGGAAAGGTATCACCTGGACCGAGAAAAGCATGCTTTAAGCCCTTAGGTAGTGGCTTTAGTTCAACCTTAGGTGCTTCCACACTTTAGGGGACTTGTGTCTTGCTTCTTTCGTGCAGTTCCTCAAACCTTGGTTGCCATGCCCGATTGCTATAATCTTGAGATTTGTCAAAAACAGCACAAATATTAATCATATCAGTTTTATCATCAAATAAATCTATCTCAGAATTAACAAGAAAACTCTTAAGAGGATCATAATTATGAGTTAAAGAGACTCCCTCATTGATGAGTGACTCAATCATGTAAAGCTGGTGGTTTTCGTCCTCATCTTCGGGCTGCTTTGCAACATTGAAAATATTCACTTCAACTGTCATGTTGCCAAAAGACAGTTTCATAAGTCCATTCCTACAATTTATTATAGCATTTGCAGTAGCAAGGAAAGGTCTGCCCAAAATCAAAGGTATTTTAGAGTTAGTGTCAACAGTAGAAGTAGTATCAAGAATTAAGAAATCAACAGGATAGTAAAATTTATCAATTTGAATCAAGACATCCTCTACCACACCCTGGGGTACTTTGACTGAACGGTCAGCCAATTGCAATACCACGCCGGTCGGTTTGATTTCTTTAACCCCAGCTATAAGGTTTACACTAGCTCCTAAATCTAGTAAGGCTTGTCCAATCTCATGATTTCCAATGCTGCAAGTAATAGCAGGACACCCCGGATCTTTGTATTTTGGGAGAATTCTTTGCTCAATTAATGCACTAACTTGCTCAGTTAGGAATGTTGTTTTCTTAACATGGTGTTTCCTCTTAATGGTGCATAAATCCTTGAGAACTTTTGCATAGGTAGGGACTTGTTTAATCACATGCAAAAGAGGAAGATTAAGTTTCAGTTGCCTTAAGTTCTCAAGGATTTCATTATTTATTTCCAGATTTTTTTTCTGGATTTTAAGGCTTGGAGGAATGGTGCCTTAACAGGATTTTTGGTCACTTCAGGGTCTTTAAGCAATTCGGCTTCACTATTAGTTTGACCTTTTTCCACATCCTCAGATTTATTCATTGGTGGGATGTGTTGTGACTTACCACTTCGGTTCACAATGGCATTTACATCTTTCAAATTTTCTTGTGCCATATATTGACCATGAGGTATGGACTGAGCTTGGAAAGGAAACTTACCTCGCTCAGTCACACTTGAGGAGCCCATCAATTTAGACACTTGGCTCTTTATTTCTTTGTTTTCCTCAACCACTTGTGTAATTAATGCCTCACACCTCTGGTTTGTTTTACCTTGTGCTTCTATGAAAGCATGTAAGGTGTCTTCTATAGAGTTCCTAGAGGATGAGGGTGCATGATAAGGTGCTGGGTATGATCTAGGGGGCTGTGCATGCTACTGGTTTTCAAATTTCTAGCTAAAGTTGGGATGATTTCGCCACCCCGGATTGTAAGTGTTAGAGAAGGGTGCTTGAGGCTTCTTGTACATGCCTAAGGCATTACATTGTTCCTCGTACAGCCCTCTCATGTCAACAAATGTGGAGCAATCTTGAGCAGGATGATCAATCCCACCACACACAAAACATGGTTTTAAAGGTTCAGCTTGATTAACCATCTGTGTTGGCTTTTTAGTTTTCAGTGCCTCTAACTCCCTAATAAGCATCTCAACCTTGGCCTTAAGATTATCCTCTTCCCTAAGATGGTAGTTTCCTCTACCACTAGGGTTTCCTATAGGTCATGACCTATTTATGCTTTCAGTAGCACTAGGTCCAGTCCATGTGTAAGCTTTTTCAGCAAGCTCATTGAGGTACTCAAATGCCTCATCAGGGTCTTTTTGCAGAAATTCACCATTGCACATCATCTCGATAAACTGGCACTCTTTATAGGTAAGACCCTCATAGAAATAGCTTACTAAGCGCCAATTTTCGTACCTATGATGTGGACACATACTTAACAGCTCTTTAAATTTCTCCCAAGACTGATACAAAGTCTCATTTTCCTTTTGTGCAAAGGAGAAGATTTGTCTTTTCAATGCGTTAGTTTTATGTTGAGGGAAGTATTTGTTGAAAAAGACTTGGGTCATCTCATTCCATGACCCAATAGATCATGGTCTTAATGAGTATAACCAACTCTTAGCTTTATCCTTCAAGGAGAAAGGAAAAAACTTGAGTCTCACGATATCATTGGTTACATCTTGACTGTGGAAAGTCGCAACTACTTCCTCAAATTCTCTAATGTGCACATATGGGTTTTCGTTTTCCAAGCCATGAAAAGTGGGGAGTAATTGTATCATCCCCGGTTTAAAGTCTTGATGGTGGGTGTTGGCTGGAAACATAATACACGATGGTGTGGCTGTCCGGCTAGGATGTAGGTAGTCTTTAAGTGTCATAGCAACATTTTCATTAGGGTTTTCAGCCATGTTAACGAAGTTTTCTAAATTTTCTGTGGGGTGAACACTAGTTCGATCTAGGTGAGGTTTCACTAACGGACGTGGAAGGGAAAGGTATCTCTATTTTGGTTCCCTTAATGAATCTCTCTCGCAAATCTCTCTGTCTAAGCATACACCAACTGATTTTAAAAGAAATAAATAGAACATAACAAAATAAAATAAAGAAGAAAAAAATCAAAATATAAAGGAAAGACAGTATCGTCTTCTCTTAGAGTTGACAAACTTCCTTATGAGTAAATGCGTTTCCCCGGTAACCCAAAACATACGCGGTTGTTGTAGCACAACTTAAGGGTGTCGATTCCACAGGGAAGCAAGTTTAACTAATAAGAGAGATGTAAACTTTAATATGAGACGATATAATAAGTAAAGAACCTGAAATTGATGATGAAGTAATTGTGTAGGTTTGTGAAATATAATAGAGAGGCAACAAGGATCCGGGAATCCTCCCTGGCTTCGTTGTCCTAATCCTATCTTGATTCAGTTGCTTTTATCTCGATTGCACGTTTCACATCCCAAACATGCAATCGGCAAATATTCGATGAGAATATGTCTAAACCCTAATATAGTTGTAATAAAATACTTCTTATTTCCAATTCATGCATGTATGATCTATCCTATAGGTTTATCAAGAAACGATAATATATCTTTGTTGACAATATTGCAGTAATGGATAAACCTAAAGGCTAGACTTGCCGGACTCAATTATACCCAATAATCTTGACATAAGAGAAGCGTGACTAAAGTTATATCAAGGAAAAGATACAATCACCGGAATAGATAAAATCTTATAATTAGATAAAGAAGTAAATCGTGACAATTTTTTACAATAAATTCTTATTACAACTGAACCCAATAAGGATAGATAGGGATAACTACACCTGGGGATTCATCCCTTTGCCTTGCTTGGAAGTTAGTTAGCCATGGTGTTCATGGCTATACTCTTTTGTGGATGAGAGTTGCTATCTTCAACTTCTGGGTCTTTGCTCGCAGCCAAGATGTCTTCTCTTAAACCCAAAGTGTCTTATTTATAGTACAAAAGACCAAGGGTATTCTTGGGTTTAATCTAGTGTTTAAAAACCCTAATTAAAGTCTAACTCGGAGAAGTAAATATGTGTGCGCGCTGCGGTACTGCTGGGGAGCGCCGCGGCGCTAGGAATAAGCTGGAATGAGCGACCTTCTGGGCCCTGCAGTGCTATTGAGGAGCACAGCGGTGCTGGCTGGTGGTTCATAATATGCATGTTTATGGGCACCGCGGTGCTGCTGAGGAGCACCGCGGTGTTGGCCTTTTTGCTGATAATCTTCATGCTTTGCCTCTCTGTAGCCATTCTTCTGCTTCGTCGTGCATGGACCTTTGGTGCTTTTAAACAACGATCGCTTCTTCTCTTCTTTGGACTCAAAACACCTGAAAATGTACTTGAATTAGTTAGTAGTCCAATGATATTACTTAAGAGTTATCAACATACAAGAGTGCAATAAAGACCAAGAATAATCATAAAATGCTAACAATTAAACATCTTTGAGGTGCATTTTATGGCTCTTATCAATGATTTAAACACATACATTTATTTATTTGGTTATTTTATTATTATTGATTGAGATGCCAAAGTATCAGTCTTGATTGTGAAATTAATGATAGACAAATGAGTCTCACAGAGAGACAGATATGATGAGAAAGAAATTTGAAAGTATGATATGATAAAAATCATGTGATTGATTGATTATATACTGTGAACCTCATGACGAAGTAAATAATGATGTTGAATTGATAATCTCAAGATGATTAAATATATGAGAAGAAAAATTGATAAGTTTAATGATTAATTTAAGAAGAGATTGATAAATGGTTGGAATTATGATATGAATAGTGATAATAGAATGTTATTATTGAATTATATGAGATAATAGATGAATGAATATTGGAATATTTTTGGAAAGATTGAATTATTATATGTGAAGAAATAGATGATTAATATTTGTGAATTAGAAACGATTGAATTATAAGATGTGACTAGAAGTATATAATCGATTACTTCTAGTAAATTTAATTCACTGAGCTTATGAAGCTCACTCCTTATTATTGAAAATTTTTAGGCAGCAGACAGGGCAGATTGAGTTTAGAGCTGATATCAAAGTAATTACCTTAAGTAAGTCACATGGTCAAGTTCTCAAACATTGTAAGAAAGAATAAAGAAAATTTGTAATATAAATCTTTTCATGCATTTTTTTATATTTATATATTGTTTTTGATAGGAGAATGATGATGTATCCCCTCTAAAAAGAGTTGAGGATTGGATGTAATTTTTAATTTTAGTTGATGTATTTTCATTTTGTTACATATATGTATTGTGCTGGGATTTCAAAACGTGACAACACTGTCTCTGGGGTGGCTAACCCGGGATGGATCATTACAATTTTGGTATCAGAGCATTAGGTTTAATGATTATGTAAACTGCATTAAAATTTAAAGAAGTGGAAGATTTAAATAACCTACATTTTAATGCAAAGTCTGAGGATGACACATGGACGTGCTAGAGCTAGAGGTAGAGTTCTGAATCAGAGAGGACGTGGTAGAACCCCAATATTTAGAAGAGCTGAAGAGGAGGGGGAGGTCGAGTCTGTGGTTCATGCAAGGGAGCAGGTTGCTAGTATAACTGGTACTATTAGAGGTGGGAGAAAATATGATATTAGTAGGGATGAGTTGAGAGAAGTTCTTGATCGTGCCATAGAGAGAATGAATGCAGCAGAAGAAAGAGCTGATAATTTACATAGGAGATTAGAAGAAAGAGGTAGAATAGAACCTGATGTGGTGAGACAAAAGGCTTATAAGGGAGAGGGTGTGTTTGTACATAAAATGCAAGGGGATTGTTTTGTGAGGTTTATTAAGTTTAAACTCCATTATTTTAGAGGATATGTAAATCCTATTGAAGCTGAGTAGTGGATTAAACATGTTGAGAAATATTTTGAAGTCTTACTAGTGACAAATAGGCATAAGGTTGCTTTTGCTTCATTTAAGCTAAAAGGCGAGGCTTCTCAATGGTAGGAAGATATTCTACCTCGATTAAGTACATAGGTAGATCAAACCTTAACTTGGTGTAAGTTTAAGGATGTGTTCTTTGCGAAGTATTTTCCAGACACGTTTCGAGCACATCAAGAGAAAGATTTTATTCATATAAGGCAGAATACTTTAACTATAGCTGAGTATGATAGTAGATTTATAGCCCTGTCAAGGTTTTCACTTGAGTTAATAAATACGGAGGAGAGGAAATGTAAGAGATTTTTAGACATGTTACACTATGAAATTCGAACTTACTCTGTTATATAAGTATTGGGAATTATGCTATAATGGTGGATAAAGTATTACAGACTGAGAAGGATGTGATGGAGTTTAGAGGTAGGAAGGATTGGCTGAAGAGGCCTAGATTTGAAGGACCTAGAGGTGGTAGTAGTATGAGTGTGCAGGGTCGGCGACCACCCCAAAAGGGGACTTTCTTGTCATAGGGAACTATAATACAAAGTCAAAGGCAAGCAAGATTTATTGCTTCTATAGCTTAGAGTAATATCAGTGGCACCCCTAGATTTGGGAGATGGGCTATGCGAACTAGAAGTTATGGTAAATGAGTAAGTATGCCACCAAGGGGAAGTGGTAATCTGATGTATGATTGAGAGATAAGAGTTTGCTATAGATGTAATCAGACAAAGCATCTATCTCGGAATTGTCCTACTCTTATATCCTTTGTTCGTGGTAAGGGAGGACATATTAGTGTAGATTGTCTAGTGGGAAAATCTGTTGAGATAAGTGCTGGAGGTATTGGGAGAAAACAAGTGGAGAGAGGTGGTGAATAAGGGAGCATATGGAGCAAAAACGGAGGATCAATAGTTGAGAGAGGACACAGTGGCCAGTTACAGCCCAGGGATGACAAAGTCTATGCATTGACCCAACAGGATGCATGGGCCACTCATGATATTGTTATGGGTATAGTATCTATTTTTAATAGACTTGCTAGATTATTGATTGATCCTAGTGCAACCCATTCTTTTGCATCTAGTGTTTATATGAAATCTATTGATGCTTGTGTTAGTCCTTTGATGCATGCCATTATTGTTGAGATTCCTATTAGGGATAGGGTTATTATCAGGAAAATTTATCAGGGTTGTGTGATTAGTATGGCTGATAGAGAATTTGAAGTTGATTTGTTGCCTTTAGATATGACAGATTTTGATTTAATTTTAGGGATAGATTAATTATCTGCATATCATGCTTGGGTAGATTGTTTTAGGAAGAATGTAGTGTTTAGGATATCAAGACAACAGGAGTTTAATTCTCATGGAGAACGTAAGATACTTGTCAACTGTCTTATTTCTGCCCTGACTATTAGTAGATTGTTGAAGAAGGGTTGTGAGAGGTATTTAACATATGTGGTGGATTCTAGAATATAGATTAGGAAGTTAGAAGAAATCTTAGTAGTGAAAGATTTTTCTAATGTGTTCTCTGATGAGTTGTCTAGGCTGCCTCCCAACAGGGAGATTGAGTTTTCTATTAAGGTGATTCCGGGATCAGCACCCATATCTATAGCACCTTATAGAATGGTACCAGCTGAGTTGAGAGAATTGAAAGTTCAGCTTCTGGAGTTGTTAGATAAACAATTTATTCGACCTAGTATGTCACCTTGGGGAGCCCATGTGTTGTTTGTGAAGAAGAATGATGGAACGATGAGGTTGTATATTGATTATAGATAGTTGAATAAGATCCCCATCAAGAATAAATATCCTTTGCCCATGATAGATGATTTATTCGAGTAGTTATAGGGGGCTAGGGTGTTTTCTAAGGTAGACCTGAGATAGGGTTATCATCAGTTGAGGATAAAAAAGGGGAACGTGCCTAAGACTATTTTTAGGACACGTTATGGCCATCATAAGTTCCTTGTGATGCCATTTGGGTTAACTAATGCTCCTGCAGCATTTATGGATCTAATGAATAGGGTGTTTAAACCATTCTTGGATAGATTTGTGATCGTATTTATTTATGATATTCTGGTATATTCCAATAATGAAGAGGAACATATGCAACATTTAGAGATAGTGCTGGAAATTCTAAGGAGAGAGAAATTGTATGCAAAGTTCTCTAAGTGTGAGTTTTTGTTGAGTGAAATATCTTTCTTATGGCATGTTGTGTCAGGATATGTAATAGCAGTTGACCCACAGAAATTAGAGGCAGTGTTGAATTGGGAAAGACCCACTAGAATGACTGAAATTAGAAGCTTTTTGGGGTTGGTTGGTTATTATAGGAGGTCTATTTAGGAATTTTCTATTATTGCTGGACCATTGACCAAATTAACCAGGAAGGAAGTGAAGTTTATGTGGTCAGAAGAATGTGAGAGGAGTTTCCAGTTGTTGATAGAAAAATTGACTACTACTCTGGTATTAGTGCTTTTTTCTGGTGATGAAGGATTTGTGGTATATAGTGATGTGTCACATCAAGGGTTAGGATGTGTGTTGATGCAACATGAGAGAGTTATAGCCTGTGCTTCTAGGCAATTGAAGAACAATGAGAGAAATTACCCGACCCACGATTTAGAATTGGCTGCCATAGTTTTTGCTTTGAAGATTTGGAGACATTATCTGTATGGAGCCACTTGTGAAATTTTTACTGATCATAAAAGTCTGACGCATTTACCTACCCAGAGAGAATTGAATTCAAGGCAGAGGAGGTGGATGGAGTTGATTAGTGACTATAACTGTACAATTCATTATCATCCAATGAAGGTTAATGTAATAGCTGATGCATTGAGTAGAAAGTCTAGTAGGAGATTAGTTGCTATTGGGAGTCATGATATTAGCTTGATGATAGAACTGAGAGAAATGAGAATGCAGTTGAATATTAGTGATAGAGGAGTATTGATGGCAAATATGGTGGTACAATCTTCTATTATTGATCGCTTGTTACAGATGTAGAGTAGAGATGAAGAGATAAAGAATATCAAACAAGAAGTATTGAGTGGGAAGCCGACTGAGTTTAGAATTAGAGAAGATGGTATGGTGGTATTGGGACATAGAGTTTTAGTTCCCAATGATGTTGAGATGAGAAAGGAGATACTAAGAAAGGCTCATGATTCTGTATATTCTATGCACCCGGGTAATAATAAGTTGTACAAGGGGTTGAAATAGAATTATTGGTGGTCAGGGATAAAGAATGATGTAGCTGAGTATATTTCTATATGTTTCATTTGTGAATAGGTGAAGTCTGAGAATAGACATCTAGTAGGTTTCTTACAGCCTCTTCTAGTACATGAATGGCCATGGGAGAATGTAAGTCTAGATTTTATTTCTGGTTTTCTCCGTACCTAGAGAGGTCATAATGCTGTATGGGTTATAGTGGATAGACTTTCTAATTCTTTGTATTTTATTCCTATTAAAACTATTTGGAGTCCCGAAAAGTTGGCTAAATTATATGTAGCGGAAATTGTGAGACTACATGGTGTACCTTTAAGTATTGTATCATATAAGAGATTCTAGATTTACTTCTAAATTTTTTAGGAGTTTTCAGCAAGCTATAGGTACGCAATTGCAGTTTAGTAAAACTTTTCATCCTCAAACTGATTGGTAGATAAAGAGAATCATCATAATACTAGAAGATATGCTGAGGGCAAGTGTTTTGAGTTTTTTAGTGAGTTGGAATGCTTATTTACCTTTGATAGAGTTTGCAAACAATAACCAGTATCAAACTAGTATTAGGATGGCACCATTTGAGGCTTTCTATAGTAGATGGTGTAGAACTTCAATATGTTGGGAAGAAGTTGGAGAAAGAAAGATATTTGCTACAGAAATGATAGATTTGACTACTGAGAGGATCAAACTAGTTAGAAAGAACCATAGAGTAGCATAGAACAGACAGAAGGGATAGGGTGATAATAGAAGACGATCTTTTGAGTTTCAGGTTAGTGACTGAGTGTTTTTGAAGATACCTTCGTGGAAGGGTGTATTGAGATTTAAAAAAAAAGGAAAGTTAAGTTCGAGATTTATGAGGCCATATGAGATAATTGAAAGAGTTAGGCTAGTAGGCATAGAGATTGGATTTGCCTCCAGAGTTAAAGAAATTACACAATGTATGTTTCATTTTTGAGAAAGTTTTTACATGATGAATCTCGTAGTATTCCGAATCAAGCTATAGAACTTCAAGAAGATTTGACCTTTATGCAAGTACTAGTCAGAATTCTAGACAGAAAGGAACAAGTCTTGCGTAATAAAGTTATTCCTTTGATTCAAGTATTGTAGTAGAACAAAGATGTTGAAGAAATTAATTAGGAGCATGAGGCAAGAATGAGAAAAGAGTACCCCCAGCTTTTTCATGAGTTAGGTAAGGATATTTCGGGGATAAATTTTTTTAAGGTGGATGGAATTTTAAAACCTGTGTTCTTAAAGTAAGGGTAAAGAAGTAATTTGATAGATATTACATAGAATTAAAATAATATATATACATGAAAGATTTACTATTGAAAAAAAAGGGGGGGTAAACACCTAGACGCTAAGTGTCCAGGTGTAGGCTACATAACATGCAAGAATTGTATGTTGGACAACTAAGAAAAGAAGACATAGGGAATGGTTGTAAGTATAGGTGGTTTTGAATAAAATCAAGTTTTTTTTTTTGTTTAGTTTCGTTAAAACTAAGTTTACAACAAATTTCTTTCTCGCTCTAAAATTTTATTCTCTCTTAAATTGCTCTCTTTCTTTAAACATATAGGGATGGAAAGAAATGTTGAAAGATTGAAATTTTGAAAACGTTTATGGGAGGATTTTAAAGAGATTCGAGGGAAGCTTTAAGAAAAAAAAATGTAATAATGTGAATTTTATTTTTGAAATTATGCATACATGAAATTACGCGGAATTTGAAGTACAAATTTAAAGGTATGAATTACAAAAGAATTAAAGAATAAATTAGAAATTTTAATGTAAATACTATGTCAGGTGTTGATGATCTGCAATCGGGTGAAATTGCTGAAAGGAGTAGGAAAGGCAAAGAGGTGATCCATGGGTAGTTTTAAGTGCTATGTGGTGAGTTAGATTTACTTTTAGTAATTGAGACCAATAAAAATATGAATTTATGATATTCGAATAAATGGTTGAATTATAATGAATTAATGATGTATTTTTTCGTTAAGTATGATAATTGATTAATTTATTGATTTGGGACTTAATATTATGTTGAATATTAATTATATAAGAATTTATATTTTAAAAAGGATGGATTAATGAAAAATTTGTTGAGAAATTATATGAAATTTCTGAAAATATGATTGAAAATTTTATATGATATATAAGGAGACAATTTAATAAATATAATAAAAATAATAATTTTGAGAAAGAGCTAGATAGTTGAATTGAATACTTTGATGTATGCTTGCTTGCATGTTATTTCTCATATGCATAAAAGGGAGGATCAAGCAGCTAGTTTGGGTAAGACTAGGAAGGCAACTGGTCTGGCTGAAAAGACTAGGAAGGTAGTTGGTCTGGCTGAAACATATCGACATCTGGGAAGACATTCCTAGATGAGAATATGAAAAAATGAGATGATGTGATGAAAAAGAAAGAAAGAAAGAAAGAAAGATGATTTATATACATGCATTTATTTATCTGCTTATTTTATTATTATTGATTAAGATGCTAAAGTATTAGTCTTGATTGTGAAATTATTGATAGACAAATGAGTCTCACAAAGAGACAGATATGATGAGAAAAAATATGAAAGTATGATGTGATAAAAATTATTTGATTGATTGATTATATGTTGCGAACCTCATTACGAGGTAAATAATGATGTTAAATTGATAATCTCAAAATGATTAAATATATGAGAAGAAAAATTGATATGTTTAATGATTAATTTAAGAAGAGATTGATAAATTATTGGAATTATGATATGAGTGTGATAATAGAATGTTATTATTGAATTATGTGAGATAACAGATGAATGAATATTGGAAGATTATTTGAAAGATTGAATTATTATATGTGAAGAAATAGATGGTTAATATTGGTGAAATATAAACGATTGAATTATAAGATGTGACTGGAAGTATATAATCGAGTACTTCTAGTAAATTTAATTCACTGAGCTTGTGAAGCTCACTCTTTATTGTTGAAAATTTTTAGGTAGCAAGCAGGGCAGATAGAGTTTAAAGATGATATCAGAGTAATTACCTTAAGTAAGTCCCATGGTCAAGTCCTCAGGCATTGTAAGAAGGAAGAAAGAAAATTTGTAATTAAAATCTTTTCATGCATTTTGTTATATTTATATATTGTTTTTGATAGGAGAATGATGATGTATCCCTTATGAAAAGAGCTGAGGATTGGATGTAATTTTTAATTTCAGTTGGTATATTTTTATATTGTTGCATATATATGTTGTGCTAGGATTTCAAAACATGACGACACCGTCTTGAAGGTGGCCAACCCGGGATGGGTCGTTATAGTGTTACCACCCAACTATTACAAAAGGAGTTAATTGATTTTGAGATAGGTGGAGAAATTACCAGGTACAATGTGGTTGGTTTTGTTGCTAGGATGAAAGAGAGACAGAGTAACTCAGTAACAATGACAAGAAGTTGAGAGTATATTAAACTAGATTTGAGAACTAGTGGATTAGTGTTTGATTAATGTTCAGTATGAACTTTTTGTGAATTTTAATCTCAAAATTTGTGAAACTATCCATAAGATTGGAGATGAATTAGTTAAAAAGAAAAAAAGGATAAAAATATAATAGGGTAAGTTGGGGAAGAGATGAAAGTCCAAGTTTTAGAATAAAGTATTAAGTATTAATTGAGATGTTATGTGTATGAATTAATTGAAGGTTGAGATTTTGAGAAAAACTATTCGTTTGAGGAATTGAAGTGAGATATAAGTAATGTAAGAACTATAGCGACTACAAGACAATATATATAAAGACATTATGAGAAATTCTTGTGGAGAAGAGTTATCTAAAGTGTATCTTCAAAAGTTTTCTAAGTAAGAGAAATAATAATTGGGCATGAAGTATAGAGCATTTGACAAGGGGAATGAATAGAAGATTCGATCTAGGAAGGTGTATAAAGGAATGGAATGATTATGAAGGAATGGTAAATTTGAAGTACGATCAACATTAAAGGAAAAGTTTATATGGGTAAAATCCTGGGGAAGTTAAATAGGGGTTAAAGACAAGTTAAATAAGTTATTATTGAAGACAACTAAGTATTGAAGACAACTAAGTATTGAAGTTAGAGATGAGACTTCTAAAATAAAGTTTGTTAGCTTCGGTTCATCAAATGTTCAAGTGATGCTATGATTTAAATTATGACGTACTTAATGTTGTTAAAAAGTGACTAGCATCTCTCCCAAGTGATGCTACAATTTTCTTATGCTTAGTTGTTACTACTGTGGTTAATGATATATTAGTTTATTTAACATATTCTAGTGAAGAAAATTGAATAATTAGAGTTTGATGGAAATGATAAATGAGGAATTGGGGTTAGAACTAAGAGATGCATAGAGTAAAGAGAGTAAGCTGCTAAATGGATCATTTTATTTAAAAGATGATAGGAATTATTGTGATGATTGGGAAATTGAATTGTAAAAAGCTTAATAACTATTTTATTTCTGTAGGTGAATTTGGAAATTTGAAGAGAACGGTTAAAATATGATTACAGAACTAAGTTGAAGTGAGTACGGAATTTTTTATAGCACTGTTGATGAATCCTCGGTATAGTATCTATTTAGGGGAAAAAGTCATAGAATGATAAGAGAAGGTGGTTAGTAGTTAGTGACTTTATCAAGAAGTATCTTGGGAGAGATGCACAATTAAAACTGAACAGTGTTTGAAACCTTGAAATATGGAGTCGAGATAGAAATTAAAAGATTCAGAGAGGAATATGGGATAGTAAAAACTTTAGTTTAAAGCATAAGAGCAAAAGAAAGATGTAAAAAAAGGAGTAATTTTTAGTAATACTTTTGTTTAGGAATGTTTCGGTGGAGGGACTAGTTGGGTGAATTGAACAGAGGAATTTAATAAAATAGTACGTTAGATCACTTTAATAATTAATTAGTTGACTGGCAATGATGTAGAGAAGTTTAAGTTGATGGTGAAATAGAAGTTTAACCTTGTGATGAAAAATCTTGACGAAAGGGAAGAATTTGAAGGGGTGTATTTGAGAATGTTAGACAGACTTATGAAAGTGTTAATCATGATATTTGTGGACCCTGGTAAAGGAAATTTTGGGGACAAAATTTTTATTAGTAGGGAACAATTGTAGAGCCCGGTGCATTAATTGGAATATTTTGAATTACAAGGTTGTACTTCAATGCATAATTGGTGTATAAGATGACTTGATATTTAATTTAAAATTCTTACAAAAATGTAAGGGGGATAGTAGAAGTTTTAATTTAAAGTATAAGACAAGGACAAGTGTAGAGTCCATTCTTTCTTTTAAATTATATATATATGTGTGTGTGTGTGTGTGTGAGAGAGAGAGAGAGAGAGAGAGAGAGAGAGAGAGAGAGTGAGTGAGTGCCAATGTCGTAAATTTAAAATTTTATATGTGGGAGACTTATGATTTATGAAATGAAAGGTAATATAGACATAAAATAAAAAGAGATATGTTGTTGTGACGATTACCTACCTAAATAAATATGCAAATAATCGTACTAGTTTTACTTGCAAGTGCACAAGGTCAATGGTATCATAGTATGTAAGTGTGAGATCATTTCCATAGAGATTGGTCAATTTAAATTTAGAATTAGTTTCTTTCAAAGTAAAAAAGAGAAATACTGTTGAGTGTGAGTGAATAATAATGAGAACATAGGACTACAATATCCACCACTAATTATACTTTCCCACTAAATAAGTTGTCAATGCTCTAGCCTTACCATGAATATTTAATGGTTGCCAACCTAAGGGCTTGGTCCACACCTTAGTCGATTGATCTCCCTATGCAACGAGTTAGGCATGGTGTATATTCTAACTCTTTTCTCTCTTAAGGAATTCAGCATGGGTGTATACCGAGTTGTTCCTTAAGAGAGCATAAGGGCTGTGGAGATCGGCAACCACACGAGACCTAGGGCTTGGTCCACTCTCGGTTTCATGTGTTGATTAACCCAAGAATCCAGTGTGGATATCTTTTGTTACTAATGTTGAACTCAGGACTCGGTCATCCTAATTGATTCAACTAATGAATCCATACCACATGCATATGTTGATCAGACACACACATATGAGGAATTTAAATACAAACAGGTATTAATCAAGTTAAACATTCTAACAAGGCTATAGCAAAGGTAATCAATGAATAAACATATGGAAAAGCATAACTAGGGCTATAATCGAGCCCTATAAGAGTTTAGTTACACATGCTAGTTAAACTAAACATTATAACCATAATGAAATAAAAACAGAAAAATAAAACCCGAAGAAGACTCGGGAGATGAGCTGTCAATTCCTCTCGTAAATTTGCTACTTCAAGTCTAAAACTAAAGGTATGGTTTATATGCTATACTGGGCTATATATAGGGTTCTCAGGGTGTCCCGAAACCCTAATTTCCTATTTGAGATCTGGAGACTTCTTTCCATATCTGGCTTTGCCGCCTCTAGAGTGCTTGTGCTCGATCGTATGCGGGATGTGCTTGAGCGCAAGTGTGCGCTCGAGCCTTCTTCAAGTGCGCTCGTGTGCCTACACGCTCGATCATAAGGGAGGTGTTCTCGAGCGCACCTTACTTGATGGCAGAACTTGGATTTTTACTCCTAAAAGCTCCAAATTATCATCTTTTTGTCAATGACCTGTGAAAAACACATAAAATACAAAAATAAAGTAAAATCTACTAAAATAGATAAACAAAGAGCTTAACAAGCGTAAATTAAGGGGCTTAAGTATGATTATTTATGCACTTATCACACCCCCAAACTTACATATTGCTAGTCCCTTAGCAATACAAAACAAAAGACTATGTTAAAACGAAATTAAAGATAAAGTCATTTTCATGATATTCAAAATTTGGGCTGAGCATAAAACCATGATAACCGTTCATGAGTAAGCTTATAATAAAAACATATTTTTGTATTGAAAAAGGATTTTTAAAAGCTCATGTTACTTACCTAAGGTTGGCTTAAGGCATCGCAAATTTGATTTGTGTGTGATGAGTTAGCACATATAAGATGGGGTTTCCACATAATTTTAGTATATAGTGTTTCGGTGCCCAAACCGTTATCAAATTCCTTATCAAAGAGAACAAAAGTGGCATAATACTTACTTCTTTTCTTTTCATGTTATCATGCGATCTTTGCCATATTGAGTTCCATTAAGCTTTCTAATTGACCCTTGTAATGAGTGTTTAGCCAGTGATTCCCAAACAAGATGGTTTTAGGGCATTAGGTGTAAAGACACCCCTAAAGACTTACTAACTCGTGTCAAAAAGGCTACAGAACTAACAGGTTTCCATGCTTCTTAGTGAAATTCTCACCTTTTGACGTGAACACTCACTGTTTACTGAGGCAAGAGGCCCAGTTACTCAGTGAAAATTTTTATTATGATCATTAAAGGCTTACTTCCCACCTTTTGACGTGAACACTCACTGCTTACTGAGGCAAGAGGTCCAGTTACTCAGTGGAAAGTTCTTAATGATCATTAGAACCTTTTTATTTTCTTTTTGCATGATGAACATTTTTTATTTATTTTTCTTATGCCAAAGTGATCTTTTAACAAGTTATCTGATTATAGTTAGGTCATGGAAACATATACAACAGAATTATATGTCATACCCCACACTAATGCGTGCTAATGCGCTCGTACAAATCTGGATCAAACTCGTGAATTCTTAAGTACCTTGAGGTAGGTAACTGAACTTTGTAAAATTCCTATTACAAGAATATGTGTTCTAGCTTTTAAGCTTACTAATGAAGTGTTATCATATTTTAGATCAACCAAAATTTTTACCACCAAATGAACATGCATTTATCTTTTCTAAAAAAAAAACTGGGACCTAGTGTGTGCATGTGTTTCAAGTGTGTGTGTAAAAGTGTCTCCCACTACCCCCAAACTTAGTATACACATTGTGCCTAATGTGTGTATGGCATGGAAAGATCTGACCTGGGAGATGGAGAACTAGATTGCTGGCTTTGCTCGTAACATGCCCCCAAACTTGAACTGGATGCACGCACGAAGCTCCTGACAAAGAAAAATAAACATTGTGCCGGAAAACAAGAAATATGTATAATAGACATGTAAATATAAACATAAATAAATGAAAAATACTAAAATGAAAAGATATGCTTTGGGGTGCCTCCCATGAGCGCTAAGTTTTACATCTTCAGCCAGACGGGGTATCTTCTCACTGCTGATCATCGGTGGATGCAGTTGAAGAGGTACCAAGTGTAGGAGATAGGCGATAAAGGATGGCTTGTAGCATTGCCTCCTACCGTGCAAACTGTGCCTCTAACCCATCGATTCGCTAATAGATCAAACGGTCTGTCTCACGATCCTCCCGGCGAATGTTAGACAGCTCACAGCAGAAGAAAGACAGCTCATCTAGAAGGTGCTGATACTCTATGGACCCCATGTTGAGCTGGTCCTCCTCCCATGTAGGGCTCATTGGTGGATGCTCGGTCTCTATCAGATCATCTGCTACAGGCTCAGCAACAGGAATCTGCACCCGCGGTCCTCATGTCATGTGGGACTGGCTGAGGCTCCACTGGGCTCTCCCAAAGAAAAGATGATCACTAACCGAGCCATTTATAGAGGAGCCTCTAATCCCCTTCTTCTTGAAGATGTGACTAAGCAAGAAAGGGAAAGGGAGGCCCCATGCATTAGCTGTGGTGGTCTGACGACTATGTACACTGTCCCAAAACTTGTGTATCTGACTGCATATAACTGCTGGGATAGAGTACCAGTGACCCCGGTGAAAAGCATAGAGAGCCTGTAAAAACTGATCCCATCTCTGTGTCTTGTGCCCTAAAGGACACACATTATGCTGGAGGACAGAGTCTACGAACCATAAACGGAGAGGCAACCTCGACTGACTCCCCGCATTGTTATGGCAGTCTGCATACTAGCCCGCACACATATCCTCTATGATGTGTGGTAGCGAAAAAGGGTCAGGCTGCTCTTCCATGTGGCTGTCCTCTGACGGGGACTCATCAAAGCAATGTAAAGAACCGGCTATGTTGGTGGTGGTCAGCTCTATGAATCTGCCCTGGACTGAAGAAGATAAGAATTCTGGCCTGGTGTAGTCGTAAGTCAAGTTCTCATAGAAGCTAACCACAAATCTAGTGTAAGCTGTCGAATAGACCGGCTTGAACAGTCGCTTGAGACCTTTGTTTTTGAACTCTTAGACCGCTCATCTTGTGGTGACCAAACTCTTGAAGTCCTCATCTACGTTAAAAGTAGTCTCTAACAGCATTTCACGCTGCTCGAAACTAGGCCGAGTGGACTGGGAGCGGTTGCCGGAAGCTCGGGAAGTGGAGACCATGTGTTGAGAAAAAGCAGTGCAGTTTCTGGCGTGATTGCACTCGATCACAGTGGATGGTGCGCTCGATTGCACAGATTGAGGTGCGCTCGATCACAAAGTGCCAAAGCTCGAGCGCGGTTACTTAGACAATATGTCAAACAGTTGGCGTGCAGCAAAAACTCGAAGCTGTGAAAAACCCACGAACTCGATCCAATCCCCTTGCAAACATGAAATAAATCAGCCAATAGCATGAGATAAATGGATGATAGGAGGAAAAATATAAATGAGAAACCGGTGTGCGATGGTGTGCAAGTAAGTAGAACAAAAATCGGTTTGCATACCGTGTTTTGGATTTGGGGAAGTTCAGGGGAGGATGGTCTTGCTTGTAGAAGTGTGATGCACGGTGGTAGGGTGGTGATTGTGATGGATGGGCGGCGGTTTTGGAAGCAATTACCGTGCAAGATTAGGGAAAGAGTAGGCTAAGTGCAACTATGAGAGTGAGAGGTGCACTAGAGTGTAATGTGAGGAAAACAGGTGTTTGTGAGCTGAGTAAGAATTAAAACCCTCACATGCCTTCTCTGCCCTAAATGCACTCGAGTACATAGTGACATGCGCTCGATCGCATTGTGCGTAAGTGGGTAGGGAGTTGCAATCGCGCGCACTAGAGTGTATGGCAAGAGTACACTTGATCGTAGTGCAGAAAATGCTGATAGTAATGAAATATTAAAGTATTTAAATAATGAAGTGATCAAGGGGAAGAATTGGTGATGATATAACCATACCATATTGCAGTGGCCTCAGTACCACTAATCTTGATAGAGGCGCTTGAGCTATATGTTATGCAAGTGGGAATTGCTCAAGTGCTCTCTATAGTAGCTTCAGTGCTACTTTCTTTGAAAGAGGCACTTAGGGCCCCCATCAAGTGGTTCCAGTGCCATTGACAATTGCTTCGTCTCCAATTTTGGCGCCTGGTCAATACAATAGGGAGAAGTAGTATTAATAAGTTCAAGATTTTCAACTCGAGGATTATACTTACTTTAAGGCTTGGGTGTGTTCTTGATGGTGTGCATAGCTTCATTGATATCTTTAATCACTTCATCATCCTCTGGCCTAATATCCAATCTCGTGTCAGTATGGTTGGGGATGATCTCCAATGGAGCAGTGTGATGGACCTTAGAAACATTCTCACCAATACCTTGCATTAAGCTCACATTATAACACTCATTATCAGTCTTGGTTGATTATAATGTATTAAATATTTTGAATTCCATCTCTTTAACATTTACTTTCGTAGTGACAATGCCCCTTTTTACACTAATATTCGTGTCAGCAGTGATCATAAATGGTCTTCCTAAGATGATAGGGAGTGGTAAAGGCATATGGCATTCCTCCATGTCTAACACAATAAAATCAGCAAGTAAAATAAATTTACCTACTCTTACCAAAACATCCTCGAGGATGCCTCTCGGTCGTTTGATGCTTCTGTCAGCCAATTGCAAAGTAATGGAGGTTGGTTGGAGCTCCCCCAAACCTAGTGTCTCGAATACACTATATGGTAACAAGTTGACACTCGCTCCTATATCTAATAATGCATGCTCGAATAGCTGGTCACCTAGCCTGCAAGGAATGGTAAAACTACCCGGATCTTTTAGTTTTGGTGGTAATTTTCTTAATAGTACAACACTTACCTCTTCGGTCAAGGCTACCGTCTCATGCTCCTGAAACTTCCTTTTGTTAGTGCAACAATCTTTTAAAAACTTAGCATAAGCAGGAAGTTGTTTTATTGCATCTAATAAAGGAATGTTTATTTCCACCTTTTTCAAGGTTTCGAAAATGTCACTCAGTTTAGTTTCCTTTTTAGACTTTACTAACCTTTGAGGGAAGGGTGGAGGTGTATTTACCTTTTCCATCTCACTTACCTTAGATGTGGATGCTTGGTCTAGAGATGCTCGTCTAGGCTCATTGGTGCTGATGGTCTTACCACTTCTTAAGGTTGTTACAGCATTCAATTATTGATGTCCTCTTGGATTAGGTATTGGCTGGGCGGGGAGCTCTCCTTGCTTTCTGGTACTCAGTTCCTTGGCTAATTGCCCCATTTGTACCTCTAGTCCTTGAATGGCTTGATCATGTTTTGCAGTGATTTGTCTTATCTCAGTTCAAAATTATCTCTTTTCTTCCACGAATTGTTCATGTTGTTATGACGATTACCTACCTAAATAAATATGCAAATAATCATACTAGTTTTACTTGCAAGTGCACAAGGTCAATGGTAGCATAGTATGCAAGTGCGAGATCATTTCCATAGGGATTGGTCAATTTCAATTTAGAATTAGTTTCTTTCAAAGTAAAAAAGAGAAATATTGTTGAGTGTGAGTGAATAATAATGAGAACATAGGACTACGATATCCACCACTAATTATACTTTCCCACTAAGTAAGGTGCCAATGCTTTAGCATACCATGAATATTTAAAGGTTGCCAACCTAAGAGCTTGGTCCACACCTTAGGCTATTGATCTCCCTATGCAACGAGTTAGGCATGGTGTATACTCTAACTCTTTTCTATCTTAAGGAATTCAGCATGGGTGTATACCGAGTTGTTCCCTAAGAAAGCATAAGGGTTGTGGATATCGGCAACCACACGAAACCTAGGGCTTGGTCCACTCTCGGTTTCATGTGTTGATTAACCCAAGAATCCGGTGTGGATATCTCTTGTTACTAATGTTGAACTCAGGACTCGGTCATCCTAATTAATTCAACTAACGAATCTATACCACATGCATATGTTGATCAGACACACACATATGAGGAATTTAAATACAAACAGGTATTAATCAAGTTAAACATTCTAACAAGGCTATAGCAAAGGTAATCAATGAATAAACATGTGGAAAAGCATAACTAGGGCTTTAATCGAGACATATAAGAGTTTAGTTACACATGCTAGTTAAACTAAACATTATAACTATAATGAAATAAAAACATAAAAATAAAACCCGAAGAAGACTCGGGAGATGAGTTGTCAATTCCTCTCGTAAGTTTGCTACTTCAAGTCTAAAACTAAAGGTATGATTTATGTGCTTTACAGGGCTATATATAGGGTTCTCAGGGTGTCCCGAAACCCTAATTTCCTATTTGAGATCTGAAGACTTCTTTCCATATCTGGCTCTGCTGCCTCTAGAGTGCTTGTGCTCGATCGTATGTGGGATGTATTCGAGCGCAAGTGTGCGCTCGAGCCTTCTTCAAGTGCGCTCGTGTGCCTACACGCTCGATCATAAGGGAGGTGCTCTCGAGCGCACCTTGCTTGATGGCAAAACTTGGCTTTCTACTTCTAAAAGCTCCAAATTATCATCTTTTTGTCAATGTCCTGTGAAAAACACATAAAACACAAAAATGAAGTAGAATCTACTAAAATAGATAAACAAAGAGCTTAACAAGCGTAAATTAAGGGGCTTAAATATGACTATTTAAGCACTTATCACACCCCCAAACTTACATATTACTAGTCCCTTAGCAATACAAAACAAAAGACTATGTTAAAACGAAATTAAAGATAAAGTCATTTTCATGATATTCAAAAATTTGGGTTGAGCATAAAACCATGATAACCGTTCATGAGTAAGCGTATAATAAAAACATATTTTTGTATTGAAAAAGGATTTTTAAAAGCTCATGTTACTTACCTAAGGTTGGCTTAAGACATCGCAAATTTGATTTGTGTGTGATGAGTTAGCACATATAAGATGGGGTTTCCACATAATTTTAGTATATAGTGTTTCGGTGCCCAAACCGTTATTGAATTCCTTCTCAAAGAGAACAAAAATGGCATAATGCTTGCTTCTTTTCTTTTCATTTTATCATGCGATCTTTGCCATATTGAGTTCGATTAAGCTTTCTAATTGACCCTTGTAACGAGTGTTTAGCCAATGTCTCCCAAACTAGATGGTTTTAGGGCATTAGGTGTAAAGACACCCCTAAGGACTTACTAACTCGTGTCAAAAAGGCTACAGAACTAACAGGTTTCCATGCCTCTTAGTGAAATTCCCACCTTTTGACGTGAACACTCACTATTTACTGAGGCAAGAGGACTAGTTACTCAGTGAAAATTTTTATTATGATCATTAAAGGCTTACTTCCCACCTTTTGACGTGAACACTCACTGCTTACTGAGGCAAGAGGTCCAGTTACTCAGTGGAAAGTTCTTAATGATCATTAGAAGCTTTTTATTTTCTTTTTGCATGATGAACATTTTTTCTTTATTTTTCTTATGCCACAGTGATTTTTTAACAAGTTATCCGATTATAGTTAGGTCATGGAAACATATACAATAGAATTATATGTCATAACCCACACTAATGCGTGCTAATGTGCTTGTGCAAATCTGGATCAAACTCGTGAATTCTTAAGTACCTTGAGGTAGGTAACTGAACTTTGTAAAATTCCTATTACAAGAATATGTGTTCTAGCTTGTAAGCTTACTAATGAAGTGTTATCATATTTTAGATCAACCAAAATTTTTACCACCAAATGAATATGCATTTATCTTTTCTAAAAAAAAACTGGGACCTAGTGTGTGCATGTATTTCAAGTGTGTGCGTAAAAGTGTCTCCCATTACCCCCAAACTTAGTATACACATTGTACCTAATGTGTGTATGGCATGGAAAGATCTGACCTGGGAGATGGAGAACTAGATTGCTGGCTTTGCTCGTAACATGCCCCCAAACTTGAACTGGATGCACGCACTAAGCTCCTGACAAAGAAAAATAAACATTGTGCCGAAAAACAAGAAATATGTATAATAGACATGTAAATATAAACATAACTAAACGAAAATTACTAAAATGAAAATATATGCTTTGGGGTGCCTCCCATGAGCGCTAAGTTTTATATCTTCAGCCAGACGGGGTATCTTCTCACTGCTAATCATCGGTGGGTGCATTTGAAGAGGTACCGGGTGCAAGAGGTAGGCGATAAAGGTTGGATTGTAGCATTGTCTCCTACCGTGCAAACTATGCTTTTAACCCATCGATCCGCTAATAGATCAAATGGGCTGCCTCATGATCCTCCCGGTGAATGTCAGACAGCTCACAACAGAAGGAAGACAGCTCATCTAGAAGGTGCTGATACTCCATGGACCCCATGTCGAGCTGGTCCTCCTCCCATGTAGGGCTCATTGGTGGATGCTCGGTCTCCATCAGATCATCTGCCACAGGCTCAGCAACAGGAATCTGTACCCGGGGTCCTCGGGTCATGTGGGACTGGCTAAGGCTCCACTGGGCTCTCCCAAAGAAAGGATGATCACTAACCGAGCCGTTTATAGAGGAGCCTCTAATCCCCTTCGTCTTGAAGATGTGACTGAGCAAGAAGGGGAAAGAGAGGCTCCATGCATTAGCCGTGGTGGTTTGACGACTATGTACACTGTCCCAGAACTTGTGTATCTAACTCCATATAACTATTGGGATAAAGTACCAGTGACCCCGGTGAAAAGCATAGAGAGCCTCTAAAAACTGATCCCGTCTCTGTGTCTTGTGCCCTAAAGGACACACATTATGCTAGAGGACGAATTCTACGAACCATAAATGGGGAGGCAACCTCGACTGACTCCCCACATTATTGTGGTGGTCTGTATACTGGCCCGCACACATATCCTCTATGATGTGTGGTAGCAAAAAAGGGTCAGGCTGCTCCTCCATGTGGCTGTCCTCCAGCGGGGACTCATCAAAGCAATGTAAAGAACCAGCTATATTGGTGGTGGTCAGCTCTATGAATCTGTCTTGGACTGAAGAAGATAAGAATTCTAGCCTGGTGTAGTCGTAAGTCAGGTTCTCGTAGAAGCTAACCACAAATCTGGTGTAAGCCATCGAATAGACCGGCTTGAACAGTCGCTTGAGACCTCTGTTTTTGAACTCTTGGACCTCCCATCTTATGGCGTCCAAACTCTTGAAGTCCTCATCAACGTTAAAAGTAGTCTCTAACAGCATTTCACTTTGCTCGAAACTAGGCTGAGTGGACTGGGAGCGGCTGCCGGAAGCTCGAGAAGTGGAGGTCATGTGTTGAGAAAAAGCAGGGCAGCTTCTGGTGTGATTGCGCTCGATCATAGTGGATGGTGCGCTCGATCGCACAGATTGAGGTGGGCTCGATCACAAAGTGCCAACGCTCGAGCGCACTTACCAGACAATATGTCAAACAGTTGGCGTGCAACAAAAACTCGAAGCTATGAAAAACCCATGAACTCGATCCAATCCCCATGCAAACATAAAGTAAATCAGCCAACAGCATGAGATAAATGGATAATAGGAGGAAAAATATAAATGAGAAACCGGTGTGTGATGGTGTGCAAGTAAGTAGAATAAAAATCGGTTTGCATACCGTGTTTTGGATTTGGTGAAGTTCAGGGGAGGATGGTCTTGCTTGTAGAAGTGTGATGCACGGTGGTACAGTGGTGATTGTGATGGACAGGTGGCGGTTTTGGAAGCAATTACCATGTAAGATTAGGGCAAGAGTAGGCTAAGTGCAATTGTGAGAGTGAGAGGTGCACTAGAGTGTAATGTGAGGAAAACAGGTGTTTGTGAGCTGAGTAAGAATTAAAACCTTTACATGCCTTCTCTGCCCCGAGTGCGCTCGAGTACATAGTGACATGCGCTCGATCGCATTGTGCGCAAGTGGGTAGGGTGTTGCGATCGCGCGCACTGGAGTGTATGGCAAGAGTACGCTCGATCACAGTGCCGAAAATGCTGATAGTAATGAAATATTAAAGTATTTAAATAATGAAGTGATCAAGGGGAAGAATTGGTGATGATACAACCATACCATATTGTAGTGGCCTCAGTACCACTAACCTCGATAGAGGCGCTTGAGCTATATGTTATGCAAGTGGGAATTGCTCAAGCGCTCTCTATAGTAGCTTCAATGCTACTTTCTTTGAAGGAGGCACTTAGGGCCCCCATCAGGTGGTTCCAGTGCCATTGACAACTACTTCGTCTCCAATTTTGGTGCCTGGTTAATACAATAGGGAGAAGTAGTATTAATAAGTTCAAGATTTTCAACTCGAGGATTATACTTACTTTAAGGCTTGGGTGTGTTCTTGATGGTGTGCATAGCTCCATTGATATCTTTAATCACTTCATCATCCTCTGGCCTAATATCTAATCTCGTGTCAGCATGGTTGGGGATGATCTCCAATGGAGCATTGTGATGGACCTTAGAAACTTTCTCACCAATACCTTGCATTAAGCTCACATTATAACACTCATTATCAGTCTTGGTTGATTCTAATGTATTAAACATTTTGAATTCCATCTCTTTAACATTAACTTTCATAGTGATAATGCCCTTTTTTACACTAATATTCGTGTCAGCAGTGATCATAAATGGTCTTCCTAAGATGATAGGGAGTGGTAATGGCATACGACCTTCCTCTATGTCTAACACAATAAAATCAGCAGGTAAAATAAATTTACCTACTCTTACCAAAACATCCTCGAGGATGCCTCTCGGTCGTTTGATGCTTCTGTCAGCCAATTACAAAGTAATGGAGGTTGGTTGGAGCTCCCCCAATCCTAGTGTCTCGAATACACTGTATGCTAACAAGTTGACACTCGTTCCTTGATCTAATAATGCATGCTCGAATAGCTGGTCACCTAGCCTGCAAGGAATGGTAAAACTACCCGGATCTTTTAGTTTTGGTGGTAATTTTCTTAATAGTACAACACTTACCTCTTCGGTCAAGGCTACCGTCTCATGCTCCTGAAACTTCCTTTTGTTAGTGCAACAATCTTTTAAAAACTTAGCATAAGCAGGAAGTTGTTTTATTGTATCTAATAAAGGAATGTTTATTTCCACCTTTTTCAAGGTTTCAAAAATGTCACTCAGTTTAGTTTCCTTTTTAGACTTTACTAACCTTTGAGGAAAGGTGGAGGTGTATTTACCTTTTCCATCTCACTTACCTTAGATGTGGATGCTTGGTCTAGAGATGCTCATCTAGGCTCATTGGTGCCGATGGTCTTATCACTTCTTAAGGTTATTACAACATTCAATTGTTGATGTCCTCTTGGATTAGGTATTGGCTGGGCGGGGAGCTCTCCTTGCTTTCTGGTACTCAGTTCCTTGGCTAATTGCCCCATTTGTACCTCTAGTCTTTGAATGGCTTGATCATGTTTTGCAGTAATTTGTCTCATCTCAGTCCAAAATTGTCTCGTTTCTTCCAGGAATTGTTTATGTGAGGTCATGAGTTGTTGCTGCTGAGATGCCAATTACCTCACAAGACTTTCGAGGTCATTCTTCTTTGTCTTAGGAGCTGAGTGGGCTGCTGGTTGGAAGTTTCTCTGCTGCCCTTGACTGTTACTCCACGAGAAATTTGGGTGATTCCACCATCCAGGGTTGTAGGTGTTTGCATAAGTGTTATTCTTCGGCAGATAATTGTTTGGTCCCACAAAGTTTGCTTGCTCATGATCTACAGATGAATATAAGGGACATGTATCAGTATTATTATCAAATTGGGGCAAATGGCACATACCTGGAGTGGTGTAGGTTGTGGGTTAGGTGTGGTATTCTAAGCAGTCATAGCTTTAACCAATAATTCTAGTTTCCTCTCCACAGCAGCTATTTGAGGAGATGATCCTTCATTCAAGTTTACCTCATACATTCCCTTGCTCTTGGTTATATGTCTACCTCGAGAGGAGAACTGCTGAGTGTGTTCACTTAGAGTTTCGAAGAGCTTCATAGCTTCTTCACTGCTTTTCTCGATCAGCACTCCTCCACAACCTGAATCCACAATATTTTTGTTAGTATCACTCAAACCTTCATAGAAAGCTTGTACCAGTTCGTCTTGGGGTAGGTTGTGTTGTAGGCATTTGAGTAGTAGCTCGTTGAAGTGTCCCAAGGCCTCGAAGAACAGATCTCCATCCTTTTGTTGGAATGACTGAATTTCCTTCCTCATTTGCCTCGTCTTTTAGGCTGGGAAAAACTTCCTCAGGAATTTGCTCACCAACTCCCTCCAAGTGTGGATAGAAACTGCAGGCAAAGAATTATACCATAATTTAGCATTATCTTTTAAGGAAAAGAGGAAAAGAATTAACCTGATTCCTTCTTGGTCTAAGCCTCGAATGTGCTGGAATTTGCAAAGATCGAAGAACTCTCAAAGGTACAGGTGTGGATCCTCATTAGGTGTACCCCTAAAGTAAGTCAGTGCACTGAGCATCTGTGGAGATATGTAGTAGTTTCCTTCCGCCTCAGGTTGATACACAAAGCACGATAGTTGGTAGAGGTTTTGTGGGATGAAGGATTGCTTCATCGGCCTCCGCTCAGGTGGTTGCTGATTATCGATCTGTTCCGCCATGGGTGCTTCTTCCTCAATTCCTTCTTCTACCTCTTCTGAGTTGTCTGTAAGCCTTTGTCGGATAGTCTGCTCAAGCTCAGTATCAAGGGGAAAGAATGATGGATGATGAATCGGTGGCAGTCACGTAAGTGCAGCAGTCAAGCACTGCTGCTCGGGGTAACTCTCTGCCTCAATTGCGCTCGATCGCACAGGAGGGTGCGCTCGATCGGAAGCGGCACAGAAAGCTCTCTTGGAGTGCCTGAAATAGAAAATAGAAAGAATTTGATTGGGTTCTTAATGAAACAAAAACAAGATAAAGACAAAAACTGAAAAATTTCTTGAGATAAGAATAGAATAGTATATAAAAAAAGAAATAACAATGCTTAAAATAATTCTAAAAGAAAATTTAAGCACAGTCCCCGGCAACAGCGCCAAAAACTTGTTGTGACGATTATTTACCTAAACAAATATGCAAATAACCGTACTAGTTTTACTTGCAAGTGCACAAGGTCAATGGTAATATAGTGTGCAAGTGTGAGATCATTTCCACAGGGATTGGTCAATTTCAATTTAGAATTAGTTTCTTTCAAAGTAAAAAGAGAAATACTGTTGAGTGTGAGTGAATAATAATGAGAATATAGGACTACGATATCCACCACTAATTATGCATTCCCATTAAGTAAGGTGCCAATGCCCTAGCCTTACCATGAATATGTAATGATTGCCAACCTAAGGGCTTGATCCACACCTTAGGCTATTGATCTCCCTATGCAACGAGTTAGGCATGGTGTATACTCCAACTCTTTTCTATCTTAAGGGATTCAGCATGGGTGTATACTGAGTTGTTCCTTAAGAGAGCATAAAGGCTGTGGAGATCGGCAACCACATGGGACCTAGGGCTTGGTCCGCTCCTGGTTTCCCGTGTTGATTAACCCGAGAATCCGGTGTGGATATCTCTTGTTACTAATGTTGAACCCAGGACTCGGGCATCCAAATTGATTCAACTAACGAATCTATACCACATGCATATGTTGATCAGACACACACATATGAGGAATTTAAATACAAACAGATATTAATCAAGTTGAACATTCTAACAAGGCTATAGCAAAGGTAATCAATGAATAAACATGTGGAAAAGCATAACTAGGGCTTCAATCGAGCTCTATAAGAGTTTAGTTACACATGCTAGTTAAACTAAACATTCAAACCATAATGACATAAAAACAGAAAAATAAAACCCGAAGAAGACTCGGGGGACGAGTATTCAATTCCTCTCCTAAGTTTGCTACTTCAAGTCTAAAACTAAAGGTATGGTTTATGTGCTTTACAGGGCTATATATAGGGTTCTCAAGGTGTCCCGAAACCCTAATTTCCTATTTGAGATCCGAATACTTCTTTCCATATCTGGCTCTGCTGCCTCTGAAGTGTTTGCGCTCGATTGTATGCGGGATGCGCTCAAGTGCAAGTGTGTGCTCGAGCCTTCTTCAAGTGTGCTCGTGTGCCTACGCACTCGATCACAAGGGAGGTGCGCTCGAGCGCACCTTGCTTAATGGCAGGACTTGGCTTTTTACTCCTAAAAGCTCCAAATTATCATCTTTTTGTCAAAGTCTTGTGAAAAACACATAAAACACGAAAATGAAGTAGAATCTACTAAAATAGATAAACAAAGAGCCTAATAAGTGTAAATTGAGGGGCTTAAATATGACTATTTAGGCACTTATCATATGTCTAAAAAAGCTAAGAGTTTATTATACAAAAATTTATTGTAGAAAATAATTAGGTTTTAGTATAATTAGTTAGAAAAAAGAAAGAAGTGGGTTGTATAATTACTTATTGGAGTTAAAGGAATTTCATGAGTTAGAAGAATTCTTGGAAATAAAGTTAAATTTTTCAGAAAATTTCTCTTAGGCGAGTATTATGAAATTTATTTAAATAAATCTTCAATTTTAGAATGAAACAATTTGAGTTTATGTTTGGGAAATGTTAAATATGTATGTTTTGGTTTATGAAAGTATAAGAATTGTTAGATTAGAAGCATTTCTTCGAGTTGGAGAATTTTTTGGGCAAAACTAGTTTTGGTATAAGCTTTTTAAGATAAATTTAGAAAAGAAGAAATTTTGATAGTTAGTGAAAAAAATCATTTTAGTTAGTGTTGAACTTGAGAACCCTAAGCTTTATTTTAAACTAACTTTGAAAATATATTAGTAATTTGAAGTTATCTTCATGAGACATATGCTTAAATTTGATAGATAAGTAAAAAGAATAAAGAAAAGTAAACTAAAACCTATAAGAATAACTGGACAAAAACGGGAGAACTTATGGCATAGATTGTAGTTTTACTTAATTGATGAAGTTACATGGCATGAATGGGTGTGATTTATTTACATGCATTTTTAATTTAGCATACTCAAGGATATATATAATCCTTAGGTATGCTGGAAGATCATGCTAAGAGCAAAAGAGTAGTTCAAGATTTGCACTTGGTGCATCAAAGGTGAGTTTCACCTTATGTAAGCGTAGTAAATTATGTAATGAAAACAAAAATTTAAAAGTATATACATATGAATGATTATGGAAATATAAATAATGAAATTATGAGAATTATGTATATATAGAGATATGGTTGTACAAGAAGTAAGCATAGGAATGGTTTGATGTATTTTTATGACTGAAAAATTGTGATGTATATTGTTGTTATGGAATTGGTTAACGGATATATATTTGTAAATTGTTGTATTATGAATGCATTTCATTTAACATGAATTACTTGATGATACCATGGAACCTACTGAAAGTGGAAGCTGAGGTAGAACCAAGTGGAGTGAGAAGTGATGTGGAACCTAGTGGGTGTATCATGCAATGTCTAATGTACCAGTACATGGGGAGACATTGCCGTTATTATATGATTAGCCTAGTGATGGGCATTGTGATAAAATTAGCCTAGTGAGGGGCAATAACATGTGATGAGACGAGGTGAGACATGATCACACTTTTAATTGCATTGTATTACAATCATTTCATTGATGATTGAAGTATTGATTGAATTGGCCCATGAAGGGCACTCGTTGTGATCGGCCCATGAAGGGTATATGTGTCGAATTTGTCCCTATGAGGGGCATGAAATGTTGAATGTTGTAATGTGGAAAATGTTGAGATGGGTATTACTCATAAATGATTGTCCTTATGATGTGCTGCGTGATAAGAATTTTCGTGGTAGTTGATTATTTGAAAGTATTAGTGTTTTATTGTGAAAATTGTTCCTTTTGTGATAAGTAATGAGAAAAGAAATCGAAAACATCTTTAAAAGCCCTATTACTCGTATTAATATGAAAATGGTTTTCATAACGAAGTTAAAAAATAAAGAAACAAATATTAAAACGATTACTTATAGTAATGTGAATCTCGCTGAGGTTTTTAGCTCACTCATTCCCTTTTTACTAACATTTTAGAAAACGACGAAAGGCTTAGGATCAAATTTGAAAGGAGTCCATAGCAAAGTTCTCATCCACAACATCCTCTTTCTCTTTTAGTCTTTTGGGAGTTTAGATAATTGTTTACATCATGGTTCGTAAAAAGGGTATAAATTAAATTTAATTGATGAAGTTTTCTTTTTTACTTGTGTCTCTTGTAAGTTCTTAATAGTTGATTACATTGTAGTATAAAGAGTTGTTTGTATGTGTAAACTTGATAGTGTAAATTGAAAATGTTTTGAAATGAAATGTTTGTATGTTTGCATTATAAGTCAAGGTGCTCAGTGTTGAAATATAATGGAGCCGTTCCGAGTAGGGTCCACTCGAGATGGGTCGTTACAGTTCATTAAAGGTGCATTGGACCTATAGGAGTACACAATCAAAGGTATTCCTTTCCCCTCTTATCCCCCAATCCCTGGTATGAGTACAAAGTAATTTTACCAACCAAGCTAGTTAGCACTCATGAATTAAGGTATGTTACTTGGTTGAATATTTGTTCTTAATAATTTCATTGACTAGAATTCATACTTTTTCCAAGTAAAAACCTCTTATACATTCATCTAGGAATCTAAGAGACATTTTCAACTTCCAGGCTGCAACTAGGAAATGTGTCCCTAATATTATTATGATTTTTATTCTATAAGAAACAAATAGAGAAGAGAGCTAATGCCAACCAATGATTATATTGCAAAAAGCACTATATGACTAACATATTTAAGTCAATCGATCAGTTTCATGGCTACCATAGTAAAAAAATATTTGCATAATATAAGATAAATTTTTTTTTGGCAAAGTAGACATTTTTGCCCTTGATAAACTCGTTTAATATTTTGGTCCCTGAGATTTGAAATTATTCGATGTCGAAATTAATGTTTTGTTTTTTTAACAATTTGGACCTTACCGGCAAGTCCTTAGTTAAAATAGACCAAAAATGTTGAGTCAGGACCACATAGACAGTTGAAATGTCCACTTTACCCTCTCTTATATCCTTACATTTCTCTTTTCTCTTTTTCTCTTTTCCCTTCTCTCTCTATGCACTTCCCTTCTCTTTCTCTAAGTCTCACACCCACCAATGACAGCCCCATTTTTTGTTCTTTTTTTTCTCTCCCTCAGTCCTATTTTATCCCAAAATTTTGGTTGTTTGGCATGTAGAAAAGTGAAAGAAAAAAAAGTTTAACTCCAACGAAAGACATGAGTAGGGGGGAATTCTGTTCCATTTTCCTTTTTTGTGAAATTTTGTCAAAGCTTTCTCTCTCGATTTCTTAGCAATAAATATTAATTTTGAGCTTATTTTTAGGAGGGGACTTTTGTAGAAGAAAATAGCTCTTTTTTCAAGTAGAGAGGAGAGAAAGGGGATAAAAACAATGAAAAATCCTCTAATTTTGCAACTCTTTCTTTCCCTCTAAACATGGTAGTTCCTATCCTATTCCTCGATCAAATCTTAAAGAAAAAACTAAATTATAGTGAGTTTTGTATTTTCCCTAAGAATCCATGTTTGTGTGATTGAAATTTCTATGTTCCTTGTGATTTTTTGAAAGTTGAGCATTTTCACTCACTTTCTAACTTTCCAAACACCATTCAACTCTCTTAAAACTCGATAAAAATCCAAAGAAGGAAACTAGAATACAAAGAAATTATTCGATGAGAGATCCAAGTGCTATAGATTCTTGCAACTGTATACTTCAATATCACCAGTGATTTTATTTTTCTTCAAAGCCAAGTGCCTCTGTCAACGCAATCGCCATAGAGAATCTAAGGGACAACATTTGAGCTGAAATCTTATTGAAAGAAAATTAAGAACCTACAAGTTGATGAGCCTAAACCCACCTAACTCTTTCCATGAAAAATAAAGAAAATTACTCAAAAGATTTTGGGACTTCAAGTTCAAGAAAGAACCAAAATTAAATACCCTCGACATGCAAGTGCAAATCTTTGTATTTTTCAACCTAGAAAACTATTTTTTCCTATTCAAATAAACATTAATGATTTAGCCTCATCTTTTACTATCTCTGTATATAAGGCACTATATTAATTTTTTTATTTTAGTTTTAAAAAAACAAATTTTCAAAAAGAAATATATATGTATATATGTATATATGTATATATATATGTATATATATATATATCTGTGTGTGTGTATGTGTGTGTATATGTGCGTGTGTGTGTTGAGATTTTACCTTTAAAATCTATCTACTCAAATTTTAAGCAAAAAACACAATATCAATAATTAAATAGGAAAGTAAAATAAAGAATAAGAACACAAATAATTAATGTGGTTCAACAACCTTTTTTCCTACGTCCACTAACAATCTTACTGCTTTATTAATTTTCAATTACAACTTTAAGAAGAGAAAATTTGTTAAACTCTCACTACCTCACAACCCAAAAGCCCCAATATAATCAAAGCTCTCAATCTAGCTCTAGCTGTAAGTGCTTTCCAATATACCCAAAGCTCCAAGCCTAGCTGCCCTCTGATTTACAATATATATTGAAATTATGAGTATGCCTCAAATCTTCTCTAGATAGAAGCAATTTTCCTAATACTATTAGGAAAAGAACAATAACAACATAGGAATTACTACTACTACTTCTACTAGAATAATCAGCTATAAAATAGGTGTTAATTTATGGCTTGTAATTTTGGAGTAAAAGCGGGCTCATTCTTCTTTTAATTGCCACGTCATCATGCAAGAGTACAAATTGCAATAGGAAAAGCAAGAATTAAAAAGGGTGGTTGTTTTAGTGTTAGTAAGATAAGCAATACAAAATTAAATAGAAAAGGGATTGTCCTTAACCTTGCCTATATATATGTGTCTATTTCTCTTCTTTCAACAACAAAGAGAAAGCTACAACAAATAGAGTTGTACAACAAACAAATCATTGTGAATAGTTAAAACTTATTTTTCTTCTAGGTTATTATATTTCCCAATTAAATTTTTGGTAGCCTAGATTTAGGTGTATTTGGGGGTTTGGGCTTGGGGAGTTTTATCTCTCTTGATTTGTACTCCAATTTTGATTATAGTAGAAACTCTCACCTTTGCCTGTGGACGTAGGAATTTTAGCTTCGAACTATGTAAAAATTTTGTATCTGTTTATTTTTTCGCTGCTTTAAAGCTAATATATTGGTATTAGAGCTATTTTTGAAATAGATCTGGGCACGACGTCTTCTACCACTTCGTACGAGATACAAAATTTAATTCCATTATTTCTGATTTAAATTCAACAGAAGTTAAATTAGATGATGAGGATCAGGCCCTACTATTGGTATATTCCCTACCACCATCCTTTACACAATTTAGGGAAACTTTTCTGTTTGGTAGAGATACAATTTCTTTAGAAGATGTTAAAGCCTCCCTATTTTTTAAAGAATTGATTTAGTGGCATATGGCTGGGAATAATTATGAGAAACAAAGTTAAGGTGATGCTCTAGTAACTAGAGGTTCTAGAGGCAGATCTATAGAAAATGTTCAGGTAATAATAGCTAGAAATTTCGATCAAGGTCCAAAAATAAGAATGCAATACGTCATTGCTGTAAGAAAAAAAAGGACATTACAATTCTAAATGTTGGAATTTTAAAAAGAAAATTCAAGAAGAAAATAATCAGAATTAAATTCAAAATCAAGTTCAGAATCATAAGTAGGATCGGAAAGAGAAATAACCTGAAGCTAATATTATTGAAGAAGACTCTTATGACTATGATCATGTTCTTACTGCTAGTTGTAATGGGTTCTTTATATTTGATTAGATTATGGATTCTGCGTGTTCCTACCATATTTGCTTAAATAATGATTGGTTTTCAGAATATGAACCTTATGAGAGAGTTATATTCTTGGGTGATGATGCAGCTTGAAAAAGTACTAGTATAGGAACTGTCCAAATCAAACTGTGTGATGATGTAATAAGGACCATGATAGAAGTTAGGCATATTCATGTTTTCAGGAAGAATTTGATTTCTTTTAGTACTCTTAATATCAAAGGGTACAAGTATTCATATGAAAGTGGAGTTATGAAAGTTAGTAGATGTGCTCTAGTTGTCATGAAAGAACAATATTATTTTGCTAAATTTGTATATTCTACAGGGTACTACCGTTACTGATTCAACAGCTGCTTCTGCTATATCAAAGTCTGAGGTTACAAAATTTTGGCATATTAGATTGGGTCATATAATTGAAAATAGATTAATTTTTTTGAGTAGACAAGGTTTGCAATGTGGAGAATACATGTAAAATGGAATTTTGCAAGCATTGTGTTTCTAACAAACAGAAGACAGTTAGTTTTAGTACAACAATTCACAAGACAAAAGGTATTATGGATTATATCCACTCTGATCTTTAGGGACCCTCACGTTTTTCATCTCAGGGTGGTGTTAGGTATATGCTTACTTTCATTAACGACTACTCAAGAAAAACTTAGGAGTATATGTTGAAGACTAAAGATAAGGCATTTAAGCATTTTAAATAATGGAGAACCATGGTTGAGAAGTAAACAGGGAAGAAGACTAAAAGTCTGAGGACAAATAATGGTTTGGAATTTTGCTTAAATGAATTTGATGACTACAACAGAGATTAGGGTATTGTTAGACACATGACAGTCAGAGGTACACCATAATAGAATAGGGTTGCTAAGCGAATGAACAAAACTCTTTTGAAGAGAGCTCACTGTATGCTCTCAAATGCTGGTTTGACTAAGGAGTTTTGGGTAAAGACGAAGTTTATTACTTGTTATTTGGTGAATTGATCTCATGCTACAGCTATAGAGTTTAAAAGGTATGGTCTGGTAACCATCTTGATTATTCTATGGTAAAAATGTTTGAATGTCCTGCATATGTACGTGTTAATAATGGAACTAAAAAGTTCATTTTTCTTGGTTATGTTGATGGTGTGAAAGGATATTGATTGTGGTCTCCTGATCCTAAATTATCTAAATTTCTCATTAGTCATGATATTACTTTTAATGAATCTGCTGTATTTAACCCAAAGAAAGAGGAGTATATTTCTTATGATATTGATCAAGGTAATAGTAGCACACAATAGGTGGAGTTAGGAAGTTTTGATTCAGATCCTATGCAGAACATTTTCACACAGTTTGTTTCTGAACAAAGTGAGAATTTGGGTGAAGAATAGACTCAACAAATTCAAGATGAACCTTATAGCATTACCAAATATAGACTAAGAAGAGAGACTAGACTACCATAATATTGTTTTATCAATTAATACTGATGCGATTGCCTATGCATTGTCAGTTGCGAAAAAAACCAGTAATGCAGGTGAACTTTCTACATATACAGAAGCCATTGCTTGTGCATATTCTTCAAAGTGACTAGTAGCCATGAATGAAGAGATGAAGTCTCTTAAGAATAATCAAACTTGAAAATTAGTAAAACCATTAATGGGTAAAAGGATAGTTGGCTACAAATGGATATTTAAGATAAAAGAAAGCATCACGGGGATTGAAAATGCAAGGCATAAAGCACTTTTAGTTGCTAAGGGATACAGTCAGGTTGCATGAGTTAATTTTAATGATGTATTCTCTCCGGTTGTGAAGCATAGTTCCATTCATGTTCTCCTAGCATTGGTTGCTATACAGAATTTGGAATTAGAATAGCTTGATGAACTGTGTTTTTACATGGTGAGCTTAAAGAGAAAATCTACATGCATTAGCCTGAGGGATTTGTTATTGAGGGCAAGGAAGACAATGTTTGCCTGTTAACGAAGTCCCTATATGGTTTAAAACAGTTTTCTCATTAGTGGTACATGCAGTTTAACTCTTTTATGGTAAGTAATGGGTATTCGAGAAGCAAGTATGACAGTTGTGAGTATCTCAAAAAACTTGCAGATGGTTCATTTATTTATTTGTTTCTTTATATGGATGATATGCTCATTGCTTGTAAAAGTAAATCTAAGATTGTTAGCCTGAAAGCACTACTCACCAATGAATTTGAGATGAAAGATTTGGGTCTAACTAAGAAGATTCTTAGTATGGAGATCAAAAGAGAGAGCTACAGGTTTGTTATATTTGACATAAGAGAAGTACATTAAGAAACTTTTGGAACATTTTGGCATGAAGAATGCAAAACATGTTAGTACTCCTCTAGTTGCTCACTTTAGGCTTTTAGCTACTTTGTCTTCACAGACAGATGAAGACAAAGATTACATGCCACATGTTCCTTATTACAATGCAGTTGGGAGTCTCATGTACGCCATAGTTTGCACCCATCTAGATATTGCATAGGTTGTTAGTGTGGTTAGCAGGTATAAGGGTAATCTCGGGAAAAAGCATTGGAGAGTTGTTAAACAGATACTTCAGTATCTTAGAGGTACTTCAGATGTATGTTTGAAGTTTGGAATCCATAAAAGCAATGTTGTTGGTTATGTTGACTCAGACCTTGTAAGTGATTTTGACAAAAGAAGATATACTACAGGTTATAAATTTGCTCTTGGTGTATACGTTGCTCTGCTAACTACATAAGTAGAGTATACAGCTATAACAGAGGCTATCAAGGAATCTGTTTGGTTGAGAGGGTTGTTTAGTGAATTGTGTTGGGTTAATGATGCTACTGTTCATTGTGACAGTCAAAGTTCAATCCACTTGACTAAGGATCAGATGTTCCATGAGAGAATGAAACATATTGATGTTTGTTACCACTTTGTTTAAGATATAATTTATAGTGTTGAGATTATTGTGAAGAAAATTGGTACAACAGATAATCCAGCAGACATGTTGACTAAACCACTTCCAATGTCCAAGTTCGAGCATTGTTTGGACTTGATTAGTATTACTTATAGCATTTGAATTATACCCAGTTAGGGTATTTGTGGAGATGGTGGAGAGTATATTACTATTTGTGAAAATTCAAGTCAATGTGGAGATTTGTTAATTTAGGACTTGTAATTTTGGAGTAAAAGAGGGCTAATTCTTCTTTTAATTGACACATCATCATGTAAGAGTACAAATTTTAGTAGGAAAAACAAGAATTAAAAATGGTGGCTGTTTTGGTGCTAGTAGGACAAGGAATACAAAATTAAATAGAAGAATAATTCTCCTTGACCTTGCCTATATATATGTGCCTATTTATCTTCTTTCAACAATAGAGAGAAAGCTATAGCAAATAGAGTTGTACAACAAGCAGATCCTTGTGAATGGGTAAAAATTATTTTTTCTAGGCTATTATGTTTTCTCAGTTAAGCTTAAATTTTGGTCTATATAGGGATTTGGGCTTAAGGAGTTTTATTTCTCTTGGTTTGTTCTCTGGTTTTTATTATAGTAGAATCTCTCACTATCGCCTGTGGAAATAAGAGTTTTAACTTCAAACCATGTAAACTTTTTATGTTTGTTTATTTTTCACTGCTTTATTCCAGCTAATAGGAAATCACTTTTCTCAAACTAATTAGAAGTACTCCTTGTGGAGATTTGAGCCAAAAACACAACAATATATATATATATATATATGAACATACAGTCCAGTTTAGACTGTAAGCCATCACCTCTGCGGGTAAAATAGTATTATTTGGGTTTGATTTCAATTTTATGTCTAGTTGGGTTTGATTTGAGTTTTCATAAGACTCGTAGAGAAAGAAGAAGAGAGGTACTGTGATGGAGGGAGGAAGCTCGTAGGGGTTTGGAAGCGAAGATGGCAGCGTGATGGTGGTGGAGTTGCTAGGTGACGGTGAATCCATGAAGAAGAGGAGGAGATCGTGAAAATGGGTATTACAATGTGGTGGTGCAATGGTGTGCATGGTTGACAATGGAGAGAAATATTTTTTGTAGCCTTTATCCTTTGATTCTTATGGCTTATCAAAGAAGAAGGGAGAGAAAAAGAGAATAAAAAATGGGACCTTCTCCTGTGGCTATGAGACTTGTAAAGAGAGTGAGAGAAGGGAAGTGCAAAGAGAGAACGGAAGGAAAGAGAAAGAGAAATGAGAAATGTAGGGATATAAGAGAGAGTATAATAGAGATTTCAGTTGTCAATGTGGTGCTGACTCAGCATTTTTCATCCATTTTAACTAAGGAGTTGATGGTAAGGACTAAATTGTTAAAAAAAACAAAACATTAATCCTGACATTGCATAATTTCAAAACTTACGGACCAAAAGATTAAACGGGGTGGAAAAATAACTTTTTAGCAAAATTTATCCATTGATTAAGAATCCCATGTACGATAAAAAACTAAATGATGTCATATAGACCGAGGATAATAGCCCTATCAGTTTTTTTTCTTTTTCTTTTGGGATAGAGTATTAATCCAACATCTGCATAAAAATGGTCAACTGTGAATGGCAACGTAAGATGATATTATTTGTGAAATATTTTGTTAACATTTTTTTATTTGAAACTGATTACTTACATAATAAACAAATTTCCTTGTATATGCTATGAAATTTTATGCTACCATTGATGACGTCGACTGCTTGAATGTTTCAACAACGAAAATCAAACCTCCTATCAAATATCTACAAGGAAAAAGGTATTGATGAAGCTGGCATTAAAATATGAGCCTTGATAGAGATACATTTGATATGTCCTTTTTCACAACCTACAAACAACTTTAAACATAGTAATTAACTATTTGTTTGAATGATAAATAGATTTTTAGTTACAAGCATTAAAAAGATGTCATAGTTACAAATCATGCACAAACTAAAGCATGAAATGAACTAAAAACTTTGTCCCAAAACACACCCTCCAAAATGCTCAAAACATGTCAACACCATATAAAACAATACAATTAGAAAAATTGTACTGGTAACTGACACCAATTTCATCAAAAACCAATCTCTTATTTCCATCTGATAAAATTACTCAATGAATTCATCATCATTTTCATCAAGAACTAACACTTTTTCGACTTCACAAGTTTTCACCACTTCCATTCTAAAAGTTTCATCTCTAGACTTTGCTTCTTGTGTTTCCCTATCCTTTTTATTACAAGTCTAAAGCTCTAAGTGTGACGCTCCATATCCTATATTGGTTAGAGAGGATATGACTGGGCTGTTTATAAATGATTGTCACCTCTACTTGCACAACGTATTTTAAAGTCGTGAGAACTGGTGTGCCAATATCTATCGGTCCATATCTTGTAAGAAATCTCCACACCACACAGTGGTCCATATCTTTCCTAAGTTACTTTAAACTTCTTGAATTTTATATCAAAGTTTTGTTTGAGATCATTTGGGTCCAATTTCATTGAATGAGTTATGGAAAGTTGGTGTTTATGTGTTGATAATGAGGATTTTAAGAGTTTTACTTAAAAACTCTAACTTTGGAGTCGAAGTAAGGAAAGTTTAGGTGGGTTTTGTAAAGTTAATAAGACTTGAGGTTAGATTGGTGTTAATAGTGATGGATTTGTACAAGGTGAGAATTTTAAGTTGATTATAGAGAATTTTGTTGGTTGGAATTATAAAATGTTTTATGGAATTGCTTAATATTGGTTTGAGGTATAAACTTCATTGAACTAAAGGAACCTCTTTGAGTAAGAAACTTTCGAGTTGAATTTAAATGTTTTGAGAAAATAATTTTATAAGCAATTGGAAATTGTTAAGTAATTACACTAAGTTGGAAATTGGAGTTTGATAACTATGTAAATGAGAAGTTTGCTATTATATGAATTTATAAACTTATAGATTTATAGAACTTGCTAAAAGTTTAATGCTTGTTAGTATTAAAAAGGGAATTCTATAAACTAGAAGGTTTGATGATAAAGTAAACTTGGATGGACTACTAGATTGAAAAATATGGTTTTTAAATTTAATTAAGTGGTGGAATGATTTATTTTATGGTGGAGAGTAATTTAATATTTGTGAAAATTCAAGTCAACGTGGAGCTTTGTTAATTTATGGCTTGTAATTTTGGAGTAAAAGTGGGTTCATTCTTATTTTAATTGACACATCATCATGCAAGAGTACAAATTGTAGTATGAAAAGCAAGAATTAAAAAGGGTGGCTATTTTGTTGCTAGTAGGACAAGGAATATAAATTTAAATAGAAGAAGAATTCTCATTGACATTGTTTATATATATGTGCCTATTTATCTTCTTTCAACAATAGAGAGAAACCTACAGCAAACAGAGTTGTACAACAAACAAATCCCTGTGAATGGTTAAAATTTCTTTTTTCTAGGCTATTGCGTTTTCTCAATTAAATTTGTGTAGCCTAGATTTTGGTGTATATGGGGATTTAAGCTTAATGAGTTTTATTTCTCTTGATTTTTACTCCAATTTTTATTATAGTAGAATCTCTCACTATCGCCTGTGGACGTAAGAGTTTTAGCTTCGAACCACGTAAATTTTTTTATATTTGTTTAGTTTTCACTGCTTTATTCCAGTCAATAGGAAATCACTTTTCCCAAACCAATTAGAAGAACTCCTTGTGGGGATTTGAGCCAAAAATCCAACAATATATATATAAATATATATATATGAACATACAGTCCATTTTAAATTGTAAGCCCTCGCCTATGCGGGTAAAATAGCATGATTTAGGTTTGATTTTAATTTTTTGTCCAGTTGGGTTTGATTTGAGTTTTTATGAGACTCGTAGAGAGAGTAGAAGAGAGGTGGTGTGATGGAGTGAGGGAGCTCGTAGGGGTTTAGAAGCAAAGATCATGGTGATTACACTCAAACTAATATGCGGTTATTGTGTATAGTTGAGGTGTCGATCCCACGAGGAAAAACGAACTACTAAGGAAAAGTGTAAACTTTAACACGAACAATAAAGATCAAGTGAGAGAATCTGAATTTTTGATAGTAAAGTAATATGAGAAACTTGTGTAAATATAATGAAGAATATGATGGAGAGATAACAAGGTTTCGGGAATCCTCCCTAGGTTCGTTGCCTTATTCCAATCTTGGTTCAATTGTTTTTATCTCGATTGCTAGTTTCACATCCCAAACAGGCAATCGACAAATATTCATTCAAAGCACATTTAAACCCTAATATAATTGATATGAATTACTCTTTACTTTCGATTTAAGCACACATGACCTATCCTATAGATTTATCAAGAAACGACAAAATATCTTAATGACAATATCACAGTAATGGACAAACCTAAAAATAAATCTACCGGACGCAATCACATCCAACAATCTTGACATAAGAAGAGCATTACTAGACTTATATCGAGGAGAAAGATGCAATCACTGGATTAAGAGAAAATCTTCTAATTAAATCAAAGAGTAAATCATAACAATGTTTTGATAATAAATCCAAACTACAACTAAATCAATAATGGAAAATAAGAACAACTACACCTAGGGATTCATCCCTTCGCCTTGCTTGGAGATTAGTTGGCCATGGGGTTCATTCTTGAATACTTTGATGGGGGAGAATGTGGCAGCCTTAATGATCTTTCCAGCCTTGATAATTATCCTTTATCAAACCCTAAGTGATCTATTTATAATACAAAAGGTCTAAGAGTGTTTTCGGGTTTAAACTATCCTTAAAACCCTAATTAAGTCGTGAATTGGAAACAAAGCATCGTGCTCGCGCCGCGGCTCACATTAATTCAGGCCGCGGCTCAGCCTTTTGGGTTTTCTTCATCTTTTTGGAGACCGCGACCCAGATTGGTCCAGGCCGCGGCTCAGACTACCAGGCCGCGACTCAGACTGGTTCAGGCCGCGGCGCACACGAAAGGTCTTCTACCTCTTTTTGGGCTTGGTTCTGGAGGCCGAGGCTTAGACTTTTCAGGCCACAGCACACTCACTAAAGACTTGGTTTCTCTTCATTTTATTCTTCCACAACCATGCCTTCACTCTGATATGCATCGAAGCATCTTGCTTTAAGCTATGATGGCTTTCCACCTCCTTTGAACTCAAAGTATTTGAAAATGCATCGAAATAGATCAACAATCTAAGAATATCACTTTAGAGTTGTTAAGGTATAAAAGTGCATTTCAAACCTAGATTAATCTTAAAATGCTAACAAATAAGTATTGTTAAGATGCATCTTATGACTCTCATCACGTGGTATGATAGTGGTGGAGTTACTATGGTGACGGCGAATCCGTGAAGAAGAGAAAGAGATTGTGAAAATGGGTTTTACGATGTGGTGGTGTGATGGTGTGCGTGGTTGACAATGGAGAGCAATATTTTTTGTATCATTTTTCCTTTTATCCTTTTTCTTAGTTTACCTTTACTTACCCTTTTCTTTATCCTTTCATAACAAACTCTAACTAACAACTTCTAACCATAAAACTCTCACTTTTTCCCAAGAAAGTTCAAGGTAAGTCATAAGAAAGCTTAAACTACCCAAGAGTTAAGGCTTAGGTACTTACTTTACTTCAATTCTCTAAATCATGCTTCCTTCCAACTTCTCTATTTAACAAACTTCTACCTTCAATTAAATATCTCGACCATCAAAGAAAACTCTGCCAACCTAGTAGTCTTTACATCTCGCATTTTATAAAATAAATCATTCTCACCACTTAATTAAATTTAAAAGCCATACTTTCCCATCTAGCACTCCTTCCAAATTTATTTTATCATTAAACCTTCTAGTTTATAAACTTCCCTTTTTAATACTAACAAGCATTAAAACTTTTACCAAGTTCTATAACTATAAGTTTATAAATTCATATAATGGCAAAATTCTCATTTACATAGTTATCAAACTCCAATTTCCAAATTAGTGTAATTACTTAATAATTTCCCATTGCTTTTAAAATTATATTCTCAAAACCTTTAAATTCAACAAGGAAGTTTCTTAATCAAAGAGGTTCCTTTAGTTCCATGAAGTTTATACCTCAAACCCCATTAATTTCATTTCAAAATACACCCAACACAATATTAAGCAATTCCATAACACATTTTATAATTCCAACCAACAAAAATCTCTATTGTTGGTATTTGTCTAAGGATCAAACAAGAAAGGAGTTCAGCATTAGGTCACCAGGTGTGCTCCACACCTCAGGAGATCCACGCCCCAATGCCCAGTATGTGGTGTTGTTGAGACCCAGGTGTGCACAGTGGCACAAGGAGGCTGAGCCGCGGCACCCAGAAAGTGAAAGATGTGTGCCCTGGCTTGAGCCGTGGCCTGCACTGTTCTGGGCCGCGGCGCCAAACACACCGATGCATGTTTTTTTAGCCTTATAAGATGGTGCATGGTACATGTTTTTCCAGCCTTAGACTCTTAGAGAGCTATGGGTCTTTGGTTCTTCAGATCTAAGGGTGGAGTTTTATCTCAAAGATTAGATGAAGAAGTTGGTGCACTATATAAAGGGTCTTCTAACAACAAGTGAAGACACAATTGATCAAGAGAATCATTGATGAGAGTCATAAAATGCATCTTAAAAGTATTTATTTGTTAGCATTTTAGGATTGATCGAGGTTTGAATTACACTTTTATACCTTAATAACTCTAAAGTGATATTCTTGGATCATTGACTTATTTCGGTGCATTTTCAAGTACTTTGAGTTTAAAGGAGATGGAAAAGCTATCATTGCTTGAAGCACTAAGATTCCATGCATATCGAGGTGAAGGAGTGGTTGTGGATGGACAAAATGAAGAGAAATCAAGTCTTAAGTATGTGCGTTGCGGCTTAAAGAAGTCTAAGCCTTGGCCTCCAGAACCAAACCCAAAAGAGCAAGGAAGCCATCAGTGAGAGCCGTGGCCCACAAGCATCAACACCAGGCTAAGCCACAGCCTGGACTTGGCTAGGTCATGGCACCTAGAGGCTTACCTCACCAAAGACCAGGTAGAGCTGCGACACAAGTAAGTGAGAGCCGCGGCGCGCACACGATCCCATGCTCCGTGTCATGACCTAATTAGGACTTTAATGATGGTTTAAACCCGAAAATACCCTTGGACCTTTTATATTATAAATAGATCACTTGGTTTGATAGGAGAAGAATCATTAAGGCTAGAAATTGAGGAGAGAGCTCGATATTATGGTGTTCAAGCATGAGCCCCATGGCCAACTAATCTCCAAGCAAGGCAAAGAGATGAATCCCTAGGTGTAGTTGTTCTTATTTTCCATTATTGATTCATTTGTAGTTTGGATTTATTATCAAAAAATTGTTATGATTTACTCTTTGATTTAATTAGAAGATTTTCTTAATCCGGTGATTGCATGCTTTTTCTCTATATAAGTCTAGTCAAGCTCTTCTTATGTCAAGTTGTTTGGATGTAATTGAGTCTGGTAGATTTATCTTTTAGGTTTGTCCATTACTGCGATATTGTCATTAAGAGATATTGTCATTTCTTGATAAATCTATATGATAGGTCATGTGTACTTGAATCGAAAGTAAAGAGTATTTCATAGCAATGGCATTAGGGTTTTCATAAGCTTTGATTGAATATTTGTTGATTGCTTGTTTGGGATGTGAAACTTGCAATCAAGATAAAAACAATTGAATCGAGAGTGGAATAAGACAATGAATATAGGGAGGATTCCTGGACCCTTGATGTTTCCTTATTATATTCTTCATTATATTTACACAACTTTTTCCCATTATTTCATTATCAAAACTCAGATTCTTTCATTTGAATTTTATCATTTCGTATTAAAGTTTACATCTTCTCTTGTAGTTCGCTTTTCCTCGTGGGATCGACACCTCAACTATACACAATAACTACGTATTAGTTTGAGCGTAATTAAATTTTGGCACCGTTTCCGGGGAAGACGCACTTAAGTACAAGGAAGATTGTCAACGTTGAGACAAGATGATAATATCGTTTTTGCTCTTTATTTTGATTTTCTAATTTTTGATTTTTCTGTTTTATTTTTTTCCCTCTAATCCCTTTGGTGTATGCTTTGACTGAGAGATTCATGAGGTAGATTCATTAAAAGACCTGAAATAGAGTTACCCTCTCTTTTCACGTCTGTTAGTAAAACCTTGCCTAGATCAAACCATAATGCACACCCAAGTGAGAATTTAGAGGATTTTGTTAACTTGGCCGAAAATCACAATGAAAATATTGCTAGGTCACTTAAAGACTACTTCTACCCTAGCCGAACGGCCACACCATCTTATATCATATTCCCCCCTAATATTCAACAACCTGAGTTCAAGCTGGGCATGATCCAATTGCTACCATCCTTCTATGGGTTTGGGAATGAAAACCCCTATATCCATATTAGGGAATTTGAGGAAGTAGTAGCAACCTTTCAAGGTAGGGCTGATATGGTAGACACCATCAAACTTAGGTTTTTCCCTTTTTCACTTAAGGAAAAAGCCAAGGTTTGGCTATACTCGTTAAGGCCTAGGTCCATAGGTAGTTGGGATGAGATGACATGAGTTTTCTGCCAAAAGCACTTCCCAACCCATAAGACCAACAACCTCAAGAGACAAATCTCAAACTTTGCACAAAAGGAGAGTGAAACCTTATATCAAGTTTGGGAACATTTCAAAGATCTTTTGAATTCTTATCCACACCATGGATATGAGAGTTGGTAGGTAGTTAGCAATTTCTATGATGGACTCCTAAGTAGGGAAAGGCAATTCATAGAAATAATGTGAAATGGGGATTTTCTTCCGAAAGATCCTGACCAAGCCATAGATTTCTTAGATGACCTATCAGAAAAAGCCCACACTTGGACTGGATCAAATGCCATGGAAAGCACTAGGAGAAATCAACCCATTGGGATTTATCAACTTAAGGAAGAGGACAACCTTAAAGCCCGTTTAGAGGCCCTAACTAAGGAAATTGAAACCTTAAAAACCAAGGATGCTAGAACCACCAAACCAGTTGCTAGGGTAGAGTCCCATGAACCTTGTTTTATGTGTAATGGGGTAGATCATTTACCTAAGGATTGTCCAGTTTATTTTAAGATAAAGGGAGAGTGTGATGCTTTAGGTATACCCTTTAGGAAACCAACTCACCCTACTCTAATACCTACAATTCCGGTTGGAAGAATCACCCTAATTTTAATTGGATATCCGATATACAACCTCATCCCCACTTTAGTACCCAATGGCAACCGGAAGCAACCTCATATAATGCACCTCAACAATCTTTACCTTTGGAAGATATGTTTAAATCATTTATGCAGGTACATGCCAAGAGTGTGGAAGAGCAAGGCAAGATAAATCAATGGTTGTTAGAGGAGCAACAAGCGATCAAAGAGGAATAAAAGGTGATAAAGAGTTAACTCACCAAGTTGACTAGTTTCTTGACGGTTCAAGAGCAAGGTCGTTTTCTTTCACAGCCACAACCTAATCCAATGGGACAACATATGGCACAAACCTCCGAACTTGAAAATCAAAATGTTAGAGAGGTTAATGCCATAATCACCCGCAGCAGTAAAAAAATTGATGGACCCACTCTAGCATCACACTTGATTCCTAATACCGTGAGCAACAAGGATGAAGCCCCGAAGGACCAAGAGGCCCATGATGATTATTGTCCACCGGTGCCTTTCCCTCAAGCTCTCCTTAAATCTAAAGAGAGAAATTCAACATTAAAAGGTGAGATTCTTGAACAACTTCAGCATGTTAAAATTAACCTCCCTCTTCTTCATATCATAAAATAGGTTCTCAACTATGCTAAAATCATCAAGGATCTATGCACACTCAAGAGGAGGCACAATGTGATGAAGACAAAATTCTTAAAAGAGCAAGTAAGTACAGTAATTGATAGCAAGACACCACCCAAATATAAAGATCTAGGCTGTCCAACAGTGGCTTGTCAAATTGGAAACAAATCTTGTGGCCAAGCATTGCTAGATTTTGGTGCTAGTGTGAACCTCACGCCATACTCCATGTACTTGCAGCTCGGTCTAGGTGAGATCAAACCAACCTCTGTGGTATTTCAATTAGCAGATAGATCGGTAAGAAAACCAAGACGTATTATGGAAGATGTTTTGTTGCAAATTGATAATTTCTATTATCCTGTTGACTTTTTGGTTTTAGATGTTGTTTCTATTGTAAATACGGAGTAAAAAATTACTTTAATACTTGGAAGACCATTCCTTACCACCACTAATGCCCTCATTAATTGTAGGAATGGCCTAATGACATTATCATTTGGAAATAGGACTCTAGAGGTAAATGTTTTCCGAGTTTCAAGGCAACCACATGAAGAGGATGAGTACATTAAAGATAATTCTAACTCTTCGGAATTCACTCCTAATAATTTTGAGTTCAATGACTCTTCAATTTATCCCTATGTCATTAATGTTGTTTATGTGCCAAAATAAATAAATAAAAGAAGTGAATTATGGCAAAGAAAGAAGAAAAAAAATGGTGATTTATTGAGAGAAATGCTCGAAAAATGGTTGAATGAGTTGGGTGTTGAAGTAAAGTTATCTAGTGCTTAACTTAAGAGACTGAATTTTTTTACTTGTTTAATCCTTCCTATTTTTTCTTAACCTTTGCCTTAGCCTAATGTTACAAGCTTATTAAAGACCTATTGATCCGATATAGTGTGATTTTTCTACAATAGTGGAGAGTGATTTGAAAAGTGAGCCTATGGAGCTTGTTTTTGTGATTAATGTCGTGCAAAGTAATATATTTTTAGAGGCCAAGACTTGTATTCATGAATGTTATGCATAAAATCATCCGGGTGTTTGGCTTAATGGATTGTGGTAAGATAGATGTTAAGAGTCGATAACAATTTTAAGATTGATGTTTTGATTACTTTTGGACTTGAGTGATATTTAATGATTCTATGTGTTGTGTATTATGTGCAATTTTTGAGACAAAAAGTGAATTGCTCTTGGTTTAACGCTAGCATTACTTTACTTTGTTTTGATTCCTACCATATAATTCATCTCTTATTTTCGCTTGAATTGCTAGGGACTAGCAATAAGCTAGTTGGGGGTTATGATGAGAGTCATAAAATGCATCTTAATAGTATTTATTTGTTAGCATTTTAGGGTTAATCGAGTTTTGAATTACACTTTTATACCTTAATAACTCTAAAGTGATATTCTTGGATCATTGACTTATTTCGGTGTATTTTCAGGTAATTTGAGTTTAAAGGAGATGGAAAAACTATCGTTGCTTGAAGCACTAAGATTCCATGCATATCGAGGTGAAGGAGTTGTTACGGATGGAAAAAATGAAGAGAAATCAAGTCTTAAGTATGTGCACTGCAGCTTGAAGAAGTCTAAGCCTTGGCCTCCAGAACCAAACCCAAAAGAGCAAGGAAGCCATCAGTGAGAGCCACGGCCTGGATCAGGCAGGGCCCTGGCGCCCAGAGCCTCCACAAGTATCAGTACCAGGCTGAGCCATGGCCTGGACTAGGCAGGGCCGCGGTGCCCAGAGGCTTACCTCACCAAAGACCAAGTAGAGCCACGGCACAAGTAAGTGAGAGCCGCGGTGCGCGCACGATCCCCTGCTCCGTGTCATTACCTAATTAGGACTTTAATGATGGTTTAAACCCGAAAACACCCTTGGACCTTTTGTATTATAAATAGATCACTTAGGGTTTGATAGGAGAAGAATCATTAAGGCTGGAAATTGAGGAGAGAGCTCGACATTACGGTGTTCAAGCATGAGCCCCATGGCCAACTAATCTCTAAGCAAGGCAAAGGGATGAATCCCTAGGTGTAGTTGTTCTTATTTTCCATTATTGATTCGATTGTAGTTTAGATTTATTGTCAAAAAATTGTTAGGATTTACTCTTTGATTTAATTAAAAGATTTTCTTAATCTGGTGATTACATGCTTCTTCTCTATATAAGTCTAGTCAAGCTCTTCTTATGTCAAGTTGTTTGGATGTGATTGAGTCCGGTAGATTTATCTTTTAGGTTTGTCCATTACTGCAATATTGTCATTGAAATATATTGTCGTTTCTTGATAAATCTATAGGATAGGTCATGTGTTCTTGAATCGAAAGTAAAGAGTATTTCATAGCAATGACATTAGGGTTTTCATATACTTTGATTGAATATTTGTCGATTGCTTGTTTGGGATGTGAAACTTGCAATCGAGATAAAAACAATTGAATCGAGAGTGGAATAAGGCAACGAACCTCGGGAGGATTCTTGGACCCTTGCTGTTTCCTTATTATATTCTTCATTATATTTACACAACCTTTTCCCATTATTTCATTATAAAAACTCAGATTCTCTCTTTTGGATTTTATCATTTCGTATTAAAGTTTACATCTTCTCTTGTAGTTTGTTTTTCCTCGTGGCATTGACACCTCAACTATACACAATAACTACGTATTAGTTTGAGCGTAATCAATAATCATACAAGAGAATTCAAGTGCAAGTGTGAGAGTGCAAAGACACAAAACACAGGAGAGGCACTAGAATAGATCTCAATAAGAGAGGCTGGTTGTTTAGAGAGAGAGTAGTATAAATTGGGGATTCAAAGGCCTTGTAAGTGGAACTTTCTTGAGGAAAATTCCAAGGAAACACAAGTCCTTATCACTTTCTTTTTCTCTTCTTTCATTCTTCATAAACAAGCAGTTTCTTGAAGAGGTGTTTCTGTAACTTGTAAGAACTCATTGATTTAGTACAGAGGGCTCGGAGGAGCTCACGGGGACGTAAGCACATTGTCGAACGTCGCTAACAATTGCTTGTGTTCTTTCTTTGCTTTGATTGTTGTTTCTGTTCATTACAAGTCATTCTAGACTTAGGTGTTTGAAAGATCACCACCTGGGCAACTTGAAGTGGTTTCGTAATAGTGGTATCAAAGCTTTGGACAGCAGGTATCAGAGCTAGAACAGAAGGTATCGGAGCAAGAATCCAAGAATCAAAGATCAACTTCTTGGGTGATTTAAGAATGGAGTAGAGATCAAGATCTAATCATGTTCTTGAGGGTGATTCAAGAATGGTATTGAGATCAATCTTCGATCGTGTTCTTGAGATTTAGAAGAAGTTGAAAAGCAATTGAGGGTGCTGCATAAATCTGGGATTTTATTTGCAAGATGGGTTCAAACTTCATTATTGAGAAGTATGATGGAAAGAGAGACTTTTCCCTTTGGAAGTGGAAGATCAAGGCTGTTCTTATGCAACAGAAGGTGGACTTGGATATTGGACAAGATGACACTTTTCTAGCAAGTATCACAGAAGTCCAGTGGATTGAGATGAAGAAGATAGTGTATAGCACCATCTTTCTGCATATGTCAGATAGTGTCACAAGGGAGTGCAGAGGCTCAAAAGATCCAGCTGTAATTTGGAAGAAACTAGATGAGTTGTTTCTTATCAAGACTCTCCCTAATAAGATTTATCTTCTTAAAAGAATCTTTGCTTTTAAAATGGATCCTAATAAATAGTTGCAAGATAATCTTGATGTGTTTAATAAACTAGTTCAAGATTTGGCTAGTTTTAGTATAACATTCCCGGATGAACAATTGACTGTTATGTTATTGAATTCTCTTCCTGATTATTTTGAAAGTTTGATTAATGCTATTGAATATGGAAGAGATACACTAACCAAGGAAATTGTGATCAATGCTATAAGGGCTCATGATTTCAAAGCCAAGATGAGGGAAGCGTCAAGTGGAGAAAGGCTGTTCATTAGAGGAAGGCCAGCAACTCGGAATGGCAGTAACATTCATAGCAACTACAGGGAGAAATCAAAGGGTAGAGGGCAGAGCCATAGGAGATCGCATTCCAAACCGAATTTTGGAGGGAAACAATGCTTTTACTGCAATAAGGAGGGTCATTTCAAGAAAGATTGCAAGAAGAAGATGTGGGATTAAAAAGGAGGAAGCCATACCAAGAATGGAGAGGCTTCGGTTGCCAAAGGAGAACAACAAGATAATGTTCTTGTTATGTGCTCAAAAGTGAGTAGGAGGTAAGGCAGCGAGAAATGGATCCTGGATTCCAGGTGCACTTATCACATATGCCCTCACAGGGATTGGTTCAAGAATTTCAAGGAAACCAATGATGGAAAGGTTTTCTTGGGGAATGATACTTCTTGCCAAGTGAGAGGGATAGGAGACATCCAAATGAGGATGTTTGATGGGGTCACAGGGCTGCTGCGAAATGTGAGGTATTTTCCATATTTGAGAAGAAACTTGATCTCATTGGGGTAGCTGGATTCCATGGGGTACACATACACAGCAGAGGGAGGAAAGATCAAGGTAACCAAGGGATCTTTGATAATGATCAAAGCAACAATGAAAGATGGTCTCTATGAGATGATCGGAGAGATAGAAAACAAGGATTAAGCAGCAAGCTTGATGGCTGAGATGGATAAGATGGTTCTTTGGCACAATCGTTTGAGACATATAAGCGAAAAGGGCCTGCAAGTTCTCAACAAAGATGGCGTACTTAATGGTGACAAAGTAGATAAACTTGATTTCTGCGAGTGTTGTATTCTTGGGAAGCAACACCGGGTCAGCTTCAACACCAGAGTGCACAAGTCGAAGGGCATTCTTGACTACATTCATGCGGATCTTTGGGGACCAGCAAGAACACCAACACAGGGAGGTAATCGTTACTTTCTTTCTTTAATTGATGATTATTCAAGAAAGGTTTGGGTTTATTTGCTTAGAAATAAATTAGATGCTTTAAATAAATTTGTGGTGTGGAAAAAGTTGTTGGAGACTCAAAAGGGCAAGGTAGTTAAGATGTTAAGAACCGATAATGGCTTAGAATTTTTTAATAAGGATTTAGATAAATTCTATGGGTTAAATAGGATTCTAAGATATAGAACGGTTATGAAAACCCCTCAGCAAAATGGAGTTGCTGAGAGGATGAATAGGACCCTTATGGAAAAGGTTAGGTGCATGTTAATTGGGTCTGGTTTACCAAAATCATTTTTAGGGGAAGCTGTGTCTACTGCTGCATATTTGGTTAATAGATCACCCTCTAGAGCTTTAGAGCTCAAGACTCCCGAGTAGATGTGGAGTAGGAAACCCCCTGAGTTGAACAACCTTAGAACTTTTGGGTGTGCTGCATTTGCACATCAAAAGGATGATAAGCTTAGCCCAAGGTCTAGAAAAATGTGTGTTTCTAGGGTATTGTGATGGGATTAAAGGGTATAGGTTGTGGTCCTTAGAACAAAAAGGAATGAAACTCATAATAAGTAGGGATGTCATTTTTAATGAATTGTTATTTCCCTATTTGGAGAAAACTAACCCTGCAAGGGATAGTAAGCAAACCAGTCCGGTATTTGTGGAGCATAGCATCAAGGAAAATTCAGTTAAGGTAGAGCAAGGAAGGCAAGAGGGTTCAGACCAGGCAGAGCCCATTGATGAAGGCCAAGCTCAAGACACTCAAGAGGAGGCTGAACTAGAAGGGGATGATGCAGCGAGTTAGAATGACTATCAGCTCATAAGGGACCGAGAAAAGAGGGTGGTCAGACCACCTTTGAGATATGGTTTTGCGGATGCTAATATAACAGCTCCTTATTCAAAATGAGGGGTTGAACCAAAAACTTACATGGATGCCATGGAATGTAAGGATTCATCAAAGTGGCACCTAGCTATGGAGGAAGAATTGGATTCTTTTAGGAAGAACAACTCTTGGGAATTGATGACCAAACCAGAAAAATAGAGAGTTGTGGATTGTAAATGGGTTTACAAGATCAAAGAAGGGAACAGTCTAGAGGATGAACTCCGGTATAAGGCTAAGCTGGCGAAGGGGTTCACACAAAGAGAAGGCATAGATTTCACCAAAATATTCTCACCGGTTGTGAAATACAAGACGATAAGGATAGTGTTAGCAATGGTGGTCCAATTTAATTGAGAAATCGAGCAAATGGATGTGAAGACAACATTCTTACATGAAGAGCTTGATGAGACCATCTACATGAGGTAATCCGAAGGCTATGAGGAAAGAAGGCAGGGAGATTTGGTGTGCCAATTGAAGAAATCTCTATATGGCCTGAAGCAATCACCTCAGCAATGGAATAAGAGGTTCGATTCCTTTGTAACTAGCTTGGGTTTCATGAGGAGCTACTATGATTTGTTCTTGTACTACAAGGGGCATAAGGTGGAGGAAATGGTGATCATCCTCATCTATGTCGATGATATGTTGTTGGTTAGGAACAGTAAGGAGAGGATAGAAGAATTAAAGTCTCAACTCAGTTCGGAGTTTGAGATGAAAGATCTTGGCCATGCACAAAAGATCCTTAGGATGAGTATAATAAGGGAAAATGAGAGAAACAGATTGAAGATTTCTCAGACTTTCTATATAGAAAAGATGATATCTAAGTTTTCTATGGAAGATAGCAAACCAATGAAGGTTCCCCTTGCTGGTCATTTCAAGTTCTCCAGCGATCAATGTCCGAGATCGGAGAAGGAGAAGAAAGAAATGGAGAAGGTCCCTTACTCTAATGCGATTGGATCAGTCATGTTCATGATGGTAAGCACTAGACCCGACATTGCTCATGCAATAAGTATCCCCAGCAGGTTTATGAGTAATCTCGAAAAGGAGCATTGGCTTGGGATGAATTGGTTGCTGAGGTACTTGAAGGGAAGCCCAGATGTGGGGCTAATTTATGAGAAGAGGGGTAAGTCCATCTGTCTTGAGGGTTATGCGGATTCGGACTAAGGAGCAAACCGAGATAAAAGAAGATCAATTACCTCCTATTTCTTCAACTTAAATGGATGTTGTAAGTTGGAAGGCTTAGTTGCAGCCGGTGGTAGCACTCTCAATAATCGAGGCTGAGTACATAGCGACAACGGAATCCATTAAGGAGGCTATGTGGTGCAAAGGGTTGTTGGAAGAGTTGAAGATCCTGAAAGAGCAGATGGTGGTGTATTCGGATAGCCAAAGTGCGTTGCACTTATGTAAGAACCCGGTGTTCCATGAGAGGAGTAAGCATATGGATGTTCGGTACCATTTCATTCCGAAAAATGTTACAGAATGATGCATTCATGTGGACAAGGTGGCCATGGAAGAAAATCTTACAGATTTAGGCACCAAAGTTCTACCTCTAAGTAAGTTTAATCATTGCCTTGGACTTCTTAGGATTGTAATCGGTTAATATGGTGACTCAATTTGAGTTTGGATCCTGAGTTCTCTGCACAATGGGTTTGGGTTTAATCGCTTAGACAAAGGTAAAGATTGTTGGTATTTGTCTAAGAATCAAACAAGAAAGGAGTTCAGCATCAGGTTATTAGGTGTGCGTCGCACCTCAGGAGATCCGCGCCTCAGCTTCCAGTAAGTGGTGTTGTTGAGACCCAGTTGTGCGTTGCAGCACAAGGAGGCTGCGTCGCGGCGCCCAGAAGGTGAAGGATGTGTACCCTGGCTTGAGCCGCGGCCTGCCCTATTCTGGGCCGCGGTGCCAGGCACACTGATGCATGTTTTTCCAACCTTGTGAGATGGTGTGTGGTACTTTGTTAAAATGCACAGGATTTCTTAGACTCTTAGAGAGTCATGGGTTTTTGGTTCTTGAGATCTAAGGGTGGAGATTTATCTCAAAGATTGGATGAAGAACTTGGTGCACTATATAAAGGGTCTTCTAACAACAAGTGAAGACACAATTGATCAAGAGAATCATTATACAAGAGAATTCAAGTGCAAGTGTGAAAGTGCAAAGACACAAAACATAGGAGAGACACTAGAATAGATCTCAATAAGAAAGGCTGATTGTTTAGAGAGAGAGTAGTATAGATTGGGGATTCAAGGGCCTTGTAAGTGGAACTTTCTTGGGGAAAATTCCAGGGAAACACAAGTCCTTATCACTTTCTTTTTCTCTTCTTTTATTCTTCAAGAACAAGAGGTTTCTTGAAGAGGTGTTGTTGTAACTTGTAAGAACTCATTGATTTAGTACAGAGGGCTCAGAGGAGCTCACGGGGATGTAGACACATTGCCGAACCTCGATAACAATTGCTTGTGTTCTTTCTTTGCTTTGATTGTTGTTTATGTTCATTACAAGTCATTCTAGATTTAGATGTTTGGAAGATCACCATCTGGGAATCTTGAGGTGGTTTCCCAACATCTATAATCAACTTAAATTCTCACCATGTACAAATCCATCACTATTAACACCAGTCTAACATCAAGACTTATTAACTTTACAAAACCCACCTAAACTTTCCTTATTTCAACTCTAAAGTTAGAGTTTTTAACTAAAACTCTTAAAACCCTTATTATCAACACATAAACACCAACTTTCCATAACTTATTCAATGAAATTGGACCCAAATGATCTCAAACAAAACTCCGATATAAACTTCAAGAAGTCTAAATTAACTTAGGAAAGATAAAATTTTGAGAATACCTAAAAAAATATGGAGAAAACTAATGAAACAAGCAAAAAGGTCTAAGGACCTTGTCTAGCTCGTGCAGTCCACGCGCCGCCATGGCCTGCTCGTGGAGGTCCACTTCCCTGAACTGAGGCTAGAGGTTATAGGAAGGGTTCTTGAAAGTTTGGGTTCAAAACAACTTCTTTTTGTATGCATTTAGCTTAATCTAAAGTGGAAGAAAATGGGTTTTTGGTTTTGAAAATATTTTATGGTTTTGTTCTCTCTCTATGTCTGAAATGGAGAAGAAGAAATGAGAGAATTCTAGATTTTTCTTCCCCTTTTATACCCCTTCTTACTCTTGAGTAGTTACCCTTTTACCTCTCTTCATTTCTTTTAAGACTTTGCAAGTCTTTTCCTCTCATTTCCCACTAATATAACTAAGTCACATATCCTTTCTTTCTAACCAATTTCTACCAGTTAGATTTCATTCACACTAAAGCACCCCTTTAATTAAATATATAAATCCATTTCTATCAATAATAAGCCGAATACACTATAATACGAACATATACTTCCAATAATGACACAAACATAAATAAAATAAAATCGGACTCTACATGCACTCATAGTGCTCAATTGGATATCCTTCTGAGTCATAGAGTGTGGTATTTGGGGCTCCCAACAGAGCGAAATTGTTAGTCTGATTTGTGACTATGTGATTTGAGCTCTCTCTGAGGACAGGAGAGTTTAAATGATGGGAGTTTATGATAGCCCACATCCCACATTAATAGTGCAATGAAGAAGATTCTACTATACAAGTGTGACCCTCATTGGATATCTTTCTGAGTTATAGAGTGAGGTTGTGATACTTGATCCTTCAATTCAAGCAAATATTCAACAAAAATAAAATACCTGAAACTAATAATATAGAGAAGTGAGATTGCAGTTCATCATTCAATTTGAAAATGCATTAATATCACAAGCTCAGACATGCTTGTGTTAGCCAAATTAAAAATTAGTGGAAGATTTAGATTGGATAAACATCAAAACTGATAGGTTTATATTTCTAGTAGGTATGGTTCCCAGTTTCTTACCATTTTTTATGTTTCTTATTACTTTAAGGAGTAAGGATCAATAACTCAAAGTATAGTCTTTTAGACCAGGCCATTGTTTCCCTTCTTGATAAACTCAAATTTAGACTAAACATGCACTTTAGTCAGTCAAACTGTAATGCGGGCAATGTTGTGCGTTCATCTACCTAAATTAATAAGCAAATAATCGCACAATTTTACTTGCAAGTGCACAAGGTTAATAGTAGCATAGTGGCACGCCCCCAAACTTGAACTGGATGCACACACTAAGTTCCTAACAAAGAAAAAACAAATGTGGTACTGGAAAACAAGAAATATGGATAATAAACATAAATATTAATAAAAGAAAAATACTATAATGAAAAGGATATGCTCTAGGGTGCCTCCCATGAGCACTAAGTTTACGTCTTCAGCCAGACGAGGTATCCTCTCACTACTGGTCATCGGGTGGTGCAGACTGCTTGTTTTAGGCATTGGGGTGTAGCTTCTGGTGTAAATGCACTAAGCTCGATCGTAATGCATCAGGTAATGACGTTATATGCGACAGAAACTCGAAATTCAAGTGGTTCAGGTGTCTTTGGATCAGCTATATATTGTACGGTTTGAAGTGTTAAGTCCTCGTCTCGAGGAGGTATGTTGAGATCAAGGTATGGTTTGACTCGGTGTCTATTGACTCTAAATGTCTGATTTCTATTTGAGCTATGAATCTCCAAAGCACCATGAGGAAAGACCTTGGTGACCACATACGGACTAGCCCAGCGGAACTTTAATTTGCCTGAGAACAGCCTTAATCTTGAATTGTAGAGTAGCACCCTTTGTCCTACGTGAAACTCTTTTCCCACTAGTTATTTTTCATGATAGGCTTTTGTCCTTTCCTTGTAAAGCTTGGCATTCTCATACGCATCATACCTTAATTCTTTTAGCTCATTTAAGTGCAGCCTCCTTTTCTCACCCGCTTGTTTCATATCAAAGTTGAATTGTTTAACGGCCCAATATGCTCGATGTTCTAGCTCTACCGGTACATGGCATACTTTTCCAAAGACTAAGCGGTATGGGGACATTCCAATTGGTGTCTTGTAAGCTGTCCTGTATGCCCATAGAGTATCATTGAGTCGTAAAGACCAATTCTTCCGACTATGATTCATAATCCTCTCCAAGATGCTTTTGATTTCTCGGTTACTTATTTCCTCTTGGCCACTAGTCTAAGGGTGATATGGGGTGCAAACCTTATGGGTGATTCCATATTTTCTTATGAGTGCGGCAAAAGAATGATGATGAAAGTGGTTGCCACCATCACTGATGATCGCTCTTGGTGTCCCGAATCGGGTAAAAATGTTATCCTATAGAAACTTCAACACCACTTTATTGTCATTAGTCTTTGAGGGGAAAGCTTCGAACCATTTAGACATATAATCCACACCTACAAGAATATATAAATTACCTAAGGAATTGGGGAATGGACCTATGAAATCAATGCCCCATACATCAAAAGTTCTACTATATGGATATTTTGTAGGGGCATTTGATTTCGGGATGAGATGTTACCTATCCGTTGGCATCTATCACATGAGCTGCAAAATGTGAAGGCATCTTTAACTAGATTAGGCCAATAAAAACTGGATTATAGTACCTTAAGTGCTATTTTCTTGGCCCCAAAATGTCCTCCACAAGCAAACTGATGGCAATGTTGTAATAAGCTCAAATGCTCCTCTTCCGAGACACACGTCGGATGATCTGATCATAACAGAATTTGAAAAGGTAGGGATCATCCCAATGGAAGTGTCGAGACATAAATATTAGCCGCTTCTTTCCTTGTGTGGTCATACCTGGGGGAAAAACCTTAGTAGTTAGATAATTGACAATGTCAGCATACCATAGAAGTTTTACCTCTAGTGGGAACAATTATTCGTCAGGGAAGTTCTTATTCAAGGGCAGGTCATTTTTGTCATTCTCATAGGGTAGCCTTGATAAATGATCTGCAACCACATTCTCACTACCTTTCTTGTCTTTGATCTCCAAATCAATTCTTGCAATAGGAGTACCCATATGATTAACCTAGGCATCTTTCTTAGAAAACAGATATCTCAAAGCAGCATGATTAGTGAATACAATAACCTTAGAGCCAATAAGATATGATCTAAACTTCTCTAAAGCAAAAATAACAGCTAACAATTCCTTTTTAGTAGTAGAATAGTTAAGTTGAGCATCATTTAAAGTTCTAGAAGCATAGTAAATAGCATTAGGTACCTTATTGACTCTTTGACCTAAGACAGCCCCCAAGGTGAAGTCACTGGCATCGCACATCAATTCGAATGGAAGATTCCAATCTGGTGCCATCATTATTGGGGCAGAGGTGAGATCATCTTTCAATGTGTTGAAAGCTTTCATACAGTTATCAGTCCACTCAAATTTGGTATCTTTAGCTAACAATGCACAAAGAGGTCTTGAGATCTTGGAGAAATCCTTAATGAATCGTCTATAAAAATGGGCATATCCAAGAAAACTTCTAACACCCTTGACTGTTAGAGGAGGAGACAGCTTTGAAATGATGTCTATTTTAGCATTTTCTATCTCAATACCTTTGTTGGAGATGGAATAACCCAATACAATGCCTTGTTGGACCATAAAGTGACATTTCTCCTAATTCAGCACTAAGTTGCTCTCTTCACGTCTCTTTAGGACACTCTCTAGATGATTTTGGCATTCATCAAAATTGGAACCAAAGACACTGAAATCATCTATGTATACCTCAATGTATTTCTCCACCATATCGTAAAATATGTTCATCATACATCTTTGAAAAGTGGCTGGTGCATTGCATAAACTGAATGACATCCTTCGATAAGAAAATATACCGAAAGGACATGTGAAGGTAGTATTTTCTTGATCCTCAGGTGCTATGGCAATCTGGTTGTACCCACTGTACCCATCTAAGAAGCAATAATAGTTGTGGCCAGCTAATCTCTCTAACATTTGATCAATGAGTGGCAAGAGGAAGTAATCTTTTCTGGTCACTTTGTTCAATCTTCGGTAATCAATACATACTCTCCAACCAGTTGTTTTTCTTATAGGTATGAGCTCCTCATCCTCATTCTTCACCACTGTGATCCCACTCTTTTTCAAAACAACTTAGACCGAACTTACCCATTTACTGTCTGAGATAGGGTAGATAATGCCAACATCTAGTAATTTTAATACCTCGGCCTTTACTACCTCTTTCATGTGTGGGTTAAGTCTTCTTTGAGCATCTTGAGTAGACCTTGCTTCATCCTCAAGGTAGATATTATGCATGCACTTGGCTGGACTTATCCCTTTAATGTCAGCAATGGTTCATCCAATGGCAGATCTATGCTCCCTAAGAACTCTTAATAATTTCTCTTCTTCTCCTATACTCAAATTAGCAGCCACAATCACAGGTAATGTCTTCTTCTCTCATAAGTAGGCATAAGTTAAATGCTCTGGCAGCTGCTTTAATTCCAATGTTGGTGCCTGGATAATAGAAGGAAGAATAGTAGTATTAGTAGGTATGAGAGATTCAAATGAAGGAGCATACTTACTTGAGTGTTTTGGAGAAGCCTCAAGGAGGTGCACAGCTTTAATGATGTCATCAGTAAAATCTTTAGGTTCTTTCTTAATATCCACTTTCTTAAAGCTATGGGTAATAGTAGTCTCCAGTGGATCAATGTGCTAGACCTGAAAAGCTTGCTCAACAAAACTTTGCATCATACATACATTAAAGCATTCCATATCATCTTGAGAATGAATCAAATAGTTTAAACTCTATTTTCTCACCATGCACCTTCATACTTACTATACCCTTTTTCACACAAATCTTTGTATTGGCAGTTCTTATGAAGGGTCTTCCTAAAATGATGGGCAAGGGCAATGGCATAGGGCATTCCTCCATATCTAGCACAATGAAATTAGTCGGTAAAATTAACTTACCTACCTTTACCAGGACATCCTCAAGAATACCCCTAGGTCTTTTTATACTTCTATCTACCAACTACAAGGTAATTGAAGTTAGTTGTAGCTCCCCCAATCCTAGGGTTTTGAATACTGTGTATGGTAGCAAAAGTAATGCTTTCTCAAATAACTGATCGCATATCCTACAAAGAATAGTAAAACTACCCGAATCTTTCAGTTTTGGTAGGAGTTTTCTTAATAGCACAGCACTTACCTCTTTTGTTAAGGCTATAATCTCATGCTCTTGAAACTTTCTCTTATGATTGCAACAATCTTTTAGGAATTTAGCATAAGCAGGTATTTGTTGAATTGCATCTAACAAAGGAATGTTTATTTCAACTTTTCGCAAGGTTTCAAAAATATCAAGCAGTTTATTTCCTTTCTTTTATTTTACTAACCTTTGCAGGAAGGGTGGTGCATTCACCTTCTCCGTATCACTCACATTTGATGCTGACGGTTTCTTTAGAGATGCTTTTGCAGATTCATTGGTCCCTATCACCTTACCATTTCTAAGGGTCGTGACAGCTTTCAGTTGTTGATGTCCCCCAAGGTTAGGTAGTGTTTGAGCTGGAAGCTCACCTTGCTTTCTGCCACTTAGCTCTTTAGCTAATTATCCCATTTGTACCTCTAGCCTTTAGATGGCTTGTTCATGTTTTACTGTGGTTTGCCTTAGTTCAGTCCGGAATTACCTTTCATTTGCCATGAACAAATCTTGTGAAGTCATTAATTGTTGCTACTAAGTTGCCAACTGCCTCACAAGACTCTCGAGGTCACTCTTCTTTGATTCGAGAACAGATTAGGTTGTTGGTTGAAAGTTTCTTTGGTGCCCTTGACCATTCTGATTGTTGCTTCAAGAAAAGTTTGGGTGATTCCACCATCCAGCGTTGTAGGTGTTTGCATAAGGATTGTTCTTCGGCGAATAGTTGTTTGGTCCCATAAAGTTTGCTTGCTCATGATCTGCAGATGAATACAATGGACATGTATCAGTATTATGATCAAATTGAGAACAAATAGCACATACCTGGAGTGGTGTAGTTGGTGGGTTAGGTGAGTTGTTTTGAGTAGCCATGGCTTTAACTAACAGATCTAGTTTCCTCTCTACAGCAGCTATCTGAGTAGATGATCCTCCATTTAAGTTTACCTCACACATACCCTTTCTCTTGGTTACATGTCTACCTCGAGAGGAGAACTGCTAAGTGTGTTCACTTAGGGTTTTGAAGAACTCTATAGCTTCTTCGCTGCTTTTCTCCATCAGCACTCCTCCACAACCTGAATCCACAATACTTTTGTTAGTATCACTTAAACCTTCATAGAAAGCTTGTACCAGTTCATCCTGAGGTAGATTGTGATGTGGGAATTTGAGTAGCAGCTTGTTGAAGTGTCCCCATGCCTCAAAGAATAGGTCTCCATCCTTTTGTTGGAAGGACTGAATCTCCTTCCTCATTTTCCTTGTCGTTTGAGCTGAAAAAAAAACTTCCTTAGGAACTTGCTAGCCAACTCCTCCTAAGTATGGATTGAAACTGCAAGCAAAGAATTGTACCACAGTTTGGCATTATCTTTTGTTAGAAATCACCTTGACAAGATACCCAGGTGGTGATCTTCCAAACAACCAAGTCTAGAATGACTTGTGAAGATTTGGAATCAAAATCAGGAACAGAAATCAAAGAAAGAAAGAAGACAAGTGATTTGTTATCGAGGTTCGGCAATAGCCTACGTCGCTGTGAGTTCCTCTGAACTTTCTGCACTAAATCAATGGTTCTTTACAATCCAACAACCCTCTTCAAGAAACCTCAAGTTCTTGAAGAAACCAAGAAGAGAAGAAAGAAGATGATAAGAACTATTACAATGCTCTCTATCAAATCTATACTACTCTCTTTTTACAACCAGCCTCGCTACAATAAGTCCCTATTGTGTTTTGTGTCTTTGCACTCTTACACAATTCTCTCTTGTATGTCTGTCACTCTTTACAATTGATCTCAAATTATATCACAATGTTTCTCAAGTAGTCTTAAATATGATGATGTTATATGTTGATAATGAAGCTAGGTGACCCTTTATATAGTGCACCAACTTCTTGTGCAATCTTGAGAGTCAATCTCCACCCTTAGATCTTGATGACCACTCAACCATGGCCTTTGATCATTCTTTAATCAAGCTGTGCATTTTGATCTTGCATCCACGCACTCAACATAAGGTTGAAAAACTAGCCTTGATGTGCCTTCAGGCTGCAGCCTGAAGCAGGGCACACTTGCTGCCACTCTATGTGTCGTGGCCTGGGGTAAGGTGCCTTGTGGCCTGGCCTTCCTCCAGCATTCCTCCATGCTATGTGCTGTGGCCTGGACAAAGCTGGGCCACAGCCTGACCTGATGCACATACTTTCCAGCTTGTGTGCTTAGGCGCACACACTAGTGTCCTACCTTTGCCTTGCTCCAAGGTGCCGCGCACACTTGTGTGCACTTCTTTAACATGCTGAAATTTATTCTTCCAACCTTGTTTTAGACATTAACCCTATTTAAACCATGTTTAAACCTTAGACAAATATCAACAATTTCTACCTTTGTCGAAGTGTTTAAACCTGAACCATTGTGTAGAGAACTTCAGGATCCAAACTCATCTTGAGTCATCAATCAACCGTCTCCAATCCTAAGTAGTCCAAGGCAATGATTGAACTTATTTAGAGGTAGAACTTTAGTAACTAAATCCGCAGGGTTTTCTTCCGTGGCTACCTTATCCACATAGATACATCCTTTCATAACATTTTCCCGAATGAAATGGTACCGAACATCCATGTGCTTTGTCCTCTCATGGAACATCGGATTTTTGCACAAGTGTAATGCACTTTGACTATCCGAAAACACCACAACCTGCTCCTCTAGTACCTTCAACACTTTCAACAACCCTTTGCACACATAGCTTCCTTAATAGCTTTCATTGCTGCAATGTACTCAGCCTCGGTTGTTGAGAGTGCTACCACTGGCTGCAACTGAGCCTTCCAATTTACACAACATCTGTTTAAGTTGAAGAAGTAGGAGGTAATCGATCTCCTTTTATCCCGGTCTACTCCATAGTCTGAATCCGTAAAACCCTCAAGGCAGATGGATTTACCTCTCTTCTCATAAACCAGCCCTACTTCTAGGCTTCCCTTCAAGTACCTCAGCAACCACTTCATCTCAAGCCAATGCTCTTTTCCAGGATTACTCATAAACCTACTGAAAACACTTATTGCATGAGAAATATCAGGTCTAGTGCTTACCATGGTGAACATAACAGAACCAACATCACTAGACTAAGGGACTTTTTCCATTTCCTTCTTCTCCGCCTCCGATCTCGGACATTGATTGCTGGAGAACTTGAAATGACCAGCAAGGGGAACCTTCACTGGTTTGCTATTTTCCATAGAGAACTTAGATATCACCTTCTTTATATAGGAAGTTTGAAAGATCTTCAATCTGTTTCTCACCCTTTCTTGGATGATACACATCTCAAGGATCTTTTGTGTATGGCCAAGATCCTTCATCTCAAACTCCTCACTGAGTTGAGCCTTCAATTTCCTTATCCTTTCAATGCTGCTCCCAACCAGTAACATATAATCAACATAGATGAGGATGATCACCAATTCCTCAACCTTCTTCCCCTTGTAGTATAAGCATGAATCATAGTAGCTCCTCATGAAACCCAAGCTGATTACAAAGGAATCAAACTTCTTATTCTATTGCCGAGGTGATTGCTTCAGGCCATAGAGAGATTTCTTCAATTTGCACACCAACTCTCCCTGCCTTTCTTCCTTATAGCCTTCGGGTTACCTCATGTAAATGGTCTCATCAAGCTCTCCATGTAAGAATGCTGTCTTTACATCTATTTGCTTGATTTCCCAATCAAATTGGACCACTAATGCTAACACTATCCATATCGTCTTGTTCTTCATAACCGGTGAGAAGATTTCGGTGAAATCTATGCCTTCTTTTTGTGTGAACCCCTTCGCCACTAGCCTAGCTTTATACCGAACTTCATCCCTTGGAGTATTCCCTTCTTTGATCTTGTAGATCCATCTACAATCCACAACTCTCTGTTTTTCTGGTTTGGGCATCAACTCTCAAGAGTTGTTCTTCATCAAAGAATCCATTTCTTCCTCCATAGCCAGCTGCCACTTTGACGAATCCTTACACTCCATGGCATCCGTGTAAGTTTCTGGTTCAACCTCTCCTTCTATCCAAGGAGTTGCTACATTAGCATCCGCAAACCCATATCTCAAAGGTGGTCAACCACCCTCCTTTCTCGGTCCCTTGTGATCTGGTAGTCATTCTGACTTGCTGCATCAACCTCTTCTAGTTCAGCCTCTTCTTGAGTTTCTTGAGCATGGCCTTCATCAATGGGTTCTACCTGGTCCGAACCCTCTTGCCTCCCTTGCTCTACCTGAATCGAATTCTCCTTGATTTGATGCTCCACAAATTCTAGACTGGTTTGCTCACTAGCCCCTGCAGGGTTAGTTTTCTCCAAGTAGGGAAATAATAATTCATTAAAAATAACATCCCTACTTATTATTAGTTTAATGCCTTATTTTCTAAGGACCACAACCTATATCCCTTAACCTCTTCACCATATCCTAGAAACACACATTTTTTAGACCTTGGGCTAAGTTTATCCTCCTTTTGATATGCATATACAGTACGCCCAAAAGTCATAAGGTTGCTTAATTTAGGGGGTTTCTCACTCCACATTTCTATGGGAGTCTTGAGCTCTAAATTTCTAGAGGGTGATCTATTTACCAAGTACGCAGCAGTAGCTATAGCTTCTCCCCAAAATATTTTGGTAAACCGGATCCTATTAGCATACACCTAACCTCTTCCATAAGGGTTCTATTCATCCTCTCAGCAACTTTATTTTGCTGAGGTGTTTTTACAACCGTTCTATGCCTTAGAATGCCATTTAATTCACAGAATTTATCAAAATCTTTATTGCAAAATTCTAGGCCATTATCGGTTCGTAAAGCCTTAACTACCCTACCGTTTGAGTCTCCAGCAACTTTTTCCACACAAAAAATTTATTCAAGGCATCTGATTTATTTCTAAGTAAATAAACCCACACTTTTCTTGAATAATCATCAATTAAAGACAGAAAGTAAAAGTTACCTCCCTGTGTTGGTGTTCTTGCTAGTCCCCAAAGGTTCGAATGAATGTAGTCAAGAATGCCCTTAGACTTGTGCACTCCGGTGTTGAAGCTGACCTGGTGTTGCTTCCCAAGAATGCAACTCTCACAAAAATCCAATTTCTCTACTTTGTCTCCTCCAAGTAGACCATCCTTGTTAAGAATTTGCAGGCCCTTTTCGCTCATATGTCCCAAGCGAGTTTGCCAAAGAGCTGCCTTATCCATCTCAGCCATCAAAATTGCTGCTTGATCCTTGGTTTCTGTTTCACCTATCATCTCATAAAGTCCATCTTTTATTGCTGCCTTGATCACTCTCAAAGATCCCTTGGTCACCTTGATCTTTCCTCCCTCTACTTTACAAGAATACCCCAAAGAATCCAACTGCCCCAATGAGATCAAATTCCTCTTCAAATCTGGAAGATACCTCACATTTCGCAGCAGCCTTATGACTCCATCAAACATCCTCAATTGAATGTCTCCAATCCCTCTCACTTAGCAAGAATTGTTATTCCCCAAGAAGACCCTTCCATCATTGATCTCCTTGAAATTCTTGAACCATTCCTTGTGAGGGCACATGTGATAAGTGCACCCGGAATCCAGAATCCACTTTTCGCTACCTTGCCTCTTGCTCACATTTGAGCACACAACAAGCACATCATCTTGTTGTTCTCCTTTGACAACTGAAGCCTCTCCATTTTTGGTATGGCTTCTTCTCTCATCCCACATCTTCTTCTTGCAATCTTTCTTGAAATGGCCCTCTTTGTTGCAGTAGAAGCATCTCTGTCCTCCTCCAAGTCTTGTATTGGAATGAGATCTCCCATGGTTCTGCCCTCTACCTCTTGATTTCTCCCGGTAGTTGCCATGAGTGCTACAGCCATTCCGAGTTACTGGTCTTTCTCTTACGAATAGCCCTTCTCCACTTGATGCCTCCCTCATATTGGCTTTGAAATCATATGCCCTTATGGCATTGATCACAATCTCCTTGGTTAAAGTATCTCTTTTATACTCAATAGCATTAATCAAATTATCAAAGCAATCAGGAAGAGAATTTAACAAAATGACAGCCAATTGTTCATCCAGGAATTTAATACTACAACTAGCTAAATCTTGAACTAGTTTATTAAAGGTATCAAGATTATCTTGCAACTCTCTACTATGATCCATTTTAAAAGCAAAGATTCTTTTAAGAAGGTAAGTTTCATTAGGGAGAGTTTTGGTAAGAAACAACTCATCTAGTTTCTTCCATATGACAGCAGGATCTTCCGAGTCTCCGCACTCCCTTGTGACACTATCCGAAATGTGTAGGAAGATGGTACTGTATGCTATTGTCTTCATCTCAGTCCGCTGGTCCTTCGTGACACTTGCTAGAAAAGCATCATCTTCTCCAATAACCAAGTCCACTTTTTGTTGCATTAGAACCGCCTTGATCTTCCACTTCCATAGGGAAAAATCTCCCTTTCCATCAAACTTCTCAACAACGAAATTTGAAGCCATCTTTGCAGACAAGATCTCAGATTTATGCAATACCCACAAATGCTTTCTTTTAAACCTCAAGAACACGATTGAAGATGGATCTTAACACCGTTCTTGAATCACCCTCAAGAACACGATTTGATCTTGATCTTTACTCCGTTCTTGAATCACCCAAGAAGTTGATCTTTGATTCTTGGAGTCTTGACTCCGTCACCTTCTTATTCTTGCTCTGATACCCAGTTGTGAAAGCTCTGATACCACTGTTGGAAATCATCTTGACAAGATGGCCAGGTGGTGATCTTCCAAACACCCAAGTCTAGAATGACTTGTAAAGATTTGGAATCAAAAACAGGAACAGAAATCAAAGAAAGAAAGAAGACAAGCGATTTGTTATCAAGGTTCGACAATAGCCTACGTCTCCGTGAGTTCCTCTGAACTCTCTGCACTAAATCAATGGTTCTTTACAATCCAGCAACCCTCTTCAAAAAAACCTCAAGTTCTTGAAGAAACCAAGAAGAGAAGAAAGAAGATGATAAGAACTATTACAATGCTCTCCATCAAATCTATACTACTCTCTCTTTATAACCAGCCTCACTACAATGAGTCCCTCTTGTGTTTTGTGTCTTTGCATTCTTACACAATTCTCTCTTGTATGTCTGTCACTATTTACAATTGATCTCAAATTATGTCACAATGTTTCTCAAGTAGTCTTACAATATGATGATTTTATATGTTGATAATGAAGCTAGGTGACCCTTTATATAGTGCACCAACTTCTTGTCCAATCTTGAGAGTCAATCTCCACCCTATGATCTTGATGACCACTCAACGATGGCCTTTGATCATTCTTTAGTCAAGCTGTGCATTTTGATCTTGCATCCACGAACTCAACATAAGGCTGAAAAACTAGCCTTGGTGTGCCTTCAGGCCGCGGCCTAGAACAGGGCATTCTGCGACATGAAGCAAGGCACACTTGCTGCCACTCTGTGCGCTGTGGCTTGGGGTAGGGTGCACCACTCTGTGCGCTGTGGCTTGGGGTAGGGTGCACCATGGCCTGGCCTTCCTCCAACATTCCTCCATGCTATGCACTGTGGCCTGGACAAAGATGGGCCATGGCTTGACCTAATGCACATACTTTCCAGCTTGTGTGCTTAGGTGCACACACTAGTGTGCCTACCTTTGTCTTGCTCCAAGGTGTCGCGCACACTTGTGTGCACTTCTTTAACATTCTAAAATTTATTCTTACAACCTTGGTTTAGAAATTAACCTTGTTTAAACCATGTTTAAACCTTATACAAATATCAACATCTTTTAAGGAAAAAGGGGAAAGAATTAACCTTATTCCTTCTTAGTCTAAGCCTCAGATGTGCTGGAACTTGGAAATATCGAAGAATTCTCGGAGGTGCAAGTGTGGATCCTTATTAGGTATGCCCCTAAAGTGAGTCAATGCACTCAATAGTTGCAGAGATATGTAGTAATTTCCTTCCACCTTAGGTTGATAAGCCATACATGATGGCTGATCGAGGTTCCGTGGGATGAAGAATTGCTTCATCGGCCTTCACTCAGGTGGTTGTTGATTTTCAATCTATTCCGCCATTGGTACTTCTTCCTCAATTTCTTCTTTTACCTCTTCTGAGTTGTCTCTAAGCCTTTATCGGATAGTCAACTCAAGCTCGGTATTGAGGGGGAAGAACGTTGGATGCTTGGATCGAAGCTCATGCATGAATCAGTAATAATTGCTTTAGTGCAGCAGTTAAACACTGCTGTCTAGGTAACTCTCTGTCTTAATTGTGCTCAATCACACAGGAGGGTGCGCTCGATCGCAAGTGGCACAGAAAGTTCTACTGGTGTGCCTGAAACAGAAAACAAAAAGAAATCAATTAGGGTTTTAATGAAACGAAAATAAGATAAAAACATAAACTTAAAATTTTTGATAAAAAAATAGAAATAAAATAAAAAGAAATAATAATGATTAATCTAAATGAAAAAATAATTCTAAAAAGAAAATTAAGCACAATCCCCGACAATGATGCCAAAAACTTGTTGTGCGTTTATCTACCTAAATTAATAAGTAAATAATCATACAGTTTTACTTGTAAGTGCACAAGGTCAATAGTAACATAGTGTGCAAGTCCGAGATCATCTCCACAGGAATTGGTTAATTTCGAATTAGAATTAGTTTTTCGATATAAAAGATAGAAATAAATATTTGAGTGAGAATTAATAATGATAAGAACATAGGGCTTTGATATCCACCACTAATCATACTTTCCTATTAAGTAAGTTGCCAATGCTATAGCCCTATCATGAATACCTAACGGCTGCCAACCATAAGGGCTTGGTCCACTTCTTAGGCTATTGATCTCCCTAAGCAATGAGTTAGGTATGGTGTATACTCTAACTCTTTTCTCTTTTAAGGGATTCAGCATGATGTATACTGAGTTGTTCCTTAAGAGAGCATAAGGGCTGTGGAAATCAACAACCACATGGGACCTAGGGCTTGGTCCACTCCCGATTTCTCATATTGATTAATCCAAGAATCCGGCGTGGATATCTTTTATTACTATTGTTAGACCCAGGACTCGATCATCCAAATTGATCTAACTAACTTATCCATACCACATGCATATGTTGATCAGACACACACATATGAGGAATTTAAATAAACACAGGCATTAATCAATTGAAGCATCATAACATGGTTATTAGCAAAGGTAATCAATGATCATATATATAGGAAAGCATAATTAGGACTTCAATCGAGCCCTATTAGGAGGTTAGTTACACATGTTTAGTAAACTAAACATCATAACCATAACTAACTAAAACAGAAAAATGGAACCCGAAGGATGCTGAAGAGACGATTCATCAATTCCTCTCCAAGGCTTACAACTTCAAGCTCAATCCAAAAGTGTATTTTCTGTGTTTTACAAGGCTATATATAGGGCTCTAAGGGTGCCCCGAAACCCTAATTTCCTATTTAAGGTCTGGAGACTTCTTTCCAATTTTGGCTCTGCTGCCTCTGGAGCATGTGCGCTCAATCGTATAGATCTACGCTCGAGCGCATGTGTGCGCTCGAGCCTTTTGAGTGTGCGCTCGTATGCCTGTGTGCTTGATCACAAGGGAGCGTACCTTGCTGGATTGCAGAACTTTACTTTTTATTCCTTAGAGCTCCAAAATGTCATCTTTTTGTCAAAGCCTTGTGAAAAACACATAAAAACACAAAAATGAAATAGAATCTACTAAAATAGATAAACAAAGAGTCTAACAAGTGTAAATTAAGGGGCTTAAATATGACTATTTAAGCACTTATCAGGAAATTCTAAACAAATCAGACAAAAAGGACTACAATGAAGAGCATATTTGATATTCAACTTTTTTAAAAATACATCCTAATCAGTTAAGAGCTCCCTTGAACTAAATCAGATAAACCCAAAAAAAGGAGAGCCCCCATCTATAAGAAAAAAAGGATCTCAAAATATCAAGTTATAGAAAAATGAAAAGTCAATTACACAGAGATTTAACAGAAAGCAGAATCTTTAGGTTAAGGAATATAGCTGGAGTTAAAATATTAGTAGTAAATGCTAGAAGAACTTTTTCCTTTTTCGATAAATAAATACTGCAAGATTATTGTTAGTGGATTTGTTTAGAACTATGTCATATTGTCAAAAACGTCATTTATTTTGTTTTGAATATTTCAAAGTATTGTTTCCTAGTTTTTAGGAGTTTGTTATTTTCTGATTAATCATGTGTGTAATCATGGCTTATTTTTAGGACCATGATCTGAGTGGTTAGTTATTATTTTCAAGTCTTTTAATGTAAGTTCTGAATTCAATAAAATTATTTCTCTTTCAATATAATCTCTTGTGTTCTTCTCTTCAAAAATTGTCATCGTTCTTTCCTTCAAAGTTGTTTTTGTTTTCTTTTACAACTTTAAAAACAACAATTGGTATCAGAGTTTTCTTCTTACGGAACCTGTGAGAGTCTGAGATTGAATTCTAGTGGACGCCATGGACGCAGAAGCCAGTTTTTCATCGATTGCTCCTTTAGTGTTCGACGGAGAAAATTATTAGATTTGGGCTGTGAGAATGGAGACCTACCTGGAAGCAATGGATCTCTGGGAAGCTGTAGAAAAGGATTACGAAGTTCCTCTTCTGCCAAACAACCCCACAATGGCCCATATCAAGAATCACAAGGACAGAAAAATGAGGAAGTCAAAAGCAAAGGCCTGTTTGTTTACTGTCGTCTTATTGACTATCTTCACCCGAGTCATGTCACTCAAATCAGTAAAAGCAATCTGGGATTATCTCAAAACAGAGTATGAAGGAAATGAGAGGATCAAAGAGATGCAAGTACTGAATTTGATAAGAGATTTTGAACTGCAAAAAATGAAGGAATCAGAAACCATTAAAGAGTATTCTGACAAACTTCTAAGCATTTCCAATAAGGTAAGACTGCTCGGTTCTGATCTACCTAACTCGAGGATTGTTGAAAAAATCCTAGTAATGGTACCTAAAAAGTTTGAGGCAACCATTACGACCTTGGAGAACACCAAGGATCTGTCCAAGATTACCTTGGTAGAGCTCTTAAATGCTTTATAGGCATAAAAGCAAAGAAGGGTAATGAGGCAAGGAGCTATTGAAGGAGCCCTGCCAGTCAAGCATCAAGAAGAAGGGAAAATGAGGAAGAAAAACAAGAAGAATTTTGCTACAAGTGGCGATGCCACAACAAACAGAACAAGAACAAGACCGAAGGTAAGAAGGGAAATCATCCTCTATGCCAACATTGTAGCAGAAAAGGTCATCGTCCTTTCAAATGCTGGAGAAGACCTGATGCAAAATGCAGCAGGTGCAACCAACTTGGTCATGAAGCTGTAATTTGCAAAAGTAAAAATCAGCAGCAAGAAGTAGATGCTCAAGTTGTTGATCAAGAGGAGGAGGATCAGCTCTTTGTTGCTACTTGTTTCTCAAGCAGAGATTCAAGTGAGAGCTGGTTAATTGATAGTGGTTGCACTAACCATATTTCACATGACAAGGAGTTGTTCAAGGAATTAAGAAGCATGGAGACTTCAAAAGTTCGAATTGGCAATGGACAGCATATAGCAGTCAAGGGAAAAGGCATCATTGCAATTGCAAGTTATTTAGGTACAAGACTTATCTATGATGTTCTCTATGTTCCAGAAATTGACTAAAATATGTTAAGTGTTGGTCAGTTGATAGAGAAAGGCTTCAAAGTACATTTTGAAGACAAATACTGCCTGATAAAGGATGCATCTGGTCAAGAGATGTTCAACGTCTAAATGAGAGGAAAGAGCTTCATACTTAACCCACTTGAGGAGGAGTAAGCTGCTTTTCATACCAAGGAAAGTGTCACAAAGATATGGCATAAGAGGCTCGGTCATTATCATCATCAAGGACTACTACTACTTCAAACAAAGCAATTAGTAAAGGATTTACCTGTTTTAGAACATCATCTTCCTCACCGCAAAGTGTGTCAATATGGAAAGCAACACAAACAACCATTTCCAAAATCAGCTTGGAAAGCAACACAGAATCTACAATTGATCCACACTGATCTAGTAGGACCACAACGGTAGCCTTTACTATATTGCCTTTATTGATGATCTAACAAGAATGTGTTTGATTTTCTTTTTTAAATACAAATCAGAAGTTGCTAGAATATTCTGGAAATTTAAAGCTAGAATTGAAAATGAGAGTGGCTGCAAAATTCAGACATTGAGATCAAACAACGGCAAGGAGTACACATCTGCAGTATTCAATCAATTTTGTGAGAATACAGGAATTGAACATCAACTAACGGCTCCTTACACTTCACAAGAAAATGAAATCAGTGAGAGGAGAAATTTACATATCCTGGAAATGACAAAATGTATGTTACATGAGAAGAATTTGCTAAAGAAACTTTGGGCAGAGGTAGCAAACACTGTAGTTTTTCTCCAAAACAGGCTACCCACAAAAGTGTTGAAGGAGTAGACACCATTTGAAGCTTGGTATGGATATAAACCATCTCTAAACCTTAAGGTGTTTGGTTGTTTGTGCTTCACCTATGTTCCTCAAGTTAAGCGTGATAAACTAGACGAGAAGGCAATACAAGGCATCTTCGTAGGCTACAGCACAATATCCAAGGCTTACAAAGTCCTTCAGCCACAAACGGGGAATATTGTCATAAGTAGAGATGTGTACTTTAAGGAAAATGAAGAATGGAAATAGGAGACTTCAAAGGACTCAAATAAACTAAAGCTAAACTTTTCTGTCAGAAATGTCGATGAGCAATGGACGATATTCCAGTTAGAGGCACCAGATTGCTCACTGATATTTATCAAAGATGCAACATTGCAGTTTGTGAGCCTGTAAATTATGATGAAGCAAAACATGATCAGAATTGGATTATTGCAATGAAGGAGAAGTTGTACATGATCAAGAAAAACAAGACTGGCAGGTTGTTGATAGACCTCAAGATAGAAAAATCATTGGGGTCAAATAGATGTTCAGAACCAAGCTCAATGATGATGGTTCCATCAACAAATACAAAGTGAGGCTTGCTGTTAAAGGATATGCTCAAATTTTTGGTGTAGACTACTCAGACACATTTGCACCAGTAGCTAGACTTGACACTATCAAGCTACTACTTGTTGTTGCAACATAAAAGGATTGGAAAGTGTACTAGTTGGATGTTAAATCAGCATTTCTAAATGGTTTCTTGCAAAAGAAATTTATTTTGAGCAACCAAAAGGTTTTGTGAAGAAAGGAGAAGAAGACAAAGTTTATCTCTTCATAAGGCTCTTTATGGATTGAAGTAAGCTCCAAGAGCCTGGTACAGTAGAATTGATGATCATCTGCTAAGTTTAAGCTTCATAAAAAGCCTATCTAAGTCCACTCTTTATGTCAAGCACTGTGAGGTTGATATTCTTGTTATTTCTCTTTATGTAGATGATCTTTTGGTGATTGGAAACAGTGCAGCTTTGATTGATGAATTTAAGCTGGAAATGATGAAAGTATTTGAGATGACTGATCTTGGATTGATGACTTACTTTCTCGGACTGAAGATCAAACAGAGCCAAGATGAAGTTTTCATTTGTCAAAAGAAGTATGCAAAGGAAATTCTCAAGAAGTTTCATATGGAAGATTGCAAGTCAATGAACACTCCTATGAATCAAAAGGAAAAGTTGAGCAAGGAAGATGGAACCGAAAAAGTGGATAAAGCACACTTTAGAAGTTTGATTGGGTGTCTGATGTATCTTACAACAACAAAACCTAACATCTTGATCACTATAAGTATTTTATCTCGGTTCATGCACTGTGCAAGTGAAATGCACTTGAAGGCTGCTAAGAGGGTGGTTAGATACATCAAAGGCATAATCAACTTTGGCATCAAGTTCAAGAAAAGCAAGGAGTTCAAGTTGTTTGGTTTTTCTGATAGTGATTGAGCAGGATCCATTGATGCCATGACAAGTACTTCAGGGTACTGCTTTAGTTTTGGATTAGGAGTTTTTTCATGGAGTTTGAAAAAAAACAAGAAACAGTAGTTCAATCTATTACTGAAGCAGAGTTTGTTGCTGCAACTACTGCTATAAATCAAGCTTTATGGCTGAGGAAGATATTGAGTGATATTCATCTTAAGCAGAATGAATACGCTAAGATCTTTGTTGATAATCAAGCTGCAATAGCTATTTCACACAATCCAGTTTTTCACGGGAAAACTAAACATTTCAACATCAAGCTGTTTTTCTTGAGGGAAGTGCAGAAGAATGGTGTTGTAACTCTTGTTTATTGCAGAACAGATGAGCAAATGGCTGATTTTTTACTAAACCATTACTAGTTAGTAAGTTTGAATTTTTGAGATTGAAACTTGGTGTTTGCAGTCTCTAAAGCAAGGAGGAGTGTTAGCTGATTCGTTTAGAACTGCTGTCACGTTGTCAAAAACGTCATTTATTTTGTTTTGAATATTTCAAAGTATTGTTTCCCAGTTTTAGGAGTTTGTTATTTTCTGATTAATCATGCATGTAATCATGGTTTATTTTTAGGACCATGATCTTAGTGGTTAGTTATTATTTTCAAGTATTTTAATGTAAGTTTTGAATTCAATAAAATTACTTCTCCTTCGATATAATCTCTTGTGTTCTTCTCTTCAAAATTGTTATCGTTCTTTCCTTCAAAGTTGTCTTTGTTTTCTGTTGCAACTTTAAAAACAACAATTATCTTATCTTTGCCTGGTATACTTCTATAGACAAGCTTTACTCTTCTAAACACGATTCAAATGACAAAATCATTACATTTCCAAGAAAATGATGTTGAAAGATAGATGTACCAACAAGCTAGTTAGGTGCATCCATGCTAGGCATGATATTTCAAAATAATAGACTCAACCGATTCTTAAGGGCTATATGTAGACACTAAGAAAATATCAATCTTTTAGGGTACATTTACTTGTGATTTTTTTTTTCATTTTCCATATTCCTTAACATTTTCTTCAATAGTTTGCATATTCTTAACATAATTTGAAAAACAACATTTATCTTTCTAACATAATATTAAAAAAGTTTTTTTAAAAAAAAAATGATTTCACAACTTTTCTAATATTATGTTGAAAAGAGAAGTGGTGTTTTTCAAATTATGTTAACAATGTCCAAATTGTTAAAGAATGTGCTATGAAAAATGGGAATGGAAAATGAAAATTATTTTTGCCCAACAAAATGCACCCTTAGTTTCTATTCAACCCTATGATTGTTTCTTTTTATTATAAATATTTGGTTTTGCTTTCCTGTTTCTTATTTGGGTTTGCCATACTTCTATTTAAGTTTATGTGATAGGTTCATACTATCTTAATGCACAGTTAAAATGTGTTTGATCTTGATATACATTGTTTGTCCATTTTTTATAAAAAGTTTTTTAGATTATTTTAATTAACCCAAATTGTGTTAATAGTAATTTACTAACAAAATGGTCAATATGGTAAATATGAATTAATGTGACTGTTTAAATAATGAAGGAGCCACAAAAATTTATAGGAAAAATTCTACCATCAAGTATGGTCATAAAAAAACTTTGATTACTCAAAAAATCCATCCAATTTATAATTTTTATCTTAATTTGTGCACGTGTGCTAGTACAAATCCCCTCGATTTGCAAGATGCATGCTCATATTTTTTTTTTCGTATCACAGGATCCAGATTTTCACTTGTAAAATCAGGAAAAAAAAGTGTTAAATAGGATTGGACGGTTAGGTTCATACTATGAATAGTAGGGAGATCGAGTACTACGACCTCTATCTATATGAGTTCAGAGAAAAAGCATTCTACTTTATTCTGATAATGATCCTATCAGAAGAACTAATTAGACTCAACTTTACACAAAATATTTACCTTTGGACAGATAAAATTTTTTAAATCCAGCTGATACACAAGAAAATTTTAATTCTGTGGAAATCTACTAAACTATGTAACTGCTTGCTTATGTCGCTGAAATTAGCATAATTAAGATTAAATCCAAGATAGGAAGCTGTAAGATGGACACTATCATTTCCTTTTCAAAATTCAATATTTTGTTGGTTGTAATTTTAAAGGTATAATAAATGTGACGCCACAAGATTGATATCAAGTCTTAGTATCCCTCATCGACTAGAGAGGATGTGAATGGGTTGTTTATAAATGATTTGTCACCTCTAATTGCCCAAAGGAAAGGAGATTATGATACCCCAAGTTGGGGGTCAAGTATGTGTGTTAAAACTCGACCGGCCCAAAGGAAGGAAGATTGTGATGCCCCAAGATGGGGTCAAGTTTTGGTATCCACATTGGCTAGAGAGAATGTGGTTGTGCTGTTTATAAATGATTTGCCACCTCCAGTTGCATAACGTGTTTTAAAGCCATGAGACCTAATGTGCCAAAACGGACAATATTGTATCAAGTGGGAGATCAGGTCTTTATAGTGGTATGAGAGCCGACTCTCAAAAACTCGACCGGCCCAAAGGGAGGGAGATTGTGATGCCCCAAGATGGGGGTCAAGTCTTAGTATCCACACCGGCTAGAGAGGATGTGCTGACTCTCGAAAACTCGAGCGACCCAAAGGAAGGGAGATTGTGATGCCCCAAGATGGAGGTCAAGTATTGGTATCCACATCAGCTAGAGATGATGTGTGTTAAAACTCGACCAGCCCAAAAGAAGGGAGATTGTGATGCCCCAAGATGGGGGTCAAGTCTTAGTATCCACACCGGCTAGAGAGGATGTGCTGACTCTCGAAAACTCGACCGGCCCAAAGGAAGGGAGATTGTGATGCCCCAAGATGGAGGTCAAGTATTGGTATCCACATCAGCTAGAGATGATGTGTGTTAAAACTCGACCGGCCCAAAAGAAGGGAGATTGTGATGCCCCAAGATGGGGATCAAGTCTTAGTATCCACACCGGCTAGAGAGGATGTGTTGTTTATAGATTATTGTCACCTCCACTTGCACAAATATTGTGCCAAGCGAGAGGTCGAGTCGTTACAAATGGTATCAAAATAGACTCTCGAAAATTCGACCGACAATTTTAACTGGTGGGTTATCGGTTGTGGACCATGGTGGATTACCAGTTGTGGACCACACCACACAGCGAACTTTACAATACTTATTCTTTTAAGTACCATTATCCAACTTAATTGAGGGGAGTAACTTTTAGTAAGTTATTTTCTTGAACTTCTTTTCTGTAAAAATTCTGTAATTTCCCTATGAGCAAAATGTTTAAATATGATTTCAGTTAAAGTGGTAACAATCATACTACTGATTTGGAAAGCTACGTTTAATTTTAAATATTTTGATGAAAATAACAAGTCTTCCAGCCATTAAGGTTGCCTTCTTACCTTGTCTTTCGTGCAGGCTAAGGGCTAAGTTCAACCTCATAAGATTTATATTTTATTCTCAATATTGTCCCATCTTGAGCTTATGTAGTTGACTCTAAATAAATTTAAAATAAGTATTGGAAAAACATTACACCTACGCATGTTAATTACTTCTGCAGGAATATTTGAGTTGAATATTACAAATGATCTGTCACGTGACAAAGGATTGCTATAACTACATCTATGTGAACAGCCCGATATTAAATCACATAACATTAATGTGGCAACAGAGATAGCCATGGAGATTTTAAAGCATTTCCTTTTGGCATTGCTCACTGGTTTTGTTCTTTCAATTCTGATTCATGCCCAGGATCAATTAGGTCCGGATATCTGAATCTTTGAATAGTTATTATATATTCTTTACCATTTATTAACTATGGGAATTAAAACCTCTTTCTGTTTTCCTCTCTCAGGATTTATTAGCTTGGACTGTGGATTACCACATGATTCAAACTATACTGACACTGGCACGGGCTTATTTTACATTTCAGATGCAGCTTTCGTTGATACTGGTAGAAGTATGGTTTTATCCCCTGAATTTCTTACAATTGGCAGGCCAAAACAACCTATGTCAGAAGCTTCCCTCAAGGAAAGAGAAACTGTTACAACATCAAGCTTACAAGAGGAAATAATTATTTGATCAGAGCAACTTTTATGTATGGAAATTATGACGGCGAAGTTAAGGTACCGCAGTTTGAGCTTCATCTTGGAGCGAATTTGTGGGACACGGTGAAATTTCCAAATGCATCACCTATGTGGCCAAGGAGATCATACATGTTGCCTCACTGGATTATATAAATGTCTGTCTTGTGAATATAGACTATGGGACACCTTTTATATCAGCATTAGAACTAAGGCCTCTGAACAATAAAATTTATGTAGCTGAATCCGGATCACTGGCCACCTTCATACGCTTGGATTTTGGTTCAGGAACAAATCAAGTAGTCAGGTAAGTAATGTTGTAAGCACAAGAGGTTACCTGAACTAATATAAATGTCTATTGTTTAAGTTTTAGTTACTGACCCATATGCTTCAGGTACAAAGATGATGTTTATGACCGACGCTGGGAACCCTATAATTATTTCGAATGAGCACAATTAGAAACCTCGGTTAGCGTAGGTTACCAGAGAAACCCTTACCAACCACCATCAATTGTCATGAGCACTGCCGCAACGCCAAGAAATGCTAGTGAGCCATTGAATTTCTACTTTGTGAATGCCAGTCCGATTGCTGAATTGTATGTCTACATGCACTTTTCTGAACTTGAAAAGCTCGGAGTAAATCAATCCAGGGAATTTGAAATTTTTCTGAACGGGAATCCGTTTTATGGACCTGTTGTTCCTGACTACTTAGCCACAACCACTGTATATAGTATATCCTCACCTGCTCAAGGAGAAATTCATTTTTCAATTTCCAAAACCATAAACTCAACGCATCCACCCATCCTGAATGCCATTGAGGTTTATACTAAAGTAAAGTTCTTACAGTCAGAAACCAACCAACCAGAAGGTAACGAAACATGCTTTTCACTGTCAATCTAATACTTGAGCGAATTATACATGATACTAATAACGACTAGTTCAATATTATGAAAATTTCAGTTGATGCTGTCATGAATATAAAGTCAACTTACGGAATCAGGAGAAACTGGCAAGGAGATCCATGTGCCCCTCAAGATTATTTGTGGGATGGTCTTAATTGCAGCTACAATGGTTATGATCCACCAAGATGTTGGATCATAAACTTGATCCATTATGGGAGCCCAAATCTAAACCCAATCAAATTGGAGTCCAAGTTCATAATCAAATATCTAAAACTATAAGTCTTCTACCTAGAATTTTATAGGTGTGGTAGTTGTGCATGTGAATCATTTGGTAACCTAAAATATTGTTAGAACCACCAAGAAAAATGAGGTGTATGGTTATTGTAATTTTGGATTAGTTTATTTGTGTGGTGTAGGATTGTTCTTAAGTAGTATAAATACCCCTCCTCATTTTGGTTTAATCATCAAGAAGAAGTAAGAGCTTCTAAGTGAGTGAAGAAGCAAAATCTTCTAAGAGTGAGTTATAGTATCTTGTTTCTTTTGAGTGAGAGTGCTCTTGTAATATCTCTTTGAGTTTGAATAAAAGTTGTTTGTGTGAGTGTTTAATTTCCAACAAAGTGGTATCAGAGCTTGAGTTGGAAAGTATACACTATTGCATCTTAAATCGAAGGCCTCGACGAGAGAAATCCAACACCGCTAGAATCTCCCCGATCGGAGTTCAGACGCGCCTCCACGAGCCGCCGGAAGATTGCTTCCAGAAAACCAAGTTGACTCACCGAGTTGAGCTGGGTCAGCCGAGTTGGAGCCGAGTTGACCGAGTCGCTTGACCGAGCCGTCCGAGTCGAGTTGACCGAGCTGTAAGTCTGTTGACCGAGCCGTCCAAGCCGAGTTGACCGAGCCGTCAAAATGAACCGTTGACCAGGTTAGTGTTGACTTTGACCGTTGACCGAAAGTTGAAAATTTTGACCAGGTCCCTCCCAAAGTTTTTAAACGTTCTGGATCTATCTGCGCAATCAGAATTTCCAAATTCTCAACATATTGAGTGATATGGCAAATGGTGTGGCATCCTTCCAAGTCCCGACGCTCATCAACAACAATTACGACAATTGGAGTATCAAGATGAAGGCTCTTCTTGGCGCGCATGATGTTTGGAATATCATAGAAAAAGGTTTTAGCGAGCCAGATAACGAAGCTGCGCTGACCACAGCTCAAAAAGATAGTTTGAAAGATGCGAGAAAGAGAGACAAGAAAGCTCTCTACCTCATCTATCAAGCATTAGATGATGATGTTTTTGGGAAGATTTCGAGTGCAAGCTTTGCTAAGGAAGCGTGGGAAAAGCTGCAAACCTCTTACAAAGGATCCGAGCAAGTGAAGAAGGTCCGCCTCCAAACATTAAGAGATGAATTCGAATCCTTACACATGAAAGTATCTGAGTCTATTTCAGATTATTTCTCAAGAGTATTAGCTGTTTCTAATCAATTAAAAAGAAATGGTGAAAAATTAGAGAATGTGAGGATAATAGAGAAGATACTCCGTTCGTTGGATTCCAAATTTGAGCACATCATCGTGATGATTGAAGAAACTAAAAACTTGGAAGAAATGACGATCGAGCAACTCCAAGGATCATTACAAGCATATGAAGAGAAGTATAAGAAGAAGCAAGGGCTTACTGATCAACTCCTCAAGCTGCAATTCAAGGATATGCATGAAAGCCAAGGAAATGATAAAAACCAACGTGGCCGAGGCAGAGGTAGAGGCCATGGACGAGGTGGAAGTCGCGGTCGTGGACGAGGTTGGAATTACAACAACAACAACAATTCCAACAATAACTATGAGAAAGGAGAAAGCTCAACACGAGGCCGTGGAAGAGGCAATCCGAACTCAAGGAATGACAAATTTCAAGTTCGATGCTATAATTGTTAGAAGTTTGGGCATTATGCTTCAAAATGTAGAGCTCCTAACAACAGAATTGAGGAGAAGGCCTACTACGTGGAGGAAAAGACCAATGATAAAGAAACTCTTCTTCTAGCACGAAAAGAGACTGATGGTGTCCAAGCAAAATCCTGGTATCTTGACAGTGGTGCAAGCAATCATATGTGTGGAAGGAAAGACATGATTGTGGAGCTGGACGAGTCAGTAAGTGGAAATGTCTCATTTGGCGATGATTCCATAATAGCAGTAAAAGGGAGAGGTAACATTCTTATCCGTTTGAAAGACGGGAGACATCAGTTTATTTCCAATGTCTATTTTGTGCCCAATATGAAAAGTAACATCTTGAGTTTAGGACAACTGTTAGAGAAAGGTTATGATATTCATATGAAGGATCATAATCTTTCTATAAAAGATGATAAGAATAACTTCATTGCTAAAGTACCAATGTCAAAGAATAGAATGTTCCTGATCAACATACAAAACGATGTTGCAAAATGCCTGAAAGCTTGCTACAGAGATGCATCATGGCTATGGCATCTTCGTTTTGGGCATCTAAATTTTGGAAGTCTAAAGCTGTTATCCAAGAAAGAGATGGTGAAGGGACTACCTCGCATCAACCATCCTGACCAGCTTTGTGAAGGGTGTCTAGTCGGGAAGCAATTCAGAAAAAGCTTTCCAAGGGAGTCAGACTCAAGAGCCAAGAAGCCACTCGAGCTCATCCATACCGATGTGTGCGGTCCGATCAAACCAAGCTCTCTCGGTAACAATAACTATTTTCTTCTCTTCATTGATGATTTTTCAAGAAAAACATGGGTATATTTCTTGAAACAGAAGTCAGAAGTTTTCGAAGTCTTCAAGAAGTTCAAAGCTGCAGTGGAGAGAGAAAGTGGTAGAAAGATCAAAGCTATGAGATCCGACCGAGGAGGAGAATTTACTTCTAGGGAGTTTCAAGAGTTCTGCGAAGCAAATGGAATTCGTCGACCAATGACAGTTCCTAGATCCCCTCAACAAAATGGTGTAGCGGAAAGAAAGAACCGAACTATCCTCAATATAGCTCGGAGTATGCTCAAAAGCAAGAAACTACCCAAGGAGTTTTGGGCCGAAGCAGTGGCCTGTGTGGTCTACTTATCCAACAGATCTCCAATAAGAAGTGTTTGGGGAAAGACACCCCAAGAAGCATGGAGTGGAAGAAAGCCCGGCATCTCCCACCTAAGAGTTTTTGGAAGCATAGTCCATGTTCATGTTCCAGACGAGAATAGAACAAAGATTGATGATAAAAGCGAGAGATTCATCTTCATCGGCTATGACGCAAAATCAAAGGGCTACAAGCTGTACAATCCGAACAATAAGAAGGTTGTGATTAGCAGAGATGTGGTGTTTGACGAAGAAGGACTATGGGATTTTGGATCTCATATAGATGACTTTAATTTCTCTCCTCCATTTGGAGATGAGCTAACACAAATAGAATAGCCTGGAGAAGCCCAACAAGAGCCAACAACTCCACCTACTTCACCAACATCAACTACCCACGAAGACGAGTCACCTTCATCATCTTCAAGTAGGAGTCAAAGTGAAAGAGATGTGCAACGAACAAGAAGCCTTCTAGATCTCTATGAAGTGACTGAACGACAAGATAATCTTACATTATTTTGTCTATTTGCTGATTGTGAATAAATGAGCTATCAAGAAGCTGCAAAAGAGAGGAAGTGGAGAGACGCGATGAATGAAGAAATCAAGGCTATCGAGAAGAATGACACGTGGGAACTCATTTCACTTCCCAAAGGGCACAAGGCGATAGGTGTCAAATGGGTCTACAAAACAAAGTGAAATGCTAAGGGAGAGATTGAAAGATACAAGGCGAGGCTTGTTGCAAAAGGCTACAGTCAAAAAGCTGAAATTGACTACGATGAGGTATTCGCCCTTGTTGCTCGGTTGGAGACTGTTAGATTAATTATTTCCTTGGCAGCTCAAAACAAGTGGAAGATAAAACAAATGCATGTAAAGTCTGCCTTCCTAAATGGAGTTCTTGAAGAGGAAGTCTACATTCAGCAACCATCAGGCTACGAAGTCAAAAGCCATGAAGACAAGGTGTTGAAGTTGAAGAAGGCTCTATACGGGTTAAAACAAGCACCAAGGGCATGGAATAGCCGAATTGACAAGTACTTCCAAGAGAATGGCTTCAACAAATGTCCCTACGAGCACGTTCTATATATCAAGATCAAAGATGGAGATATTTTGATCGTGTGCCTCTATGTGGACGATTTGATCTTCACCGGAAGAAACCCAAGCATGTTCAATGAATTTAAGGAAGTGATGATAAAGGAATTCGAGATGACAAACATGGGGCTTATGGCGTATTACCTTGGCATTGAAGTTAAGCAACAAAAGGATGGAATTTTCATTTCACAGGAAAGCTATGCAAAAGAGATCCTGAAGAAGTTCAAGATGGAGAACTGTAAGCCGATAAGCACACCGATGGAATACGGAGTCAAGATATCTAAACATGAAGAAGGTGAAAGTGTAGATCCAACATTTTTCAAAAGTTTGGTGGGAATTCTACGCTACCTAACTTGCACGAGGCCTGATATTCTTCACGCAGTTGGATTGGTTAGTCGCTACATAGAATCTCCAACAACCACCCATTTTAAAGCCACAAAAAGAATTCTTCGCTATCTAAAATGTACAATTGACTTTGGCTTGTTCTATTCAGTTTCTAATGATTACAAGCTTGTTGGATATAGCAATAGTGATTGGGGTGGAGACATAGATAATCGAAGGAGCACTACTGGATTCATATTTTTCATGGGAGATACTGCTTTCACATAGATGTCAAAGAAACAACCGATTGTCACATTGTCCACTTATGAAGTAGAATATGTTGCTGCTACCTCATGCATTTGTCATGCAATTTGGCTTAGAAATCTATTGAATGAGATAGGCTTGATACAAGAAGAGCCGACCAAGGTTTATGTCGACAACAAGTCAGCCATTGCCTTAGCAAAGAATCCAGTATTCCATGATCGAAGCAAGCACATCGATATTCGCTACCACTGTATAAGGGAGTGTGTTGCAAGAAAGGATGTGCAAGTTGAATATGTGAGGTCACAAGATCAAGTTACTGATATTTTTACCAAGCCATTGACAAGCGAAGACTTCATAAGATTAAGGAACTTACTAGGGGTCACAAGATCAAGTTTAAGGGGGGGTGTTGGATCATAAACTTGATCCATTATGGGAGCCCAAATCCAAACCCAATCAAATTGGAGTCCAAGTTCATAATCAAAGATCCAAAACTACAAGTCTTCTACCTAGAATTTTATAGGTGTGGTAGTTGTGCATGTGAATCATTTGGTAACCTAAAATATTGTTAGAACCACCAAGAAAAATGAGGTGTATGGTTATTGTAATTTTGGATTAGTTTATTTATGTGGTGTAGGATTGTTCTTAAGTAGTATAAATACCCCTCCCCATTTTGGTTTAATCATCAAGAAGAAGTAAGAGCTTTTAAGTGAGTGAAGAAGCAAAATTTTCTAAGAGTGAGTTCTAGTATCTTGTTTCTTTTGAGTGAGAGTGCTCTTGTAATATCTCTTTGAGTTTGAATAAGAGTTGTTTGTGTGAGTGTTTAATTTCCAACACAAGAATTATATCCTTGTAAGTCTATGCCTTGATTTCTGCTCGATTTCAACTTTCTTTTACATGTTAATAATCATTTATTTAAAACATTCAATTAGGAACTTATCCTCAAGTCGATTGACCGGGGAGATACCTCCATACCTATCCAATCTCACATTGATACAGTCTCTGTAAGTACCTCAATATCAAGATTGGTAGGTTATTAGCATACTGATGAAAATCATATAGGCTTACCAACTTTTTGGCACCAATGTCAGAGACTTATCACACAATAGTTTGACCGGACCATTACCTGATTTTCTATCTCACTTGTCATCTTTGAGGGTCCTGTAAGTTACTTTTGGTTATTACTATACTTACGAGTTTCTTGGAATGCAAGCAAAGAATCATATTTACTATGCCTCATTATTATGCCTCTGCAGGAACTTCACAGGAAACAACCTCGCAGGTCCAGTGCCAACTGAGCTCATGGAAAAATCGAAGAAGAGTTTGTTATTAAGGTTCGTATTTTCTCATAATCCATGAACCCACACCACAATTTCCAATGATGCATATATGTTAATTTTATTTTGTGTTTCCCCATTAGTAAATCAGTTTTATAATTAGAGGTCAAGCAATCATAGGAGTAATTGATAATCATTATCTTACGACTCCCTTCTGTCGTTATTTAATTCAAGTGTTGAAGGAAATCCAATTCTTTATGCATCAATTTCATGCAAAGATGGGAAGAAGAAGAAAAAATTTGTTGTTCCGGTAGTAGCATCTGTTGGCACTTCATTCGTCCTCATAACAGCTTTGGCAATCATATGCGTTATTCAAATGAGAGAAATGGGTATGACCACCACTATTAAACACATCGAAAAAACAGATTTCACAATATATATAAATTTACCAAGCTTGTTTTAATTCAATCAGCTGCAAAATTCAAGGAAATGAATGACTCACTGGAGTCAGAAAATAGGCGATTCACATATTCTGAGGTCCACTAAATTACTAACAACTTTGAAAGGGTTTTCGGTAAGGGAGGATTTGGAACAGTATACCATGGCTGCTTAGGTGACAGTCAAGTAGCTGTGAAGATGCTCTCTCCATCATCAGTTCAAGGGTATAAGCAGTTTCAGGCAGAGGTATCTAAGACTTTTTCACAGTTTAAAAAAAAAAAATACTCTATATGTATTTGTTAAACTAATTAACTTAATACTTTTTTTTGATATGTAAACTAATTAACATAAACTTGTTTTTAATAATAGGTCAAAATTCTTTTTAGAGTTTGATAGGAACTTAAATATCCATATTTAAGCCCCTTAATTTACATTTGTTAAGCCATTTGTTTATGTATTTTATTCTATTTTACTTCCTTTTTATGTTTTCTGTGTTTTTTATAGGCTTGTAAAGAAAAGAAAGCATTTTGAAGCTTTAAAGGAAGAAAACTGAATATTTGGAAAGAGCTAGTGCGATCGAGCGCAACATGACTGCGATTGAGTGCATAAGCAATCATGTGCACACATAGAAGGCTCGAGCACACCCATGCGCTCGAGCGTAGAAGCATGCGATCGAGTGCACATGCACAGAGAGGCGACAGAGCCAGTTTTGGAAAGATTTCTTCTAGACTTATTTTGGAAATTAGGGTTTCTAGACATCTTTAGAACCCCATAAATAGACTTGTAAAGCACAGAAACAGTATCTCCTTTTTTAGAAGCATATCTCATTTTTAGTTTTAGTTTTAGGTCGGGAGGTCGGAGGCCAGAAGGGATTTTACAGAAGAATTCACGACTCTTCAATGAAGCTCTCTCGGGTTTCTTCTTTCCTTTATTTTATTATGTGTAACTAATTTTCTAGTAAGGGCTTGATTGAAGCCCTAATTATGGTTAACCAATAATTCAGTATTGGTGCCTTTGCAATATTTATGCTGTGATTCTTAATTTGATTAATACCTGTTTGTATATAAATTCCTCATATGTGTGTGTCTGATCAACTTATGCATATGGTATGGATTTGTTAGTTGAATCAATTTGGATGACCGAGTCCTGGGTTCAACAATAGTAACAAAAGATATCCACACCGGATTCTTGGGTTAATCAACATGGGAAACCGAGAGTGAACCAAGCCCTAGGTCCCGTGTGGTTGTCGATTTCCACAGATCCTATGCTCTCTTAAGGAACAACTCAGTATACACCATGTTGAATCCCTTAAGAGAGAAAAGAGTTAGAGTATACACCATGCCTAACTCGTTGCTTAGGAAAATCAACAGCCTAAGGAGTGGACCAAGCCCTTAGGTTGACAACCATTAGGTATTCATAACATGAGTAGAGCATTGGCATACTATTTTGTTGGGGTAGCATGATTAGTAGTGGATATCAAGTCCCTACGCCTTTATCATTATTATCTAAATCCAATAAATATTTCTATCTATTTTTACTTTGTGAAATTAATTCTAAATCGAAATTCACCAATCCCTGTTAAAATGATCTCGCACTTGCACACTATGCAACTATAGACCTTGTGCACTTGCAAGTAAAACAAGTTCGGTTATTTGCTTATTTATTTTGGTAGATAAACGTGCAACAGAGTTCACCATGGTAATTTGACGACCCTTGTTGGGTATTGCAATGATGGCACCAGAAATATGGGGCTTATCTATGAGTACCTGCGTATGGAAACTTAAAAGAGCATCTGTCAGGTGCCTATCTGCTCAAAATTAAAAGTTACGCATTACTTCAGATTTTAGATGCCTAATTTAATTTTTTGAGGGACATAGCTATATGATTTGTGCCAACATTCTTCTCTGACCATAACAATGATATTTTCTCAATTGAAACAAAACCACCACTTAACTTATGCATTCTTCTTCTATTTTGTATAAATGTAGAGAGCAGTACAAATATATTGAGTTGGGAGGGGAGACTTTGTATAGCAGTTGAAGCAGCCCAAGGTATGTTTCTGCAAAGTTGATTGATTTTCAACATCTTTTATTATGACTAAATGTACATATATTGAATTTGTGAAATGAAGGACTTGAATATCTACACAGTGGTTGTAAGCCACCAATAGTGCACAGAGATGTGAAGTCCTCAAACATCTTATTAAACGATAAATTCCAAGCCAAACTATCTGATTTTGGGTTGTCTAGAACTTTTCCAACTGAAGGTGGCACTCACATATCAACAGTTGTTGCTAGCACCCCTGGTTACCTTGACCCTGAGTAAGTAGTTTTGTTCTTGTCATATTTTGTTATTCAAATTGTCTAATGAATACAGTCAAGAGTTCCTTAATGTAATGAAAGGAAAAGAAAAAGTTTTAGCCAAAGAACTTTTCTTCTAAATAAGAAATTGAAACAGAAAAGCCACTACATTACATATAACAGATTGGACACCCATGCACGCACACAAGCACCCAACTACACGAAACAATAAAAGCATGTTCATTTGTAGAAATTTTTCTGTTTTCCCAAGCTTTTTTTCCTTCAAAAATGCCAACCAAATGCAAACTTTTACTTTAAGAATAGAAAATTTCAAGTGAACGTATCTTAATTTCCTAGCAACCTGAAATTGGCCTGGCTTTAATTATATGCTTTGTCTCACAGGTACCATGCATCAAGCAAATTAACTGAGAGATGTCTATAGCTTTGGAGTTTTTCTCCTGGAGATGATTATAGGCCGGCCTGCAATCATCAAAGTCGAAGAGGATGAAGTGAAGCCCATGAAGATTTTGACAATAACTCTGCATGGAAAGCAGTAGAAATAGCAATGGATTGTGTCTCACAAACTTCCTCTAGAAGGCCGGCCATGAATTATGTAGTGATTGAACTGAATAATTGTTTATCGGCCAATATAGCTCAAAAGATTCAGGGCCACAAAACTGAACCAATAGGTTCAACTGAAACTTATAGTGTAAATCAATATACAGAATCAGCTCCCTCATCTAGGTAGTTCTTTCATTAAAAAAAAAATGAATTTTGTGTCGCTATTTACAATTTCAACCAAAACAGAAAAACAATTTGCTTCTACGGTAATAAATTGAATCATATTACACATTTTCTTTTATTGTTAAAACTCATATACATGCCTTGAACCCCTTAACAATTTTGTGAGCAAAGAAATGTCTTTACCAATGCTTCAAAACACGCAGTACATGTTTTTGGTTCATACTACACGGGTCCAGATTTGTAGAACCCCCGACGACCATAAGGCCTATACATGTTTTGGGTTTGGCTTTTTGCTTAACAGTTTGGGCTTGAGCCCATTAATAGCCGTGGTTTTGCAGTAGGGCGTAAACCCTAATTAGGGCATCTTAAGTTGCTTATAAATACTCTCTATATACTGAGTATACATTGTAACGAGAGATTTGTGAGATTGATAATAGTGAAACTTCTAGCACGACGTAGCCCTATTATGGGGTGAACTTGGGTATATCATTTATTATTTTATTTCTATTTATAATTCGTGTGATTAGCAGGTCTCGAATCGTTCAGTTGGTATCAGAGCCTTATGTTCAAGGATTAACGATCAGAGATGTCGATTGGATCACGAATTGAAATCGAAAAGTTCGGAGGGAAAAACTTCGAGTTATGGAAACTAAAAATGGAGGATCTACTCGTGGACATGGACCTGTGGATGGTGATAGTTGATGAGATGCTGAAGAGCACGATGAGCATGACAGCAAAGTCCACGGTAGAGGCGGCGTCGCCAATGGAGGTTTCGGCATCATCTTCAACAGCCATCACGGAGTGGGAGAAGCTCGATCGGAAGGCACAAAGTCTGATTGGACTGTGCCTTGCCGATTCTGTCCTAATAAACATTTTTGGAGGGAAGACTATGAAAGAATTCTGGAAGAAGCTGGAAAGCCTTTATTAGAGTAAATCTCTGGTAAACAAACTTTTTCTACCGAAGAAGTTGTATAACCTTCGGATGGTTGAGGGAAATTCTTTCTCTGTTCATCTACATGAGTTCAATACTTTGATAGGTCAATTATTGTCTAACAGTGTTGATGTGATAGATGATGATAAGGCTACTGCACTACTCTGTTCACTACTTGATCTATGGGATAACTTGATAGTTGCGATTGGTAGTGGTACGATTGATCTATCCTTTGAGAATGTCGTGGCAGCCTTATTGTCTAAGGAGATGAGGCGACAGGGTACAAAAAACTCGTCAAAGAAGGCCTTATTTGTGAGAGGGCGAACCAATGATTGATACTATAAGAGGTCTGATGATAAAACCAAGCCCAGGGGAAGATCCAAAAGTTAGGATAAATCTGGGTTGAAGTGTTGGAAGCCTAGACATCTGAAGAAAAATTGTAGAAGTAAGAATGTAAACCCTGAAAAGTAGATAAGTTAGATATCAACTTCAGGAAACAAGACCCAGTATGATGATGATGCTGGTGACTTAAATATGGCATCCTGTTTAGCTCAATTAGATCAAAGTGTTTGGATAATTGACACAATAGCATCCTTTCACATGACACCTCACAGAGATTGATTTCGTGAGTATGAAACCTTTGATAGGGGAAACATTTTATTGAGAGATAACTCTCCAGTGAAAACTATTGATTGTGGGAAGGTGAAGTTAAAGATGAATGATGGGACAGTTAGGACACTTCCAAGCATGATACATATTCTCGGTCTCAACAAAAAGCTGATGTTAGACAGCAAGATGACGGATGGAAGAATGAATTTCAGCTGCGACAAAAATTCGTGCAAGATGACAAATGAATTGCTAGTAATTGCACGAGGTGTTTGGTATGGTATGTTGTACAAGTTATTGGGAAGTACAGTACAAAATCAGTGTAGTGGAGGTTTTATCTCTGAGGAGGCGATTGATGATGAGGCGAAGTCCTCTATGTTGTGGCATCAGAGGCTTGGGCATATCGGTAAAAAAAGACTATCTACTTTATCGTCGAAGTAGATGGTGAATGGAGTCCCAGATTGCTCCATAAGATTCGGTTTCTGTTAACATTGTCTACATGGCAAGCAGAACTGTGTGAGTTTTAAGTCTGTTGGCATAAGGGCGAAAGGTATTCTAGATTTGATACATAGTGATGTGGTTGGGCCAGTTTGGATCTAATCTCTTGGAAAATCAAGGTATTGTGTCTCTTTCCTTAATGATATTTAAAGGTATATATGGATTTACTTCATTAAGAGCAAAGCTGAAGCATTTAATAAGTTCTATGAGTTTAAAGCATTGGTAAAAAATCATATGGAAAGAAATATAAAGTTACTGAGAACATATAATGGAGGGAAATTTTTCTCAGACAAGTTTGAGCAATTCAGTGTGGCAAGCTGCATTGCAAGACAGAAAACAACTCCATATACACCTCAACAGAATGAGGTGGCCGAGAGACTCAATCGGTCACTCATAGAGTCTATCGAGGAGTATGTTGAGTTATGCAGGCTTGGAGCTAGAGTTCTAAGCAGAGGCGGTCGCTATAGTATGTTATATGAAGAATAGGTCAGTTACATCAACTTTGCATGATCAGACACCATTTGAGACACCACTCGAAAAGAAGTTGAGTTTGGCCCATATTATGGTGTTTGGGTGTGATGCTTATATGCATGTACCAAAATAAAAGAGGAACAAACTTGATAGCAAATTAGTGAAGTGTATTTTCATTAGTTATAAGGATGGGGTCGAGGGAAAAAAGTTATGAAATCCAGAAAACATAAGTATAGTTTTCAATAGAGATGTTGCATTTAGAGAAACACAAAGGAATGTGGCAGCTATCCAAGATGTACTAGAATAGCCAAAGTACGTTTAGATTGATTTTAGCCCAAGAGATAAAAAGTGGGAGACTACCCCACAGACTGCGTTGGATACTTCAGATTCTTAGTCAATTGGGTCTGAAAATGATATTTATATTTTTGATGTAGAGGATAAAGATTTAGATGCTGGCTCGGGGGGTAAAGACCACGCCTTTCATGAATAGATCCACACGAGTTAGGAGGCCACCCATCAAGTATTCCCTTAGTTCTTTCAATGCATTATAAGCTTTAAATATTACTGGTGATAATCCTAGCACAATGAAAGAGGCGAGGACCTTAGAGGATGCAAATTTGTAAGAGGATGCTATGAAAGAGGAGATTCAGACACTGGACAGGAATGAAACATGGAGCCTTGTGAAATTGCCTAGAGATAGGAAGGCAATTAGGTGCAAATATGTTTTCAAGAAGAAAACAAATGCAGATAGAATGGTAGAAAAGTACAAGGCATGTCTGGTTGCAAAATGGTACTCGCAAATAGAGAGAATTGACTATGGTTAGATATTTTCCTTAGTAGCAAAGTTGACATCTATTAGATTTGTCTTATACATGGCAGCTGCTTATGATATAGAGGTCGAGCAACTAGATGTGAAGACAGCCTTCCTTCACGAGGACTTAGAGGAGCAAATTTATATGAAACAGCTTGAAGGCTTTGTGAGGAAAGACAAGGAAGAGCTGGTTTGTAAATTGAAGAAGTATTTATACGGACTAAAGCAGTCACCACGGATGCGGTACCAGAAGTTTGACATATATGTCATTCAGCTTGGGTTCACTCGCAGCTATGTTGATCACTGCGTCAATGTGAAAATGTTAGGGGATGATTTTGTCATTTTAACCTTGTACGTTGATAATATGATGTTGATTGAAAATAACAAGAAAATGATTAGCAGTGTGAAGGCATCGTTGGCAAAGCAATTTGACATGAAAGATCCGGGGCCAGCAAACTATATCTTGGGCATGCAGATAAAGAAGAATCGTGAAAATAGAAAACTGTGGCTAAGTCAAAAGAAGTATATTGAAGAAGTGTTGAAGAAATTTAACATGTGTAATAGAAAGTTAGTAGGGACTCTCATGCCTTTGGGAACCAAGTTATCTGCAGAACAATGTCCGAAGACGGAGGAAAGAGCTGAAGAGATGGCACACGTACCTTATGCTAGTGCGGTTAGAAGCTTGATGTACGCTATGGTGTGTACGAGACCAGATATTGCCTAAGCATTGAGAGTATTGAGCAGATATATTTCTAATCCTAGGAAAGAGCATTGGACTGCAATCAAGAGAATTCTTAGATATCTTTATGCCACATTAGAGTTTGCATTGTATTATGGAGGTATGAGAGGTAAGAAGAATCTTGATATTGTAGGATCGGTTGATGCTGAATGGGGAGGAGACATTGATAGCAGGAAGTCTACAAGCGAATATGTGTTCAATCTATTTGGTAGGGCGGTGAGTTGGATGAGCAAGAGGCAAAGTGTTGTTGCTCTTTCATCCACAAAAGCAAAGTATATGGTGATAACTCATATTGGAAAGGAAGCGATTTGGCTTCAAAGGTTGTATGCTGAGCTTAGGTTTAAACAATGAGCAATAAAGGTGAAATGTGACAATCAATGTGCTATCTTCTTATCAAAGAATCATGTATTTCATTCACAGACGAAGCACATTGATATCCAGTATCACTTCATTTGGAAAAAGATTGAAGAAAATGTGATAATCTTGGAGAAAGTCGATACAACAGTGAACAACGCAGATTTTTTGACTAAAGCAGTTAGTCTAGCAAAGTTTGAGTGGTGTGCTACTGAGATGGGCTTGAAGAAACAAAGTTCTGGGAAGTTTTCCATATGTGTGAAGTATTTACCAAGTGGGAGAATGTTAGAGTTGGTGCATTCTTCAAAATTTCAGGCCCTGTACATGTTTTGGGTATAGTTTTTTACTTGACGGTTTGGGCTTGAGCCCATCAATAGTCGTGGTTTTGCAGCAGGGCAGAAACCTTAATTAGGTGTCTTAAGTTGCTTATAAGCACTCTCTATATACTGAACCTACATTATAACGAGAGAATTGTGAGATTGATAATAGTGAAACTTCTGGCATGACATAGCCCTATTCTGAGGTGAACCTGGGTATATCGTGCCTTATTTTCTTTCTGTTTATAATTCATGTGATTGGCAGATCTCGAATCGTTCACTACAACGGAATTACTGTATTGTTACTTGGTGAAATATTTGTCCTTAATAATTTCATTGACTATACTACATACTTCTTCCTTGCAAAAACCTCATTTACAGTAGTCTAGGGGACACTATTTACATCTTTTCAAATTTTCAATATCTAGGCTACATCTGGGAAATGTGTCTCAAATATAATTACAATTCTTATTCTTCAGGACACAAATAGAGAAGAGAGTTATTGCCAACACGCGATTAACTGTGATTCCAGTGATGACATAGGCTGCTTGCCAATGATCAACTGTGAATCAATGCAAGATTACATTATTGTTGGAATATTTTGGTTACTTACATAATAAAATAAAATAAAAAACTGATTTATATATACCATTGATGACATTGGCTGCTTGAATGTTTCAACAATGAAAATCAAAGATGCTACCAAAATCTCATTAAAATATTGATTAGTATCCTATTTACATCTTTACACATCTTTGTTCAAATAATATACTTCCAGAGACCAATTAAGAAAAAAATTAATTTTCACTAACTTACCATGCTTAATTTAATTATTATTCAATTTTTTTTAAAGGTGAGCTATCAGCTGAGGATTACCTAAATTCTAAAATATATATGTAGACTTTTAACTTTTCTTGAAGAAGTGCTGGTCAATGGCCAAGAAAAAAAAGTCTCAACAAAAAATTTGTATGAAAAACTATGGAACTTTAAAGCTAGAATAGGGCATATACTCCTATTGTAATGTAAAAGTTTGCTTTCTGCATATATGGATCATTTAAAGCCCCATTGGCTTTAGAGGATTTTCTAATTTCTAGCAAAAGAAATTTAGAGGTTGAAGACAAATGTTCACCCCCATATTAATGTTGTTGCTAATTAGTACAGCCTATGGGTGACATCATATGAAAGAAAAATAGACTGATGTTAAGTCCAATTAATCTAGCTAACTTATAACACAAGAAAAAAGAAATTCTCTCATGCACTAATGGAAAAACACACAAGTTGCATCTTACAAGGGTTATACAAATGTTTTTTCTTTATTTTTTATTTTTAAAGAAAACCCTTTCAAATTTTAATGTGGCATGTCATCCATGTGATAAGTAACTTTAAAGTAAAGATGCAGTTTTTGTCCTTGAGAAAAACAATTGTAGTGTTTGTCTAAGAAATTGTTAGGATAAATCGAATCGCACAAGGGTGGGTGAGTCTATGGTGCCAATTGATAGAAATAACTATATAAAAAACATTACATGACTTTTTGGTATTATTTGATGGTGATTCGAGATAGCATTTGACAATAATTTAGTACAACGATATCATTTAACAGTAATTTAGTATAATTTGATAATATATTTTTTGACAAAATCATTTGACAATACTTAAATTAATGTTAAATAGTATCTCAATTATTGTCAAATAGTATATTTTACCAAAATGGTGGTGGAAAAATATTATTTTGTAGAGATTCTAGGTAAGGAAGGAAGAATTTACTTCTGAATTGCTTATTTTGAGTGAGACTAATAAAATGTTGATAGACAAAAAATAAATAGAGAGAGCATAAAAGTAAATAACACGAGTGTTTATGTGATTCACCTTGAAGCCTAGTCCATGGGAGTAGTAAAAAATTCAATATTACAAGAATTGTATTTCTGAACAATTTTTTTCTCTCTATATTGTTCTTTCTATTTTTTCTCTTAAGTGCATGAAATGCTTTTGTGTTTTTTTGCTCTTCATGATCTGTTTGATATGTCTTTAAATGAAGAACTCAAGAGTATTAATAGGATTATTTTCGAGTTACGATGCATTCATACTCTTCACTAATATTTATTATATATTTATTACAATTCATTACACATTACTTACTATTCACTGTTTTTGCTTCTTTATCTTCCTTATTTCTTCATTTATTATTTTTATTTATTTAAGTCTTCCTTCTTTCTTCATTTATTCATTTTTGATGTCTACATTTAAGCCCCCTGCACATGTTTGTACAGTTTTGTTGTACAACATGTGCATTACTTTTTTGATTTCACTATATTTTTTATATTATCTTTTTTTGCAATTAATAATTTCTCTAACTGTTGCCTTAGAGAGAATTATTCTTGTGAGTTTTTGTACTGTGCTTGATTGAAGTTGTTTGTTGTAAGGACATTGATTTTGGCTTTGAGTTTGATGTATAATTTAATTTGTAATACTAATGTATGCATATATATATTACAATCCCAATCCTTCTTATTCAGGAGTGGATTTAGTATTTCTAAAGCAAATATCCTCATTCTTTTTTATTCAGGAGTGGATATGCTTTGTATTTCTAAAGTCATAATCCATACTCATAATAGTGTTTACCATTTAATATTGGATCTATAAGTAGATGACCCCTTACAAGTATGCTTTGTATAAAAGCTGAATCTGTACTTGGAATGGACCTGACCATTCAAGAGTGTTTAGATATCCCCCTTCTGATGCATTGCTGAAAAAGCCCTTCCATAAGTCCATAACCAGACCCGAAAGAAAGAACAATGCCTGCTTAAGAATATTTCAATGGATCTAAGGGCCCATCGTAGGACCTGATGCAAAAGATCAGAAAGATTGATGGGGGCAGATCCCTTAAATGTAAGCCTAGAAGGAATTTCTTCAAGGATAAATATTTATGCTCCGAATCGTGTCGTGTGACTAAAGTTAACATGTACCAGCTGCTTAAGTAGATTTTCATTAGCTTTTGTCGAGTTTGCTTTATCAAATGGAGTCAGGTCGTCAATGTTTTAGCAATAATAATGCTTTCACCTTTGGTGGGGTCGGGAATAAATTATTGCTGCAAAGAAAAGGAAATTCCTTTCAAAGAAAATTCGAGAGCCCAAACCCCTTTTCTTCTATCTCTCTCAGATTAAGAACTCGAAAATTTCTTAACCTAGGAAACCGAACTAGCAACAACCTAGATAACAAAAAAATTTGCTAGATCAAGGGCACCGATTCCTTGAACCAGGAAGACTCCATTATTTTGTTGATTTGATTTCCCAAATCCGGGTTTGGATCTTTGATTCGGAGGAGAAACTTAGATCCTCCTATACATGGCTACTAATGCTCCTCTGTATCAAACTTGGGTACAACAACTTGCTAGTGGTCTCAGTGAGTTGTAAACGTTGTTGCATTTACTGCTGCTACTACTATGACCCATTTTCGAGTTGAGTGATTTCAGCACCTTTCTCACTGACTCGAACTTGGCGACACTAAATGTAGCTGCTATTGTGATCCGTCTCTAGGCTTTGAATTGGATGTTGGAAGTGAAATCTCCTCTAACTCCTTTTTTCCAAACAACAACCAAAACAAGAAGTAGAACAACAAAAACAAATCACAGATTTGAGGAGCTCTGATTCTGTTCCAATAGCAAGTCATCAAGCACTAGAGCAACCTTCGAACTCAGTGACACAAAACGCAGCAGGTGCTGCTACTTCTTTAACCGTGTCATTCTCATTATCCAAGATTTTGAACTGGGCCTGATGATCTAGTTACCTCTATTCTCTTTAAGTGGATCGACAGAGGAGATCTATGGAAGCGTAAGTCTCGGATCCTCCAACTCTGTTTCAAGGACCGGTTTTGGGTAGCCATGGACCCGGTTTGGGTCTAACAAGATGATTGAGTTGAACCAGTTACCTCCAGAGCTTGCAAAGCCAACTTCAATTGTGTGTTTTGTCTGTTGTTGATGATGGTATGGTATCGCCGGTGATGATTTGTTACTTTCTTGACATGAATTGATGCATCTGGAGACAAAGTCATGGGGATGGGCCCATCGTGAAAATAATAGTTTCCACCCTTTTTTAAAGACTTAAGGCTACCGGTTCTTTACTAACTTGAATTGATACATTTGGAGACAAAGGTATGGGGATGGACCGACCGTTAAATAATCTCCCAATAGTAAAAATTCCAATATGTTGTGTTTGCCACAACAACCAAATCACCCTCCTGTCTTTCTCCAAAAATAAATTACCTTCCCAGCGGAGTCGACAAAAATATAAACACAAAAATTAATTGTATTTACAAATCTAGATTTTTGGAGTCGTTAGTGAACTAACTCGTAAAATTCACGAAAAATTTTTACGAGTTTAATTGGTGGATAAATATAATTCTCAAATTAAGTTGTGGGAAAAATATTATTTTGTAAAGATTCTAGGTAAGGAAGGAAGCATTTGCTTCTGAATTAGCTATTATGAGTGAGACTAATAAAATATTGATAGATAAGAAATAAATAGAGAGAGCACAAAAATGAATAACACAAGTGTTTTATATGGTTCGGTTTGAAGCCTAGTCCACGAAGCAATAACAAAAATTTTCACTATAATAAGAAATATTACAATAATTGTATTTCTGAACAACTTTTTTTCTCTCCATATTGCTCTTTCTATTTTCTTTCTTAAATGCATGAAATGCTTCCGTGTTTTTTTGCTCTCTATTAATTTGATTGGTATGTCTCTCAATGAAGAACTCGGGTATCAATAGGATTTTTTTTCGAGTTACGATGCACTCATACTCTTCTATTTATTACCATTCATTACACATTAGTTTCTATTCACTATTTTTGCTTCTTTGTCTTCCTTCTTTCTTCATGTATTATTTTTATTCATTTAAGTCTTCCTTTTTTATTAATTTATTCATTTTTCTATATCTACACTATGAAATGGTATCAAAGAGTTAAGTACCGTCATTTATATCAACGACACCATAGATTCACCTGACAAAGAAAAAAAGTTAACTGTCTACCAAAAAAAAAGAATTAACCACAAAAAGGAAGAGAAAAAAATCCACAGTTTAATGTGGTTCGACTACTCTAACTGATGTCCATGAATTTCGCTATTCGTGTTCGAGAACCTCAACTACAAAACTGCAATCTGCAAACTATTTTAGTTTCTCTAACTCACAAACTATTTTAATGTCTACACTATGAAATGGTATCAAAAAGTTAAGTACTGTCATTTATATCAACGACACCATAGATTCACCCCACAAGGACAAAAAGTTAATAGTCTGCCAAAAAAAAAAAGCTAACCACAAAAGAAAGAGAAAAAATGGGCAGTTTAACGTGGTTCGATTACTCTAACCTATGTCCACAAATTTCGCTATTTCTGTTCGAGAACTTCAACTACAAAACTGCAATCTACAAACTATTTTAGTTTCTCTCACTCACAAATCCAAATACCTAGTTATATTGAAAAGCAACCTCATAAATCCTTATGAAAGTGTGAAACTCTACTTTTAGAAGTTTTAAACTTTAGGAACACCTCAAAATCCTATCTAGGGTTTTAAATTGTGATTACGATCGCGAATACCATCACCCATCGTTTATCACAGTTACGGAGAACATGGGTATTAAAATGCAAATTGAGCGCACTGGGGTTAGGTTTTTTTAAACTTTTCTCAATTTATTAATAATAATATAATGAAGTAGAAATTGAAATTTTAAATATTTATTTACTTTGATTTTGAGGTGAAATTTATTGATCACTTTTCGTAGCCACCACACATTGTGTCATGGAATTTACCATTAGGCATGGTGTTACCCATGAGCTTAGTTTTGTGTAGACACTTATGCTTGTATGGGGCCTGATGTGCACCAAAGGTGTCCTCGTTGTGGGACAATTGTAGAAAACTTGTGCATGGATGGGCCTCGATATGCAATAAGTGTGACCTTATTGTGAGGTAGTTGTGTGTCAGTGTGGCATAGTGGTATTTTCGTAAATATGTGAAAAAATGCATAAAAAATTATTGAGAATTTGTGTAGAATGTCTCAAAAATATCATGAGCGTAATGACATGTTCAGATTTGGAAAATTGCGAAAACTCTATTTATTAAGAGCGTATGAAGGCTCAAGAATTTGTGATGTTTCCTCTTAGAAATGTTGAAAATTACTTATTGCTCTATAGGGGAGGCATGATCTAAGGCTCTCTATTACCTTTGGTGTTGCACACGTAGGCTATGGTTAGGGCATTATGTGGGAACTAAGTGAGGCTCCCAAGGTAACTTGGTGTGCGAACTCAAGGCCACCATGAGGGTGACTCTAGTCTCCATGAAGTTGGGGTTTTTTAATGTTGGTGGTCCGTATGCACCAACATTGCGCATGGGAGTTTTGAACCTGCATTCACTATCGTGTGGGCTATCGACTATAGTTTGACACCCTGTAGGCAAGACGTGTTAGAGATTATTGAGGCATTGAGGCACCTTTAGGGGTTGTGTGTTGCTATTAGCATACAGTCGTGCTTGTGAGCACTTATCCCTCGGCTAGGCTCGTGGACTATCATCTGTGTGGACAACACAATGAAAATAGGCATTGTGCATCAATGAGTGAGCAGTACTTCAATAGTTAGCACAATGAGACGCAAATTGTGTGTCATTGGGGTCGAGCAATGTTCAGATTGTCTAGGATGAAGCGAGGCTAAATTAGGTATATGTGGGCAGGTAGTGATGATTTTCAAGCATGTTTGGATGGTTTAAGTTTTTTCATTGTACCATTTTGGCTGAAGGATCAATGTTCTTGTGAGTAGCTTGATGTTAAGCAACATTGTATCAATGGGCAAGCAGTGCAGTGAGATAGGTTTTTGAGCTAGAGATGCATGTGACAATTTTGTTGCATTTCTAGGATGTATCATGGCTCCAATGGAATCTTTCTTGCGTTCAAAAGCGAGTAGGTGTTCCTCATTGTGGCCTAAAGACAGGGATTAATTAGGATAATCAAAACCTTTCCTTGGCAATTTGGGTGTGGGATGTTACATTCGGCTCGAGACTCGTGCTACTACCTTTGGAGCAAGGTTGAATATCTTATTAGTATTAGCATCAGATATGTTGGGGCTTAAGGAATTCCATATCAGTTGAGAATAAGTGGTTTAGATAGTGTGATTACTTAGTAGCAGACCAAGCATTGAGCGAGGACCATAACGCTTGGGCGCGTCTAGTCAAGACTTGTGGTATTGTTGTTTGAGTTTCGAAGAGACAGATGAGTCCTATGGCTTTTAAGAGTTGTGCATTGCGAAGTCTTGTGATGAAACTCAGTTTGAAGAAAGGCTGGCCATGATTTTGAGAAATTTTGGCATCACATCATCCTCCGAATTTAGGGCAAATATGACAGACTGTGACACACTGCAATGATCTAAATGTCACGCTTAGAGTAATAGTAATAACGAAGGTTACCACTACTACCAAATAGCAATCATTACGTTCCATCACAACCATTATTTAAAACCTTGATCCCATCAAACAACTTTTTTATAGAAAGGTCATAACTTGTCCAAACAAACTAGCAAACTCAAATTCCAATTCAAAAAGAAAATCTAGAGAAGATCGCACTGCCAATATTGATAAACTCAATTGGGTTGGCCAAAGCCCAACCAATCTTGATCCATAAACCCAACAACTTTCCAGAAAAGGTACGAAACCGAGGCCTCTGCTCTGCAGTACTCTCAGTTGGGACTTGCCCAGTTAACCATGTTCTGCAGCACCTTTCGGTTAAGAGCTTCCCCACATAACAAGGTTTTTAACATCCTTATTGGGTTTCTATCGATAGTTTCGAATTTGGGCATAATCAGTTTAATTCTTATCACCTATATTGATGTGATTCGTCACAAACTTCTTAAGTTAAAATCTTGGTGTTCTCTCCATGAGATAGCACAAATCACAAATCAAATCGATCAAACCACCATATTCAACCCATTGAAAGCTCAAATACCATGATTAACTCTTAGCTAATATTCCAAAATAACATATTTACATGATAGTATCCCTTAATTGATTTTGATGGCATTTATAATACTATAGGTGCATCATCCAAACTCTGGAAGTTGATATAATTTATGAAAATTAAGTTAAAATGAAAAAGTAAACATTTGGCACAATAATATAATTGGAAGCTATCACCAGTTACATCATATGCAAGGACATCTCCATGGAGAAATTCTCACCTAAGCTTAGCCAATTGGCCTACCATGTCGGACGTAGGCTGACTTAGATAAGTTTGTTCCATGTCATTAAAATTGGGTCTATCTTGACACAATTAGTTGGCAAATGCTTCACTTTGCTAATGTGCACAAGTTAATAGGTTGGGTCAATGAAGGATGATAAAAATCCATTGCCTTTGGAAGGCAAAGGTGGTCAGGCAAAAAAAAATTACCATGGGAAAGGGACTTAAAGGAAAAGTGGGAGATAGAAGTAAAAAGAAAGTGTTAGACCTTTCAAAAAAGAAAAATAAAGAGAGTGTAAGAGAGTTAGAGTAATATAGGCCTTGTTTGGAAAGGGTTTTCGGAAACCCTTTTCAGTGTTCAAACACTACAAAGGCTTTTCAAACATTGGTTGGCTTGTTTGGTAAGTAGTGTTCAAAAACAGTTTTTAAACATTGTTTTGTAAAAGTGTGTTTTCAAACACTGATATTTAAAAATTCCCAATTGGAGTTTTCAGTCTGAAATCACTGTCCAGTTTTCCATCATTGTCCCAAAAACACTCACAGTGCTCTCACTCACGTGACTTCTTCTCCAAAACTGTTCCTCTCCATCTTCCCTCTCTCTGCAACGCCTTCATCCTTCTATCTCCCTATTTCCTTTCTTTTCACTTTCTTTGTCCTCTCTGAACCGGGTCTCTCTCCTTTCCTCTTCAATAGAAATCGCAACGGTGACGAGCTCCAAGAAACCCAAAAGAGAGAAGAAAAATTTTCCTACTTCCCAAACATGTCACTCGGCCTTACCTCAGTTCAAATCCCAGAAAAAAGATACCCATCTCTCCGATCTATAACTCTCTCTTACAGTACCCATCTAGCTTCTCTATGAGAGATACCCATTTCTCTCACAATAGTCATTTCTCTTTCAGAGAGCTTCTCTCTCTGTAACTCTCTCTTACGGTACTAGTCTAGCTTCTCTCTTGAAGATACCCAGTTCTCTCTCAGAGATACCCATTTTTCTTTTAGAGATACCCATTTCTCTCTCTCACAACAGCTTCTCTGAACAGACGACGAGAAGTGACGAGAAAGATCTAGAAATTGTACTAATCGAAGGCTCATAGACGCTCATCCTCTCTTTCTTACGGTACCAGTATTGGTCTTCTCTTTCAGATTAATTTCATGCTTTTATCAAATGGTTGAAATATATGAAATTTTACTGGCATTGTGTGTTTTCCAACTGTTACAATGTTACCTTCTTTTGTCACGTATAAATAAATAGATTTATGACTATTTATTAAACCCTCCTAAATCATTTTGCAAACGCATTAGGACTAGACTTGACTTTTAATTACTTTCTCTGATTTGGTCAACTTTCAAAACATTCAATTGAGGTGGAAGAGCACTTGGGAGTTCAGTCCTTGGCTGTTGATATTTGTCAATTTTTGTCATGAATTTTGATTGGTGGACCAATATATGGACATTAGAAATTTAGAATCATTAAGAGTATTTACAAGAACAGTGATTCAAAAATGAAAAAGATAACAGATTTACTCAATAATTTATCTTATTGCTAAAACAACTTATTTCTTAAATTTGCATCACTTAGAGTTGGTTGAAGCATAAACATTGAATTATGTTTCCATTATCCCAGCAGAACTCAATGACACTGCCTTCCTTCCTTTTTTATTTTGCACAGGGATCAAGTTTAATCCAACTACTTAAGGTCTTATGCATGAGATCCACATCCCTTGGTATCTTGGCCTTATCTTGCAAGATGAAGTGAATTCTAACACTTAACTGGTGCCTATTTTTGGTTTTTCTTTGCATATAATTTAACCATCTTAATGTTCTGTTGTCCATTCATATCACCATGTAGCATGATTGTGTTGCAATCACTGTTCTTAGTTTGAACTATTTGGTTAAGAAGTCATTCACTTGGCAACAAGTAGGTAGGATTAAGGCTTTGTTGAGCTGAGTTGTATCCTTAATTTCTGTCAGCTATTAGAATTTGACCTTAAGAGATAGTGAAAGATCCTTGTTTATAAAGGTTTTAACTTCTACATTGAGTCAGGATGATGAGGTATGATCTATGTTGTGGAAGGCACTTCTAAGTTAAAGATGCATGTGTGGTTCTAGAAGGGTATTGAAATTTTAAACTCTATGTATGACTGAAAATTTGTTGAACTAATATATCTTATCATAAAGTTTAGGTACCATGTTAATGAGTTATTATAAATCTGAACTTTTATTCCACCTTATCATGTAACACAATATATTATAGATAGCATTTCAATGAAACAGAGGTTTTATAAGCATATTTCCACTTATGCTTGCAGCTTGGTACTACTTCCTCAACAGCTATTGATCCTTTCCATGCACTGGGAAGGATTGCTAAGGTTCCACTTCTAACTGATTTTTTTTTTTTTAGGAAACTTAATTAGGAAATATGGTTTAGGCCAAAAGAAAAATTTGTATTAGTTTTTTTCACATAGAATCAGTTGTGATGATTATAGTTGTCTTGCACCCCCAAGAAATAAAAATGAAGAACAGAAGTTTTCCCCTCTTTGAAGGAAACTTTATTATACAAAAGTTCCTTTGGCTATAATTAGTAATACTATGGAAATAATTTCATATTATTTTGTATTATTATACAGAAGTTTTATTTTTTTTTTTTTGTATCTTCTAATAGACCATTCTCCCACCTCAAAAACGTATCCTACCTCTGTATATCTTGCCATTAATTTCATGCAGCTATTAGAGTTGGGTTGTTATTTTAATTATGTCATTCCTTCATTCCTTTTCCTAATTAAAATTTGAGTTAAAACTTAGCACAAAGCCTGGATGGAAACTGATATTATTTAGATAATTAACTGATGATTTTTGTTTCATCTTGATTTTTCTTCTTTTTTTATTCAAGGTTTGGTCCAACATCATTTACCTAGTTGGTGCATATGCATAATTTTTTTGAAGATTAGTGAAATTTTCTTTTTCTTCTTATTTACCTAGTTGGTGCATATGCATAAATCTGAGCTTGTACTCTTAATGGGTAGTGAAAATGGTTGTTAATGTTTGAAGATTGGTGAAATGTTATTTTTTTTCTTATTTTTTAGTATGGTATCATGTAAGCTTTATACATTGATGCTAAATTTATGTATTTTTTTTATACTGCGTTGGGTTCGAACATGATGAAAAATTGCATCATAAATATTGACCTGCCATTCTTTAATATTCAAGTATTATTTTCCTTTATAAGCTCCCCCAAATTGTAATCTCTATTTTTGTGTGTGTATATATATTTATATCAAGTGGTTAGGGAGTGAGATAGATCCTAGTTTCAATCTTATATAGAGAAAAAAGAGAAATAAAATAAAGGTTGTCGTAGATTGTTATTATGATCTGCTTTTGACTTTATCTAGGAACACGCTTTCTTAGTCGGTTAGTTTTTATTGTTCAATAATAATCTGTTAATGTCACTTTTAATGTAGATGGCTTCTAAAAGCATTGATATATCTTTTATGGGGCTCTGAGAGAGAGAAATTTTTATTGATATCATGGTTAATGAAGTAAAAAAGGGAAACATGAAAGATGGTGTGTTTCATATAAAGATTTGGGATATCGTTCTCAAAGAATTGAATTTGAAGACCAACAAGGTCTTTACATCGAAACAATTAAGGGAGAAATTTCGAAGGTTGTGTTTGAAACACCGCCTGTTTAGTCAATTGCTTAAGCAAACTGGGTTTGATTGGAATACAGAAAGTAATACTGTCACATCCTTAGATGAGACTTGGGAAAATTACATTCGGGTATCATTTTTCTCCCTAAAGTACATAGTGTGGATTTATCTTACAATAATTTCTTTTAAATCGATAATTACTTTTATATCTTCATTTTGTTTTGTTAAGCACACCTAAAAGCTTCCCAGTTTTGTAAGCAATGTTGTGACCACTACAAAATGTTAGGGATAATCTTTAACAAGTCAACTGCCACAGGAATTCTTCACCATGCTTCAACCCAAGATCCACCAAATTTCAATGAGGACAATGCATTGCATGAAGCTTTTCTCAATAGTGGCATGTATGTAGACGTTGATGTTGATGGCCTTGGTAACCTGGATGACCCAATTACTCCGGTTGACCTTAAAACCTCAAGCACTCAGCCCACTCAGCCTGAACATTCTGCCAAGCATTCTAAAATCAATGAAAAGAAAAAACATAAGGAAACTAGAAATAGTCAATTGAGTGAAGTTTTTTGCCTGTTTCATGGAGGCCACAAAACAAGGACAGAAGTTTATTTGGCTAGGGTTGAGAGGTATAGAGAGAAAATAATTGAGGGAACAAGTTCGATGGTTTCTGCTGATTATTCAGTTGCAGTGTGTCTGAAAGTACTTGATGAAATGGAAAATCGGGTGGATGATGACACATATTTGAAGGCGTTAGAGAAATTTACAGGTAATTTTGAGTTGAGGGAGGCATTCATTAAAATGCCTTTGGAGAGGAAGAATGTGTGGTTAGCTAGGATTGGTTGAGAGTTGGAGACATTGCCTTTGGGTTTAAATTATTTTCATGTGTTAAGGATACTATTTGTTCTTTAATGTGTGTTTATGTATGTACTTGGATATTTTTATTACTTTTTTTTAGTTTATGGATGATATGTTATTTGTTTGGATTAAACTTACGCATTTGATATTCCATGTATTGTTGGAATATGAATGATTAAAATTGTGTATATAGGTCTAATTATATTTGAATGAGTAGAATTGTGTATACAGGTATAATTAGATTTGATAATTCATAGAAAACAGAGGAAGTGCTGTCGATTTTTTTTATAAAAAAAATAGAATTAAACTTCAATCTATTTAGATTTGTGGAATATAAACTATACTACATGATAACCATAATGGGACTTGTTTTTTTGTTTAGGTTAAGAAATGGACAATTCAGACCCCAATAGTTGTGGTAGCCAATCTAATTCATCAAGTTCGTCCGCTGAAGTATGAAATGCTCTCATTGTTAATGTTTCCTATGTTTGCCGAATATGATGAAAAATTTATGAATAAATTACCTATGCGAACATCACAACACAGTGGACATGAATATATAACCGAATTGTTAAATGGTCATTCAGAGGTAGTTTATGAATTGTTTTGCATGAACAAAAAAACATTTATGCACTTATGTAACACATTGAAGCAATATAATTATATAGAAGACTCAAGGGGTGTCATAGTAGAGGAAATGATGGTCATTTTCTTGTTTGTTGTGGGGCACAGAGTTATAGCTAATCGATTTCAACATTCATTAGAAACAATTAATCGACATTTTAAGATAGTGATGAGAGCAATGAACAAGCTTGCGAAGCACATAATATGTCCATCGAATGAGCACGTGGTGCCTCCACAAATTAGACATGATCGATAGTTTAGCTTTGTATATACAATATATAATACCAAACTGAGTCTAATCATATGCAATTTAATGGACCCAAAAATACATTGGCACAATTGATGGAACGCACATCAGTGCATGGGCGCCAGCAGAAAAAGCAACCAGTTATAAGGGTAGAAAATTGGTTGTCACACAAAATGTTCATTCGACATGAAATTCACATACGTGTATAGTGGGTGGGAAGGTACGGCTAACAATTCACTAGTCTTTTTGGACGCTTTAACTCGATTGAATGCTCAATTTCCTTGGCCTACTAATGGTAAATCTATTTTAGTACTAATTTGAAATTATATATTAATTGATTGATATGTACTAAGAGAATTTGTATGACTTATATATGAGTATTATTTGGTGGATTCTGGTTATCCATATACAGCCTGGTTTCTTTCATCGTTTAGGGGTGAACAGTATCACTTAAATGTATATCAAGGTAGAACACGCCAACCAACAGGTTATAGAGAACTATTTAACTATAGGCACTCATCTCTACGTAATGTTATAGAACGTTGCTTTGGGGTCTTAAAGGTGCGCTTTTCAATTTTAAAAATGATGCCTAGATTCAAGCCCGCTAGACAACCTCTTATAGTTGTTGCTTGTTGTGTCGTACATAATTTTTTACGCCATTGTTCTCAGAGTGATCAACTTTTTAATGAATGGGAAGCAGAGGGCCATGAAGTAGAAAGTGAAGTAGGGCCGAGCACATTTACAAATAATTATACAGTTGATTTGTCTGATGCGTGTGTAGCAGTTATGGCTGCGTTTCGTGAGCTTATTGCCAATCAGATGTGGGCAAATCGTTTTGGTATTTGATTTAATATTTGGTAATCATGTTAATCTTTGTCGGTAAGATTTAGTTAATTTAACGTCCTTATTTGTGTTAATTTAGTTTTAGTTACTGAATTATGATTTTTTTCTTAGGAATATATTTCACGTATTGATATATTATTTGACTTATAGGATGTGAGGATGGCAAACCAACCAAATTGGGCAGTTGAGGCAAACCCATTTGAAGGAAGAATTTCGAGTTGTTCATTTCCATTTTATCAATTTATCAAAGTTGTATTTGATCAATGAATAGTGTATCTTAAAGTTGTCCTCAACTATCTTATTTTTAAAAAGAAAAGTATGCTATCTTTTAGATATTGAACAAACATGAATATTGTATTTGATGGGTTAGTTGTTCAAATTTTATCAAATTGTAAAAGTTATATTGTATTTTTTATTTTTATTTTTAAGAATTTATTTAACAAACAAACATGACATGACCAAGGGAAAAGTGTTGTCATGTTTGATCAATGATATATAAAAAATACTAACATTTTAAAAATAAAATAATATTAATTATTTCCAAGTATTTGGTGTGTACTTAAAAAATATATTTGGCAAATATGAGAAATAAAATTAATTTTAGATATTAAAATTTAAACTGAACACTGAAAACTGAAAACAATTACAAGAAGGTGTAATCCAAACAATTTTCTATTTTCAAAACAGTTTTCAAAATAAGATTATCCAAACAACATTTCACTGTTTTCAGTTTTGAAAACAGTTTTCGAGTTACAGTTATCCAAACATGTTTTCTTCATAAAACAATTTTCAGAAACCCTTTTCGAAAACAATTTTCAAACACTGAAAACTGAAAACTGTTACCAAAGATGCCCATACTTTTCTAACCGTGCAAAAAGGAAAAAGAGGATTTTTTGGGTTTGAGTTTTTCGGGCAAGAAAGCGTTAAGAGTAGTTTTTTAATATAATGATTCTTTAAACTGGAGGGACGTTTGACAAAATCTCTTTCCAGTTTTATTAATTAAAATAAAAAAGATGTAAGACCAAAATCTAGTTTAAAGCAATAAGATCATAAAAGTCATGTTTGGTAAGTTGTTTAAATCAACATAAAATAAATTAGTTTAAATGGTTTCAGACAAAAGCTTACAAAATTAATGCCATAAAAAAAAACAGCTCCATCTTGATTATAGAGGACAATAACTTTTCAACCTATTACAATCATCTATAGAGACCAAAACAAAATTTTTAGTGGAATTATCCAATTAAACTTATCCATTTTATTTTCTTCAAGGGGAGTGGAGCATGACCAACAAAAATAATCCAGATTGGAGTCATAATTAATTATTTTCTAAAAGTGACTAAACACCTTCAAAAGAAAGTGATTAACCTAATATTAACCATTAATTTATCACTAAACTAACTATTGGAAAATCACCTTTTCAAGAATCCCAGGTTGTGATTTTTCCAAACACTCAAATCCACAATGATTTGTACTAAATGAGAATCAAACCATAAAGAGAAAACACAAGCAATTGTTATCGAGATTCGGCAAATGCCTACGTCCCCATGAGCTACTCTAAGCTCTCTACACTAAATCAATGGAGTTCTTACAATTACAATAACACCTCCTCAAGAACCCTTTTGTTCTTGATGAATGAAAGAATATAAAAGAAAGAGATAAGAACTAAGTGTTTCCCTGGAATTTTCCCCAAGAAAATTCTAATTACAAAGCCCTTGAACCCCTAATCTTGTATACTCTCTCTCACTTGAAACACCTCTGAAGAATTAAGAGCCTATCTCTCTCAATACTAGCCACTCTTGGAATGAGACCTCTTCTTATGTTTTGTGTCTTTGCACTCTCACACTTGGTGTTGTATGTTTTTGTTATTGCTCCTAGATGACTCTTTATATAGAGCAATAACTAACTCAAGCGATCTTGAAATCAATCTCAACCCTTAGATCTCAAGAACCAAAGATTCATGGCTCTCTAAGGATCTAAGTGAACCTGTGTGTTTTAATCATGTCCCACGCACCAACTGAAGAGTGCTGTAAATTGGCGTCAGGTGTACCTTGCGCCCTGGCTCAGAACAGGGCAAGCTGTGACACACAAGATGGGAAAACTCCTCCACCTGCTAGTTATAAAGGAATCGAACCTCTTATTCCATTGCCGAGGTGATTGCTTCAGGCCATAGAGAGATTTTTTCAATTAGCACACCAAATCTCCCTACTTTCCTTCCTCATAGCCTTCGAGTTGCCTCATGTAGATGGTCTCATCAAGCTCTCCATGTAAGAACGCTGTCTTCACATCCATTTACTCGATCTCCCAATTTAATTGGACAACCATAGTCAATATTATCTTTATCGTCTTGTATTTCACAACCGGTGAAAAAATTTCTATGAAATCTATGCCTTCTCTTTGTGTGAACCTCTTCACCACCAGCTTAGCCTTATACCAGTCTTTATCCCCTAGAGTGTTCCCTTCTTTGATCTTGTAAATCCAGTTACAATCTACAACTCTCTGTTTTTCTGGTTTGGGCACCAATTCCCAAGAGTTGTTCTTCCTCAAAGAATGCATTTCCTTTTCCATAGCTAGCTTCCATCTTGACGAATCCTTACATCCCATGGCATCAATGTAAGTTTCTGGTTCACTCTCTCCTTCTGAATAAGGAGCTACTACATTAGCATCCACAAAACTATATCTCAAAGGTGGTATGATCTACCTCTTTTCCTTGTCTCTTGTGAGCTGATAATCATTCTGATTTGCTGCATCATCCCCTTCTAGTTCAGCCTCCTCTTAAGTGTCCTGAGCTTGGCCTTCATCAATGAGCTCTACCTGGTTCGAACCCTCTTGCCTTCCTTGCTCTACCTGAATTGAATTTTCCTTAATGCTATGCTCCACAAATACCGGTCTGGTTTGCCCACTATCCCCTACAAGGTTAGTTTTCTCCAAATAGGGAAATAAATGCTCATTAAAAATGATATCCCTACTTATTATGAGTTTAGTTCCTTTTTGCTCTAAGGACCACAACCTATACCCCTTAACCCCTTTACCATATCCTAGAAACACACATTTTCTAGACCTTGCGCTAAGTTTATCATCCTTTTGATGTGTAAATATAGCACATCCAAAAGTCCTAAGGTTGTTTAACTTAGGGGGTTTACCACTCCACATCTTCTCGGGAGTCTTGAGATCCAAAGCTCTAGAAGGTGATCTATTAACCAAATATGCAGCAGTAGACACGGCTTACCCCTAAAAACATTTGGGTAACCCGGAACCATTTAACATGTACCTAACCTTTTCCATAAGGGTCTTATTCATCATCTCAGCAACTCCATTTCGCTGAGGGGTTTTCACAACAGGTCTATGTCTTAGAATCCCATTTAACTTAAAGATATTGTCAAATTCCTTATTAAAAAATTCTAAGCCATTATCGGTTCTTAACACCTTAACTACCTTGTCCGTTTGAGTTTCTTCCAGCTTTTTCCACACCACAAATTTATTCAAAGCATCTGATTTATTTTTACGCAAATAAACCCAAACCTTTCTAGAATAATCATCAATAAAAGAAAGAAAGTAAAGATTACCTCCTTGTGTTGGTGTTCTTGCTGGTCCCCAAAGATCTGCATGAATGTAAACAAGAATACCCTTAGACTTGTGCACTCCGGTGTTGATGCTGACCCGAAGTTGCTTCCCAAGAACACAACATTTGCAGAAATCAAGTTTCTCTACCTTGTCACCATCAAGTAAACCGTTCTTGTTGAGAACTTGCAAGCCCTTGTCGCTCATGTGTCCCAAGCGATTATGCCAAAGAACCACCTTATCCATCTCAGCCATCAAGCTTGCTGCTTGATCCTTGATGTCCGTGTCTCCAATCATCTCATAGAGACCATCTTTTATTGCTGCTTTGATCACTACCAAAGATCCCTTGGTTACCTTGATCTTTCCTCTCTCTGCTTTGTATGTGTACCCCATGGAATCTAGCTGCCCTAATGAGATCAAATTTCTTCTCAAATCCAGAATATATCTCACATTCGGCAGTAGCCTTGTAATTCTATCAAACATCCTCAATTGAATATCTTATATCCCCCTCACTTGGCAAGAAGTATCGTTCCCCAAGAAAACCTTTCCATAATTGGTTTCCTTGAAATTCTTGAACCAATCCGGTGAGGACACATGTAATAAGTGCACCCGAAATCCAAGATCAATTTCTCGCTGCCTTACCTCTTGATCACATTTGAGCACGCAACAAGAACATCATCATCTTGTTGTTCTCCCTTGGCAATCGAAGCCTCTCCATTGTTAGTATGGCTTCTTCCTTTCTCATCCCTCATCATCTTCCTACAATCTTTCTTGAAATAACCCTCCTTATTGTAGTAGTAGCATCGCCTTCCTCCAAACTTCAGTTTGGACTGCTATCTTCCATGGCCTTGACCTCTACCCTTTGATTTGTCCATGTAGTTTCCATGGATGTTACTGTCATTCCGAGTTGTTGGCCTTCCTCTAACGAACAGCCCTTCTCCACTTGATCCTTCCATAATCTTAGCTTTGAAATCATGAGCCCTTATAGCATTGATCACAATTTCCTTGGTTAGTGTATCTCTTCCATATTCGATGGCATTAATCAAGCTTTCAAAACAATCAGGAAGAGAATTCAACAGTATAACAGCCAATTGTTCATCCGGGAATGTTATACTCTAACTAGTCAAATCTTGAACTAGTTTATTAAACATATCAATATTATCTTATAACTCTTTATTAGGATTCATTTTAAAATCAAAGATACGTTTCAGAAGATAAATCTTATTAAGGAGAGTCTTGGTAAGAAATAACTCATCTAGTTTCTTCCAAATGACAACTGGATCTTCTGAGTCTCCACACTCCCTTGTGACACTATCCGACATGTGTAGAAAGATGGTGCTGTATGACATCTTCTTCATCTCATTCCGTTGGAGCTCCGTCATACTTGCTGGAAAATTGTCATATTCTCTAATAGCCAAGTCCACTTTTTGTGTATAAGAACCGCTTTGATTTTCCACTTCCAAAGGGCAAAGTCTCCCTTTCCATCAAACTTCTCAACAATGAAGTTTGAACCCATCTTATGGAGAAAATCCCAAGATTTATGCAGCACCCACAATTACTTTCCAATCGTCTTCTCTCCAACTTGTGAACCTCAAGAACCCGATCAAATCTTGATCCCAACACCGTTCTTGAATCCCTCAAGAACCAGATCAGATTGTAATCCCAGCACCATTCTTAAATCACCCAAGAAGTTTCCTTTGATTCTAGGAGCCTTGCTCTGATACCCGTTGTTCTAGCTCTGATACCACTGTTCCAGCTCTGATACCATGGTAGAAAAATCACCTTTTATAGAATCCCAGGTTGTGATCTTTCCAAACATCCAAATCCATAATGATTTATACTAAACGAGAATCAAACCATAAAGAGAAAACACAAGCAATTGTTATCGAGGTTTGGTAAATGCCTATGTCCCCGGGAGCTCCTCCAAGCTCTCTGCACTAAATCAATGGAGTTCTTACAATTACAGCAACACCTCCTCAAGAACCCTCTTATTCTTGATGAATGAAAAAAGAGGAAAAAAAGAGATAAGAAATAAGTGTTTCCCTAGAATTTTCCCTAAGAAAATTCCAATTACAAAGCCTTTGAACCCCTAATCTTGTACACTCTCCCTTACTTGAAACACTTCTAAAGATTTGAGAGCCTATCTCTCTCAATACTAGCCACTCTTGGAATAAGACCTCTTCTTGTGTTTTGTGTCTTTGCACTCTCATACTTGGTGTTGTATGTTGTTGTTATTGCTCCTAGATGACTCTTTATATAGAGCAATAACTACCTCAACCAATCTTGAAGTCAATCTCAACCCTTAGATCTTAAGAACCAAAGACTCATGGCTCTCTAAGAGTCTAAGCGAACTTGTTCATTTTAATCATGTCCCACGCACCAGCTGAAGAGTGCTGTAATTGGTGTCAGGTGTGTCTTATGCTGTGGTTCATAACAGGGTAGGTCACGGCGCATAATAGGGGAGAACTCTTCCACCTGCTGGAGGCCGTGGTGCCCAAGGGCTGGGCCGCGGCGCACACCTGGTGGAGGACCTCCTCCACTTACTGGAGGCCGCAGCGCACACCACCTATGCTGTGGCGCACACCTGCATCTGATGCTGAAAACTCCATTCTTCAATTCTTAGACAAATTCCAACACTAACGATTTAGGCTTGCGTAACCAAACTAAGTCCAAGAAGTTTATTAAGTACGAGAAAGCCTATACTTACGTCTTAAGACGATACCAAGTTGCTATCCTAATCATGATCAAGTCCTTTTTATTTGTTATTTTCCTTTTTTATTAATCCTCTATCCTAAACCGATCCACACTCTATCAATTTTAACAAAATAGGTTAAGGTCTAACACAAGTAATAAATATAAAACGTGAATAAACCGAAGCATATACGCACACAAATGCATCCTTAAAGAGATAAATACAAAACCAATGGGTAAAGAATCCGATAAAGCATCGAAGATCCTGAAGATCACCACTGTGATGAGCCAAGCTTCTTCTCCTTGTTGCTTCCAACTCTTTTCAAGTAATAGGCTCAAGTAGCTTGATGGGCTCATGGCCTATAATCGAATCTAAAAACAAAATTGTTAGTGACAAACATAGAATTTTTTTTATTTATTTTATATTTTATCAATCATGAAAGGAAAATAATTCAAAGAAACCTAACCTCACCCTTTATTCCATATCCATTTTTCTCTCAAATTCCATTTGAAAGTCTAGGATGTTGGATTTATTATACTGTAAGGATATGCATAGCCCTGTTGAAGGTGATAAAACTAAACTAACAAACAAAACTGATGAACATTAGAAGATCTTGCAAAGGAAAGCTATAAGAGTAATTTGACAAGGGATTGGTCATAGTGTATTTCACAATGTAGCCACTAAGATTAATGCAATTGCACTATGGAAGAAGCTAGAATCTATGTATGAGAGAAAGTCCATCCAGAAAAAGGCTTTTATCATCAGAAAACTTTTAAATCTGAAATACAAAGAGGGTTGCTTAGTAGCAGAGCACTTGAATGAATTCCAAAGTTTATTGAATTAGTTAACTATCTTAAAGGTTGTGTTTGATGATGAGTTGTAGGTCGTATTGTTGTTGAATTCATTGCTATTTGGATGCATTGGTGGTATAAGTTAGTAATTCTACTAATGATGGAAAGTTAACATTAGCACATGTTAAAGACAACAAGTTTAATGAAAATCCTAAAAGAAATGAGTAGAGAATCTCTTCTGAAGCTAAGGCATTTGTTACATAGAGTAGAGGGAGAAGTAAAAGTAGAAAACCTCCTTACAGCTATGATAAATCTTGTGATAAGTTGAGATAGAGATCAAACTCTTTGATTCTCTGAGTAAGGCAGAGTAAGAAAGTTGTTGAGAATGAAAATTTGTCTTTAAATATGACAAACAATGTTTGGGTGAGTCATAATTACCTGGAACAATGATATCAGTATCACACAAACAAAGCGTTGGATCACCTTTAAACACATGGTATAAATACAACTTTTTAGGCGGGGCTTCTAGGAAAAATTTAAATTGTTGTAAGGTAGAATTTCAGTGTTACCCATTTTCTTTAAAAAAAAATGGATTCGAAAAAAAGGAAGATTGCATGAAAGTGATAAAACAATAGGATAGGACAGAGAATATTCTAAATATGTGCAACACAGGCTTAAATAACAAGTGGATTGATTAAATCTTTAGGTTTACATTGATGGGAATTGTTACATTATCGTAATCAAATTCAGTAATTCCTAAAAGCTAATCAAGAATAAACGTTTTTAATTGATCAGATTCCATACAAAAATGAGAATTAATGCATTGTAATTTTGAGTAAAGTATGGATTAAATAAAAGGTCTCCATTGAAAGTAAGACCCATCATCAATAAAATTTACCTGGGAAATTTATTTCAGTATATTTAAACCACTTACAAATGTTATATGATAGTGGCCATTACACTTGGGAGAAATTTTTGGGAAGTGATGCAATAAGAAACATTGAATAAAAGAGAATATGCGGGGTTGATTATTGATAAATGCCCAAATGATCTCTCTAAATCCTCATGCAGTTGATTATGAAGATAATACAAAGTGCCCATGAAGCATGGAGCCAAGCTTAAATGAATTTCAAAATTTTGGCATAGTTAGAATTGTTAAAAATATAATCACACTATTTGCCTAGGAAAAGTAAATCCTGCTGTAAACAGTAAAGAACAAAATTTGAAGAAGGAATTTCTTGAGACAATATGTGGAATAACATAATAGAATGACGAAGTACACTTAAGGTAGCTTCAGAAGTATTTTCAAAAGAAAATGAATATTGATAACAATCATTGTATAAAATGCAAGAAAACGAAAGGTAAAAGAATGAACAAAAAGGACAATTCAGCGCGGAAATCAAGCCATGGGTTTTTTGAAGGATTGGGAATTCTTGTGAGACCATTGGTATCCATACATGTAAAAGGAATTTTAGAAAAATGTACATCAATTTTAGAGGAAAAGTTGAAGAAAACAATGTTATGCAAAAGAAAGAAGAACTCTGGAAAATCAAAATTCAAATATCTACATTATTTCGAAATCCTTTATGCACATGCCATGAATTTAAAATATTGCGCGGGCATGCACAAGGGACAAAAAATAGATACGAAAATTTTATTATGCCATATGTCAGAAGATCAACTGATAATAAAAGAAATCGCGGATCACACGCCATCAACAAAATAATTGCTTTCTCAAGTCAGTTAAAAATCATGTGAGAAATGCGTGAAGGAAGTTGACGTGGAGTTATAGTTAATTTTAACAATTGTCACAAGCAATGATTTTTCATGCTAAAAAAGAGGACATTAATTGCTTATAAATAGCGCCATTCGCTTCACTTTTAAGGATAAAAAATTTAGAGAAGAAAAAATCTTTTTTGTAAGATGCAGATCAAGACAGATATTCTTTGTAATTTTCTCAACATCCAAACTCCATGACAGTTAATCAAATTCTTCTCTCCTTACATCAAAATCTCTGTAATTTGACTTCTGATAAATAAAATTGCTTAAAGCTTTTTGAATCTTGACTGGCAACTCCATTTCATTTCCAAATTAGTAGATCTTGAAATTTTTACTTCTACACTAGGCATGAACTAATAAAAAAGCCTCTCATGAAATATATTAAATAAAGAGATAATCTATTCCTTCTTATTTGTTTCCTGAAACTAACATTCTTCAATCAATTTTGAAGTATCATAATCAATGTCAAATTCTAAAATAAAAGAAAAAATGTTTTGAGTTTTTTAGGTTGTGGACTTGATTTAAATGTTTCATAGTGGAAATGGAGAAATTCTTAGGTTGGTCGGCTTATCACGTCAACCATAACGATGACTTGAAGGTTGGCAAAGGAGTACACTTTCCCCTATTATGGAAAAACAAATTATTTTCCCTCTTTATGTGAATAAATTAGGAAAAATCACAATACCAAAAAACCACAGTGAAAAAATAATAATAAAACCACAAAATCAAGAGATTGATTTTTACGTGAAAAATCCTTTCAATGTGCAAGGGAAAAACTATGGGAACTAGTCCTGGTAAATCAGCACTATAAAATAATGGGAATACAAAATATCTTCTCTAGATCAACTAGAGAATCAACAAAAAATTTATCGTCACCTTAAAGATGAATTTCAATAGTAATCTATCAGACAAAATATAAACTGATCTCACCGAAATAAGTTGTAACAAAAGAAAGAGAATAAACAGAATACATCAACTTGAAGCCTTGACCATGTAGAATCAACACTAAAAAACTAAGCTCAAACTGCGATGAAATCGGATAAAAAATGTGAGTAAAAACCAAAAAAATATTTTCTCTGAGAATTGTTTCGGCGGCACAAAACTAGTGTGAATAGCTACTGCAAACAGAAGAGAATCTTTTTCTCTTTTATACTAATGGCCTTAGGGCCATATCATAAGATTATTGGTGTTGCCCCCACATAGGAGGGACCCATACCAAGAATCTCATCTTGACTTATGTGGAGGATACAGTCATACTTACAATCTTTTTGCATAATTCAAGCTTTTTTGAAGGTAAAGCTTTAATTATCATATCTAATCCACTATCATTAGTATGAATTTTCTCAAATTGTAATAACTTTATCTCCAGAGCATCATGAATCCAATGGTAACATATATCAATATGCTTAGACTGATAATGAAAAGTCAAATTCTTGCTGAGATGGATAACACTCTGACTATTACAATGCAACACAAGCTTTTCTGTCTTCATGCCCAATTCTTGTAGGAACTTTTCAACTTTAGTATCTCCTTACAAGCTTCAATCAAGGCAATATATTCAGCCTCAGTGGAAGACAAAGGACCACATTTTTGTAGTTTAGACTACCAAGATACAACTATCCCTGCAAAACTCATCAAGTACCCAAATGTAGACTTTCGGGTGTTAATATCAATAGCCATGTCAGCATTTTCCAAACAATACTAAAACTCAGAAACATCTTGGAAGTATCACTGAGGTATTTAGGAATCTTTTTAATAGCTAACCAATGCTCTTTGGCTGGATTAGAGATGAACTGACTAACAACACCAACTACATGAGCAATATCTAGCTTTGTACAAACCGTGACATAAATAAAACTACCAACTGCAGAAGCATAAGGGACTTTCTTCATTTTTTTTTCTCTCTTTCTCACTAGTAGGATTGAGCCAACCATAGCTTCCCATGCTTTCTATCATATGAGATTTTTATAACAAAAATCTATTTTTCCAATCCCAAATCCTTTTTGGCAAATGATATTATGAGTTTCTTCTTAAATTCATCAATTTTGCTAATATCATTACCAACAATCAACATATCATCCACATAAGGCAAGAGAAAAATAAAATTACTATAAAAAAAATTCTTATCAAACACATAATGATCAGAAGTAGTTCGGTCATAGCCATAATTATCCATGAAATAATCAAATTTCTCATACCACTATTTGGGTGTCTGTTTGAGACCATATAAATGTTATCTTAACCTGCACATCAATTATTATTTACCTTTGAATTTGAACCCCTCAAGATGCTCCATGTATATCTCTTTCTCTAGGTTACAATGGAGAAAAGCAGTTTTCGTATCAATTTATTTTATCTCTAAGTTTATATGAGCATCTAAATGAAGAACAATTAGGATAGAAGACATCTTGACTCTAACTGAGAAAAATTCTTCAAAAAAAATTCATTTTTTGTGACAGAACCTTTCATTACTAGTCTTGCCTTGTACATAGCATGTGAGCTCTTATCTTTAGTCTTCAACTTATAGATCCATATATTTTTGAGTGATCGTTTACTTATAGGAAGTTTCACCAATTCAAACATGTGGTTTTCATACAAGGATTCATCTCATCTTGCATAGTTTTCAACCACCTTTCTTTATGATCATTTGTCATAGCTTCATTATAACATTGTGGCTCTTCCCAATATGTAAGAATCACATACTCATGGGAAGAAACTGTCTAGTAGGCTAACACTCTCTGGTGGATCTTCTCAATTGAGGTTTTGTAAAAGTCTGTTGAACTTCTCGTTTTACATAATCTTCATGAGGTAAATCAGTAACTACATGATCATCAACAAGTGGAAGAATATCATCATCTTCATCAACATCCAATATTTCTCCCTTATGATCATTAGAATCTTCAACTAGAGAACAAATTGGATCTAAGTTAACAAGCTCTTCATTAAAGGACTTAGGTTTCACAATCTTCTACAAGTCTTCAATGGTTTGATCCTCAAGGAACACAACATCTTTGCTTCTAATAATTTTATTCTCTTTCAGATTCCATAATTTGTAGCAAAGTGATCTTACTATTAAGCTTGGACCTCTTATATTCAGGAATGTGAACAAAAAATTTATATCCAAACATCTTCAAATGTTTGTAGGACACTTCTTTCCCAAATGAAACCTTCTCTAATACATAAACCATTCAAAAGAACTGAAAGAGAAAGGTTAATCAAGTCAACTGCAGTCCTCATTCCCTCATCCTAGAAGGTTTTAGAGAACTTTGCATGAAAGAGCATGCACCTGATTCTTTCTTCAATGGTTTTGTTCATTCTCTGCTATACCATTTTCATACGGTGTTTTAAGAACAGTTTTCTCAAGTCTAATATCAAAATCCTTACAACACTTCTGAAAAGGTCCCTTTTATTCACCACTATTATCTTCTCTAACACATTCCAGCTTATGTCAAGTGTCTCTTTAAACTTCCCAGTGAAATTCTTTGAAGGAATCAAACAACTGATCCTTAAAATGAAAAGCAACAACCTACACTTTTCTAGAGAAATCATCAATAAAAATCACAAAATAGAGAGCATCACTAAGGGATCTATCTTTCATATAATAGACATCAGTATGCATCAAGTCCAAAACAACATTATGCCTAGAAAGAGGAGTTCTAAAAAAGAAATTCTACTTTCTTTTTTTTCCAAGTAGTTAACACAATTTTTCAAAGATGTACCTTTCATGGGAGGTAATGTTTTCTTTCAGGATAAAATCTAGAGTCATTTCTTACTCATGTGACTAAGACTCTTATGCCACAACTCAATGGACTCATCTTCAGCTGCATTCACTTGGTTTTGACATGGTTTAACTTGTAATTTGTAAAAGTGACATATCTTCTTTCCTTTTGTAAGAATTAATGAGCCTCTAGAGAGCTTTCATACTCCATTTTTGAAGTTACTTTCATAACTACCTTCATCTAGTTGAGTAATGGAGATTAGATTAAGACGAATATAAGAAATGCGTGTAGCATCTTTCAAGAGCAATCTGTATTTAATGTTGGTTTCCAATATGCTGATAGCTTTACATATAACACCACTAGCTGTCTTCACGGAGCCAAAATCACCAACAACATAAATTGATAATAGATCTTTATGAGAAGTAATATGAGATGCAATACATGTGTCAACTACCCAAGTAGGGCCATCACATATGAGATTAATAGAATGATCATCACAAAAAAAAAAAAATAACATCACCATCAAATGCTAGTGCAACTATACCACTGCCTTCTTTATCCTTTTTGACTTTTTTCCTTATTTTGTTCTCTCTTCATTTTCTAACAATTAGACCTAATGTGATCAGGCTTTTTACGGTAATGATATATAACTCAGTTAGTGCTATTAGGCAATGGGCAGATCTCAGTGTGTTCTATTATATGGCCAAAGAGACAAATGACAAATATCTTTGACATAAATTAGAGACGTTTTATGAAAGAAAGACATCTTATAACAACGCTTTTATGATGAGAAATCTTGTGAATTTGAAATATAGGGACAAAAGCTCCATTGTTGAACACTCGAATGATTTTCAAGATTTGTTAACTAGTTTTCTATAATCAAAATAGTGTTAGATGATGAATTACAAGCACTGTTTCTTTTGGTTACTTTGCCTAAAAGTTGGGAGACATTAGTAGTGTTACTTAGTAACTCTGTTCTGAATGGTGTGCTTAGTTTGTCTATGGTGAAAGATGTTATGTTAAATAAGGAGACTCATAGAAAGGATTCGGGCATAGATAGTGGTCAAGCTCTTGTCAAAGAGAACATTGGAAGAAATAAAAGTAGATATCCTAAAGGTTGTGGTAAATTCAGAGACAGGTCAAAGTCCAAAGATAAGATGAAATGTTATCATCACACTAAATTATGTTATATTAAGAGAAATTGTTGAGTTTGAAAATAAGAACAATAATATAGGAAGAATCATGAAAAGACTAATGACAAGAATACAACAACAACTGTTTCAAATGAACAAAATGATGTGTTACTTGCTTGTGAGTTTGAAGAATGCAATCATATTGCAGATTTTGGTATTGATTAGATGTTTGACTCAGTAGCTTCTTACCATTGCATTCTATATCGGGATTTCTTTATAACGTACAAATCAGGAGACTTTGGTACAGTGAAGATAGATAACTCGAGTTTTGCCTCAATTGTGGAGATTGGTGATGTGCGCATATTTACAAATGTATGGTGCACTATGATTTTGAAGAATATATGGCATGTTCATGAATTGTGTCACAATTTAATTTTTACTCATGACCTAGATGAAGAAGGGTATGAGCACTACTTCGACATTGCAAAGTAAAAACTAACCAAGGGATCATTGGTGGTTTCTAGAGGAAAGATGTGTTGCACTCTATACAAGACACGTGTAAAGTTTGTGGTAATGAGCTGAATACAGTTGAAGATGATATTTCTCTAAACTTATGGCATAAAAAGCTACCATATATAAGTGAGAAAATGTATAGATTTTTGCTAGGAATCCACTTATTTCTTCCTCCAAAGGTGTATTTCTGAACCCATGTGATTATTGTTTATTTAGTAAACATCATAAAGTTTCTTTTCGTAAGTCATCTAAAAGCAAAGAAAAGAAATTGGAATTGGTATATCTAATGTATGTGGTCCTATTGAAGTAGATTCATTAGGTGTTAATAGGTCTTTTGTTATATTTACTGATGATGCTTCACGAAAGGTGTGGGTTTATTTGTTGAAGAACAAAATTCAGATATTTCAGAAGTTCCATGCTATAGTTGAGGGAGAGACAAGAAGTCAGTTGAAGTCTCTCTATACTAACAATGGTGAAGAGTATACCTCAATGAGTTTTGCAGACTATTGTTCATAGTTTGGCATTAAGCACGAGATGAAAGTACTTGGTACCTCATAGCATAATGGTGTGGCTAAAATAATAAACTGTATCATTGTGGAAAGAGGTAGGTGCATGTTAAGAATGGCTAAGTTGCCTAAGCCATTTTGGGGTGATATAGTTTACATAGCTTACAACCTAATTAATAGATCTTCGTCTGTTCCTTTGGGTTTTGACAATCTAAAGAGAGTTTTGACTAGAAAAGATGTTTTCTATTCCCATTTGAACGTGTTTGGTAGCAAAGAATTTACAAACATGTTCAAGGAGTAGAGGTCAAAACTTAATGACAAAGTCATTGCTTATGTGTTTGTTAGTAATAGGGATGCTGAGTTTTTTCATAACTTATGGGATCCAAAAAAGAAGCAGATTATTAGAAGTATAAATGTTGTTTTCAATGAAAATGAAACTTTAGTTTACATTGAGAAGAGTGAGAAGTCACAGGATGGTACATGCAGAGTTGAAGACTTTATACCAGATCCTAATCCTTCTGACATTGCCGCAAATGAAAGAGAGATACATGAAGAGGAATAGATGGGTAATGAAGAGTTAGTGACAGCTAATGATGATGTTATGCATGATATAAAGCATGCATGTTGAGCATGGGGAACAACCCCTTCCAATGGAAGTTATAGAGCCTCAGTTGAGAAGGTCTACTAGAAAGCATCAACCATCAACTAGTTACCTTTGTTTTGAATATGTTTTACTTATTGATGGGGGGTACCATAGAGCTTCCAAGAAGTACAATCACATGCAGAAAAAAAAAAGTTTGATGAAAGAAATAAGGGAAGAAATGAGTTCTTTGGAAAAGAACAACACTTATTAATTGATTGATCTTCCAAAAGGAAGAAAAGCACTAAGGAACAAGTGGTTATTCAAGCTGAAGAAAGATAGTAAAAAGTTAGTGAAGTACAAGGCTCGATTGGTGGTGAAAGGCTTAAGTTAGAAGAAAGGAATAGACTTCGATGAAATTTTTCTCTATTGGTAAAGATGAGTTCTATCTGAGTTTTACTTGGTTTGGCATCTAGTTTGAATCTTAAGCTTGAGCAGTTAAATGTGAAGATGGAGTTTCTTCATGGTGACTTACATAAGGAGATTTGTATGGTTCGACTAGAAGGTTTTGAAGTGAAAGGCAAAGAGAACACGGTTTACATGTTGAAGAAAAGCTTATATTGATTAAAACAAGCTCCGAGATAGTGGTACAAGAAGTTTGATTTATTCATTGTAGATCACACTTACAAGATGATAGGTATAGATCCTTGTGTATATGACAAAAAATTCCCTGATGGTAACTTCATTATCCTTTTGCTTTGTGTTGATGATATATTGATTTGGGACACGATATTGAGATAATTGACAAGTTGAAAAAGGATTTGTTCAAGTCCTTTGACATGAAAGACCGAGGACTAGTGAGACAGATTTTGGGAATGAAGATTGTTCGTGATAGAACATCCAGAAAGTTATGATTATCACAAGAAAAGTATATTGAGTGAGTGCTTGAAAAGTTCATTATGAAGCATTCAAAATCAGTCAATACTCCTCTTGCCAACCATTTTAAGTTGAGCATGAAATCATATCCATCAAGAAAAGAAGAAAAAGAAATGATGTCAACAATTTTTTTACTACTCTGCAACAAGTAGCATGTAGGCTATAGTTTGCACACGACCATAAAGTGCTCATATTGTTGGTGTGGTTAGCAGGTGTTTGTCTAATCCGGATAAAAGTCACTAGGAAGCTGTGAAGTAGAACTTGAGATATCTTATAGGTACCTCTAAGTTGTGTTTGAGTTTTGGGAGTTCAAAACCAGTTCTTGATGGTTATACAGACTTAGATATGGCATGTGATCTTGATACTAGAAAGTCTACATTTACTTTTGCAAAGGGGTTGTTTCATGGTAGCTAAGACTGCAAAAGTGTGTTTCATTGTCTATTACTGAGGCTAAGTACATTATAGTGAATGAAGAAAGGAAAGAGATTCCTTAGATGATAAGGTTTATTTAAGAATTGGGTTTGAAGCAACATGAGTATGTTGTTTTTTATGACAGTCAGAGTGATATGGATTTGAGAAAAAATACCATGTATCATTTTCATACAAAACACATTAAGGTGAAATATCATTGGATAGGTGATGTGATTGAAAAAAAAATAATGAAGCTAGAAAAGATTCACGTGGATAAAAATGCCACTGACATGATGACCAAGGTTGTTCCTAAAGAAAGGCTTGAGTTTTGCTCAATGATGGTCGGGATGGACTCCAAGTGAGTCATGTGGTGGTTCTCTCCCTCATGGGTTGGAAAGGGAGATTTTTGGGCTTCAAGTAAGTCTAGCCCATGCATAACAAAAAAAAGGAAGGAAGAAATAAAAAAGGGAAAAAGAAAAGGTTAATGGCGGTTATGAGAGTTAATATAGGGCTTAGATTCCTAAATTATGAGAAGGGTTTTTTCTCTTCTTGGTGTTATATATAAAAAGAAGTGGTATTCTCTCCTTAGTATCTATGCGTCGTAGAGTTACACAGAGTTAGAGAAAAAATGAGGTTTTTCCTATGAGCTATGCGTTATAGTTTGTGTCCAGCATGCGTTTTTCTCTCCTTAGCCGAGAGAGTTAAAGGAGAGAAATTGGGTATAACAATTTGGGGGTTTTCTCTAGGGTATTATTCAAAGTGTTTGGTTATAGAGAATCAAGCTACTCGGGGTTTGCAGTTCCTATCAGAGTGAATAATTTTGGTGAAGCATAAAGATTTCTTAGATTTCAGCGGTTAGTAATACAACAGGAGTTTTTCTTTAGAGAGTTAATTTTGTATTGTTCCCAAATTATTATGAGGCTCCAGTTTGGGCATAAACTTAAGACATAAACTATATAATCATTATATAAAAGAGTTAGTAGTAGAATAATTGGTTCTTACCGATTCGACCTAAAATCTTCTAGTATATTGGATTCTTCTCCATATCTTTTATCTTCAATCTTGCCGGAAGTCATGTGCGTAATCATAGAATTAGAAAACGCACTAGTTTTCACCACCCAAAAACCATTTTTATCTGTAAAGGAAGAATATGAACTTTTTTTCTCTAAAGTCTCTTTCTCTCTCTAGAATGAATTTTTTAGGAGCCTCTTCTTTCATGTCATTCCACATAGGTATACTACCAGGGAGATGGTAGTCATGGGTAGATGAAATTAACTAAGAGTTGCATGATTTCATAAATGCCTCTTGGTTTAAAATTAAATGGGCAGGTCAGATCGCCCATCACGGGTGCCCAACCTGGCCCTTATTTCCTATACATTATTTACATAGTGAAGTTTCTCTTTTGCCCCGTGATTTTTTCCCTCCACACCGGAGAGTTTTCTACGTAAATTTATGTATTCTTGATTGGTTGCTTTATTTGGTATTTGTCGTTTTAGTTCCACATGCAGCTTGGTTGTAATTGTATTTAATATGTGATTTTTGGTTCAATTGTCGTACTTCGTTAATTGCTTACTATAGATGTTTTTCTCAATAATAATAAGAGAACTCTTAGAGGAACTGAAAGTCTAATTTTTCTTAATGTAAAGACAAGATTTACTTCCTTATTTAGCAATGTTTCTAATTTAGTGATTAATTACTCGCATAAATTTTCAAACAGTAACATTTTTTGGTTCCTCCTCTATCTGGTTCACCCTTTCGATTGAAAATGAGCACAGTTTGTTTTTGTCTAAGGTTTAAACAAGGTTTGAAGAGGTTCAGCATCAGGTCTTGGCGCCTTGGCTCAAGGTGTGCACGCCTCGGCCTCCAAGAACTCCAAAAGATGGGAGAGGAGCTGTGCTCCACGGCCCAAGGTGTGCACACCACGGCCTGGCCCTGTGCACCGCGGCTCAGCCACCCCAGGCCACAGCCTCCAACAAGGATGAAGAATGGTGTGATTTCGGCCCTCTTCAGGCTGCGGCTTGCCCTGCTCTAGGTGTGCATGCCTTGACCTCCAAGAACTCCAAAAGATGGGAGATGAGTTATGCACCGCGGCTCAGCCACCCCAGGCCGCGACTTGAAGACACACTGATGCAAGTTTTTTAGCCTCTTTGAAAGGTGTGTGGATGCATGTTCAAAATGCATAGGATCACTTTGGATTGATGAATGGCTATGGTTGATTGGTCCTCAAGATCTAAGGCTGGAGATTGACCTTCAAGATTGGTCAAGAAGTGGTGCATTATATAAAGGGTCACCTAGCTTCAAAGAGATATAACATGTGAATGTGAATGTGAGATCAATTGTAAGAGTGAAAAGACACAAAACACAAGAGAGATTCTTTGTAGAGCTGCTGGTTGTTTAGAGAGAGGGAGTAGAATAGAAAGGAGATTCAAGAGCTTATAAGGGAAATTTTTCTTGGGAAAATTCCAGGGTTAATTCTTATCACTTTCTTTTACTTTTTCTTCTTTTGTTCTTCAAGAACTTGTGAATTCTTGAAGAGGTGTTGTTGATTGTAAAGAACTTCATTGACAAGATAGTGCAGAGAGCTCGGAGGAGCTCCCAGGGACGTAGGCAAATTGCTGAACCTCGTCAACAAGTTGCTTGTGTTCTTTCTTTTCTTTGATTATTGTTTTTGTTCTGATCATTACAAGTCATTCTAGACTTGGGTTTTTGGAAGATCACCTCCTGGGATCATTGAGGGTGGTTTCCTAACAGTAGAATCAGAGCTAGAAGAGATACCCCTCAATAGTGGTATCAGAGCTGTGGTCCAAGAACAATTGGGTATCGGAGCAAGAACAGCGGGTATCGGAGCAAAACTCCAAGAATCAAAGATCAACTTCTTGGGTGATTCAAGAACGGAGTTAAGATCAAGATCTGATCGTGTTCTTGAGGGTGATTCAAGAACAGTATTGAGATCAATCTCTGATCGTGTTCTTGAGATTTAGAAGAAGTTGGAAAGCAATTATGGGTGCTGCATAAACCTAGGATTTTCTTTGCAAGATGGGTTCCAACTTCATTGTTGAAAAGTGATAGGTGCTTAAATATTCATATTTAAGCCCCCTTATTTACATTTATTAGATCCTTAGTTATGTTAATTTAGTTCATTTTACTTTATTTGTGTGTTTCACATATGTTTTATAGGTTTTGAAAGAAAAGAAGCAGTTTTGGCACTTAAAGGAAGAAGCCTGGAAATCCTGGGGCAGCCTCTGGTCAAGCTGCGATCGATCGTACCATGCAATGCGATCGAGCGCACATTGCGATCGTGCGCACACAAGAAGGATCGAGCGTAAGACGCGTGCTATCGAGCGCACATGCACGGGCGTGAACAGTAAACTGCAGAACTCTATTTTGGAAATAAGAGAGTTTTGTAATTTAGGAAAGTTTAGGAACTCATGAGCTTTCTAGGACTTCTCAAGCCCTATAAATACACCTGTAAAGCACACACAATTGATCAGAACTTAGAGAACACTTCTCTTAGCTTTTACTTGGTGTTGTAAGCTTTGGGAGAGAATTGACGCCTCTTCTCTCAGGTTTATTCTTCCCTTTATGTTTAGTTTATATATGATGTTTATTTTAGACAGCATATGTAACTAACTTTCTTATAGGGCTCAATTGAAGCCCTAGTTATGCTTTCTCACATATTTATTCATTGATAAATCTTTACCAATAGCCTTTATTATGTTGCTTAACTTAATTAATGTCTGTGCTTATTTAAAGTCCTCATATGTATGTGTATGGCCAACGTATGCATGTGGTATGGATTGGTTAGTTAGATCAATTTGGATGACTGAGTCCTGGGTCAAACATTAGTAACAAAAGATATCCACACCGGATTCTTGGATTAATCAACATGGGAAACTAGGAGTAAATACCATGCCCTAGGTCTTATGTGGTTGTCGATTTCTATAGTACTTATGCTTTCTTAAGGAACAACTCAAGCAGATACCATGTTGAATCCCTTAAGGAAGAAAAGAGTTAGAGTAGATACCATGCCTAACTCGTTGCTTAGGGAAATCAATAGCTTAAGGAGTAGATACCATGCCTTTAGGTTGGCGACCAGTAGGTATACATGATAAGGCTAGTGCACTGAGACATTATACAATTGAGAAAGTATGACTAGTGGTGGATATCAAAGCCCTATGTCTTTATTATTATCACTCACATTCAACAGTTATTTTATTTCTTTTTTACTTTAAAGAAACTAACTCTAAAAACTGAACTTTACTAATCCCTGTGGAGATGATCTTGCTTTCGCACACTACACTACACTGTCGACCTTGTGCACTTGCAAGTAAAACTAGTACGATTATCTGCTTATTAATTTAGGTACATTTTCGCACAACAAGTTTTTGGTGCCGTTGTCGGGGTTTGCGTTGAATCTCTTTTTTAGAATTAATTTCGTTTAGTTTAATCTTCGTTATTATTGTATTTACCATCTTTATTTTTACTTTTCATCAAACCCTAATCAATTTATTTTTTGTTTCAGGTACATCAAGCCCTAATCAGTGGTTCTGTAATACTTGCGATCGATCGCAACCTTCTGTGCGATCGAGCACAATTAGGGCAGAAAGCTACCCGAGCAGCAGTGTTGAACTGTTGCACTGAAGCTATTTTACCTGATTCATGCACGGACTTCAATCCTGACATTTCCCCTTGATCCCGAGCTTGAGTGGACCATTCGACAAAATCTTAAAGACAACTTTGAGGAGGGAGAAGAGGAATTCACAGAAGAAGCACCAATGGCGGAACAACTAGAAATCCAGCAACCACTTGCACGAAGACCGATGAAGCAATCCTTCATCCCACAGAACCTCAACCATCCTTCATGCATTGCATATCAAACTGAAGCAGAGGGCAACTATTACATATCCCCGCAGATACTCAATGCTTTGACTCACTTTAGGGGTACACCGGTAGAGGATCCACACATGCACCTTCGGGAATTCTTTGGTCTCTGCAAATTCCAGCACATCCAGAGCCTAAACTAAGAAGGAATAAGGTTAATTCTATTTCTCTTTTCCTTAAAAAATAATGCTAAGCTATGGTACAATTCTTTGCCTGCAGTTTCAATTCACACTTGGGAGGAGTTGGCTGGCAAATTCCTAAGGAAGTTCTTTCCAGCCCAAAAGACGAGGCAAATAAGGAAAGAGATCTAATCCTTCCAACAAAGGGATGGAGATATGTTCTTTGAGGCATGGGGACACTTCAACGAGCTACTACTTAAATGCCCACACTACAACCTACCTCAAGATGAACTTGTACTAGCCTTTTATGAAGGTCTAAATAACATGAATAAAGGTATTGCTGACTCTAGTTGTGGAGGTGTGCTGATGGAGAAGAGCAGTAAAGAAGCCATGGAGCTATTTGAGGCATTGAGTGAGCATACCCAACAATTCTCCTCTAAAGGTAGACAAGGAGTCAAGAACAAAAGTATATATGAGGTTACTCTAAATGGTGGACCCTCTGCCCAAATAGCTGCTTTGGAGAGGAAGCTAGATATGAGGCTAGTTATGATTGTAAAAGCCATGTCTACTCAAAACATCTCTCCTCGACCACAAGCTACACAAAGCAAGGTATGTGCTTTATGTTCTCAATTTGATCACACTACTGAGACCTGCCATTTGTATTCATCTACAGATCCCGAGCAAGCAAACTATGTGGGACTGAACAGTGCATATGCAAATATATACAACCCTGGATGGCGAGACCACCCCAACCTCTCATGGAGCAATAATCAAAACACCTTGAACCTTCAAGGGCAACAAAGGAACTTCCATAAAGCAGCCCAACCAGTTCTAGAACCCAAGAAGAATGGTCTAGAAAGTCTTGTAAAGCAATTAGCCACTCAACAACAGCAACTAATGACAACATTGATGACTTCATTAGATCACCAAAAACAAACCACTCAAAGACTAGAAGAACAAATGGGGCAATTGGCTAAGGAGCTAAGTGAAAGAAAGCAAGGTGAACTTCCTACACAAACACTACCAAATCCAAGAGGACATCAGCAGCTGAAAGCCGTTATAACTCTCCGAAATGGTAAGATCATAGGAGTTAATGAGCCAGCTCAAGCATCTCAAGCTAAGCCATCCACATCCAAGGTAAGTGAAGTAGAGAAGTGGAATGCACCACCCTTCCCTCAAAGGTTAGTAACACCAAAGAAAGATAAATTTCTTGATATTTTTTAAACTTTGAGAAAAGTAGAAATTAACATTCCCTTATTAGATGCAATTAAACAAATTCTAGCTTATGCTAAATTTTTAAAAGATTGTTGCACTAATAAAAGAAAGTTTCAAGAACATGAAACAGTGGCTCTAACTGAAAAGGTAAGTGCGGTATTGTTAAGAACACTACCACCAAAACTAAAAGATCCAGGTAGTTTTACTATTCCCTGTAGGATAGGTGATCAGTTGTTTGAGCGAGAATTACTAGATTTAGGAGCAAGTGTCAATTTGCTACCATACACAGTAGTTGAAAATCTAGGTTTGGGGGAGCTTCAACCAACCTCCATCACTTTGCAATTGGCAGATAGAAGCATTAAAAGACCTAGAGGTATACTTGAAGATGTCCTGGTAAAGGTAGGTGAGTTTATTTTGCCTGCTGACTTCATTGTATTAGATATGGAAGAATGTCCTATGCCATTACCCCTGCCCATTATCTTAGGAAGACCCTTTATGAGAACTGCTGATACAATAATTAATGTGAAAAAGGGTATTGTAAGTATGACGGTAAATGGAGAGACAATAGAATTTAAGATATTTGATGCAATGAAATTACCTCAAGATGATAATGATGATGAATATTTTAATGAATATATGATGCAAAGTATTGTCAAGCAAGTTTTTCAGGTCCATCACACTGATCCATTGGAGGCCGCCCTCACCTATAGCTTCAAAAGATCGGATATTGAACCTACATCAGAAACTGTCCCTGATAACATCTTGGAAGCTATGCACCTCCCTAAAGTCTATCCTATGCATCCAAGACCAGGTGATAAGAAGAAATCACATTTGAATACACTGAAAGGATTGAGTTATGATGAATGTGCAACACTACCAAGAGCACTTGAGCCACATGAAGTGAACTTTAAGTACTCCCTGCCAAAAGACTAAAGTTGAGAGAATACCCCGTCTGGCTGAAGACGTTAAACTTAGCGCTCATGGGAGGCACTCCAAAGCATATCCTTTTTATTAGTTTCTTTTATTATTCGTATTTCCTAGTTTATTTGTCTATCACTATTACTTGTTTTCCATTTTATGTTTGTTTTTCTTTCTTCTTCAAGGACAGAGTGAGTGCATCCAGTTGAAGTTTGGGGGCGTGTTACGAGCCATGCCAGCCATCAGTTCTCCATCTCCCAGGTCAACTCCTTCCATGCTATTCACACATTGGGGGCAATGTACAATTTAAGTTTGGGGATATGGGGACACATTCACACACTCACTATGTCCCACATTTTTTTTTGTTTTATCGTGTTGTTGTTTTCATAGATAAATACATGTTCATACTGTTCTAAAAATTTTTGGTGATCTAAACAAAGAATATGATTTTACTTCATAAGTGAGCTTAACACCTTGAACATATAGGCCGATAATTAAGTTTTGAACATAGATCACCTTCTTTTAGGCATTTAAGGATTCACAAGTTTGACCTAAAACTATGATAACTGTTCATGAGTAAGCTTAAAATAAAAACACATTTTGGATTGCAAAAGGACTTTCAAAAGTTTTAAGTTACTTACCTAAGGTTGGCTTAAGGCATTGCAAGTTTGATTTGTGTGTGATGGGTTAGCACATATAAAATGGGGCTTCCACATAATTTTAGTGTATAGGGTTTCAATGCCCAAACTTTTATCGAATTCCTTATCAAAGAGAACAAAAATGGCATAATACTTGCTTATTTCTTTTTATCGTGCGATCTTTGCCATGTTGAGTTCCATCAAGCTTTCTAGTTGACCCTTATATCTAGTGTTTGGCCAGTGACTCCCAAACCATATGGTTTTGGGGCATTAGGTGTAAAGATACCCCTAAGAACTTACTAACTCGGGTCAGAAAAGCTACGGAACTAACAGGTTTTAATGCTTCTAAATGACTCCCATGTTGCCATGTTGAGTTCCATCGAGCTTTCTAGTTGACCCTTATAATGAGTGTTTGGCTAATGACTCCTAAACCAGATGATTTTAGGGCATTAGGTGTAAAGACACCCCTAAGGACTTACTAACTTGAGTCAAAAAGGCTACGGAACTAACAGGTTTTAGTGCTTCTAAATAGAATTCCCACCTTTTGACGTGAACACTTAATGCTTACTGAGGCAAGAGGCCCAGTTACTCAATGGGAATATTTATTATGATCATTAAAGGCTTACTTTCCACCTTTTGATGTGAACACTCAATGCTTACTGAGGCAAGAGGCCCAGTTACTCAGTGGAAAGTTTTTACTGATCATTAGAAGTTTTTTTATCACTTTTTGCATGATGAACATTTTTCTTTATTTTTTTCTTCTTTATTTTTCTTATGCCAAAGTGTTCTTTTCAATAAGTTATCCGATTATAGTTAGATTATGGAAACATATACAAGAGAATTATATGTCATACCCCACACAAATGCGTGTTAAATGTGCTCGTGCAAATTTGGATCAAACTCGTGAATTCTTAGGTGCCTTGAGGTAGGTAACTAAACTTTTGTAAAATTCCCATTGCAAGACTATGTGTTCTAGCTTTTAAGCTTACTAATGAAGTGTTATCAAAATTTTAAATCATCCAAAATTTTTGTTTACCAAAAGAACATGCATTTATCTTCCTAAAAAAAAAACTGGGACTTAGTGTGTGCATGTGTTTCAAGTGCGTGTGTGATAGTATCTAGTATCTTCCACTACCCTCAAACATAAAATACATATTGTCCCCAATGTGTGTGTGGCATGGAAAGATCTAACCTGGGAGATGGAGAACTTGGTTGCTTGCTTGCTTGTCCACGCCCCCAAACTTGAATTGGATGCACGCACTGAGTACCTAACAAAGAAAAATAAATGTTGTGCCGGAAAACAAAATATGCAAACTAGACATGTAAATATAACTATAACTAAAAGAAAAGTACTAAAATGAGAAGGATATGTCTGGGGTGCCTCCCATGAGCGCTAAGTTTAACGTTTTCAGCCAGACGGGGTATCCTCTCACTGCTGATCATCTATGGGTGCAGTCGAGGTGGTACCGGGTGCAGGAGTGTAGCTTCTAGGGTAATTACGCTCAATTGCAAGGGTATATGTGCTCGATCGCACATGTATCAAATAGTGTTGTTGTGTGCTGTAGAAACTGCAATTTCAAATGGGTCAGGTGTCCCAAGATCAGCTATATATTGTACAGTTTGAAGTGTTAAGTCCTCGTCCCTATGAGGTATGGTAAGATCAAGGTATGGCTTGACTCAGTGTCCATTGACTGTAAAAGTCAGGTTACTATTGGAGCTATGAATTTCGAAAGCCCCATGTGGAAAGACCTTGGTAACCACATATGGTCCAGCCCAACGGGACTTGAGTTTTCCTAGAAATAGTCTCAATCTTGAGTTGTAGAGCAGCACCTTTTGTCCAACTTGAAACTCTTTTCGCACTAGTTGTTTGTCATGATAGGCCTTCGCCCTTTCCTTGTAAAGTTTGGCATTCTCATAAGCGTCATACCGTAATTCTTCTAGCTCGTTTAAGTGCAGCCTTCTCTTTTCACCCGCTTGTTTCATATCAAAGTTGAATTGTTTAATTGCCCAATATGCCCAATGTTCTAGCTCTACTGGTAGATGGCATGCTTTTCCAAAGACTAAGTGGTAAGGGGACATCCCAATTGGTGTCTTGTATGCTGTCCTGTATGCCTACAAAGCATAATTGAGTCGTAATGACCAATCCTTTCAATTAGGATTCACGGTTCTCTCCAGGATGCTTTTAATTTCTCGGTTACTGATCTCCACTTGGCCACTAGTCTGGGGATGATATAGGGTGCCAATCTTATGGGTGATTCTATATTTTTTTATGAGTGCGGCAAAAGAATGATGATGGAAGTGGCTGCCTCTGTACTAATGATTGCTCTTGGTGTGCCAAACCGGGTAAAAATGTTATCCTGTAGAAACTTCAACACCATTTTGTGATCATTAGTCTTTGAGGGGACTGCCTCGACCCATTCAGACACATAATCCACACCCATAAGGATATATAAATTACCAAAGGAATTGGGGAAGGGACCCATGAAATCAATGCCCCATACATCGAAAAGTTCTACTATGTGAATATTTTGTAGGGGAATTTGGTTTTGGGATGATATGTTACCTGTCCGTTGGCATCTATCACATGAGCTGCAGAATGTAAAGGCGTCTTTAAACAGATTAGGCCAATAAAAACCGGATTGTAGTACCTTAAGTGCTGTTTTCTTGGCCCCAAAATGTCCTCCACAAGCAAACTGGTGGCAGTGTTGTAATAAGCTCAAATGCTCCTCTTCCGAGACACACTGCCGAATGATCTGATTCGGACAGAATTTGAAAAGGTAGGGATCGTCCCAATGGTAGTGTCGAGACATGGATATTAACCGCTTCTTTCCTTGTGTTATCATTCCTGGGGGAAAAACTTTAGCAGTTAAATAATTGATAATATCAGCATACCATGGAAGTTTTACCTCTAGTGCGAACAACTGCTCGTCAGGGAAGTTCTCATTTAAGGGCAACTCATTTGTATCATTCTCATAGGGTAGCCTTGATAAGTGATCTGCAACCACATTCTCACTATCCTTCTTGTCCTTGATTTCCAAATCAAATTCTTGCAGTAGGAGCACCCATCTGATTAACTTAGGCTTTGCATCTTTCTTAGAAAACAGATATCTGAAAGCAGCATGGTCAGCGTATACAATGACTTTAGAGCTAATAAGATATGGTCTAAACTTTTCTAAAGCAAAAATAACAGCTAACAATTCTTTTTTAGTAGTAGAGTAGTTAAGCTGAGCATCATTTAAAGTTCTAGAAGCATAGTAAATAGCATGAGGTACCTTATTGACTCTTTAACCTAGGACAGCTCCCAAGGAAAAATCACTAGCATCACACATTAACTCGAATGGAAGGCTCCAATCTGGTGCCATCATTATTGGGGTGGAGGTTAGAACATCCTTCAGTGTGTTGAAAGCTGTCATACAATTATCAGTCCACTCGAATTTGGTATCTTTAGCTAACAATACGCACAGAGGTCTTGAAATCTTGGAGAAATCCTGGACGAATCTTCTATAAAAATCGGTATTTCTGAGAAAGCTTCTAACACCCTTGACTGTGAGAGGAGGAGGTAGCTTTGAAATAATGTCTATTTTAGCCTTGTCTACCTCAATACCTCTGTTCGAGATGGAATGACTCAACACAATGCCTTGTTAAACCATGAAGTGAAATTTCTCCCAATTTAGCACCAAGTTACTTTCTTCACATCTCTTTAGGACGCTCTCTAAATGATTTAGGCATTCATCAAAATTTGACCCAAAGACACTGAAGTTGTCCATGAATACCTTAATGTATTTCTCCACCATATCGAAAAATATGCACATTATACATCTTTGAAAAGTGGCTGGTGCGTTGCATAATCTAAATGGCATCCTCCGATAGGCGAATGTACTGAAAGGGTAAGTGAAGGTAGTCTTTTCTTGATCTTTAAGTGCTATGGAAACTGGTTGTATCCACTGTACCCATCCAAAAAGAAATAGTAGTTGTGGCCAGCTAATCTTTCTAACATTTGATCAATGAATGGTAAGGGGAAGTGATCTTTTCGAGTAACCTTGTTTAATCTTCGATAGTCAATACATACTCTCCAAGCAGTTGTTTCCTTGTGGGTATGAGCTCTTCATTTTCATTTTTCATTACTGTGATCCCGCTCTTTTTAGGAACAACTTGAACCGGGCTTACCCACATACTGTCGAAAATAGGGTAGATAATGCCAACATCTAAGAGTTTCAATATCTCAGCCTTTACTACCTCTTTCATGTGTGGGTTAAGTCTTCTTTGAGCATCTCGAGTGGGCCTTGCTTCATCCTTAAGGTATATATTATGCATGCACTTGGACGGACTTATTCCTTTAATGTCAGCAATGGTCTATCTAATGGCGGATCTGTGCTCCATTAGAACTCTTAATAATTTGTCTTCTTCTCCAATACTCAAATTAGCTACCACAATTACCGGTAATGTTTTCTTCTCTCCCAAGTAAGCATAGGTTAAATGTTCTGGTAGCTGCTTTAATTCCAAAGTTGGTGCCTGGATAATAGAAGGAAGAAGAGTGGTATTAGTAGGTATAAGAGTTTCAAAAGGAGGAACATACTTACTTGAATATTTTGGAGAAGCCTCAAGAAGGTGTACAGCTTTCATGATGCTATTAGTGATATCTTCCGGTTCTTGCTCAATATCCATGGTTGTAAAGCTATGAGTAAGAGTAGTCTCCAAGGGATCAACGTGCTGGACCTGAAAAGCTTGCTCAACAAAATTGTGTATCATACATATATTAAAGCATTCCATATCATCTTGAGATAATCTTAGTGCATCAAATATTTTGAATTCTATTTTCTCCCCATTCACCGTCATACTTACTGTACCCTTTTTCACACAAATTTTTGTATAAGTGGTTCTCATGAAGGGTCTTCCTAAAATGATGGGCAATGGTAATGGCATAGGGCATTCTTCAATATCTAACACAATGAAATCTGTAGGTAGAATGAACTCTCATACCTTCACTAGGACGTCCTCAAGAATACCTCTAGGTCTTTTTATACTTCTCTCTGCTAACTATAAGGTAATGGAAGTTGGTTGTAGCTCCCCCAATCCTAGGGTTTCAAATACTGTGTAAGGTAGCAAATTTACACCCGCTCCCAAATCTAACAATGCTCGCTCAAATAATTGATCACTTATCCTACAGGGAATAGTAAAACTACCTGGATCCTTTAGTTTTAGTGGGAGTTTTCTTAATAGCATGACACTTACCTCTTCAGTTAAGGCTACAGTTTCATGTTCTTGAAATTTTCTTTTATGAGTGCAACAATCCTTTAGAAATTTAGCATAAGCTGGTATTTTTTGAATTGCATCTAGCAAAGGAATGTTTATTTCAACTTTTCGCAAAGTTTCAAAAATATCAAGTAATTTATTTTCTTTCTTCTGTTTTACTAACCTTTGCGAAAAGGGTGGGGCAATACCTTCTCCATTTCACTCACCTTTGATGCTGTTGCAGATTCATCGGACCCTATCACTTTACTATTTCTGAGAGTCGTGACAACTTTGAGTTGTTGATGAGCTAGAATCTCACTTTGCTTTTTATTATTCATCTCCTTAGTCATTTGTCCCATTTGTACCTCTAGCCTTTGGATGGCTTGTTCATGCTTTGCTGTGGTTTGCTTTAGTTCAGTCCGGAATTGCTTTTCTTCTGCCATGAACTGGTCTTGTGAAGTCATGAGTTATTGTTGTTGAGTCGCTAGTTGCCTCACAAGACTTTTAAGGTCATTCTTCTTTGGTTTGGGGGTAGTTTGGGCTGCTGGTTGGAAGTTTCTTTGCTGCCCTTAACTGTTTTGGTTGTTGCTCCATGAGAAGTTCGGGTGATTCCGCCATCCAGGGTTGTATGTGTTTACAGAGGGGTTATTCTTCGACGGATAATTATTTGGTCCCACAAAGTTGGCTTGCTCATGATCTGTAGAATATAAAGGACATATATTAGTATTATGATCAAATTGTGAGAAAATGGCACATACCTGTAATGGTGCAGCTGACGGGTTAGTGGAGGTGTTCTGAGCGGCCATGGCTTTAACTAATAGGTCAAGTTTTCTTTCCACAGCAGTTATTTGAGGAGATGATCCTCTGTTTATGCTCACCTCATACATACCCTTACTTTCAGTTATATGTCTATCTCGATAGGAGAACTACTGCGTGTGTTCACTTAGGGTTTCGAAAAGTTCCATTGCCTCCTCGCTGCTCTTCTCCATCAGCACCCCTCCGCAACTTGAATCAACAATGTTTTTGTTAGAATCACTTAAACCTTCATAAAAGGCTTGTACTAGTTCATCTTGGGGTAGGTTGTGGTGTGGGCACTTAAGTAGTAGCTCGTTGAAGTGTCCCTCCTTTTGTTGGAAGGATTGTATTTCTTTCCTCATTTGCCTTGTCTTATGGGCTGGAAAGAATTTCCTTAGAAATTTGCTCGCCAACTCCTCCCAAGTGTGGATGGAAATTGTAGGCAAAGAATTATACTATAATTTAGTATTATCTTTCAAGGAAAAAGGGAACAGAATTAACCTTATTCCTTCTTGGTCTAGGCCTCGGATGTGCTGGAATTTACAGAGGTTGAAGAACTCTCGAAGGTGCAAATGTGGATCCTCACTAGATGTACCCCTAAATTTAGTTAGTGCACTGAGTATCTGCGGGGATATGTAATAATTTCCTTTTGCCTTAGGTTGATACGCAATGCACGAAGGTTGTTCGAGGTTCTGCGAGATGAAGGATTACTCCATCTGCCTCCGCTCAGGTGGTTGTTGTTCAGCTATCTGTTTTGCCATTGGTATCCCTCCCTTAACTCCTCCTTCTACCTCTTCCAAGTTATCTCTAAACCTTTGTCGGATATACCTCTCAAGCTCGGGATCAAAGGGAAGGACTGCTGGATTCTTGGACCGTCGTCCGTGCATGAATCAAAGGCAGATATGTGAGTGCAGCAGTCAAATACTGCTGCTCAAATGACTCTCTGCCTCAATTGTGCTCCATCACACAAGAGAGTGCGCTCAATCGCAAGTGGTACAGAGGGCTCTCCTGGTGTACCTGAAACAGAGGAAGAGAAATTGATTAGGGTTTTTAATGAAGCGAAAAAAAATAAGATAAACACAATGATTAAGAATTGAATAAAAAGGAAATAACAATAATTAAACTAAATGAAAAATTAATTCTAAAAAGAAATTTAGCGCAATCCCCGGCAACAGCTGATAACTCTGAATAAATCTTGTTATTATACTGCTTTTAGGCACGTTTTTGGTGTTGATCTTAAGCATTAGAATTATGTTGCATGTGTTTTTAGCAAATTGAGTTTAGTTTTTCTTATTCTGCTAATAAGTTGTTTTAGTTGATTTATCGATGCTAAGTCATGGAAATTTATTGTGCAGACACTTGCTAGAGCGCTGGAGAGCACTGGAAGGCCAAAATGCACAAAGAAGATAGAAACTCAAGGCTGCAGCGCCGGGATGTTAGCGCTGCAGTGCTGGTAGCTGGCTAAAAGAGTCCAATTTGGACAGAAAGTTGGCGCTGCAGCGCCAAAAAGTTGGAGCTGCAGTGCCAGATTAGGGTTAGAAAGACTTCTTGAAGCTGCAGCGCCGGGAAGTTGGAGCTGCAACGCCAGCCTGCGGATTCTGAAAAGTTATAAAAAAAAAAACCCTAGCTGAACAAGAGGGAGACAGTAGAGAGAAGGAAGAAAACAGAATTTGGAGGAGAGAAGACAAAAGGTGAGAGTTGGAGATACTCCGGAAGGCTACGCATCAAGCTCTTAAATCATTCTTCTCCGATTTTGTATTATTCTTATCTAGCTATGTTGATGTTTTATAATATGATCATGGATTGTTTGAATATTATTATGGAGTAGATAATTTTTTGTTAAGGATAGATGGATCCTAAACCTATATCTTGAATTGTTGTTTGGACAAGTGGAATTTAATGTGTTTTTAAAAGAGTGTGTTTTATTGTTCTTAATGCTTTTTATTATTTTGATTCCTTCTTTGGGTATAGTGATGTGTCGAATAGAGAAGCCGTGCTTTCATGAATGGTCGAACTAGTAAATATGATATTAGATTATTATCTATGCAAAGGCCAGGGTAAAACATGCCATGAATGAAATAGGAGTAACCGAATAGGGATTCTAGGAAGTTCATGTGGTCTGCTTAAATCGTAACCGAATAGGGAGATTTAACTGAAAGGAATCCAAAAACACTTAATGCTTCTTAATTTGAATTAATCTAGAATAGACTTGGAATACGGATATTTGAAGTTAATGATTCTTGAGATTATGGTTAGACCTGGAATATGGATAACCAATTTATTGGGGATTCTACCATATTGAAAAATGTATTAAATGAAACTTGTCCATTCGAAACTCTCGTCAATTATGGTTTAGGTGAAGTCAAGTCCTTAGCACGTTAGTTCATAAAAGTCTTCATTCCAAAGTTTGCAAGTCTTCCTTTATTTACTATTGCGTTATGTTTTTCCCTTTTAGTTAATTGTTAGTAACCTTTTCTTCGACAATTATTTGTTTGCTCAAATAACAATAAGAATCGAGTCATAATTTCTGTAGTATTTGCTCAGTCCTCGTTGGAAACGATATTTACTCATCATTTTATTACTTGAACGATTAGTGCACTTACTAGTGTCAATTTCATTGCATCAAGTTTTTGGCGCCGTTGCCGGGGACTGAAATAAAATATTACATTTATTGTGATTCTGCTAGTTAATTTGAGAGTTTATTAATTTGGTTTTTAAGTCTATTTTGCAAGGCTTTTGTTACTAGTGCATGACACGTACTAGTGGGAGAATACTTGCGGAATTGAATCCAGAGATTGAGCACACTTTTCACGATTTGAGAAGAGCAGCACCAGTAACAGTTGACACAATGGCAGAAGGAAACAATGCAGAGGTGCAACGTGCACTGTGGGATTATGCCATGCCAAAGATGGATGGTGTTGAATCTAACATTCGGTGACCACCTATACAAGCGAACAATTTTGAAATTAAGCCCGCCATCATTCAAATGATTCAGCATTCAGTACAATTTGGGGGCCTATTGCAAGAGGATCCAAATGTTCACTTGACTAATTTCTTGGAAATTTGTGACACATTCAAGCATAACGGAGTATCGGAGGATGCAATTCACTTAAGGCTTTTCCCATTCTCATTGAGGGATAAAGCAAAAAGCTGGTTGACTTCTCTGCTTGCCGAATCCATAACAACATGGGCAGAGTTGGCACATAAATTTTTAGGGAAATACTTCCCTCCTGCAAAAACTGTAAAGTTACGTAATGAAATTACTATGTTTTTGCAGGTTGATCGAGAGTCACTCTATGAGGCATGGGAACGTTTTAAAGACCTTTTGAGAAGATGTCCTCATCATGAGTTGCCAACTTGGATGCAGGTACAAACTTTTTATAACAGTTTAACCAGTGCAACCCGAAATATGATTGATGCAGCTGTAGGTGACACGATCATGAGAAAAACTCCAGAAAAGGTTCTTGAATTGCTAGAAGAGATGGCCACAAATTCTTATCAATGGCCAGTTGAGAGGTTACTTGTAAACAAAACCTAAGGATTGCACAATATAGATGTTGTTACAGCTTTAACAGCACAAATGGAGGTTCTCACCAAGAAGATAGATGGACTTTATCCTACTACACATGTTATATATGAATTGTGTGGTGGTAGTGGCCACCATAGCAGTAACTGTCAAGCAGGTAATCAGTTTGCGTATAATTCATCTGCTGAACAAGCTAATTTTGTTTCAAATTTTCACAGGCAGAACAATCCATACAGCAACACATATAATCCGGGATGGAGGAATCATCCAAACTTCTCGTGGAATCAAAGTAATGCAAAGCAACCTCATCCTGAATATACCCCTCAAGAAAAGAAGTCCAACTTGGAGGATATGATGGCTAAATTTTTAAGTACAACAGAAACAAGATTCCAAAATCAAGAAGCATCCAAAATCTGGAAGTTCAAGTCGGTCAACTAGCGAACATAATTTCTGGACGTGCACAAGGTTTCCTCCCGAGCAACACATAAAAGAATCCTAAGGAGGATGTCATGGCCATAACACTAAGGAGCGGCACACAATTGGAAGAGCCACAACCTAAAGAAATCACTCATCAAGAAGGTGAGAAAGAAGAGACTGAGCAAGAAGAGAAAACATGTTTCAGCAAAGAAATGTACTGGTAAAGGTTTGATTGATTCTAACCCTGAAACTAAATATATGCCATCTCTTCCCTATCCTCAGAAATTTATGAAAGAAAATTGGATAAGCAATTTTCAAAATTTTTAGAGATTTTCGAGAAATTGCACATTAACATTCCATTTGCAGAGGCATTAGCACAGATGCCTAGTTACACTAAATTTTTAAAGGAAATTTTTTCTAATAAATGGAAGCTCGAGGAACACGAAACAGTAATGTTAACTGAAGAGTGCAGTGCTATACTGCAAAACAAGCTACCTCCAAAATTAAAAGATCCAGGGAGTTTTACTACACCTTGCACTTTAGGAAATTCATTTTTTGATAAAGCTTTATGTGACCTTGGTGCAAGTATCAATCTTATGCCTCTTTCAATTTTCAGGAAACTTGAATTAGAAGAAATCAAAACAACAACAGTGTCATTGCAGTTAGCTGATCGATCTATTAAGAGACCACGGGGAATTATAGAAGATGTACTGGTAAAGGTCGATAAATTTATATTCCCTGTAGACTTCATTGTTCTCGACATGGAAGAGGATTGTGAGGTACCTCTTATACTTGGACGTCCATTCCTTGCTACAAGGAGAGCCTTAATTGATGTACAACAAGGGAAATTGACTTTAAGAGTCAATGATGAGCAAGTAGTTTTTGATATGTATAAAATTATGAACTACCCTTCTGGCTTTTCTACTTCTTCTTGTTTTCAAGTGGATATTGTTGATAACCTCATTGAGGAGTTTCAGGAGAAAACATTAAATGAAGATACTTTGGAGGGATGCATCATGGAATCGGGAACTAATACCACTGAAAAATTCATCATCGAAGAAGAAGCAAGGAACTTGGAGTCTGAAATGGGAAAAGAAGTGCCAGAAGAACAAATAATAATAACTAAATTGAAAACTTTACTTGCTCATTTAAAATATGCTTATTTAGAGAAAAATATTTTCCCTGTGATAATATCTTCTTCGTTGACAGGTAAAATGGAAGAACGGTTGCAGGAAGTCCTAAGAAGGCACATATTTCCGGGAAAGCTGAAATCTCGGTGGACTGGACCATATACCGTGATAAGTGTCTCACCTTTTGGTGCCGTTGAGGTTCGACACGAGAAAAACAAGGAGATATTCAAGGTTAACGGGCATAGATTGAAGCACTACATTACGGGGACTTTTGACCCTAAATCGTCCACCACTATTCTCCAAGAACCATAAAATAGAAAGTCAAGCTAAAGACTATAAATTAGAACTACCATTTTGGTTCTTACTTTTTAATTTTTTCTTGCCTTTAGAAATTATTTGGTGTGTTTCAAATTTGTTTGTTTTGCTTAATTTATTTTTATTTCAATTTTTATGGCCTTACAATGTGCATTTTTTGGTTTATTTTCAGCCCTACTTGAAGTCAGGACAGCAATCCAGCGCTGCAGCCTCACACTTCTGGCGCTGCAGCACCAGGTCTTTCATTTATATGCTGTCTAGGTCAGAGATTCAGCGCTGCAGCCTCACAATGTTGGCGCTGCAGCGCCAGGACCTATGCACACAAGCTGTTTCTGCACTCACGCACGCTGGAAAGTGGAAGCTGCAGCGCTAGGCCGCAAGCTGACATTTAAATGCACAGCCCTTCCACAGTTAGGGCACTCTAAAATTTAATTTCTAGCTCCTCTCCCTCTCCACTACCACCATATCCCGATTATAGCAATGATCATGAGGATGAGGACATTGACAAAGACGATTGATTCGGCCTCCGACTAATCAGGGGAGTTCTTTTCTCTTGCTTTATAATTCAAATTCTATACATTGCGGACAATGTATCATTTAAGTTTGGGGGTGAGAACTTTATCTGAATGTTGTGCACTGCTCATGTTTCTAGTTATTTTTCTATTTGTTTTATCTAAGTGCTTTCTGTTGTTTGTGTTTGATTTTGATTTTTCTGATGATGAGAAATAGATTGACTTTATTATAGCCATTGAAAATTTGAAAAATTTTGCGTGTGTCTGTGTGCTTGAATTTGTTGTTGGATTTATTTTACATCGAACTCTTTGAACTCAATGAGCACGTACACCTAAGCACTTTGTTGTCTTGCTGTTTCGGAGAGCGTTTATGTGAGCGGTGTAGTCTTGTAATCTCTTGGACTCTAGAACTTGTTTGAAGACCACTCGAGGCGAAATCCTAGGTAGTACTATACCAAAGAAAGGATCCAGGGCATGTTTGGAAAGTTTGAGCCTTTTTAGCCAACCCTTGATATGTGATTATCCTTAGTTTTCCCCTTTTGAGCTTGGATACATGTTATTTTGTCACCCAATCATATAATATATTTCCCTTTCAAAAAAAAAATTATATATATCTCCACCTTTCATCTGTAAGCACATTGATTAATAGAAGGACTATTCTCTTAAGTGGTGACAGAGGATTGAGCAAGAGGAAGCGGTCTTCACTTGGCTATGATAAGTATTACATATTTCCCATCGAGAGTGACCAAGGGAAAGATCGAAGTTAAAAAAGTTTACCACACGAACTATTTGATCAAGTTGTATTCTGCCTATCACAGGCAGCTGGCAAAGTTGTGTTTGATCGTCGTATACATGCTATGCTATAGTTTCAGTAATGCACACGGAAACAAAGACTAGTGCTACTATAGTACAAGCATACGAAAAAAAAAAAAAAAGAGAAGAAGAAAAGAAGAAGAAGAAGATGTGACAATAGCAAAAGTATTGGAAGTATTCCATGATAACTGAGGGAAAGTTCGAAATAAAATTTTTATTGGTTGATGTGCTTAAGATGATGTGAGCCTCAAATCAATCTTTTACCATACCTTAACCTTAGCCAAAGTTATAAGCAGAATAAAGTCCTGGTGATCTCGGGTATTGTCATGGCCTACATTAGTGGAGAGTGGTGTGAAAAGCAAGCTTATGGACTTTGAAAGATTGGCATTATCCTACTTGCTTGCATAAATCGATCAGAGTGGCGAGATGATTAAGTTTATAAAGGTGTTACACACACATACGTTTAAAGAATTTGATGTAAGATAAAGCTGCCAATAAATTTGAAATTCTAGACTTTTGCAGCATTTGGAAAGTTTTCTTGCATTATGATTTATATGCAATCTTTGAGGCATGTTATATCAAATCTAATCAAATCATCTCGCACTCTTAGGATGTGTGTGCATAGAATTTTATTCTAGTTTGCTTGAAGACTAGCAAAAATGTAAGTTTGGGGGTGTGATAACTCTGAATAAATCTTGTTATTATACTGCTTTTAGGCACGTTTTTGGTGTTGATCTTAAGCATTAGAATTATGTTGCATGTATTTTTAGCAAATTGAGTTTAGTTTTTTTTATTCTGCTAATAAGTTGTTTTAGTTGATTTATCAATGCTAAGTCATGGAAATTTATTGTGCAGACACTTGCTAGAGCACTGGAGAGCACTAGAAGGCCAAAATGCACAAAGAAGACAGAAACTCAAGGCTGCAGCGCCGGGATGTTGGCGCTGCAGTACTGGTAGCTGGCTAAAAAAGTCCAATTTGGACAGAAAATTGGCGCTGCAGCGCCAAAAAGTTGGAGCTGCAGCGCCAGATTAGGGTTAGAAAGACTTCTTGAAGTTGCAGCGCCGAGAAGTTGGAGCTGCAGCACCGAGAAGTTGGAGCTGCAGCGCCAGCCCGCGGATTTTGAAAAGTTTAAAAAGAAAACCCTAGCTGAACAAGAGGGAGATGGTAGAGAGAAGGAAGAAAACAGAATTTGGAGGAGAGAAGATGAAAGAGGAGGGTTGGAGACACTCCGGAAGGCTACGCATCAAGCTCTTAAATCATTCTTTTCTGGTTTTGTATTATTCTTATCTAGCTATGTTGATGTTTTATAATATGAACATGGATTGTTTGAATATTATTATGGAGTAGATAATTTTGTGTTAAGGATAGATGGATCCTAAACCTATATCTTGAATTGTTGTTTGGACAAGTGGAATTTAATGTGTTTTTCAAAGAGTGTGTTTTATTGTTCTTAATGCTTTTTATTATTTTGATTTCTTCTTTGGGTATGGTGATGTGCCGAATAGAGAAGCCATGCTTTCATGAATGGTTGAACTAATAAATATGATATTGGATTATTATCTATACAAAGACCAGGGTAAAACATGCCATGAATGAAATAGGAGTAACCGAATAGGGTTTCTAGGAAGTTCATGTGGTCCGCTTAAATCGTAACCGAATAGGGAGATTTAACTGAAAGGAATCCAAAAACACTTAATGCTTCTTAATTTGAATTAATCTAGAATAGACCTGGAATACGGATATTTGAAGTTAATGATTCTTGAGATTGTGGTTAGACCTGGAATATAGACAACCAATTTATTGGGGATTCTACCATCTTGAAAAACGTATTAAATGAAACTTGTCCATTCGAAACTCACGTCAATTATGGTTTAGGTGAAGTCAAGTCCTTAGCACGTTAGTTCATAAAAGTCTTCATTCTAAAGTTTGCAAGTCTTCCTTTATTTACTATTGCGTTATGTTTTTCCCTTTTAGTTAATTGTTAGTAACCTTTTCTCCGACAATTATTCGTTTGCTCAAATTACAATAAGAATCGAGTCATAATTTTTGTAGTATTTGCCCAGTCCTCGTTGGGAATGATATTTACTCATCATTTTATTACTTGAACGATTAGTGCACTTGCTAGTGTCAATTTCATCGCATTAACAGCGCCAAAAACTTGTTGTGATGATTATCTACCTAAATAAGTATGCAAATAATCGTCATAGTTTTACTTGCAAGTGCACAAGGTCTATGGTAGCATAGTGTGCAAGTGCGAGATCATTTTCCATAGGGATTGGTGAATTTCATTTTAGAATTAGTTTCTTCAAATTAAAAAAGAGAGAAATAGTAGTTTGATTGTGAGTAAATAACAATAATGAGAACATAGAGCTACGATATCCACCACTAATTATACTTTCCCACTAACTAAGGTTTCAATGCTCTAGCCTTATTATGAATATCTAATGGTTGCCAACGTAAGGGCTTGGCCCACACCTTAGGCTATTGATCTCCCTATGCAATGAGTTAGGCATGACGTATACTCTAACTCTTTTCTCTTATAAGGGATTCAGCATGGGTGTATACTGAGTTGTTCCTTAAGATAGTATGAGGGCTGTGGAGATCAATAACCACACGGGACCTAGGGCTTGGTCTGCTCCCGGTTTCCCATGTTGATTAACCCGAGAATCCGGTGTGGATATCCCTTGTTATTAATGTCGAACCCAGGACTCGATCATCCAAATTGATTTGACTAACCTATCCATACCACATGCATATGTTGATTAGGCACATATATATGAGGAATGTAAATATAAACAGGTATTAATCAAGTTAAATATTCTAACAAGGCTATAGCAAAGATATCAATGAATGAATATGTGGTAAAGCATAACTAGGGCTTCAATTGAGCCCTATAAGAGTTTAGTTACACATACTAAGTAAACTAAATATTCTAAACATAATGAAATAAAAACAGAAAACTAAAACCGAAGAAGACTCGGGTGACAAGTCGTTAATTCCTCTCCTAAGCTCTCTACTTCGAATCTAAAACAAAAGATGTCTGTTATATGTTTTTACAGGGCTATTTATAGGGTCTTCATGGTGTCCTGAAACCCTAATTCCTTTTTGGAGTCGAAAGACTTCTTTCCAATTCTGGCTCTGCTGCTTCTGGAGTGATTGCGCTCGAGCGTATGCGGTATGCGCTCGAGCCTTCTTCAAGTGAGCTCGTGCTCTTGTGCACTCGATCTCAAGGGAGATGCGCTCGAACGCACCTTGTTGGATGGCAAAACTTGACTTTTGCTTCTAAAAGCTTCAAATTCTTACCTTTTTTGTCCAAGTCCTGTGAAAAACACACAAAACACGAAAATGAAGTAAAATTCATAAAAATAGATAAATAAGTTACTTAACAAATGTAAATTAAGGGGCTTAAATATGACTATTTAAGCACTTATCACTCCCGAAGAGATGTGGAGTGGGAAACCCCCTGAGTTGAGCAACCTTAGAACTTTTGGATGTGCTGCATTTGCACATCAAAAGGATGATAAAGTTAGCCCAAGGTCTAGAAAATGTGTGTTTCTAGGGTATGGTGATGGAGTTAAGGGATATAAGTTGTGGTCTTTAGAACCAAAAGGAATGAAACTCATAATAAGTAGGGATATCATTTTTAATGAATTGTTATTTCCCTATTTGGAGAAAACTAACCCTGCAAGGGCTAGTCAGCAAACCAGTCCAGAATTTGTGGACCATAGCATCAAGGAAAATTCAGTTCAGGTAAAGCAAGAAAGGCAAGGGGGTTCGGACCAGGTAGAGCCCATTAATGAAGGTCATGCTCAAGATACTCAAGAGGAGGCTAAACAAGAAGGGGTTGATACAGCAAGTCAGAATGACTACCAGCTCACAAGGGACCAGGGAAAGAGGGTGGTCAGACCACCTTTGAGATATGGGTTTGTGGATGCTAATGTAGCAGCTCCTTATTCAGAAAGAGGGATGGTTGAACCAAAAACTTACATGGAAGCCATGGAATGTAAGGAGTCATCAAAGTGGCAGCTAGCTATGGAGGAAGAAATGGATTCTTTAAGGAAGAACAACTCTTGGGAATTGGTGCCTAAACCAGAAAAACAGAGAGTTATGGATTATAGGTGGATCTACAAGATCAAAGAAGGGAATCCTCCAGGGGATGAAGTCCGGTATAAAGCTAGGCTGGTGGCGAAGGGGTTCACACAAAGAGAAGGCATAGATTTCACTGAAATATTCTCACTGGTTGTGAAATACAAGACGATACGGATGTGGTGGTCCAATTTGATTGGGAGATCGAGAAAATGGATGTGAAGACAACATTCTTGCATGAAGAGCTTGATGAGACCATCTACATGAGGCAACTCGAAGGCTATGAGGAAGGAAGGCAGGGATAGTTGGTGTGCCAATTGAAGAAATCTCTCTATGATCTGAAGCAATCACCTCGGTAATAGAACAAGAGGTTTGATTCCTTTGTAACTAGTTTGGGTATCATGAGGAGCTACTATGATTCGTGCTTGTACTACAAGGGGCACAAGATGGAGGAAGTGGTGATCATCCTCATCTATGTTGATGATATGCTGCTGGTTGGGAACAGCATGCAGAGGATAGAAGAATTGAAGTCTCAACTCAGTTCAAAGTTTGAGATGAAGGATCTTGGTCATGCACAGAAGATCCTTGGGATGAGCATAATTCGGGAAAGGGAGAGAAACAGATTGAAGATTTCTCAGACTTCCTACATAGAGAAGATGATATCTAAGTTCTCTATAGAAGATAGCAAACCAATGAAGGTTCCCCTTGCTGGTCATTTCAAGTTCTCCATCGATCAATAACCGAGATCAGAGGTGGAGAAGAAAGAAATGGAAAAGGTCCCTTACTCTAGTGCGGTTGGATCAGTTATGTTCACCATGGTAAGCACTAGACCCGACATTGCTCATGCAATGAGTATTCTAAGTAGGTTTATGAGTAATTCCGGAAAGGAGCATTGGCTTGGGATGAAGTGGTTGCTGAGGTACTTAAAGGGAAGCCCAGATGTAGGGCTGGTTTATGAGAAGAGAGGTAAGTCCATCTATCTTGAAGGTTATGCAGATTCGGACTATTGAGTTGACCGGGATAAAAGAAGATCGATTATCTTCTACTTCTTCAACTTAAACGGATGTTGTATAAGTTGGAAGGCTCAGTTGCAGCCGGTGGTAGCACTCTTAACAACCGAGGCTGAGTACATAGCGGATACGAAAGCCATTAAGAAGGCTATGTGGTGCAAAGGGTTGTTGGAAGAGTTAAAGGTCCTAAAAGAGCAGGTGGTGGTGTATTCGGATAGCCAAAGTGTGTTGCACTTGTGTAAGAATTCGATGTTCCATGAGAGGACAAAGCACATGGATGTTCGATATCATTTCATTTAGGAAAATGTTACGAAAGGATGCATTCATATGGACAAGATAGCCACAGAAGAAAATCTTGCAAATTTAGGCACCAAAGTTCTACCTCTAAGTAAGTTCAATCATTGCCTTGGACTTATTAGGATTGGAGTTGGTTGATATGGTAACTCAAGTTGAGTTTGGATCCCGAGTTCTCTGCATAATGGGTTCAGGTTTAATCACTTAGACAAAGGTAGAGATTGTTGGTATTTGTCTAAGGTTTGAAGAGGTTCGGCATCAGGTCTTGGCGCCTCGGCTCAAGGTGTGCACGCCTCGGCCTCCAAGAACTCTAAAAGATGGGAGAGGAGTTGTGCACCGCGGCTCAGCCACCCCAGGCCGCGGCTTGAAAGCACACTAATGCAAGTTTTTTAGTCTCTTTGAAAGGTGCATGGATGCATGTTCAAAATGCACAAAATCACTTAGGATTGATGAGGGGCTATGATTGATTGGTCCTCAAGATCTAAGGGTGGAGATTGACCTTCAAGATTGGTCAAGAAGTGGTGCACTATATAAAGGGTCACCTAGCTTCAAAGAGACATAACATGTGAATGTGAATGTGAGATTAATTGTAAGAGTGCAAAGACACTAAACACAAGAGAGATTCTTTATAGAGAGGCTGGTTATTTAGAGAGAGAGAGAGAGAGTAGAATAGAAATGGGATTCAAGGGCTTGTAAGGGGGATTTTTCTTGGGAAAATTCCAGGGTTAGTTCTTATCACTTTCTTTTACTTCTTCTTCATTCATTCTTCAAGAACTTGTGAATTCTTGAAGAGGTGTTACTAATGGTAAATAACTCCACTGACAAGATAGTATAGAGAGCTCAGAGGAGCTCACAGGGACGTAGGCAAATGCCGAACCTCGTCAACAAATTGTTTGTGTTCTTTATTTTCTTTGATTGCTATTTCTCTTCTGATCATTACAAGTCATTCTAGACTTAAGTGTTTGGAAGATCACCTCCTGGGATCATTGAGTGTGGTTTCCCAACAAGCACAGTATTCGAATATAAGTTGACTAATAACATGGAAATTAAGCTAAGCGTGTAGATGAAAATCATTGTGTAACAAAGTCTTATCTCTAGCTCTCCAATGACATTGACTTACAGAAAACATAATAATGGAGGTGAATTTAAATAATCACATGCGAAAATAAGAATATATAATCGATGCTTTGTCACTATAATACTTTGCAGTGCTACAAATTGTAAAATGATAATTGTTACCTTTGCTTCATGGGCAAGAAAAAAGTAAGAAGATGAAGGAAGCATTTCAATATTTCCTTTTTGCACTGCTCGGTGGCCTTTCTCTTATAGTTCTGGTTAATGCCCAATATTAATCAGGTTAATTTAAATATTTAAACTATTTAAACATTTTTAATTAAGGCACAAAATATGGAAATTCGTAACTAATTATCTTCTTTCTCTCGATCTCTCTCAGGCTTCATTAGCATTGACTGTAGATCAGAAAATTCAAGCTACATTGATGCAATGATGGGCATAAGGTACATTTCAGATGCAGACTTCATTGACATTGGCATTAGCAATAGAGTAGCACTTAAATACCAAATGGATAGCCTTCAACAACCACTTTGGAATCTTATAAGCTTTCCAGTTTCCAGATGGAATCAGAAACTGTTACAAGCTGGTAGGGCTTAAAAGGGGTGGTCAATACTTGATTAGATCTAGTTTCTTTTTGGAGATTATGATGAGCTAGGTAAAGTACCAAAATTTAATTTACATATTGGAGCTAACTTGTGGGATTCAGTGAATTTTGGTAATGAATCCACTAAGGAGATCATACATCTCTTCTCATCGAATCATTTACACATATGTTGTCATGTCCCGACATTTATACCTGTTGTAACATGACAATGGCATCTCACCATGGGTTTTCCCAAATGAGAGAAGCCTTTTAGACAACCAAAAGAACAAATTCAAATACTAAAAAAATATGTAACATCAAGTGTGACTAGTTCCTGAACCATGAAAAACATATATCTCCTTAACAAAATACACTTAATGACTTACAAAGCCATTTCAAAAAACACTTAGTTCGATATAGTCTATCTTTACAACATCATTCCAAAACTAAAATAAAGATGTAACTAAGGCATAATCTCTAGTTCTCCCCAAACTCGATATTGTACCTAGCTTTCCTCTTTAAACCTGTAAGATTGTAAAAAAAAAAAAAAAAATGAGCTCGACAGCTTTGTAAGTAATCATACTCAATTTAACAAATATATGTGTAATATTGAAGACTGTTCTTGAATACAAAGTGTAATTATTTGAACTAATTCATCAAGGTATCAAATACATTTATAATTAGACAATCTTAACAAATATTACAACTAATGTACCAAAGTTGGTTTTCCAAAAGTCTCCCAAAAGTCTTAAATAGGACACTCATCAGTCTTATAATAGCTATGATCACATTTAACCTATGTGGTAGGGTCTAAGAGCCCATTTAACCCTTGGACTACCAGATCCGATCCAAAAGCATGTTTAACCTCTAGGCTGCCAAGTTCAAAGGCCCATTTAATCCCTTCGGCTACCAATTACAAAGATCACATACCCCTTTGTGGGGCCAAAATATAGCTAGACTGAGAAGTCCACTTCCATGGCTCAACCACAAAATCATCATTCCTCTAAAGTCTCAAACACAAGCGAAAACATTTCAATCATACAAAGCAAATATATGCCACAATTACTTCAGATAGATCCAATATTCAACCAATGAATTTAACAAGATAACAACCTTCATTTAGTTGCATATACATTAATCTAGAGGAACAACAAGTTGAGTAAAACTACTTACCTCGCTTGCTAAAGCACAATGATTTCCTCAAAATCTAAATTTCTTTACTCACCTAACAAATGAAAGGCACCAAGATCAACAACAGTAATTTTGTGTACAATTCTATATGCTATATGTGTGTGTGTGTGTGTGTGTGTGTGTGTGTGTGTCGACTAAGTCTTTTGAGGTTATCGGACAATAACTATACATTCTTTTAAATCAAAATAAATTTCCTAACCAAATTCGAGTTTTAACTAACTAATTCCAATTAAAAAATATCCTCTAAATACCATATATATATATATATATATATATATATATATATATTACTGTTAATATGACATGACTCAAAGAATGTTGGCTTGCAGCCCTGTATCAATGGAATTCATTTGTGACTAATGTGCATCAACATACATGTTTGATGACTGCACTTAATTTTATTTGTCTAGAAATAACAAAGCTGAAAATGGCTATAAACAAAAAGAATGAGACAAAGCTTTGATTGTATAAACTAATAACAAAGAGGCTAAAACCCAGTTAGTAACTATATTACAAATAACTCTGAACAAACTTATCAAGGCTAGGAATTTTACTCCTAACATCGATTATTACAAATTACATAACCTGATCAGTACTACTTTGAACATTATTAACTTTTCCTACAGGTAAAATTCCAAATTTATCTATGTATACCCATAAAGTGCTCTCAAAAGACTATAGTTGACTTAAGAACCACCCCAAATAAACACTGTACAATAAAGTTATGGTGGCCTAAAGTTGGCTACCTAATGTTGTCAAGAATTAAATTCCAAAAATTATAAATAAAAAAAAATCATAACTTTTCACTCCAAATTCTGATTTGGGTGATTCAAAAGCTCAAATGTAATTAAGGAAGCAAGGATTCTAAATTTATACCTCATGCATCTATAAGGCTGCTGCAAAAACATCACTAGTAGCATAAAATTCAAAACCTCTTACCCTAAGTCCTAAATATAACCGTAAATGAAGTTTACTGCATATTTAAGAAGAATTGAATCAAATACTTACCTTGATTTAGTGTATCTTGAGCAAAATCCTTTATCTCTTTGTTTCTCCATCTCTTTCTTTCTTTCTCCATCTCTAGCTCTCTCTCTCTCTCTCTCTCTCTCTCTCTCTCTCTCTCTCTCTCTCTCTCTCTATATATATATATATATATATATATAATTTTCTCTATATCGGGCGGTACAAGGCAAAAACATGTTATAAGGTTTCTTTTATTTTAAAGACCAAATGTGTTGCTAGATTTGGCCCAAAAACCATTATATGTTGGGCTTATCTTTGATTACTAGGCTGGGTATCACATATTCCCCCTCTTAAAAGAATTTGATCCTCCAAATTTGATATCTTTTTTTGCTAACAAAAATCTCGGCTCGAATCCAAAGGTAGGGATTTGAACTCTCCTCTCCTAAAATAATCTAAATACCTGCATTAGGTAATTTAAATCAATGATAATACTAAGAAAGATACTCATTCAAAACTCTTGAAACTGACCTTCTCGAATATAAAGCACAATTATCATTACAAAATCATTGCTGTGAGTAAAGAATGCCAAGAAATTTAAACCTATGATTGTCCAAATATTTGTATATGATAATTCGTGTTTTGCTTAATTTATAAGCCCAAAATCCACTCAACAATGATTTCAAATATATAACAATGATTTCACATATCTAATAATGATTAGATCATGGAAGAGCCAACCGAAGCCAAAGAAAACAACATCTTATAGTTCACAAATCATCCAACCTGTTGTCACATGCATGTACTATGCCACTATAGCCAACACAAACATCAAAATCCCACTAGACAAATATTTATTAATTCCTCTAACTACATCTCTCTTACGTGGTTTCAATAATTACAAAATCTTCACACCATATAAAGAATTTCATAAAAGTCATGTAAATTTATCATCAATAATAATGTAATTCCAATGATTACCAAAAGGAGATTTATTTATATGGTGCAAAAATAAACTTTGAGTACTGAAGTTTTTCTTGAGTGTTTAGAACGCCAAACCAAGCTAACAATTAAATTTCCAAAATTGGACGATTCACATAGAAAATCATAAAAATAGCTTCAATTGTGTAGCTAAAGTAGAATATTCTACAAAACTGATGCGATATAAGATACAGATAAGGCAAGAAGACACCGTGTTACATTACCACACAAAATTAACAAGGCAAATTAATGATTCAAATGCTCAAATCAGTTGTTGGAAAACGTGGGCCATAAAGAATTAAGGTAAGGTGAGAGCTATACACCTTCAAAATTCAACTTTCAACAAGTTGAAAGAATGATAGACAATGAAAGGAGAAGTTTAAACTATAATATAACCACCAATGGGAGTAATCATGCTAAAGGAAAGGTTTACATATGTTTTGTATGTACAGTTCTTGGCTTGATTTCAAAAACAAGGCATAAATCGAAAGTGTAAAGATACAGAGTCGGAATATGAAACACTAACAGAAAAGAAAGTTAGAATAGAATCATAAAAGTCTTGAAAACTATGAAAAAAACGTTGCATCAAAGACAAATTTTAACTCTCAGAGATCAAATAATTTAAAGAAACACATCAAAATATGTAACCATGTAGAAACACAATATAAATAACCCAACATTTTTAATCACAACAAATGTTAAAAAAAGGTAAATAGCATAAATTACTTTCCGTACACATTATAGATTCTTATAGCATACACATAGTTTAAACATGTTTGAGATTCAATAATATACATTTATTAGCAGTATAATCATTGTCTTTCAAATGAAATTCAAATTTTACATATGAATCAAATTTAACAAAAACTGACATCTAAAAGTCATTTATGTATGGAACAAAACTTGACGGAACATGGTGCAAATAACTAGAGTTTATTTTATTTTATTTATTATTTTTTTCTTCTCAAACATACCCAAGGTTTTAGTATTAACTCAATAAAATATCCCTTAAAAATCATAATAACATCACCGTTATATTTTAGAGAAATGGGTTAACTCAACCAACTTAAAGCAATCTTAGCTAAATCATGTTCTTTCATCCACTTAGAAACAAAACCTACTAACAAAATATATCTTAAAAAACATAAAACTATGTAATGCAAAACTGGAAAAAAAAATGATAATAAGCTTTTAATACACAAAATAGAATTAAAGTGCTTCTATAATTTGAAATCTCCCCAAAGAATTTCTCAAGAGTAGATGTACAAATTTGCTCACCTACAAATTTTTGAAACGTGAATCAACTTACAATTATTTTAAGTTTGGAGAAAAATGAGTAAGCAAGTGTCAAATTCCATTGACCACATCAAAAATACGATCTGCAATGATATAAACAAGATGGAATTTTGACAAATCAAACTATAAAATGAACTAGGATTAAAAGCTTACCAAACAAATGGAATTGAAAAATGACTAATGACTTGCTTGTACTAGTTACAAAGCTAAACACTTTTTCCATAGATCAAGATAGCAAAAATCATTTCACCAAGAAATATATATATATATATATACACACACACAAACAAAAAAGAAAAAGAAAAATGATACCTTCTCCCACAAATGTACATAGCATTATGTGATACCCGGCCCAATAATCAAAGATAAGCCCAACATATAATGGTTTTGGGACAAATACAGCAACCTATTTATTTTGTTTTGTTTTTTTAAAGAAACCCTATAAAATGTTTCTGGCTTGTAATGCCAAATATAGAGAAAATCGTAGAGAAAGAAAGCTAGAGATAGAGAAAGAAAGAATAGGAGGGAGAAACAAAGAGATAAAGGATTTTGCTCAAGATACACTAAATCAAGGTAAGTATTTTATTCAATTGTTCTTAAATATGCAGTAAATTTCATTTAAAGTTGTATTTTAAGGCCTAGGGTAAGAGGTTTTGAATTTTATGCTGCTACTATTATTTCTATCGCAACTTTGTAGATGCATGAGGTATAAATTTAGAATATTTTCTTCTTTAATTAAATTTAAGCTTTTGAATCACCCCAATCAGAATTTGGGATGAAACATTATGATTTTTTCTTATGATTTTCAGAATTTAATTCTTCGCAACAACATCAGTTGGCCAACTTCAGGCCACCATAACTTTGTCGTACGATGTCTGTTTGAGTGGTTCTTAAGTCAAAACCATAGTATTTTGAGATTAATTTATGGGTATATAAATATAAATTCAGAATTCTACATGTAGGAAAAGTTAATAATGTTCAAAGTAGTACTGATCAGGTTCTATAGTTTATAATAATCGATGCTAGGAGCAAAATTCCTAGCCTTGATAAGTCTGTTCAGAGTTATTTGTAATGTAGTTACTAACTGGGTTTTAGCCTTTTTGTTGTTAGTTTATATAGTCAGAGCTCTGTTTCATTCTTTTTGTTTATATAAGTTTTTTGGCTTTGTTATTGCTAGACAAATAAAATTAAGTGAAATCATCATACATGTATGTTGACGCACATGAGTCACAATTGAATTCCATTGATACAGGAGTTGCATGCCAACACACTTTGGTTCATTTCATATTAAAAATAATATATATATATATATATATATATATATATATATATATATATGTATTTGGTATTCGGAGGATATACATTAATTTGAATTAGTTAGTTAAAACTCGAATTTGGTTAGTCAATTTATTTTGAATTAAAAGAACATATAGCTATTGTCTGATGGCCTCAAAATACTTTGTTGATATATAAACACACACACACACGCACACACACACACACACACACACACACACATATATATATATATATATATATATTTATATTTATATGTTGGAAATCACCTCAAGATGCCCAAGTGATGATCTTCCAAACACGCAACTCTAGAATGACTTTTAATGAACATAAACAAATCAATCAAAGAAAGAACACAAGCAATTGTTATCATGGTTCAGCAATGTACCTACGTCCCAGTGACCTCCTCCGAGCTCTCTGCACTAAATCAATGGAGTTCTTACAATAACAGCAATACCTTTTTAAGAATCCTCTAGTTCTTGAAGAACGAAAGAAGAGAAAAAGAAAGTAATAAGGACTAAGTGTTTCCCTGGAATTTTCCTCAAGAAAATTCCAATTACAAAGCCCTTGAATCCCTAATCTATACTACTTTCTCTCTAAACAACCAGCCACCCTCGAATGAGATATATTCTAGTGCCTCTCTTGTGTTTTATATCTTTGCACTCTCACACTTGCACTTGAATTCTCTTGTATGGTGATCTTATATCTTGTTTTCTCTTGTGATTGAAGCTAGATGACCCTTTATATAGTGCACCAACTTCTTGAACCAATCTTGAAGTCAATCTCAACCCTTAGATCTTGAGGACCTATCAATCATAGCCCTTCAATAAGTCTAAGTGATCCTGTGTGTTTTAATCAAGCCCTAGGCATCAAGAGAAGAGTGTTGAAACTTGGCATCAGGTGTGCCTTCGTGTCGCGGCTCAGAACAGGGCAAGCTGCGGCTCAGAAGGAGGGGGACTTTTTGCCATGCTGGAGGCCATGGCTTAGGTGGCCTGTATCGCGATGCACAGGGTTGTGTCACAATGCGCACACCTTGAGCCGCGACGCACACCACCAACCTCAACTTGTGGACTTTCTGCTGACTGCGGCGCACACCTCCAAACTTGATGCTGTTAAACCCCCATTCTTCCAACCGTTTAATCCTTGGACAAATACCAACAATCTCTACCTTTGTCTAAGAGATTAAACCCGAACCCATCGTGCAAAGAACTCAGGATCCAAACTCAACTTGACTCACCATAACAACCGACTCCAAACCCAAGAAGTCCAAGACAATGATTGAACTTGCTTAGAGGTAGAAATTTAGTACCTAAATCTACAGGATTTTCTTCCGTGGCCACCTTGTCCACATGAATGCATCATTTTGTAACATTTTTTCGAATGAAATGATACCGAACATCCATATGCTTAGTCCTCTACTAGAACACCGGGTTCCTACACAAGTGCAACGCACTTTGGCTATCCGAATACACCACCACCTGCTCTTTTAGGACCTTCAACTCTTCCAACAACCCTTTACACCATATAACCTCTTTTATGGCTTCCGTTGCCGCTATGTACTCAGCCTCGGTTGTTGAGAGTGCTACCACCGATTGTAACTAAGCCTTCCAACTTATACAACATCCGTTTAAGTTGAAGAAGTATGAGGTAATTGATATTCTTTTATCCCAATCTTCTCCATAGTCTGAATCAGCATAACCTTCTAAAAAAATGGACTTACCCCTCTTCTCGTACACAAGCCCCACATCTAGTTTTCCCTTCAAGTACCTCAGCAACCACTTCATCCCAAGCCAATGCTTCTTTTCGGGATTACTCATAAACCTGCTGAGAACACTAATTGTATGAGCAATGTCAGGTCTAGTGCTTACCACGGTGAACATAACTGATCCAACCACACTAGAGTAAAGGACCTTCTCCGCCTCTGATCTCGTACATTGATCGTTGGAGAACTTGAAATGACTAGCAAGGGGAACCTCCACTGGTTTGCTATTTTCCATAGAAAGCTTAGATATCATCTTTTCTATGTAGGAAGACTGAGAAACCTTCAACATGTTTCTCTCTCTTTCCCAAATTATACTCATCCAAATAATCTTCTGTGCATGGCTAAGATCCTTCATCTCAAACTCCGAACTGAGTTGAGACTTCAACTTTTCTATCATCTCCCTGTTGTTCCCAATCAACAGCATATCATCGACATAGATGCGGATAATCACCATTTCCTTCACCTTGTGCCCTTTGTAGTACAAGAACGAATAATTGTAGCACCTCAAGAAACCCCAACTGGTTACGAAGGAATCAAACCTCTTATTCTATTGCCGAGGTGATTGCTTCAGGCCATAGAGAGATTTCTTTAATTGGCACACCAAATCTCCTTGCCTTTCTTCCTCATAACCTACGGGTTACCTCATGTACATGCTCTCATCAAGCTCTCCATGTAAGAACGCTTGTCTTCATATCCATTTGCTCGATCTCCCAATTAAATTGGACCACCATAGCTAACACTATCCTTATCGTCTTGTATTTCACAACCGGTGAGAATATTTCGGTGAAATTTATGCCTTCTCTTTGCGTGAACCCCTTCACCACCAACCTAACCTTATACCAGACTTCATCCTCTGGAGTGTTCCCTTCTTTGATCTTGTAAATCCATTTACAATCCACAACTCTCTGTTTTTCTGGTTTCTGCACCAATTCCCAAGAGTTGTTCTTCTTCAAAGAATCTATTTCCTCCTCTATAGCTAGCTTTCATCTTGACAAATCCTTACATCCCATGGCATCAATGTAAGTTTTTGGTTCACTTATTCCTCCTTCTGAATAAGGAGCTACTATATTAGCATCTACAAAACCATATCTCAAAGGTGCTCTGACCAGCCTTCTTTCCCGATTCCTTGTGAGCTGATAGTCATTCTGACTTGCTGCATCATCCTCTTCTAGTTCAGCCTCCTTATTAGTTATCCTAAGCTTGGCCTTCATCAATGGGCTCTACCTGATCTGAACCCTATTGCTTTCTTTGCTCTACCTGAACTGAATTCTCCTTGATGTTATGCTCCACAAATACCAGGTTGTTTTGCCCACTATCCCCTGCAAGGTTAGTTTTCTCCAAATAGGGAAATAAATGCTCTTTAAAAATAACATCCCTACTTTTTATGAGTTTAGTTCCTTTTTGCTCTAAGGACCATAACCTATACCCCTTAACCTCTTCACCATATCCTAGAAACATACATTTTTTAGACCTTGGGCTAAATTTATCATCCTTTTGATGGGCAAATGTAGCACATCCAAAAGTCCTAAGGTTGTTCAACTCAGGGAGTTTACCACTCCATATCTCCTCGGGAGTCTTGAGATCCAAAGCTCTAGAGGGTGATCTATTAGCCAAATACGCAGCAGTAGACACAGCTTCACCTCAAAAACATTTGGGTAATCTAGAACCAATTAACATGTACCTAACCTTTTTCATAAGGGTCTTATTCATCCTCTCAACAACTCTATTTTGCTAAGGGGTTTTCACAACCTTTCTATGTCTTAGAATCCCATTTAACTCACAGAATTTATCAAAATCCTTATTAAAAAATTTTAAACCATTATCGGTTCGTAAAACCTTAACTATCTTACCCGTTTGAGTTTCCAGCAACTTTTTCCACCACAAATTTATTCAAAGCATCTGATTTATTTTTAAGCAAATAAACCCAAACCTTTCTTGAATAATCATCAATTAAAGAAAGAAAGTAAAGATTACCTCCTTGTGTTGGTGTTCTTACTGGTCCCCAAAGATCCGCATGAATGTAGTCAAGAATGCCCTTAGACTTGTGCACTCCGGTGTTGAAGCTAACCCGATGTTGCTTCCCAAGAACACAACATTCACAAAATTCAAGTTTCTCTACTTTGTCACCATTAAGCAGACCGTTATTGCTGAGAACTTGCAGGTCCTTTTCGCTCATGTGTCCCAAGCGATTGTGTCAAAGGGCTGCCTTATCCATCTCAGCCATCAAGCTTGCCACTTGATCCTTGATGTTCGTGTCTTTGATCATCTCATAGAGACCATCCTTCATTGCTGCTTTGATCACTATTAAAGATCCCTTGGTTACCTTGATCTTTCCTCCCTCTGCTTTGTATGTGTACCCCATGGAATCTAGCTGGCCCAATGAGATCAAATTTCTTCTTAACTCCGAAAGATATCTCACATTCCGCAGCAACTTTGTAATTCCATCGAACATCCTCAACTGGATGTCTCATATGCCCCTCACTTGGCAAGAAGTATCATTCCCCAAGAAAATCTTTCCATCATTGGTTTCCTTGAAATTCTTGAACCAATCCTGGTGAGGGCACATATGATAAGTGCACCCAGAATCCAAGATCCATTTCTCGCTGCCTTACCTCCTACTCACATTTGAGCACACAATAAGAACATCATCTTGTTGTTCTGCCTTGGCAATTGAAGCCTCTCCATTTTTGGTATGGTCTCTTTCTCTCTCATCCTTCATCATCTTCTTGCAATATTTCTTGAAATGACCCTCCTTATGGCAGTAGTAGCATCTTTTTCCTCCAAATCTCGGTTTAGAGTGTGCTCTCCCATGGCTTTGTCCTCTACCTTGTGGTTTGTCCTGGTAGTAGCCATGTATGTTGCTACCATACCGAGTTGCTGACCTTCCTCTAACGAATAGCCCTTCTTCACTTGGTGCTTCCCTCAATTTGGCTTTGAAATCATGAGCCCTTATAACATTGATCACAATTTCCTTGGTTAGTGTATCTCTTCCATATTCAATAGCATTAATCAAGCTTTCAAAACAATCAGGAAGAGAATTTAACAAAATAACAGCCAGCTGTTCATCTAGGAATTTTATACTACAACTAACCAAATCCTGAACTATTTTATTAAACACATTAAGATTATTTTGCAACTCTTCATTAGGATCCATTTTAAAAGCAAATATTCATTTCAGAAGATAAATTTTATTAGGGAGAGTCTTGGTAAGAAATAACTCATCTAGTTTCTTCCAAATGATAGTTGGATCTTTCAAGTCTCCGCACTTCCTTGTGACACTATCTGACATATGCAAAAAGATGGTGTTATATGCCATCTTCTTCATCTCATTCCGCTTGACCTCCGTGATACTTGCTGAAAAATTGTCATCTTCTCTAATAGCCAAGTCCACCTTTTGTTGCATAAGACCCGCCTTGATTTTCTGCTTCCGAAAGGCAAAGTCTCCCTTTCCATCAAACTTCTCAACAATAAAGTTTGAACCCATCTTACGGAGAAAATCCCAGATTTACGCAGCACCCATAATTTCTTTCCAACTTCTAAATCTCAAGAACACGATCAAATCTTGATCACAACACCATTCTTGAACCTCAAGAACTGGATCAGATCTTGATCTCAACATCGTTCTTGAATCACCCTAGAAGTTTTTTTTTTTATTCTTGGAGTCTTGCTCTGATACCCACTGTTCAGCTCTGATACTTGTTGTTTCTAGAACCACAGCTCTGATACCACTGTTGGAAATCACCTTGCGGAATCCCAAGTGGTGATTTTCCAAACACCCAAGTCTAGAATGACTTGTAATAAACAGGAATCAAACCAATCAAAGAAATAACACAAGCAATTGTTATCGAGGTTCAGTAATGTGCCTACGTCCCCATGAGCTCCTCTGAGCTCTCTGCACTAAATCAATTGAGTTCTTACAATTACAGCAACACCTCTTCAAGAACCCACTTGTTCTTAAAGAACGAAAGAAGATAAAAAGAAAGTGATAAGAACCAAAGCCCTTGAATCGCCAATGTAGACTACTCTCTCTCTAAATAACCAGCCTCTCTTGAATGAATCTCTCTTATGTTTTGTGTCTTTGCACTCTCACACTTGATGCTCACATGTTGTTTTTGAATTGCTCTTAGATGACCCTTTATATAGGGCAACAACTTCTTCATCCAATCTTTGAGATCAATCTCAACCCTTAGATCTCAAGAACCAAAGACTCATGGCTCTCTAAGAGTCTATGTGAACCTGTGCATTTTAATCAAGTCCCACGCACCATCTCAAAATGTTGGACAAAAGGGGCCAGGTGTGCCTGGCGCAGCTGCCCAGAACAGGACAGGCCGCGGCACACAACAGGGCACACTTCCACCATCTGCTAGAGGCCGCGGCGTGACCTGGAAGGGAGTAATTCCGAACATGTTGGAAACTGTGGCGCATAACCTGTGTCGCAGCCCAAAGACCTGATGTTGAAGCTTCATATTCAACCCATTTAATCCTTCTTCAAATACCAATAAGGCTAAAACCTAGTTAGTAACTATATTACAAATAACTCTGAACAGACTTATCAAGGATAGGAATTTTTCTCCTAACATCTATTATTACAAACTACAAAACATGATCAGTGCTACTTTGAATATTATTAACTCTTCCTAATGGTAGAATTCTGAATTTACCTATATATACCTATAAATTTCAAAATACTATAGTTCTGACTCAAGAACCACCCCAAACAGACACCGTACGATAAAGTTATGGTGGCCTGAAGTTGACCACGTGATGCTGTCAAGAACCAAATTTCGAAAATCATAAATAAAAAAAAAAAAACATAAGTTTTTACTCCAAATTATGATTTGGGTGATTCAAAAGCGCAAATGTACTTAAGGAAGCAAGGATTCTAAATATATACCTCATGCATCTACAAGGCTGCTACAGAAACAGTAGGAGTGGCATAAAATTTGAAACCTCTTACCCTATGTCCTAAATACAACCTTAAATGAAATTTACTACATATTTAAGAAGAATTGAATCAAATTCTTACCTTGATTTAGTGTATCTTGAGCAAAATCCTTTATCAGAATTCATTCTTTTTGTTTCTCCTTCTCATTCTTTCTTTCTTTCTCTCTCTCTCTCTCTCTCTCTCTCTCTCTCTCTCTCTCTCTCTCTCTCTCTCTCACATTTTCTTTGGGTTCTGATTCTATCAATTTTAAGAAGGAACTTTAGAATCAAGTTAAGCTTATCTTAACCCTTCAATAGTTTTTGGATGTACAAGATTTTGCTATCAAATAAAAACAATGCCATATCATCTTTTAAGAATCTAATAAAACATATTGTTGACATGACATTATTTTTATTTAGTGGCAAAATCCTGTCCATTCAAAAACAATTGAAGGGTTAAGATGAGTTTAATTTGATTCTAAATTTCCCTCTCAAAATAGAGAAAACCAAAATCCAATTTTCTTTATATCTGGCGGTACAAGCCAGAAACATGTTATAGAGTTTTTTTTTTTTTAAAGATCAAATAGGTTGCTTGATTTGGCCCCAAACCATTATATGTTAAGCTTATCTTTGATCATTGGGTCTGGTATCACATATGCGTTGTAAATATGGACTTAGAGACACCATTCATATCAAGAATAGAGTTGAGGTATTAAAAAATTACCACCTATACCACTCAACCTGGGTCGGTGTAATCCAAGAAAATAGCATGGTCCAAGTCTAAACATAACTTTTCCTTATATATAAACCAAGATTTTCCCATTTGCATTACTGATATGGGATATGGGTCATTATGCTTTTTTATGATAATCAGTCTGGTGCTTTATGCTTAACTAACTCAGCTAATGCCTGATGAGGTATGAAGAAGATAATTTTTTTATCGAATATGGTTGCCCTATCATTACCACAAATGGGCAGAACTAAGTACTTCGCTTACCATTGATTCTCAAAGTCACAATGATTTCCATCCACCATTGATCATCATTAGAACTGCGGCCATGTCTTCAAAGGCAAGTCAGTCCATAGATTTCGTCTTTGACGCCACTGATTCCACTTCCAAATTTTATGTCTACATACACTTTGTCGAGCTTGAAGAGCTCCAAGCCAACCAGTCCAGAAAATTCAACATTTCTGTGAATGGAAACCTCTTGTTTGAACTTATTGTTCCTGATTACTTGTACACAAACACATTCCATATACACCACTTCATACTTCGATGGAGGAAAATATGAGTTTTCAGTCTATACAACAAAGAAATCTAGCTCTTCCTCCCATCATCAATGCCATTAAAGTTCATATGGTAAAAGAACTCTTACAATCAGACACAGAGGAAGATGATGGTATATATGTTCTTACAAATTTATATATGCTTTCGGACACATTTATGACCTCTTCCTAAATGGCAAGGAAATCCATGTTCCCCTCAAGCGTATTTGTGGAACAGTCATAATTGCAATCCACCTAGAATCATACCCTTATAAGTTAATTTACTTCTTTTAAGTAAGGGATATTATGGTTTAGCTTAATTAATCTTTAACTTTATTCTAATAAAACTACTTAAAATATAAAATCAGGAACTTAACATCTACTGGATTAACAGGGGAAATACCTTCTTACTTATATTCTAATCTCAAAATGATACAATATCTGAGTATTTCAATCTTACATGAATCTGTTAGTTTTCAAGTTAATGAAAATGCATAAATTACCAAACAGGTTAATGTTTCTTCTTCTTCTTTCTGAAATGTCAGGGACTTATCAAACAATAGTTTGAATGGATCATTGCCTAAGTTCATAGTTACGAGAAAATTGAAACGCCACAGTCTGTGGTATGGGTATGGGAAAGTGGTACGTTACCCACCCCGTATGCTGTACGTTGAGGTAGATTTAGATGATTTATATCATGTATAAAATAAGATATTAGATACATTTTTTATTACAATATAAATATAATTGTGTGCATAATAATAGTTTAGAAGATATAAGAGTTTTGACAAAATAATAAAGTTAATAAACATAATATTAGAAAATATAATTTAAAATTAAAGTATGAGCATTCTCTTAAATCCTTTTTTATGTCTAGAAATCTTTTTTAAATTTTTTTTTGATAAAAGTCTTAATAAAAATTTGGATCATAACTTTTAGGAATCTTATGTGCGAATGCACCACGAATCAGAATGTAGGATCCGAATCACAGTTCCAAGGGGTATAGAGATGCTAGTAAATATGCCTGAGTTCCCATCAGAATTAAAATGGTTGAGAGCCCTGTCAGTTGATATAACCAAAATTATAAGTTTCTACTTGGTTAGAAACTAAAGAATATTTTCTGAATTTATAGAAAGTTAAGCAGAAACATGCTCACTGTTGGTTTTGTCTCAACTGCACTCATTAGAATATTTAAAGATGGTTCGCTATCGTTAACGTATATATATGCCTTTTGTCAACTAATATGAACCAATTGTAATTAATAAAATGATTTAGTATTTTTTATAATACCATATATGTTAAGATTTTTTTTTAAATAATCATTTTTTTTTGCTTCTGTTGTCATCGACTGTGTTGATTTTTAAGTGTGGACGGAAATCTATACCTGTGTCCATCGGCTTCCAACAAGAAGAAGAAGCATACTGTTGTTGTTTCTGTCGCGGCATCAATTGCTACACTGTTTGTCCTGATAACTGTCTTGGCAATCTTCTGGAGCCTTAAGAAAATAAAATGAGGTATGCCGCAATTACTCATCCCAATTGTTACCAAGCACGGATTTCATTTCATTTGCAAATTCTATGAATTTTGGTAAGTATCTATTAGTCAGTTACATACTGAACCCCAAACATAATAAACAATGAAACTGCTAATAAATTCCATAAAATTTTTGAGTAATTCATTTATTCTAAAAGGAAGGGACTTGCACATTTTTCTTTTATTGACATTTGACAGAGATTCGTTTATTGGACTTGTTATGCTTTATGTAAGACCCAAAAGTGGACGTATTAACCAACAGAAACAATGGCTCATTAGAGTCAAAGAACTGGTACACATACAATGATATCGTTAAGATAACCAACAACTTTGGATCGATTCTTGGTGAGGGAGGCTTTGGGAAAGTGTATATTGGCTACCTAGACAGCAATCAAGTAGCTGTGAAAATGCTCTCTAAATCATTTCGTCAAGGTTATGAGCAGTTTGAGGCAAAGGTATATTTTTGTTCTTGCATATATGTAAATTGTCTTAATGGTAATAAAAATTATGCACTAATTCTATAAATTAAACCAATATATGGTTTCTAATTATAGGTCAAACTCCTGTTGAGAGATTATCATAGGAACTTGACAAGTCTTGTTGGGTATTGTGATGAAGGCACCAAGATGGGATTAATCCATGAGTACATGGCTAATGGAGACTTATAAGAGCATTGTCTGGTATGGCATGTGTTTTGTATATGTATTGCTTCATTTTGAGCTCATGAATTTTACAAGGTGCATAAGGTATGTGATAGGTATTCAATTTCGAGTATGTATAGGGCTCCTTATAATAAAAGAATAAGAATTTAAAAAGAAGAGTTTAGGAGAAGAAATGAGTTTTTTTTATTCAATAATTCTCTCAATCTAAGTACAACAATATTTATAGTGTTGTGGATACAACCATCTAATTTGTAACTAACTCAACTAACTACAACTAACATTTCAATTGCTAGTTATATAGGAGTAAAAAACAACTACTTCCTAACAGAATAGTAATAGAATATTAATTGCCTCTGACAGACTAGGAAAGATATATGTTATTCTTCTTTTACACAAAAACCTTCTTGTTTCTTCTAGATTATGTCTTAGTTATTATCATAGTTGGTCGAATCCTCTTTTCTTGATCTTCTATGTGTGTTGGGGTCTCATCATTGCCTTCCCCTTCAAAAGCAACCTTGTCCTCAAGGTTGAAAAAAGGATTGTAGCACTGTCAAATATTCCTATGATGCTTCTTCAGGAGGTAACCTTGCCATTGTACTAGTACTTGAGTAACACTCTTGTCTTGTTGACGAACTTTTCTACTATCAAGAATAGCCAAAGGAGTCAATACAGGTTTATTCTCACAACTTCTTGGAGGTAAAGCCAATGTAGGAGAGGGATCACCATGAAACTCCTTTAATAGGGAAACATGGAATACAAGGTGTATTCCACTAATAGAAGGCAATAGCTACTTGTAAGCAACCTTGCCAATTCTCACAAGAATATAGTAAGGTACATAATAAATCTTGCTCAACTTATTATTGAGCCTCCTAGCTATTCACTATTTTCTATAGGGCTGTAGTTTAACCAAAACCCATGTGCCAACCTCAAATTCCTTATCCCTTCTCTTATGATCTTCTTGAGATCTCATTATGCATTGTGCCTGCTTGATGTTATTCTTAAGCTACTGTAGCAGAGTATTCCTGTATTACAATGAACTATCTACTGCCTCAACATTACAAGAGCGTATTATAAATCTCTGAATGAGTGAAAGAGGTCTGCCATATACTACCTAGAATGGTGTCATTTAAATATCATATCAGAATATAATGTTGTAACAATATTCTGCCCAAACTAATATGTTCACCCAAACTTTAGGATTCTCTTGAGTGAATGCTCTAAGTTATTGTTTTAGCACCTATTGAGCATCCCAAACTAACCATCTGACTGAGGATAATATGCTAAACTATGATAGAGAGTAGTTCCACTAAAACGAAAGAGAGCAGTCCAAAATTTACTGAGAAATATTTTGTCTCTATCAGACACAATAGATTTAGAGATTCCATGTAGCTTCACCACCATGTTAGAAAATAATTGAGCAACTTTTGAGGCAGTAAGTGCAGTAGGTAACACCCCAAAATATGTTGCTTTAGACAATCTATCTACTACCACCATGATCACTGACATCCTACCAACTATAGGCAATCATTGTTATATCCTCCCAAATCAACTTTGGAATAGGTAAAGGTTGTATCAAACCTTTAGGTACTATAGTGGAATGTTTAATCTTTTGACAAGCCCAACATTCCTGCAAAAACTTCTTGACATCTTGCTTCAACCCAGGCTAATAAAATTGACCAGAGACCTTGAAAAATGTCCTTTGTACTCCAACATGCCCCCCACCAGATGTGCTGTGGAATTTAGTGAGAATCAAGTTTCTCAGGGCAGATTGAGAACTAATTCTAATTTTATTATTGAAAAACAGAATACCATTCCTTACTCGAAACTTGTTATCTTCCAATGTGCCATCAAGAATGTTCTTGTGTAAAGCCATTAGCTCTTTATTTGTAGTATTATCCACTGTTAAACAGTGCTCAATGTCAAACACAGGAGTAGAAATGGCAAGCATCAACACTCCTTCCCTCGCTACAACTTCCGTCTCTTAATACTGAGAATTCCTCGATAATGTATATGTTGCAGTATTGTCCTTCCTAGGCTTATAAACAATAGTATAGCTAAATTCCTAAAATTTTCTTAAGTACATTTATTGTTCACAAGTCTGAATGATCTAATTAATAAGATTCTTCAAGCTGTAATGATCTATATAGATAGTAAAAGTCCTTTGAAGCAAATACTACCTCCATTTCTTGACAGTATGAGTAATGGAAAACAATTCCCTCACATATGCTAAAGCTTTAGCTATAATAGGGCTTAATTTCTTGCTGAAGAATGCAACAAGATGTTATTGTTGCATCAATATTGCACCAATCCTAATCATTGAAGCATCGATCTCTAAGGAAAATACTTGACTAAAATCAGGTAAAATAAATACAAGAACAATAGTCATAGCTTCCTTCAGTTTCTCAAATCCCTTATGAGATTCATCAACCCAAGCAAAAGCATTTATTTTCAACAAATTGGTCAAAAGGGTAGCAATCCTAGCATATTCTATCACAAATCTTCTATGGTAACTTGTCAAACCCAAAATTCCCCTCAAATGCTTCAAATTTTTAGGAATAGGCCATTCCACCATTGCTTGAATTTATTTGGGATCTGGATAACACCTTCAAGAGAAACCAAATGTGCTCTTCCATAGATATACTATAACCAGTATATCATCAAAGAAAACAGTCACAAACTTCCTAAAAAGAGATATGAATATAGTGTTCATGGTAGCTTGGAATGTTGAAGAAGAATTTGTAAGGCCAAATAGCATTACCACAAACTCATAATGGTTATGGGTTCAAAAATCAGTTTTAGAGATATCCTCCTCCATCACTCTGATTTGATGGCACCCTGCCCTTAGGTCTAACTTGGAAAACAAAGTAGCCCCATGTAGTTCATTTAAGAGCTCATCAATGGCAGAGATAGAAAATCTATCCTCAACTGTGATAGCATTGAGAGCCCTATAATCTATACAAAATCTCCATGATCCATCTTTTTTTTTCACCAAAAGCATAGGAGAAAGAAAAAAAAGGAATCTGTCTATACCTTTTAATTTCATAAGTAAGCATATTTTTTACAACTTTATACACCTAAGATTTTTGGGTAAGAAAATTTGTAAGGCTTCACATTGACAAGTTGGGAGCCTGGCAGAAAATGATCTTATGATCAAACTTTCTTTTTAGGGGTAGTCCTTTAGGTTCCTCAAATACTTGTGGAAACTGATCAAGAACTCTTTAAATGTCTTCTGGTATTGTCTTTGTAGCTTGCTGTTGTAAATATGCATTAAGATGGAACAAAGAAGCAATTGCATGAGAGTTTAAAATTTTATGTAATTGCTTTATGGTGACAAGTTCATGTTGTAATAAGTTTCCCCTTGTTGATGTATTGGTACTCTTTCCCAATAAAACTTCATTGTTAACTTCCTGTAGTAAATTAAAACTAATCCCAACAATTGAAGTCACTGACTTCCCAATACAACATCAACCCCTTCAAATGGTAACACAAACAAATCCATAGAGAACTTATGTTGTTGTAATGTAAAAGACACATTCACACACTGTTTATAGTAAGTTAGGTAGCCCTTATTGCTAATAAAGACTTTGAATGGAGGAATATGAGTTATGTGCTATTCAAGTAACTTAGGAATCTTTTCTTGCATAAAGTTATTTGTGCTTCCACTGTTAATCAAAATTGTCACAATCATGTTACTATGTCTTCCTTTAATCTGAATGGTACTAGAGTTTAATTGTCCATTAAAAGCATGTAAACTTATCCCATGCCTTGCATCAGTATGAGATATTTCAAAGAACTCCTCATCATCACTCATGCATGTTTAACTACTGATGTATCCACAGATTAATCTTCATGCATTGGTAAAAAAATTTACTTTTGCACTTGTGGCTTGCAACATACTTCTCATCACAGTTATAACATAACCATTTCTTCTTTCTCACCTTCAACTCAATTGGAGTTAATCTTTTCACAGGAATCTGTTGTGAGGTAATAGGTTGCACTGGTTTATTGTGTGACTGTCCATGAGTACTAGGTGTAGGCAGTAACCCAGGTTGCCTCCATTTTTGTTCTAAGAACTATATTGAGTAAGCTTCCACATCCTTTTCAAATCATTATACTTCTCTTCTTGAAGTCTTTTCATTGACAAGGCCTCCCTTACAGTTTGAAGTTGTAAGGCAAGCAACTCTCTCTTTAACTTAGGTTTGAGACCTAAGATAAAGAAACTTAACAAGAAAGGTTATGTCAGTCCAGTTACCTTTTAAGAAAGTGTTTCAAACCTGTGTTGATACTCAGCTATAGTAGTAATTTATTGTAGCTTAGACAAAGCTTCTCTATAGTTTTCATGTATTGATTCTCCAAGCTGTTCATGCATCAATGTCAAAAAACCCTACCAAGTAGTGATGTATCCATTTGAATGTGTCCAATGATACAAAGAAATAGCATATCCCTCTAAGTGAAGGAAGAAATCAACAATTTTTTGTCATCCAGGGATCCGTGATAAACAAAAATACTCAGCCTTAAATGTCCATCATATTGGATTTGTACCATCAAATCTTGGAACGTCCAATCTCATAGGTCTAAATGGCCTTGTAACTAATCTAGAATTGTAGCCAAAACACTCTTCTTGACCTTTTATATTTGGAATTTATGGTTACTATGATGTTCTCTATAGTGGCAACTACAGAGCTTGCTTAATCTCAACAATATCTTATTGAGCAGCCTTCAAAGAATTTTGTTGATCTTGAAGAACTTGTTGTTAAACTTCTAAAGTATGCTAGTTTTCCTTCAATGTCTATTGTTGTGCATTCTGTAAAGACTACATATTCTTCATATACTCATCTAGTTTAGTAAATCTATTACCTTTCCCTATGATTTATTCTTCATATAACAAGGTTCCAGGAATCTTTCCTAAGTTCGTTGCCTTATTCCTATCTTAACTCAAAAGTTTTATCTCAGTTACTAGCTTCACATCCCAAACAAGCAATTGGTTAATATTTAATCAAAGCACATAAATGCACTAATGTAATTGCCATAAATTACTCTTTAATTCCAATTTAAACACACAAGATCTATCTTATAAATTATCAAGAAGTGACAATATATTTCAATAATAATACTGCAGTAATGGACAAACCTATAAGATAGATCTACCAAAACAAATTGCATCTAACAACTTTGACATAAGAAAAGCTTTACTAGACTTATATGGAGAAAAAGAATGCAATCACCAGATTAAGAAAATCTAAGAGAAGAAGAACATAAATTGCAGTTGTCACATGAATTCAAATCCTTCTTATTTAATCAAAGAGTAAATCATAAACAATATTTAACAATCAATCCATACAACTGAATCAAATATAGAAATAAGAATAACTAAACCTAGAAACTCATCCTTTCACTTTGCTTAGAGTTTAGTTGGACATGGAGTTCATCCTTGATCGCCTTGAGGAAGAAGACAGAAAAGTCCTTGATCCCCCATGTTCTTTGAGTATAAATTCCTATATAGAGCTGTATGGAGATAGTTTTTTAGATAGAAAAGTCGCCCTAGGGTTTCTGTTCAGGTCATGTGCTTCTGCTGCTGTCCAGGCCAGATTCTGCCTGACCTTTGTCTACTAAAACTACCATAACTTTCTCTAGAAAAATTATATTTACAAGCCATAAAATTCTCCAGAAAATAGACATCCGCATCTTTCCAAGCATATATGACTCATATCCTGGTTCTTCTTGAATCAATACAGTTTAATCTCCAAAAATGACTGATTTGTTACGCTAAAATCACGCACAGCCTAACCTTTTGTCTACTAAAACTGCCATAACTTTCTCTAGAAAAATTATATTTATGAGCTGTAAAATTATCTAGAAAATAGACATTCGGATCTTTCTAATCATATATTGTTTATCTCCTGGTTCTTCCTGAATCAATACAGTTTAATCCACAAAAATGACTGATCTGTACGGGTAATTCTGGCAATTTAGTGAAACTACTTTCCAAATGCTTGTGAACATGCATAGAATCTTCGTGCTTTAATCAAAGTTAGCTTTCCCATCTCTTTTAAACCCAAAATACCTGAAAAATGCATCAAAATAAATCAATATACCAAGAATGACACTTAAGAATTATCAAGGCATAAATATGTAATCCATCCCTAAATCAACCCTAAATGCTAACAAATAAACACTATTAGGATGCATTTTCTAACTCTTATCATAACCCCCAACTAGTTTATTGTTAGTCCTTAGCAATTCAAGCGAAATAAAAATGAAATGAATTCTATACTAGAAATTAAAACAAAACGTAAAATCATAAAATCAAAACAAAGCAATGTTAGCGTTAATCCAACAGTAATTCAACTTTTTGTCTCAAAAATTGCACATAACACACAACACATAGAATCATTAAATACCACTCAAGTCCAAAAATAATCCAAACATCAACCTCATATTCGTTATTGACTCTTAAACATCTATCTTACCACAAACTATTAATCCAAACACCCGAATGATTTTATGCACAACATTCATGAATACAAGTCTTGGCCTTTAAAAACATATTAAATTGTGTGACATCAATCACAAATCAAACTCCATAGGCTCACTTTTCAAATTGCTCCCCACTAATGTAGAAAAATCACACTACATCGAATAACTAAGTCTTTAATAGGCTTGTAACGTTAGGCTAAGGTAAAGGTCAAGAAAGAATGGGAAGGATTAAACAAGTAAAAGAACTCAGTCTCTTAATTTTAAACACAACCTTTTTAAGCACTAAATAACCTTACTTTAACACCCAACTCATTCAACCATTTTTTGAGTATTTCTCTCAATAATTCAACACTTTTTTTCTTCTTTTTTTGTCATAATTCACTTCTTTTTATTTATAGCACATAATTTCTCTCTCTTTTTTTTATTCTTCTTTTCTAGCACATAACCATTCACCTCTGTTTTCATTCTTTACTCTTTTCCATAACCCCCAACTTATCTCCTTTAATGTACTTAGGTTATGGTAGTAATATTTTTTCATATTTCCACCTTTACTCCTCTTAAGTGCTTCTCAATAAATGTGTATAAACTAAGTTCTATTAAAAGAAAGGTAAGGATAAAATATTTTTAGGCTCATAAAGGTAAGTAAATGGGCTATCGAAAGAAACAAGGCTAAATTTTTTTTTTAAAAAAAAAGGCTTAAACAAGTAACTAGCAATAAATATAACAAAGGTAAGCTTGAAAGGCTCAAACGGTCCAAAGATGGCCTACATCATATCCTAAGTAGTGTGCCTTCTAGGATTTCGCCTCAAGTGATTATCAAATAAGTTCAAGAGCTTGTCGAGACCGCAAAATTATTCACAAAACATTCGAACATAAAACTTGTCTAAATGTTTTAGATTAATCATGCAATCTTACCGCAAAACAGAGTCTCAAATTAAATGAAGATCGACACTTAAAATTATTCTCAAACCGAAGCAAGATTTAACTTCTTCTAAAAGCTATATGCTATCTCAATTATAATGGATTGGTTCGAATCAATATGGAATTATTACCCCATGCTCATTCTATATTTTCGCCCTGGTTGATGATAGTAGGTACAATGCAAATAATTTATGCAGCTTCAACATCTCCTGGTCAACGTAATTTAAAAAAAAGAATAGCCTATTCTTCTGTATCTCATATCATTGACATGTAAATTAACTCCAAAACTAATACAAAACATACTAAAAACAAACAAAACTAAACCTAAGTTTTTAAAAATTTTCAATTTTTCAGTATATTTTTTCCTAGCAATTTATCCTAACAAACGAATTAAAACGAAAAAGGGAAAGTGACACCAAACAATTCAATGGTATAAAATAGGAAATGCATTTCCTCCAACCCCAACCTAAGACTTGCATTGTCTCCAATGTGAAAGAAAAAAGTCGAGAGAAAGAAAGAAAAAAAAAGTAAAGAAAACTAAATAAATAAATAAAAATAAAAAACGAAGTACGAAGTACGAAGTACGAAAATTAAAGATAACGAAAAAGAGTACGACATAAAAAATAATACAGTCATCCGAAAATAAAATAAAAAACAAAAACTCAACAAAATTAAAACTAATGTACAATGGAACGAAAGAGATCTCTTTGGGCCTATCTTCAACACGTTAATGTTCCAAGTAGAGCTTCAACCTTTGGTCATTAACTCAAAATGCACGACTGTCGGAGGGATCTTCAACTTCTACCTCTCCAATTGAAAACACACTATTCATAATATAAGGTCCCTTCCATCATGATCGCAATTTTTTCAGATGGAAGTGTAATCGAGAATCATAAATAAAAACTCGATTACCTTGTTCAAAAAATTTTCAGAGTATTTTCTGATCATGCACCGCTTTCATTCTTGACTTTAAGTCCTTAGCATTATCATATGCATCATCCCTCAACTCCGTAAGTTCATAAAGTTGCATTTTCCTCTCCTCACCAGACATCTTCAAGTCATAATTAAAATTTCGAATAGCCCAATATGCTCTATACTCAAGTTCTACAGGTAAGTGACATGCTTTGCCGAATACCAACTAATAAGGAGATGCTCTAAGAACCGTCTTGTATGTTGTTCGGTATGCCCAAAGCACATCCAATAGGTGCAAAGACCAATCTTTTCGATTTGAATTTACCTTTTTTCAAGTATTCGCTTAATCTCCCTATTTGTTAGTTCCGCTTGGCCATTGGTTTGCGGATGGTAAGCTGTGGAAACCTTATGGATGACTCTATACCTGCGCATCAAAGCCTCAAAAGAACAGTTACAAAAATGTGACCCTTGATCACTAATTATAATACATGGAGTACCGTACCTAGATAAAATATGATCTTTAAGAAATTTAACAACTTTATTATCATTAGTGCAGCAAGGTATAGCTTCAACCCATTTAGAAACATAATCAATGACAAGCAAAATGTAAAGATACCCAAAAGAAGGTAGGAATGGTCCCATAAAATTGATCCCCCAACAATCAAAGATTTCGACCACTAAGATTAGGTTGAGAGGCACCATATGGTGGCGGGACAATGAACCTAGCTTTTGACATCTTTCACATGAACGACAAAACTTATTAGTATACTTGAATAAAGTAGGCCAATAAAAACCACATTACAAAATTTTTGTGGCTGCCTTTTTAATAGAAAAATGACCACCACAAGCATAGGTATGACAAAATTTTAACACACTATCAATTTCCGTATCCGGAATGCATCTTTATATTATTTGATAAGGGCAATATTTAAAAAGATAAGGATCATTCCAATAAAAATTCTTTACCTCAGCCAACAACTTACACTTATCTTGTGCACTCAATTTAGATGGAACTTGACGGGAAACCAAGTAATTTGCAATGTCGACATAGCATGGTGTGTGACAAAGGACAGCAAATAAATTCTCATCCGGAAAGGCTTCACGAATGGGCAAAATGTCGGTATCATTCTTAAATTCCAAACGAGATAAATGGTCTGCCACAATATTTTCCACCCCCTTCTTGTCTTTGATGGTCAAGTCAAATTCTTGCAAAAGCAAAATCCAACATATCAAACGGGCTTTAACATTCGTTTTTGAGAAAAGAAATTTAGGGGTGGATTGATCCATGAATATAGTGATAGGTAAACCAATTAAATATGAGCGAAATTTATCCAATGCAAATACTATGGCTAGTAATTCTTTCTCAGTTATGGTGTACATCATTTAAGAATGATTCAAGGTTCTACTAGCATAATAAACAACAAATGGTTTTCCCTCCGTTCTTTATCCTAAAACAGCCCCTAAAGCATAGTCACTAGCATCACACATAATCTCAAAAGGCAAGGTAAAATCGGGTGATTGCATAATAGGGGTGGTTGTAAGCTTAGAGACAAGTGTCCTAAAGGCTTTCTCTAATTCGGGGCTCCACTTAAACTCGGTATCCTTCAACAAAAGGTTACATAAAGGTCTAGAGATAGCACTAAAAGGTATTGCTAATTCGCTTACAAGGTTTTTGAAAACATAGGAGAAGATCTTGACACTTAAAAGACTGAGTTGTCATCGCACACTTGTAGACATTGATCTTACTCTTCTTCGTCCAGATCGAGTATGGACTGAAATGGGGAAATATGAGGGCTTTTGGAAAAAGGTTGTGTTCGAAGGGAACTTAGATTTTTGTACACACTGATTCTTACAAGGACACTATTTAGTAGACTGTCAAAAAGTGCAAGGTGGGGCCTCCAGGCCAAGTAAGGTACATTTACTCAAAGAGGTCGGTAAAACCCTAGGATGAACAAGGTAGTAGGACAAGCCTAACTTAAACAATAGGCCACTGGGGGTTCTTCAACTCTGAATCAAGCATAGGGCTCTAAACAAACTTGCAATAAGGCCAAAGAAGTGGTCTCCTTTGATGACTCGAATCTTCTTTCTTCTTCAATATTATTTGGGTCACATACATCTGAGCAGGAAGGGGGAGCAATGGGTCAGATTTGGTAGATCATGGTTAGTCCAGTGAGTTTAAAGCCCAAGATATAACACAGGATGGGCTGACACTAGGTCATTGCCATGGGCCTGGTCAGAATGGTGGGTGTATGAGACCAGTTTTAGTGGATCAGAGTCAGTTAACTGAGGCATCGAATGTGCCATAAGGTTGGCCGATGCTAGTTATTGGACCTAGGCCTAAATAGATAAGTGCACAGACGCAGAATGTTATTGGTCAAAATCTAAAAACAGTGTTGGCCTCAACAGGTCCGAGCTTACACGGTCTGCCTAAAAAGCAAGCCCAACGAGCATTAGGCTAGGTAAGCACATGATGGCTTTGCTAGTGCTTGTGCCAACACTAACCTAATCTGCTTTGGTAGAACACTTGTATTCAATTGTGGAGGTAACGGAGGATATAGCGTCAAGCTAGGTAAGCCCGAACTTGAATGCCATTATAGAATTTTTGAAATGTTTTGATGATGTAAGAGCCCATGTTGTTAGCCATTATCCCTTGGAGAAAGCACCTGCTTCTACTAATGGTTCTTTAGAAAAGGATTTTAAATATCAATTCAACCCAAACACTATAGAGGAATTGAAAATATTTTCTAAACATGTTGTAAAATTGATGACTAAAAAAGGGTTGATTAAGTCAGCCAAAATTATTAGACCAAAAAAGAAGCACATCCGAGCTAAAGGTAAGCTTCTTCCTAGTTCCCCTCTAAACTCTGATTAATGATTAGTGTCCTTATATGGAACGCGGCATAGGAGTTTAATTATTTCATTTATCATAACAGTTTGTTCAATCTTGGTTACGAAGGTAATATATTCACCTGGTTTATGTATCACTAAGATGAAACAAGGTACTGGTGCCGTTTGGATAGGGTCTTAGTTAATAGTGAGTTCCTAAAAGTTTTCCCTCCTCCAAAACTCAAACACCAAGCAAGAATGTATTCGAATCATGCTACTTTGGTTTTTACGGCCTCTTAGGAGAACTCTTCTCCGAAACCTTTTTATTTATTTCATGCCTGGACTGAGCATGCCTCGTTTCGAGATTTTTTTATGCAGTGTTAGACCAAAAGTTTTCAGGGCCTTCTCATAGCTGTCCTTCATCATAAATTAAAATCCTTGTGCCGTAAGCTTCATGAGTGGAACTAGTCAGTGTTTGGTAAAGTTGTGGGATGGCTCAGTAAAGTGCAATCAGTAGTCATTCGAGTTAAGTGTGCACTGCAAAATGATTTCTCTTTAGATCATGTCACCAGCCTTTGTGAAGCTAACCAAGAGCTAGATCGCTGGGTTGGTATAAAAGAGTCTATGATTAGAGATAAAGGAATAATCAAATGGCTATAGGATGGGGATTGAAATACATGCAACCATCAAAGAAAGAGCATTAAGACCCAAATTCAAATTGAAACAAAAGGATGGCACTTGGGTTAAGGATGACATTAAGTTGGGGGAGGCTGCCTGCTATTTCTTTAAGAACTTGTTTTCATCTTCCTGTCCACATGCCATACTTGATTTGTTGTTGAAGTATGTCCTATCTATTGTCACATAGGAACAAAATAATAATCTTTGTCAAGTTCCTTCTGAAGAGGAAATTTTCGAAGCAATAAGAACCTTACACCTAGACAGTGCACATGGAGTGGATGGATTCACGGGGAATTTTTTTAGGACATGTTGGGATGTAATTTAAAATGGATGTGGTTTCAACTGTTTAGGATTTTTTTCGAGGTGGGGCACTCCCTCGTTCTTTTATAGCAACCAGTCTAACTCTTTTGCCCAAAGTAGACAACTCAGAGTGGCTGACAGATCTAAGACCTACCATTCTTTGTACCTTTGTGAACAAAATTATCTTCAGAATTTTAACCATTAAACTGTCTTCTCCTCTTTTGACTCAACTAGTCTATCAAGAATAGTCTGGATTTGTTCTAGGGCGAAACATTCAAGAGAACATAGTTATACCGCACGAGTTAATCTAGGACATAGAGAAAAAAGTTTTAAGTTCTAATATAGTTCTCAAAATTGATATGTCAAAGGCATATGCCAGAATGAAGTAGGGTTTTTTATTTGCTACCTCAAGGAAGTTTAGGTTTACAGAACAATAGTGTGACCTTATCTACATAGTCTTATTAAATGTGTGGTACTCGGTTTCATAGAATGGAATTCAGCATAGCTTCTTTTAGTCTACCCATGGCCTACATCAAGGGGACCCTTTTTTCCTCTTTGTTCTTTATTTTAGTGAAAGACTGTTGGTATTTGTCCAAGGATTAAACAGTTGGAAGAATGGAGGTTCAACAGCATCAGGCTTGGAGGTGTGCGCTGTGCCTCAGCCTTGTGCGTCGCGGCCAACAGAAAGTCCAAAAGTTGAGGTTGGTGGTGTGCATCAAGGCTCAAGGTGTGCACACCGCGGCACAGACCACCCAAGCCGTGGCCTCCAGCAAGGCAGAAAGTCCCCCTCCTTCTGAGCCACGGCACAAAGGTACACCTGATGCCAACATTCAGCACTCTTCTCCTGGTGCGTGGGGCTTGATTAAAATGCACAGGATCAGTTAGACTTAGTGGAGGGCTATGATTGATTGGTCCTCAAAATCTAAAGGTTGAGATTGACTTCAAGATTGGTTCAAGAAGTTGGTAGACTATATAAAGGGTTATCTAGCTTCAATCACAAAAGACAACAAGATATAAGATCACCATATAAGAGAATTCAAGTGTAAGTGTGAGAGTGCAAAGACACAAAACATAAGAGAGGCACTAGAATAGATCTTATTCAAGGGTGGCTAGTTGTTTAGAGAGAGAGTAGTATAGATTAGGGATTCAAAAGCTTTGTAATCAAAATTTTCTTAGGAAAAATTCTAGAGAAACACGTAATCCTTATCACTTTCTTTTTCTCTTCTTTCATTCTTTAAGAACTAGAGGATTCATGAAGAGGTGTTGCTGTAATTGTATGAACTCCATTGATTTAGTGCAGAGAGCTCGGAGGAGCTCACGGGGACGTAGACATATTACTGAACCTTGATAACAATTGCTTGTGTTCTTTCTTTGATTGGTTTATTTCTATTCATTACAAGTCATTCTAAACTTTGGTGTTTGGAAGATCACCACCTGGGCATCTTGAGGTGATTTTCAATAGTGGTATCAAAGCTTTGGTGAGTGGGTATTGGAGCTGGAACAAAAGGTATCAGAGTAAGATTCCAAGAATCAAAGGTCAACTTCTTGGGTGATTCAAGAACGGTACTGGGATCAAGATCTGATCGGGTTCTTGAGGGTGATTCAAGAACAGTGTGGGATCAAGATTTGATCGAGTTCTTGAGATTTAGAAGTTGGAAAGAAATTATAGGTGCTGCATAAATCTTGGGATTTTCTCCGCAAGATGGGTTCAAATTTCATTATTGAGAAGTTTGATGGAAATGGAGACTTTGCTCTTTGGAAGCGAAAAATCAAGGCTATTCTTATGCAACAAAAGGTGGACTTGGCGATTAGAGAAGATGATGCTTTTCCAGAAAGTATCACGAAGGTCCAGCGGATTGAGATGAAGGAGATGACATATAGCACCATCTTTCTACATACGTTGGATAGTGTCATAAGGGAGTACGAAGACTTGGAAGATCCAGCTATCATATGGAAGAAACTAGATGAGTTATTTCTTACCAAAACTCTCCCTAATAAGATTTATCTTCTTAAACGAATCTTTGGTTTTAAAATGGATCCTAACAAAGAGTTGCAAGATAATCTTGATGTGCTTGATAAACTAGTTCAAGATTTGGCTAGTTGTAGTATAACATTCCCGGATGAACAATTGACTGTTATATTATTGAATTCTCTTCCTGATTATTTTGAAAGTTTGATTAATGCTATTGAATATGGAAGAGATACACTAACTAAGGAAATTGTGATCAATGCTATAAGGGCTCATAATTTCAAAGCCAAGATGAGGGAAGCATCAAGTGGAGAAGGGCTGTTCATTAAAGGAATGCTAGCAACTCAGAATAGTAGTAGCATCCATGGCAACTACCAGGAGAAATCAAAGGGTAGAGGGTAGAGCCATAGGAGATCGCATTCCAAACCAAGATTTGGAGGAAAGAGATGCTACTACTGCAATAAATAGGGTCATTTCAAGAAAGATTGCAAGAAGAAGTTGTAGGATGAGAGAGAAAGAAGCTATACCAACAATGGAGAGGTTTTAGTTGCCAAAGGAGAACAACAAGATGATGTTCTTGTTGTGTGCTCAAATGTGAGTAGGAGGCAAGGCAGCGAGAAATGGATCCTGGATTTCGGGTGCACTTATCACATGTGCCCTCATAGGGATTGGTTCAAGAATTTCAAGGAAACCAATGATGGAAAGGTTTTCTTAGGGAATGATACTTCTTGCCAAGTGAGGGGGATAGGAGACACCCAATTGAGGATGTTTGATGAAGTCACAAAGTTGTTGTGGAATGTGAGGTATCTTCCAGATTTGAGAAGAAATTTGATCTCATTGGGACAACTAGATTCTATGGGGTACACATACAAAGCAAAGGGATGAAAGGTCAAGGTAACCAAGGGATCTTTGATAGTGATCAAAGCAGCAATAAAGAATGGTCTCTATGAGATGATCAGAGAAATAGAAATCAAGGATCAAGCAGTAAGCTTGACGGCTGATATGGATAAGGTAGTACTTTGGCACAATCGCTTGGGACTTATGAGCGAAAAGGGGCTGCAAGTTCTCAGCAAGAATGGTCTACTTGATGGTGACAAGGTAGAGAAACTTGATTTCTGCGAATGTTGCATTCTTGGGAAGCAACATCGGGTCAGCTTCAACACCGGAGTACACAAGTCTAAGGATATTCTTGACTACATTCATGCGGATCTTTGGGGGCCAGCAAGAACACCAACACAGGGAGGTAATTGTTACTTTCTATCTTTAATTGATGATTCTTCTAGAAAGGTTTGGGTTTGTTTGCTTAAAAATAAATCAGATGCTTTGAATAAATTTGTGGTGTGGAAAAAGTTGTTGGAGACTCAAACGAGCAGGGTAGTTAAGGTGTTAAGAACCGATAAAGGCTTAGAATTTTTTTAATAAGGATTTTGATAAATTCTGTGAGTTAAATGGGATTCTAAGGCATAGAACGGTTGTGAAAACCCCTCAGCAAAATGGAGTTGTTGAAAGGATGAATAGGACCCTTATGGAAAAGGTTAGGTGCATGTTAATTGGGTCCGGTTTACCAAAATGTTTTTGGGGGGAGGCTATGTCTACTGCTGCATATTTGGTTAATAGATCACCCTCTAGGGCTTTAGACCTTAAGACTCCCGAGGAGATGTGGAGTGGGAAGCCCCCTGAGTTGAGCAACCTTAGGACTTTTGGATGTGCTACGTTTGCACATCAAAAGGATGATAAACTTAGCCCAAGATCTAGAAAATGTGTGTTTCTAGGGTATGGTGATGGTGTTAAGGGATATAGGTTGTGGTCCTTAGAGCCAAAAGGAACAAAACTCATAATAATTAGGGATGTCATTTTTAATGAATTGTTATTTCCCTATTTGGAGAAAACTAATCCTGCAGAGGATAGTGATCAAACCAGTTCGGTATTTGTGGAGCATAGCATCAAGGAAAATTCTGTTCAGGTAGTTCAAGGAAGGCAAGAGGGTTCGGACCAGGTAGAGCCCATTGATGAAAGCCAAGCTCAGGACACTTATGAAGAGGTTGAACTAGAAGGGGATGATGCAGCAAGTCAGAATGACTATCAGCTCACAAATAACTGAGAAAGGAGGGTGGCCAGACCACCTTTGAAATATGGTTTTGCGGATGCTAATGTAGCAGCTCCTTATTTAGAAGGAGGGGTTGAACCAAAAACTTACATGGATGCCATGGAATGTAAGGATTCGTCAAAGTGGCTGCTAGCTATAGAGGAAGAAATAGATTCTTTGAGGAAGACCAACTCTTGGGAATTGGTGCCCAAACCAGAAAACAGAAAGTTATGGATTGTAAATAGATTTACAAGATAAAAGAAGGGAACACTCCAGGGGATGAAGTCCGGTATAAGGCTAGGCTGGTGGCAAAGGGGTTCACACAAAGAGAGGGCATAGATTTCACCGAAATATTCTCACTGGTTATGAAGTACAAGACGATAAGGATAGTGTTAGCAATGGTGGTCCAATTTAATTGGGAAATCGAGAAAATGGATGTGAAGACAGTGTTCTTACATGGAGAGCTTGATAAGACCATCTACATGAGGCAACCCGAAGGCTATAAGAAATAAAGGCAGGGAGATTTGGTGTGCCAATTGAAGAAATCTCTCTATGGCTTAAAGCAATCACCTCGGCAATGGAATAAGAGGTTCGATTCCTTTGTAACTAGCTTGGGTTTCATGAGGAGCTACTATGATTCATACTTGTACTACAAATGGCACAAGGTGGAGGAAATGGTGATTATCCTCATCTATGTCGATAATATGCTGCTGGTTGGGAACAGCAGGGAGATGATAGAAGAATTGAAGTATCAACTCAGTTCGGAGTTTGAGATGAAGGATTTTGGCCATGCACAGAAGATCCTTGGGATGAGTATAATCCGGGAAAGGGCGAGAAACAGATTGAAGATTTCCCAGACTTTCTACATAGAAAAGATGATATCTAAGTTTTCTATAGAAGATAGCAAACCAGTGAAGGTTCCCCTTGCTGGTCATTTCAAATTCTCCAGCGATCAATATCTGAGATCGGATGAGGAGAAGAAGGAAATGGAAAAGGTCCCTTACTCTAGTGCGGTTAGATCAGTCATGTTCATGATGATAAGCACTAGACCTGACATTGCTCATGCAATGAGTGTTCTTAGCAGGTTTACGAGTAATCCCGGAAATGAGCATTGGCTTGGGATGAAGTGGTTGCTGAGGTACTTGAAGGGAAGCCCAGATGTGGGGCTGGTTTATGAGAAGAGGGGTAAATCCATCTGTCTTGAAGGTTATGCGGATTCGGACTATGGAGCAGACCGGGATAAAAGAAGATCGATTACCTCCTATTTCTTCAACTTAAATGGATGTTGTATAAGTTGGAAGGCTCAGTTGCAGCCAGTGGTAACACTCTCAACAACCGAGGCTAAGTACATAGCGGCAACGAAAGCCATCAAGGAGGCTATATGGTGCAAAAGGTTATTGGAAGAGTTGAAGGTCCTAAAAGAGTAGGTGGTGGTCTATTCGGATAGCCAAAATGTGTTGCATTTGTGCAAGAATCCGGTGTTCCATGAGAGGACAAAGCATATGGATGTTCGGTACCATTTCATTCCAGAAAATGTTATGGAATGATGCATTCATGTGGACAAGGTGGCCACGGAAGAAAATCCTGCAGATTTAGGTACTAAAGTTCTACCTCTAAGAAAGTTCAATCGTTGCCTTGGACTTCTTAGGATTAGAGTCGGTTGATATGGTGACTCAAGTTGAGTTTGGATCATGAGTTCTCTGCACAATAGGTTCGGGTTTAATCACTTAGACAAAGGTAGACATTGTTGGTATTTGTCCAAGGATTAAACGGTTGGAAAAATGGAGGTTCAACAGCATCAGGCTTGGAAGTGTGCGCTGCAGCTCAGCCTTGTGCGCCATGGCCAGCAAAAAGTCCAGAAGTTGAGGTTGGTGGTGTGCACCGCGGCTCAAGATGTGCACACCACGGCATGGCCCTGTGCGCCGTGGCACAGGCCACCCAAGCTGTGGCCTCCAGCATGGCAGAAAGTCCCCCTCCTTTTGAGTCACGGCTTGCCCTCTTCTGAGCCGTGGCACGAAGGCACACCTGATGTCAACTTTCAGCAGTCTTCTCCTGGTGCGTGGGGCTTGATTAAAATGCACAGGATCAGTTAGACTTGGTGGAGGGCTATGATTGATTAGTCCTCAAGATGTAAGGGTTGAGATTGACTTCAAGATTGGTTCAAGAAGTTGGTACACTATATAAAGGGTCATCTAGCTTCAATCATAAGAGACAACAAGATATAAGATCACCATACAAGAGAATTTAAGTGCAAGTGTGAGAGTGCAAAGATACAAAACACAAGAGAGGCACTAGAATAGATCTCATTCAAGGGTGGCTGGTTGTTTAGAGAGAGAGTAGTATAGATTGGAGATTCAAAGGCTTTGTAATTGGAATTTTCTTGGGGAAAATTTAAGGGAAACACTTAGTCCTTATTACTTTCTTTTTCTCTTCTTTTGTTCTTTAAGAACTAGAGGATTCTTGAAGAGGTGTTGCTATAATTGTAAGAAATCCATTGATTTAGTGTAGAAAGCTCGAAGGAGCTCACAGGACGTAGGCACATTGCCGAACCTTGATAACAATTGCTTGTGTTCTTTCTTTGATTGGTTTGTTTCTGTTCATTACAAGTCATTCTAGACTTGGGTGTTTGGAAGATCACCACCTGGGCATCTTGAGGTGATTTCCAATAAAGATATCTTCTCTAGGAACTTGAACAAGTGGATGCAGTAAGGTAGAATTGAGTGCTACAAAGTTTCAAGTAATGTAGTAAGCATCTCTCATTTATTATATGCAAATGATGCGCTATATTTTTAATGGAAGGAAATCCTCGGTAGATGTTTGCACTTCTTTGTTGAAACAGTATGAGGCTGTCTCGGGTCAGTGTATTAACTAGGGTAAGAGCTCATTTATGGTCACTGCTAAATAGAGCTCAACAAGGGTCGTGATAATGAAGTGTTGGACTTGTTTCACTTGGGCACACTTTCCTATTTAGTACCTAGGTGTCCCCTTGTTTAAGGGCAGATCTGTTGGGCAATACATCACTTATTTGAAGGAGAAAGTACGGCTTAGGGTTGGTATATGGAAGGCCAAATTCCTTTCTATGGGTGGTAAGGTGACACTTTTTAAGAATGTGCTTACCTCGGTTCCTATTCATTTAATGTCGATATGTTCTATTCCTCGAGCTTTCCTTCAATGTTTAGAACGGTTATTTTCAACGTTCTTATGGAATAATAGAGAGAAAAGCAAGAAGCACAGAGTGGCCTGGACTTCAATTTGCAGGCCTTTTAGGGAAGGAGGTATTGGTGTTCGTAGTTTAACAGAGGTTCTGAATTCTTTACATGGGAAGCTGGCTTGGAGCTTTATTCAAAACAAATCTATATGGGCAGACTTCATGCGCAGAAAATATGGGGACCCTCTATATCCTCTAAGTATTCCTTGGCATGCTTCCCACTGTTGGCGCACTATTCTACATCATATAAAAACAATATTGGAGAATTCTACCTGGATTGTTGGAAGGAGGCAATCAATTTCTGGAGAGCAAAATGGCATATCGACACAATTAGTGAGGAGAATGTGCCGTTTCAAGAGTGCTAAATTTCTGACATTGTACATGACCTAGACAAGGTGAGGGAGGTGTAAAATAGATTTCCTGACCTACTGCCAGTTATGAATGGTTTGCGTTTAGTTGATGTGCCAGACAAATTGATGTTGGAAAAGGATACTTCGGGTATGTTCACTTCAAAGAGTTATTATTAGTTCTTGTGCACTAAAGGCCAGGTGTTTAGATGGCATAAGGTGTGGAATAAATGGGTTCCAATAAAAGTCTCTTGTTTCATTTGGAAGATGTTTCATGGTACGTTGCCAGTAGGTAGTTTGGCTCAAAGGATTGGTATAAGCATGGCATCGAAATGCTCTTGTTGTTTTTCAAAGACGGAGTCTATCACCCATCTTTTTAAAGGCAGCCAAATAGCGCATCAAGTATGGTCCTACTTTGGTGTTAGACTAAATGTGTGTTTTCCTTCGTCCTTTCACAATTTAGCAAAGGTCTGGTGATATAAATCCAACTTTAAGTCCCAATTAGGATTCGCAAAAAGCATAACATTTATGCTTGTTTGTTGGGAGATTTGGTTGGCAACGAATTCAACTATATTTGAGGGATTTCCAATGCATGTTGCTAGCATTATTGCTAAGTGTTGGCAACAGTCTGGGACATGAACATGTTTAAGCCAATGAAGACTTTACACTTAGGGGAGATGTTATGTCTCCAATCCATGACAATTCAGGTTAACAATTCTTATGCTGTTAAGGGTAAATGGATTAGCTGGCAGCCTCCAGAAGTTGGTTCAATTAAACTAAATTGTGATGGCTCGGTTGTGAGTAACAAGGGTCAGGTGGGGGAATTTTTCGCACTAGGGCTCATACTGTTCTTGTTGCGTACTTAGTTTATTTTGGTTGTTGCACTAATATGCATGTTGAGGCCAGGGGAGCTTTTGAAGGTCTAAAAATTGCACAGCGTCACAGCATCCAAGTTAATGTGATCAAACTATACTCTCAAATTCTGGTTCAAATGCTTAAGCGTGAGGCGGATCATCCTTGGGATTTAGTGTATGCAATTCGAGAAATTAAGTCCCTCATGGATGCGACAATCACAGTGCAGCATATCTTTCGTTACAAGCTTCATATGGGCATGTTCATCAGTCGACTGAGATTTATTGATCCATGAATGATCTTCCGGATAATACTCGAGTATTGTACAATAATGATCTTAATGGTTTAGCATCACGCATGAAAATAACTGTTTTCTTATATGATTTAGCCTAGGTCCCTTCGAGGTTAGATTTATGTCCCTTTCAAGTATGATGTCTGTTTGTCCTCCTATTTGTTTGTAATTTTTTTTATTTATTATAATAAGCAGATAAAGATTCAGTCAAACCCTCATCTACCGCAAAGAGGTTTTCTTAAAAAAAAAATCGAAATTCCATCCAGTTCTATGTACAAAACCTTAAGTTATTAAATATTCCAAAAACTTAGGCTTATAAAAAAGAGTATAATTAATTATTTATATTTCAACACACTTTTTAAAAGGCTTTGCACGTAAGACTTAAATATAAAGAAACTTAAATGTTAAAGAGTAAAGAATTTGATGAAATATTAAATGAAAAATGACATCTTTAAGATTTGAAGCCAAGATCTAAAACTTTGATATCATATTACAATAATAAAAAGTAGATAAATAACCGTGCTTGTATATTATTGAATGTGTGAAGACCTTATTAATAAGGAAACCTATACATGAGAAAAAGTCTTAAACACCTTTATATACAAAAATACGAAATACACGTTTACAGAAGTTTTCAATCAAAACAAAACCAGAGAGGTTTTAGGTGGGAGGCTTCGAATAGCGGTGGAGGCAGCACAAGTTTCACATATTTCATATTCTTAATTTTCACTCCTTTAATTTTTATTTGTAGCAGCAAATTAATGAACTGATATTATATAACTGGAATCTGAAATGCAGGACTTTGACTATCTACACCAAGGTTGTAAGTCACCCATAGTACACAGAGATGTGAAGTCCACAAAAATCTTATTAAATGACAAATTCCAAGCCAAACTAGCTGATTTCGGGTTGTCCAGAGCTTTTCCAACCGAACGCGGCACTCATGTATTGACTGGTTGTTGATCCTGAGTAAGTATATATTTTAATTTTATTTTCACTGTATAATTCAAACTTTCAAATGGGTGTAATTTATAATTAGAAAGGAAAATTTTCATGGACATTTTTATAACAACTAGTCTGACAACAGCAAATTCGTATTTATATAAAAAGCAAGAAAAAAGAAACAGAAATATGATAGTTTGGTCTAACTTTGAAATTAGAAACTTGATCCAGAACAAGGTTATACTTTGAAATCAAGGACAATTAAAAAGAAAATTTTCAATAATACCATAAGTAGATTTTTCTCACCATTTCAATAGTTGTCTTTTAACTTAAAAAGAACTTTTCTTTAAGACCATGAACAATAACTGACCTTCTATTCCATAGATTTCATGGGCCTCTTACGAATTAAAAAGAAATTATGGATTAAAGTCTCTTTTCAATAGAAAGAAAAGACAATGGGCTAAAATATATGAGTTTATAGTTTCGGGTTTCATATACTTTTTAAATATTCATGAAGTTTGATTCAAGTAAAATTCCACTCTCCAATCATATATCGACACATGGTACAATTAAGGACAAAACAATCATTTAGCCATTCAGGGGTAAAAACGTTAAAACCTGTTCTAGGGATTCAAGAGTAAAAACCACCAAACCATAGAGTGATCTCGACTCTTCGTCAAATCCCCAATCAATGATTCAGATCATTTTCCTTTAATGATGGGTACTCTACTTTTTTGCTATATAAAATGGATTTCATTATTATAATCAGATTATGAAATTTGCTCTTTAAGTTTTCTAATTAAAAGTTTCTTCTTAAATTGTTTAACTGATTTAAGCGTTGAAAACTCGGAGTGTTCGTTCGGAGACCAATTTCGAGTCCTCATCTAGCGTCTCTAGCTTTCTTAGCAAGCGCTTTAGTAACTAGCTTCAAGGAGATCAGGATCAAAAAGTAAAGCCTTAACGATCCCTAATAGTGTAGAATTCCTCTCCAACACTTAGTTTCAAGAAAGAGGTATTCTCCTCTCGATAAGTCACATTTTGGGCATCGATAAAATTTTCTTTTATTGATTATAACTTTGGTCATCCAAATTGAATCAAGATATTACCCCAAAAAAAGAAAGAAAAAAAATGAGTTTAGCCACAAAACTAAAGTCCACAATCGAAAAAATAAAGTGTAATCGCTCGATTAAAATTGCTGATGGCTTAGTCCAATGATAGAGATATCTCTTCTCTGTTTACAAGATAGAGGATAGAGGTTCGAGGTCCCCTCCTCTTATTGGGCTTGCCATACGTTGTAAAAAAAAGTTCACGTAGACAAATATTTATCAAGTTAACTAACATAAATGCATTTTAATCAATTCAAAGATATATATATATATATATATATATATATATATATATATATATTATCTCATAGAAAAAAAAGATCTATATATAAAAATTATTTAAGAAGAATTCTTAGAAGTCCACATTTACTGCCTAATGATTGAAGATCAATGGTTCCAAGCAGGGATCTGTTCAATTGTTGCTATATTCATCTATTACAATCAGGCACCAACAGTTTTCTAACAGTTAAGAAAACGACATCTTGTGATTGATCTACTAGTCCGCTCCCAATATGTTCTGTCACACCAATAAAACAACTAACACAAAACCGTTTTAACAAAGTCAATTCTATCTCTCTCCCACTTGTGAAAGTTTTTTTTTATTAGTTTTCCTTTTCTTTTTCTACACAAACAAAATTGGTTATTTTGAGACCCTTTAAAACATTGTCAAAATGAATGAAAAATCACATAAAAACAAAAGCCAACCGATAGATCTAGGCTCCTTTCTGTTGTGATAGTCTAAAATTAGCATATAATCCTACCCACAAGAAACCTCTTTGATCCAATCAAAACTCACTTTTTTGACTCTTACAGCACAAATTCAAACTGTCAAACAAACAAAAAAAACACACAAATATGAAAATCTATGACAATCCCACATCACCACCACCATCATCATGAACAATATCATTAGTTGGATGACTCTAGGGATTATATAAACTAATAGAGTTTAAAATAGAGAGAAAGGGAATTTTAATTATAAACCATATAACAAAATTACCCATCTGCCAAAAAAGAAGAATAACGATGCATGTGCTAGGCAATGAGATAGGGGTGATTTTCAAGGGCACGCTTTGGATTGAATCAAGGAGACAGGACCGCTGACTGGGGCTCACTAATCTTAAGAGAATGTCTCTTACATTGGTCAGCTAACAAAGTACAATTTAAAAAAACCACCATAAAGATCTCCAAGAGTACTGAGCTCTTCAAGTACATAGATTACAATATTAGATTAACTATTAAACAAACTTAATCACTTTCTAGCCCTTGATCTTAATCATAGGTGCTATAATTGCTAAGCCTTTTCGTATCAAAAAGGCTCTGCTTTTACAAGTAATTACGCTATAGTTCCACCTATGCTTTTACTAGTCCACTATATTTATATATCACCCTTCATTGAACAAGAACTACAAGTACAATAGTGGAAGCAGAAAAAACAACAGTGGAAATAAAACCTACTTGTCAAGGTTCTCTCTCTTGCTCGAGTGGTGGGTGTAATAATGGTGATAATCAAGGAAACCATCATTAGTGAGTGTTTTTAAATCTAGATATCAGAGATTAAGTGATGATGAACATTATGATATGGACCTTGGGTGATTAGCTTTTGTACTTGTTTTTTTAGGACTATAAAATGGGTTTGGCATGTTAATCTTTTGATCACGAAATGATGGCAACTTTTGACTAAATGACCCAAGGTTAGGGATTTGTTCATGGATTTTGGATTAGTGTTTTTTTTTTTTTGGTCAACTTTGTGGGTTGTGGATATGATTAGGGTTTTGGAGAGGGAGATGAGTTTGCATGGGAAAGGAATGATTGAATGGAATTGAAGGGAAAGCAAGGCTTGTAGGTAGGCAGTTGACTGAGCCAAGCTTATTGTGACTTAGGTTTTCTAGTGCTTTGATTTGTGACCTAAGGAACTTGAGGTAGTTTGCAGCCTCATCAAGCATTGATGCAGTGTCCATCTTGCACCCACCAGGAACCAGCCTCTGCAAAACCCTAATTCTCTCACTTATCCTCTCCCTCCTTTGCCTAGCAGCAACAGTTTGTGGATCAGTTGATATCCTAACATTCTTCCTCTTAGGCCTCTCCCCAACATCCAAGCCAAAATTCACAGGCCTGAAAGCCGCCGCTCGATAAATCATCTCTTTCATGTGTGCAATGGTCTCACGGTCAGGCTCCTCGATCGAAGAAGATACCGATGAGCTAGTAGGCTGTTGAAAGCTGATGTTTGATGAGCCTGGTCGCTTCTCCCATCTGGGCCTTTTAGATTTCGGCTGGTTCTCAGAAATAAGCCTAAAACCACCTTCTTTGATATAAGAATCAGTTTGAATAAGATTGAAGTAACCATGATTAGTACCGCTTCTCTTTGCAGAAGGCTTTGTTTCTGCAAACTTGCCACCGTTAACATACAGATTATAATCTGATGAACTATGAGAGACTGTTTCATCGAGCTCATTTACCGGACAACTGATATCTTTGTTTCTTGGATTAATAGAGCCAATATCGTTCTCAGACTCTCCAGATGAAGCTGCAGTACTAGTATTAGCACCAAAGCTCCATAAGTTTCTACAATCAGAAAATATCCCATCATCTGCCACTGATGTATCTGTGTTGCTATTGGTTGCAGAGAGCAAGCAGTCAAGTGACTCAAGAGAGCAAGTAGTGGTTGCGATACCAACCTTAATTCCATTGATGACGTGTGATTGATCAACAGCAGTCCCAAAATCAGCTATTATGCCGCTCAACGGGGAGGTAACATAAGGCCTATTAATCAATGCCGGCGAAGAACAGAATCCTTGAGTTAAACCATCTCCCCAACTTGAATTTGCTCCTGATTTTGCAAGCGCACTATCTGTTTGTGCTAACCTTGAGGATTCTTGGCACTGCGATAAGTTCATATTTGAGACAACATTGATTGAATCTAACGATGATATTGGAGCTAGTTGTTGAACCATTTGATCACTTACTCTTGTTGAACTTGAATTGAGATGCGGAGCTTGAGCCTTTTCAAGCTCTTGATGAATTGGATTGAAGATATCATTGGCGAGATCAAACTTATTGCCACCATAGATGCAGGAATTTGGGTTGGACATGATGAAGCTTTCTTCAAGATCATGCCGCAGACTGCTCCATAAGGACGACGTGTTATTGGTGACAACTTGTGAGCCATCCCAGCTCAAAGCATCCATCGTCAAGAACTTTCGACACAAAGGGAGTAAAGAATTAATGAAAAATTTACAAATTTAATACTATGATTTACAAAGGAGAGAATATAAAATGGAAGTGAATTAGTAATTGAAAAGAACTTTGAATAAAAGGGCATACCAATTGCAGATCGAGCAGCCACCCAATGCCAAAGAGCCAATAGAGGGAAGAATATTTGTTGAGGAGTCCTTTTTATTAATGCAAAGAACAGAACCAAATTAAGTTGGATAAATTTCAAACCGTAGTTTTGTATCATACACCTTGTGAACAATCTGGTACTGCCACTAACAAACCCTATTTAATTCTATATCATGAAAACTGTGATCATCAGCACAACAAAACAATTTGCTAACGTCAGTTTTGGCAACTAAAGTTTGTCCACCAAAGTAATAGAGACAACCCCAATAAAACTCAAAGAAAGCACCACATGGATTCATTGAATAAATTAATTAATAAAACATGAACATAAAAGGGCTCTCCAAGAAAGCATATATAACAAGAAAGACAAGCTGTAAATAACAAAGGTGGTTATATAGAAAGTTAGAGGAGAGAGAGTTGATCTTCAATACCTTAGGCTGCCATGGATGACTAATACTGATACAGTGTTATATGTTTGTTGAAACACATGCTTATATAAATAGGAAGAACAAAGAGTCTAATTTTCTATAATGAAAATTAATTGTAAATGGTACTTGAATATGTAAAATATGATAGAAAAAAAGAGAAGCTGAATAAAATAAATTTTCATTAGTAGAAAGGAGATGGGGGATTTGAAAAAGATAAGGCTTTTTGGTCACTTTGGTGGGGGTTTAAGAGTATATTTCTGCATACGCGGAGCATGAGATTTCAGAGAAATATTTTTTAATCCTAAATAATTGATAATTTATACTATATTTTATTACTTGTTTGTTTATTTTATATATATGCATTTGTTTGCTTTGAGTGGGGAAAAGCCTGACCTCCTTTTGGTTTGCTCATGCTATTCCATGCGCACTGTGAAGTCTCAGTAAAAAACTGCAGTTTTAGTGAGCATCTTTTGACAGTACTACTCTCTTTCTAAATGCTTTCCATTTATCATAGTTTTGGTCATAACAAGTACTGCATTACTGTTTTCACTTTCTACCACAATACCTATTTTAATTTATAACTTCAATCTACATTTATGACATGTGGAAGTTTGCTATATGGGAGACAGATATATAGTCCTACATCACTTAGGTCCAATTCAGGTGTTTTGTCTTAAAATAAAGCTTAAAGTGTCACAATATAAGTATTTTGATTGTATTTGATAGTAAAATTTTTAGATTCGATTATAATTTGTCACATTTTGGAGATAATATAATCAAAATAGTAAATGTAACACTTTTTGTCTTATTTTAAGATGAAACACTTATGTAAAATCCTTAATTACATCCATATTTTATTTAAGAGAGAACACTACTTAATTTTATTTGTTCTAGCTTAATAACCTTAAAAAGTTTCGTATGGAGACTATATCATTTATCTTTTTATTTTTAGTTGAGTCTGTAATTATTCCAAAAACTTAAACTAATGAGAAATAATCCAATTACTTTATTTTTTTTATATTTTAATACATTTCCTCACATGCAAACTGATTTGAAAGATAAAAAATTTCATAAGTGAACCCAATTGTAAGAAAACTCAAACATCAAATAGGAAAGCATTATTTGCAATGTTAACTAATGGGGTTCCCAAGACTCGATCCTAAGACATTTTCCTTTGATTCTTAAAAATAATAAAGTTGCTAAATACCCCAAAAACTAACTTATACTAACTGAAAAATGCTCAATTAGTTTTTTTAATATATATTCTAACTAGAGAATAAATGCATTAAGCTAAGCTCGCAATAATCAAAGACTACATAGTTGAGGACTTGAGGTTTCTGTCTTGAGATTCAGTTTTAACTTCTAAAGTCATAAGCTCTTATATTTTATCTTCATCTAGGATTGTTGCCTCAAGGTGATTTGTTGTGTTTAGCAATGACTGTAAGTTGGGAAGAGTTGAATTTAAAGTGATGTATGATAATTGGATTTTGAAGGACTGCCCTCCAGATGTTCGAGTTTATGCTTCAGTGGAGAGGGTACGTATGTGTTGCTCTGTTTTAACCATGTATTTATGCACTCTCTTTTGTAGTTGGACCATTTTGTTACATCCTTTGGAATGATAATCTACTTTTACCTTTCAAAAAAATAAAAATAAATGACTATATATTTGGAGGGATAATCACTTCAGCATATTTAAATCCTTAATTTTTAACCAATTATTGACCTTGTTACAAGCTTGAACCTAATTGGCTCTTTACTTGAACAACATTTATACTTGTACATGCGTAAAGTACATGAAACATGTAGTCAAGTGACTGTACTAACAGAAAAGTACACAAATAACATAAAAGTAAATAAAAAAACCTGAAGAACATCTGCAAGAGCATTTCTTAGGATTGCCATTTTGAACATAAAACTAGTAGTGGGAGACTAGAACATAAAAGATGTTGGCAGGCAAACAAAAGCAGTCAGTCAGAGGAGAAGATAACACAAGCAAGTTGGTAATAGAATTTTGTCTATTCACATCATATAGCTTTTCCATTTATTAAATAGGGATATATAGGTGTACTTATTAGAGAGTAAAATTTTTTGGTTGGTTCTGATCTAAATTTAATAGTTTAGACCAGTTGAAAACTTAATTGATAATCTTAAATAGTTTTATTGATAACGTCAATATAGATATAGAATCCAAAAACTAATATTATTAATAAAATTTTTAAAATTATCATGAAATTTTCAACCGGTTTAAATCATTATGTTTAGTCCAAAGTTAACCAAAAAATCACGGAGAGAGAGAGGAATACCTGATGAGTTCTGAGTCCTACCCACATGCAGCCCATCATTACAGCTCAATGAATGGGCTGCCATAGCATATGCTTTATGTTGCCACCCTTTAACATCTCTTATTGTCAACTCTGATCTCTTGTTTTTCTTCACCATCTCCGCAGATCATGTAAAACAGATATATATACACCTTCCATAAGATTAATTTCTTGAAAAAAATATCATTTGAAACTCATTAGGGAGAGAGACAGAGATAGAGAAGGAGATTTGGTGCTTAATATACAAATGAATTTAAAGGGTGAGAAAGGAATTTATAGAGCCACTTGCAACCAATACACATTTTCGATGAGAGAGAGAGAGAGACTAAAATAAAAGCCAATTTAATTTCCTTCATGAAGCTAGACTAATCCAAAATCCCTATTACGTACTAAAAGTGGCATTAAACGTTTTTCCTAACAGAAGAGACTTCTAGACTTGAATGCATTTGTATTTAGTTGACTTTATTTTGGTTCATTAGTCACCATTTTGGACCTTCAAAATAGATAGTTTGGTGTTGTTGTCTGTTAGACTATACAAGAAATTTTTTTCCCCCTCATTAGTTTAGATTTTGTGATTTTTGATCATCCAATTATCTTTTAATATGATTTCAGAGCCAGTGTTTTAACCATACATGAGCTTTTCATGTGCCAATACCCATTAATTATTTTTCGGTTTACACCATCAACTTACATTTCGATCCACATATAAAGCTTGTTAGATTACATATGAAATGTGTTATTTTATAAAAATAAAAAAAAATAAAAAAAAACCTTAAATCATTTATCATCACCTTAAGTTTTTGGAATATAATATATAATTGCTCAATTACCAATTAAACTCATAAACTTCGTAGTAAAATCTTGCTTTATTCTCTATAATTTTCACTGTAAAAGTACATTCATTTTCAATGATTTTTTTTTATATTAACGAAGATCGAGAGAAATCATATTGAGAATGTTTATACAAAATATCCGAAAGTAACTATCAAGTCAAAAGATCATGTCCAATCAAAGACTTACTTATCATTGCACTTTAAAAAAAATGAGAGGTTAAGATCAATTCTAACATTAAGATATGCTTTACCATGAAATATCGCATAAAAAATAAATTGTAACACCAACTTTATGATTTGATCATAATTACATCTCACTTCATTAATGTAAAAAATAATCATTCCGTTTTAAAGTTGTACTGTATATACTACGTATACTACGGGTTCATCAAACTCGTTCACCAACACACCAAAAATAATGAAATTGTCCCTCTCATATGACCTAAAAAAATACCAAGATTGCCTTTGAATCAAGTGAAATAACAGCAATACCATTGAAAACAAGAACAGAGTCACGTGTTTACTTACGGTGGTAAGGAAAGAGAGCTTAGTCATTGGGAGAGAGAGTTGTTTTTCTCGGAGAATAAAAGTATTTTAGCATATTATTGAAGAGGATTTTGCCGTTGATCTAGAGTTGTTCTTCATCTGGTAAAGAGATCAAGAAGAGGCTCGGTATGTGATATTAGTTAATTGAATAGGTAGTTTACGAGCAGATTTTTAGCAATCTCACGAAGAACATGAGTAGTGCTGATATCGTTGAGATGCATATTTTGTTTTCTGGTAATTGTTTTAAGAGTTTTTGGTAACCTATTAGAAGCACGTTGAATCAAGTTGTCATTTGGAGTTTTTGATGAATTTTTGTGTGGGTATGTGAATTCAAGTTGTTGTAATTGTTGAAGATTTTACGTGGATATATATATATATATATATATATATATATATATATATATATATATCAAATAAACACTTAAAACTACTATAAAAATCAAATTATAACATAGAATGAAAAATGTTTTCACTACCAAGAACATTAACTTTGGAACAAAGCATAGTTATTGATTTGGATCTCTTGACTATGATTGCGAATTTTTCATTGAAGATTTAGATAATATATATATTAAAAAAACAAACATAATTGAACTTTTTCATCCTTAACAAATCTCATTATTTCTGGACTGTTAATTAAATATTTTTTATCCAAAAATTTGGATGAAACTTAATGCCGATTTGATGATAAATAAAAAAAAATTATTAAATCAAATTTAAAATTAATATTTTAAACTCGTTTGAAATTTTATTAAAAATTTTAAATAAATCTAAAACCAAATCCAACAAATAATTTTTAAATAAACAAGTAACTCAAATAAAATGTCAAAATCTCAATTAATGCCCTCACGCGTTATTTCTGCAAATTTCTGCTAACAATCGTTTTTTTTACCTGTATCGGCTTGTCTCTCCGCTCGGCTTGGGTCCCCAGAAAAACCTGAGTGAGACCCATAGTTCTAATCTCTCTCTTATTATTATTATAGTACTTGTTCACATGTGAATGCTTCTATTCACACATGGCGTTACGTTATTGGTTGTCACCTGATCCCATAGCCATCTCTCACATGGGAAAATCAGCACGGAGTAGACTGGGACCATATATAATCATGATCTTAATTTTCTCTTAAAAATTCAATATTATCATCTAGGAGTTTAATCATTCTTCATGTGGACATGTATGCCATTCTATCGGATCTTTGTCGATTTACTTTTTTTAATTAATTATTTGATAAGCATTTATAAAACATCTTTTACAATCTCAAGTTGCTTTTTTTTAAAATAAATTTTATCAATCAATCATCATGTAATTTGATACAAATATAAATGAAATGAACTTTCACTTATTATAATTGGTTATTATTAAAAATATTATCAATTATGTAAAAAAAAATGATTTCTTCCAATCAGTTTGATGCAATAATTGTGTGAGAATTCAAATTTAAAATCTCTTACAAAATACAAATATAATCCATGAATGTTTTTTGATTTTTTGTTATTATAAATTTATAACCCAGTTAAGCTATCATTTGGGACAATTTAAAAAACAAATAATATCAAACACTTCTAAAAAAATATTTATAAAAAGAATTAAAAATTGAAAAGATATTTTTTAAGAAAATAAATTTATATTAGTAAAACTGTTTTTATTATTATTTTATTAAATATTAAATAAATTTTTGTTCTATTTATGTTTAATAAAAACACTATTACAAAAACCGTCTTATAAATCGAAGTACTACCCAACTAAACAATTTCAATCGTAAATATTAAAAATAAATAGGGAAGATAAATTAGGGAAAAAAAACCCCCAACTAGCAATTAACCTTGGTGTCAATGGCCGAAACAAACCCGAAACTTTACCGCTTGTTCGAATGCTGGTTAACTAGGATAGCCCAATTTTATTGACCCATTGTCAAGTCTTACCATTATGACACCTCCTGAGTCTTATCAATCAACTTATCCTCTTGTAGTCTTGTTTAAAAAAACAAAAACAAAACAGAGATGTCGGCAAAAGTCCAAGAAAGGGGGGGATTGATAGTGACCACCGCCACCGTGTGAGAGGAACTAACAATGATGGCGACTTGTCGCGAACGATTCAACTTTGGTAGCAAGCCGAGGTTTTGTGTACATGCACCATGAGTAATACTCTCTTCATTTTATGTTGTTTGTTTATTTAAATTTAATATTTATATTTTTTAGATATTTTTAAAATAAAAATATGAAAAATGTTTTCTAAAAATTAATATATTTTATAAAAGTATATTTAAAAACATAATAAATTTATTAAATTAAAATTAATAAAAAAAATTAAATCATATAATTAAATAAATAATGCTACGAGACAAATAATATAAGAAATCTTTCAATTTGCATATTGACCTTCTAGCTCATAACCCAGAGAAAGGCCAAAAGCCCATGCTGGCGGGTTGGGGGAGCCCTTATCGCTTCTTCCAAAATGAAGATTTGAATGTTACTTTCCCCACATTTTCTAGAGCTAGTAGTAGCTGTAAGTAAGTACATAATCCTAGAATTCCCAAGCTGGATGTTCAGGAAGATGCTGAGCCCCACGTGGATTAGAGACATTAGGCCCTATAATCCTAGAATTCTCAAGCTGGATGTTCAGGAAGATGCTGACCCCCACGTGGATTTGAGACATTAGGCCCACGTCATCACATATATATCCAATCTTTCTTGTTACAACTTTGTGATAAACTGATAATCTCGGGCCCAGGCTCCAAACTCCAAACTCCAAAATGAGAAATCAAAAATATAAGGTCAAATTGTAAATTTGGTCTTCTTTCAGGAATATCTTATAATTTGGTCATTGAATTTAGAAAATAAACAATTGAGTTTTTTAACTTACGAAAATGGTTACAATTGAGTCTTTTGGCAAATTTTAATCGAGTCAATCGGTTAAATTACACAAACATCTCACTTGATAAGTTGAAAAGCCATGTAAGCGTCCCAAATGCCTTTCGGGATCCACTTGCTTTAATTAATGAGGATTTCTTGGTTAGACAGGGTCTAAAACCAATGTTTTAGTTCAGTCTAAAACTTTACTAGTAATTTTAGAAAATTTCGTTGGTAACACTTTTTAGGTCCCACCCTTTTACTGATATTACTAATGAAGTTCCTTAAAACTATCAGTAAAGTTTCGAGATGGTCTAAAACCAATATTTTACTCTGTTCTGACACACTATAAAAAAAAGTTCTCAAAATCAAAAGGTACATTCAATTCTCACTCGCAACACTCAGCTCTATACAAATCTCCTTATTCACCAAAGCCTTATTATAATTTAGGCATCGGTGAGTCCTCTTGGAGGCACACCTTATCCAGTCCTCCAGACATTTTTAGGTTCTCCGCTTGTTTCGTGTGTACAGGTTCCGCTCCTTAATTGTTCAGATTTGCAGTAGATTTTCAACATTAACAGACTGAAGCTAGAGGAAGGGCCTTCTTATTTTTGAAGGACAAAGAAATTACCTGTTACGATATTGCCCAAGAACCACGCCAAGAACATCACCAGAACTAACTTAACCGCCACACGAATATACACTTACAGCCAACAAACTGGAAAAATGCTCTTTGCATTATTCGAATATGATACTTCCAACCAAAATCAAAGTGAACCGTCTGACGGACAAACCAGGATTGATCTAGTAAATCCTCCACCGCTTGACTCGATGGATCATCCACCTATCAACCTCTTGGACCAAGAAAACCTATAGACGCCTCTTACACCTAATCCAACCACTTCAGCGACCCAATAATAGTTCTTGGAGCTTCAACAACTTGTTACAAGTTTCGCCGTCAGACTTAGGGGGCAAGCTCGCCCTCTTATATCCCCTCAGCAAGACCCTCGACAACCAAGGTATTCTGATCCCAATGGACCAACCTATAATCGCTTCACCACTGGGTCTTCTCCTCATATCGGGACAAGATCCTGAGATTTCTCCGCCTCTAAGAATCACATTGATGTGGATAGAAGACTGGAAGAGATGGATAAAAAGATAAATGAAGCCTTCAAGAGGCGGAACACCAATGCACTGGATGAACTTAGCTCCAAGCTTTTTCTTTCACCCAGGACATTCTTGACACCCCTCTTCCCCGACACTTCCAAATGGTTGTAATAAAAGCCTACGATGTCTCAACTAATCCCCTAGACCATCTCCAGCTCTACAAAACCACCATGATGTTGCATTATCATCTCAACACTATCATGTGCTGAGCCTTTCCTATGACATTTGAGAAAGCCCCCAGTAATTGGTTCTCCTGCCTAAAGCTCATGAGCACCAATTCTTTCCAAGAACTCAATCATGCCTTTGTATCGCATTTTCCCAACAACATAAGGCCAAAAAAGACTTCAGAGAGTCTTTTTAATATTATCCAATAGAAATAAGAGAAGTTTCGAGGATACATATCGCGGTTTAATGTCGTCGCTTGGGAGATCCCAGACCTCAATCCCTCTGTGCAAGTGTTAGCATTTAAGAATGGGCTAAGGTCTGGGACCTTCAGTTCCAAGCTCACCAGATAACCTCCCAAAGATATGAATGAGATCTTAGCTAGGGAGGAGGAATTCGTGGTCACTAAGAACGATCAACCTTTCCGGAGGGAAAGAGAAAAATGAGCGAAAAAAAGGAAGAATGATACCAATGAGTCGAAAGTCACTGTGGGAACTAATCCAAAGCTCACAACTGTGATGACCACATTTCTAGTGGTCAAGCATCCGTCATCTCATAACATAATCTTGTAAGGCCAAAACTTAGGGAAATAAGGGCGATTGTTTGATGAAGTTTCCCATAGAGTAATGAGTGGGAAAAGTCCAAGAAAACCAACAAATCTCCCGGTCCTGTTACTTAAACTCTATTAAGGGGTAGAAGAAGGGTGAGGTATTACCTTTGGAGATCGAAGATTTGAGAGATGAGCTCAAAACCCCACGTAGTCAACCTGTGGAAGAACTTACAGCCATTACCCTGAATGAGGAGGACACAAGGACTATGCAAATCGGGTCAAGTTTCCCTAAAGAATGCAAAGAGTCATTATATCTTTCCTCCAATGAAATCAGGACCTGTTTACATAGTCAGCCTCTAATATGCCTGGGATTGATCCCGAAGTTATTGTAAACTGATTAAATATGGGTATGAACCACCAACCAGTGATCCATAAGAAGAGGTCTTTTGCTCTAGAATCAAAAAACACAATAAAGGAAAAAGTAGATAATCTCCTTGCAGTAAATTTCTTTTAATAAGCTGACTACCCAGAATGGGTCACCAACGTTGTAATGGTCAAGAAGGCTAATGGAAAGTGGAGGATCTGTATTGATTTCATGAATCTGAATAAACCTTGGAGGCTGAGCCTTGACCTTCAAATACTTCACCATGGCTATTACTGGCTGAAAATGCTCCATAACACCATAGAGATAGTAAAAAAATGCAAGACTTACCAGCACTATACTTCTATATATCAGAGACTAGCCAACTTCCTGACTTCAATCGCCAACCCACTCCCTTTTCGCTATGTAGGGGATGAAAATCCTCGATATTTTCCAAGGAGCTCCGGGGCAGAAGAAACACTTTATAGTAGCAATTGACTACTTCACCAAGTGGACAAAAGTCGAACCTCTCGTCAGCATCACTGACTACCAGACCCGAGGGTTCGTTTGGAAGTCAATGGTATGCCAATTTGACATACCACAGATACTTGTTATCGACAATGGTAAATAGTTCGATAACTCTCAGTTCAAGACCTTTTGTCAAGAGCTCCATACTGAACACCATTTCTCCTCTGTAGGCTGCCCTCAAGCTAACAGACAAGCCGATGTGACTTACAGAACTCTCCTACAAGTCATCAATAAGAAACTTGATGATGCCGACAAACAATGGGTTAACCATTTACCAAATGTTCTCTGGGCTTACCGAACCACCACACGAACTCTTACTAGAGAGACTCCATTTTTCTTGGCCTACGACTCTGAGGCTGCCATTCCTCTTAAGATCGGAGCACCATTATTATGAGTGCAGAGCTTTGATGAAGCCAAGAATGAGGAAGCCCTCAGGATGAATATTGATATAATCGATGAGGCCAAGGATAAGTCCTAAATCAAACTGGTCACATATCACCAGAAAGTGTCAAGGTATTACAACTCTCGAGTATGGGAGAGGACCTTCAGTCTTCATGACTTAATGTTCCGAAAGAATGAAGTATCTCACCCCCGGGAAATAGAAAGACTCCTCCCAAACTGAGAATGACCCTACTATATCAAAAGATTTTGTCAAGTTGGCATATTCGAACTTGAAGACTTAGATGACAAGTCAATACAACGGACTTGGAATGCCAAAAATTTTCGCAAGTTTTACCAGTAGAGTCTCTCCAATTTCTCCTTAAGTTTCTCCATTTTTCACTAATTTTGTTTCTCCAATTTTCTCCAACTTACTTATGTAATCTCTGAATATTTTTTTTTAATAAAAGAATAGTCTATTTTCACTAAGTTTACTTTAATTATCCAAGTTTCTCCTATGTTGAAGGCTGAGGGGAAGACCCAGAGTTTTTCCCACTCGGACCCTCATACTGAATTATGAAAATATGCTAAAAATTGAATAATCAAAGAATAAAAAAAAGAACAACCTTCATTAATTTGGATAATTTCTTACAAAATATACTAACGGTCGGGAGTACAAAAAGAAAGAACAAAAACCCTAGTCTACTACTATATTCTCCTCTACCTCTATGGCCTCCTCGATCTCCTAGGCCACTCGAGCCTGAGTCTATCCATCACCCTCGACCTCGGTATCCTCGTCATTAAATGAGATCTCCACCATAAAGAAGTCATGCTTTAGATAAGCCTCTGAAGCATTCTGCTTGGCCTCCTCGAAGCCTTTGAGGTTAAAATCCTTAACATAATTCTCCACATTCGTCTTGAATTCCTTGGACTTCTTAAAATCTACCAAAGCCTTCTTCACGACCTAATGCACAATAGCATCATTCTTATCTTTGAGCCTCATCACCTCGTCTTGAGCCACATCTCGCTTTGTTTAGGCATTCTCTAAATCCTAAAACATCAGAGTCTTACCTCTCTCCAAGTGCTCGTTCTCTACTAGAGTCTTCGTGAAGGATTCTAGTAAAGTCCAAATAAAGTTGTAGCTTTCCCTTAGCTTCTTGTCGAGGTTAAGGCATGAACGAGAGAGTATGCCTCAAGTGATACTCGATTGAAAAATAAAGCAAGTTAGAACTTTGATCCACTATTACTATAAAAGAAAAAGGTTGGTAGTTATTTGAAAAGCTACGCCCTCAACCATGGCTACAAGAACCTCTTTGGGCTCTTGAGTAAGTTGGGCCATGTCCTATAAAGAATACCCTAAATTAAACGCCCCCAAGCGATGGTGCTCGCCAAGCACGATTAATTGACCTTCACATACCAATCAAGCCTTAGAACCTCGAGAGATAGGGACTGGGTAGCAGAAGACCTGGAAGGAAACCCTGACACTAGGACTCTCGGGGTAGAAGAAGGGGGAATTGAGGTAGAATCATCATCTACCAGGATGGGAGCAGAAGGGGGAGTTCAGTCGTGAGATCTTACATTATTAGCACTCTTTCTAGGGGACTAACCACCACTAGCTCGAGCCTCTTCATTGAGCTTCCTCTCGTTGGACTGTTTCGCCGCCTTCCGAGCAACACTGAGTGCATCCATCACTGTAGAATAAATGAGGCATAAGTACAAGTAGGAAAAGAAATGAGGAAAGCTAGCTAAGTTAAAGAGTTCGCACTTATCTCCTCATCTAGACCCTTCGGGCATAGTTCGAGCCTAGCTAACTCAGAGTTCTAATATAGAAGCTAAACTTCCATTCACCTAACCACTATATTAGTTACCGTATCCATATCCCTTCTTAGAAGATTAAGTTTTTTATTGGGTCTCAAGAGATCCAAATCCCACTTTAAAGGAACGCTAAAGCTTCTATCGCTCTAAACGAATAAAATAGTTTTCTTCCACGCTTTAATAGAGGACTGTCTTTTTCAACAATATCTTCTTGGCACAAAGAGATTTATAAAATAGATCAAATTAAGTTGTGCATAATAAACTTTATGAAAGTGAAAGAAAATTAATAAAATTTCTAAAATAGAGATGAAAAGGTGCGACATAAATGGCACAAAGAGTCTTATCCATAGTATAAAGAGGAATATAATTGAAAAAATAAGTATAAAGTGAATAAGAATCTTATAACCATCGTATTTAGAAATGTATAGATCAAGTAACTCATTTAAATTACTTAGTGCACAAGAGTAGACACTCTTACAATTTAATGAGTAAAATCAATTGATAGAATGTTGACACATAAAAGATTCACTAAATGACCTTTTAGCTATGTATATAAGTTCTATGTTTTGGTGGCATAAATTGACACAAAACTTAATGGCACCCATATATTGTGGTTGAGTATTAAGGAAGCAGTGTCATATAAAACAACATAGTTGCATATTTTTTTTCTTAATAATTTTTGTTTGCTTGGTGAGGAGCTTGCAATGCTCATTATAGACCCAAGATATTTCATATCCTTGGTAGGGATATTATTTTGAGTGTACAGTGACGTGCTTACAAATTGCACATCACAAAATAAATTAAATTTTTATCGACATTATTACTTGGAGTAATAAGAAATGATAAAATTCTAATGCTCCCATGGCATTACAAGATAAAGTAATGCACTAAGTGGAATGAAAATCGCTTTTAAGGGTAGTAAGGTCATTATAATTGAAATTTTTAGGCAACAAAATGCAACCATATAAGTAACCTAAAATTGCTTTGCTCGTGTGTGCACTAGAAGCAACTTGAATTTTAAGGTCAATTTGTTTCTTACTTCAACATTGTCATAATTTCTCTCTTTATGGGATAGAAGAAATAAAGGATAATCTTGAGGGTAGAGAAAAGTTAAAACAAATGTTTTCTAAATATTAGTTAAGCCTGGAAATTGATTAATAAAGTTGCGCAAAGTAGCACATCTATACTTTATATACTACTGAAGTGAGATTAGCAAGATTTTTTCAGTCATATAGATTGAGACACTTCATATTGTGGCGCTGACAATAAATTGATTGAGTATATAAGGAATTTCTTTAATCTCTCGATTCTAGTGGGAGTGACATAACAGATTGTGGAATTGGTTCGCAGAAATCATCACTTGTACGAAGTAATTGTGAAAGATTTTTGCATCGTCTTTTGAAGATTGAAAATTAATAGTCTTTGTATTTACTTCGCCTGGTTATGATAAGCCTATCAAAAGAAAAAGGCTCGCTCTCTTCTTAGTTGAGAGTGGATAAAATCCATGAGAAAAAGCCATGTCTACGACTTGGTTATTTTCTTCCCTTGGCATAGAGCAATTGGGAACATGTTCTCAAAATCCTAATTGCAAGGTAAATTGGATTCGTCATAAAAAAGTAAAGTATATCTAATAGTAATTATCTAAATCTGATAGAAGGGGTTATCTTATTTCCTTAAGCACTTAATTTCAGTAAAATTTGTTAGCATGAGTTGGTCTAAATTTCATTTGAAATAGTGAATCTAAGAAAAATCTTATTTTTTAAGTTGATTGTAAAGATCTATAATGAATGTCTAAACATTTGTAGATAGCCATAGATGGTGATTAAAAAAAATATTAAAAAGAACAGTATGAACATCTTTTGGGTTAGCCATTTTTTCTAGTTTAATGCATTGACAAATATAAGGCATTCAATACACAATTATCTCATCATATTCAATGACTATGATAGTCAACTTGATTCTCATGATATTTGAAAGCGAATGATTTTGCATAGATGATCATTAGAAGAAAAAATATATAAAATTTATGATGAGAGTATTTTGTGAATTTTCGCTATGACAAAGCTAAGAATAAGATATTAGAATTACATTAATGTATGTGTAATTGTATTAGTATTATCTTTGGGATAGATGTTATATATTACTGCCTTATCTTAACACAAGTCCTTATATTGACCTCATTCGCCCATGAGTGGTTGAATATAAAAAGGCTCAAAGCATAATGTAAACACCTTTGTGGTGTTGTCATAACTATGCTTAGATCAAAGAATGAGTTTCAAAGTAATTTAGAGAATCTACGAAAAATCACTTCTATTCTTGGCAAAGTGGGGAATTTATTGTTTAAAAAAAGTGGAAATCATTTTTATTTTGAAATTTCTTATAAAATTTTGAAATTTCTTATAAATTTATCAATTTATGAAAACCCCATCTCTTATATTTTTTCTTTTCAAATTAGGTTGCCAAGAATAGTGAGAGTGAAGCTCCATTTATTGAATGTTGAAGTGATTTTTCGCCTAGTGAAAGTGTACTATTAGGAAATGGTTTTCGTCCAAGTTATGATAAATAAAATCTATAAAGTAAATTATCTTTTAACTGTGAAAGGTTAGTAGAGAATTTTTTTGTGTATGTGTTTCACGGTGTCATATTATGAGAACTTAATATCTTTGAGAAAGAAATATAATAAGATTTTCTTGTCGACATAGGATTAGTAGAGAATTAATTCTCTTATCATTAGAAGAATAGTGGAGAATCATTTGTTTGTTTTTTATGAGTATTAGTTGGAAAAAGGTCATAAAAATTTTGTGCTTTATAAATGAATGTTTAACATTTAGTGAACTGAGATAGATTATTTCGTGTGATCCAACCTAGAGTTGTTGATCATGTTCTAGCACCAGTAAATGTTTATGTGAAGAGTGTGATGCTTGATGAAAGAATTCGTTAAGTGGTATGAATCTATACATTGGTGACTGGAAAGTTCACTTTCTAATATATTTGTCACTTAATGTAACTAAATATTTTCTAGATGAACATTAGATGACCTAGATGATTTTGTAGCTTATGAAGTGCATGGAATAAGTTCACTAGTGAGCTTCCGATGCAACTAAGGACAATCATTTGAGGAAGATCACCAAGCCTTATTAAGCTATGAGCTTATGATAAAGAATCTTGATGTGTCATCAATGATCCTAAAAAAAATACAAATATATTGAATATATATTGTTGATGTTGAAAGATAAATTGTAGCTTCGAATGGTTGTCTTGATAGGTATAGATGATAGGTTTCATAAACTCTAGGTCATTCAGATTATGGATCTACGTAAACCCATAGACAATTAAAAGAGGTGAATTATACCATATATCTTAGGTGTAGCTAATAAAGATGGCTCATGTTTCATAAATAAGATTAGAATTGTTTATAGTATGTTTTTGTAGCGTACTTAACAATATTATAATTATTCCTTATTAAGTAGAAATAGCTCATGCGAGTCATAATTCAATATATCAATGTAAAGATATTGAGGCATGCACATTCTTTTCACTAGAAGGAGTGAAATGAAAATACGAATGATTGTATATTTTGAGAATTAATATGGTAAAGCAAGAACTGTAAAAGTTTTAAAGCATTTGTTTCTTGAAAGTTAGCTAGTTTGCTTCCATTTATTAGCAAGATTGAATGAGAATTTCTAAGACCTCAATGAAGCTAATAGATTGCTATAAATACTGCCACTTAAATGAGATTCTAGGTGAGGTTCATGGTCGCAAAGACATGCGGACCTGATTTCAATACTTGGTAATCTTTTGGATTACAATCCCTAGTCTAAGTTGGCACAACAAAAGTTAAGACTACGCAATAAGTTTGTCACATTAATTTTTTGAATAAATTGACAGTATGAAAAGTAGCACACACACATTATGAAATTAATTTTCAAGATAAAAGCTATATCACTAGGTTAAGACCGGATCTCTTACATGAGCGATCTCTTCAGGTGCCTTGATAGCACCTGAGGTGAGTTGAGATGAGACACCATATACTTTTGTCACTTAGAGAGTGAGAAAAAATGTATAATATGTATGGGCAAAATTACTTTTCTTGTGTTGCCTTGACTAGAGTCAATATGAGGTCTGTAAATTATAAATGATAACCTGACTTGATATGATCATCCCACAATCATGTAAACCTAGAAAGTTAGTAGAATGCAATATCTTAATTAAGTGATTTAGAGGAGCAATCAAGTTGCTTGAAATAGCGAGCCAATTGAGGACACAAGTTAGCCATATAAGCACGTGAAACGTGTAGTTGCGACTAGATTATGATTCATATGGTGGTCTTGATTAATTAATAAGTAAAAGGCATATGCTCTTCTTAGAAGAGAAATCCACCATAGCATGTAATTCATACTACATGTGCTTAATTCGACCTATAAGGGAAGTGTGTAGATGACTCCATGCTTCCTCAGTTCCTTAAGGTTAAGTTAGCCTCAACTAGTGCTCTATGCCACTTTCGACTGTGTTCTTGAAGGGACAAGTCAATGTTCGCTACTTTAGCATGTTTCCAACAGTGATGAAATAATTAGCCTTATAGGACATGTCTAGGAAAATGGTTGGTCTAAAATGAAGAGAAATGAGTATGGAAGGAAGACTGAATGGTAACACATCTTGCATTGGTGATTCATAGCCCAGACGATTATATCTAAGATTGGAATTTGATATAATCATAAAAACTAAATAGCAAAGTTGGTTAAGTATAGCTCTGAACAAAGAAACTCATGAGGGATTAGAGATACTTGAATCCGATGTGGCCAAAATTAGTTTGGGGTATATAGAGACACCTTTTATTAACATTATTTTTCTTTAGGGTTGAAGCCGCTATGTAGTCCTAACAGGTGCATAGTATTGAGCTCCTAAGTGAAGGTATACTCGCAGGTCACACGATCCATTTCATTGTATGAATTTCTTGAAAAGAAGTTTGGTGTTGAAGAGTCTCTTTGTCTCCGGTTGGGTGATATTGAGCCCATCATGTGCGAGTGGGAGATGTTGGATTTCCGGTCAGAGTGGGCGCTCATGATGGATGGCTCAACTCACCCAAAATATATTTGATTATATACTCCAAATGATATAAGACATAACTCTTATGCAAGACACAACTCTTCATTTTCTAATTTATTTTGTTGGTTATTGGTAACCAACTGAATGTTGCAAGAAATAAGAAACAAAAAAGAAATACAAAGAGAATGACACATATTCTAGAGAGAGAAAGAGACAATTTAGAGAGAGAAAACCATCCACCATCTTTTAGAGAGAAGTAAAGGTATTTGGGGGTGTAGCGAGGATTCTACTAAAGGGAATTAAGGATGTTCCAACTGACCTGCTTCAGAAGGACACAAATCTCTTTCTTCCCATGATATGATACACCCACATTCCCATCCTAAAGAGTTAAAATCTTAAAATGAAAATATGAATAAGAAAAAACATATATTATTAAAGATAGAATTTAGAAATTATTCCTACTAATAACTAATTTGTTGCCTAGTTATGAGGGAGGGAAAAAGATTTTGACACAAGAAAATGATTATATCAAAATAGTAAAGAGGAACTGTGTCATATGTAGTACCACAGTAGAGTGGATCAGTAAGAAGGTTTACAAAGGAAATGTAATGATCTCGAGCTTTTCTCTATCCCTCTTGTTCCTCAATCAGAGAGTATGCTATCTGCATGGACATGGAAGAGAACATGTTAAACCATCGCTAGTAATACTTCAAAATCTCCAAACAATTATTACTAAGATCATCAACTACAAATGTTCACAAAAATTGGGAGAGAAATATCATATATCTGTAACAACATGTGTATCCACAACATTGTGCAGCTTTATACCAAACTAAAAATATAGTGCCTACACAATAAGGATAACACTAATTAAAGTTGAGCTCGATTAGTAAATGTAAAATTTACAAAAATGGAGTAATAATTTTTTTCAGAGGTACCTCACTATCACGTTTGCAGTCGTGAATAACTTTTGTGATGCAACTGGATTCAAGCAGGCTTGCATTAGCTAGTTCCCTCCTTGGATAGCATCAACTATGTATATTGCATCTGGAAATGCAAGTTTCCCATATCAAGCTATCAACTAACAGATGAATTAAAGAGAGAGAGGGAACAATATGAGAGAGTGATTGCAAAAGGAAGCAGAAAATATAACATTTAAAACATGCCAATATCCAAAAAATCCTTGCCTATATCTAGACCACGAAAATTTTCTGGCCAGAGATATTCAATCTGCAGTCTCTATCCTCATATGAAGAGAGAGGCAAGAGAAAGTTTCTTGTTCATATGATCTAGGAAAATCTCATGGATCGAGTCTAAGCAAGAATCTCTCCAAAACAAGGCTACTCTTTTGAAAATACTACAAGTCTCCTATAGTTAGCTTCTCCAAGTATTTATGCAAACATTTGATGTTTTTCACGATCTTTATGATCTATAACCTTTACAAATCTGTTCCTAAGAGAGCTTTCAGAAAGAAAAAAAATTTATCGTTACTAAATTGTTGCAAGAATAAAATATAACCTGCATGATACAAAGTTTCTCTCTCGATAGAGGTCAACTCCCTCACAATCAAACCCGAGAACAATTAGATTTCTGATATGGAAGAGAAAGAGAAAAGGGAAGAAAGAGGATTATTTGTATATTGAACGAATGAATATACAAAGAGGGAAAATTCTCTTATATACAAGAGAGAGCCTATTACATCAGAAGAGAAGATAAGCCTAACAAAGGTTGTTAGCTAGAATAACATAAATAACTAACTAACTGAAATGATCTTAACAAACTAGGCCAACTGAACTAACAAAATCTAAAGATTAAGGAACTAGTCTAAACAACTTCTAACTTTCTCCCTCAAACCAAGCATTCTTCTTGTTATTTCTCCCCTGCCTACTGAAGAAGTGAAGACAAATTCAACTTCTTCTTGAGTCTGTTGAAAAATTGAGAAGAGAGTGGCTTAGTTAGTATATCAGCAACTTGATCTATTGAAGGAACATGCTGGACATCTAGTTGTTTTGAAATGACTTTCTCCCTGAAAAAATAGAGATCCAGTTCAACATGCTTAGTCCTAGAATGCAACACAGGATTTGCTGAGCTGGTGTTATCACACCAAAGAACAGGTGTAGTCTTCATATCTACTTTGAGTTCATTAAGGAGAGACTGGAGCCAAATGATATCTGAAGTAGCATTGGCTATGCTGTGATATTCAGCTTCTGTAATAGACCTCGAAACTACACTTTGCTTCTTTAAAGACCAGGAAACAATGCTATTTCCAAGATAAACACAGTAACCAGTGGTAGATCTCCTATTATCCAAATCATTTCCCCAATCAGTATCACAGTACCTAGTCAAGGAAAGAGTTTTTGAGCTCCTCAAATAGATTTCTTCATCTGCAGTCCCTTTCAAGTACCTCATGATTCTTTTCATTGCTTTCCAGTGATAATCAAGTGGTTTTTGCATAAACTGACATACACAATTAACACTATAAGCGATTTCTAGTCTGGTGATTGTAATATACTGAAGGGCTCCAACAATGCTCCTATATTCAATAGTATTTGGAATTGGGTCACCATCTGTAGTTGTGAGTTTGAGGTTTCTTACCATAGGAGTTGATAAAGGGTTGGTGTGGTCCATCTTTGATCTTTTAAGGTGATTAATGATATACTTTTTCTATGACAAATGAAGACCTTCAGCTATGGATTTGACTTAAATGCCAAAGAAGTAGTTCAATTCTCCAAGATCTTTGAGAGAGAAAAACTTATTGGGAACTGTTGTAAAGCTGTCAAGTTCAGATTTGTGACTTCCAACCACTATTATGTCATCAACATAGACATGAAAAAAATGGTTGAAGATGCAATAAACCTGAGAAATAGGGAATTGTCAGCTTTAAAGGAGGAAAGAACCCATATGAAATAGAGTTGCTTTAAGCTTTTCGAACCAGGCCTTGGGAGCCTACTTTAGTCCATACAGAGATTTGTTGAGTTTGCAAACCATATGAGTAGCTTCTTTTATTTCAAAACCAGGAGGTTGTTCCATGAAGACTTCTTCTTTTAAATCTCCATTAAGAAAGGCATTGTTAACATCTAATTATTTCAAAAACCGGCCATGAGAGAGGGCTATAGTGAGGATTATTCTGATTGTTTTTGGTCTGACAACTGGTGAAAATGTCTCATCAAAATCAAAACCAGGCCTTTGATGAAAACCTTTGGCAATAACTCTTGCCTTATATCTAGAGATGGAGCAATTTGGATTCTTTTTTACTTTGAACACCAATATGCAACCAATAGTTTTCTTATCATGAGGTAACTCAACTAAGGACCATGTTCTATTTTTTAGGAGGGCATTATACTCTTCTACCATGGCTTCTTTCCATTTATCATGTTGAAGAGCGTCATAAACTGTAATACAAGCAGGATCTGAAATGTTAGCAATAAAAGCTTTTCTTCGTGAAATCCCATTTTTTGACCGAGTAACCATAGGATGATTATTGGGAACATCTTTAGAGACTTTATTGGCTAAGTCTGGAATAAAATAAGAAGTATACTAAATTGAGCTATTTGAAATGGTGTTTTGTGAGAAAGAAAAAGGGGAAGAAATCTGATTAACAGGTGTATGACCTGTTTCAGATATATCATTTGGTATATGACCAGAGGAACTTGAGTTATGTGAGGTTGTGAATGGATGACCCACAACTATGGGTGGAGGAAAACTGACTGGAAAAGAGAGTTCAAAATGTTGAGTGTCATTTGAACAATGAGATATATGGTCTTGAAAAGGAAAGGCAAATTCATTAAACACGACATGCCTCGAGATATAGATTTTTTCATTGTTGTCTAAACATTTGTACTCTTTGTGTTTAGTGCTATAGCCAAGAAAGGTGCAAGAAATGGATATAAAATCAAATTTATGTGAATTATATGGTCTTAGATGAGGGAAGCATTGGCAGCCAAAGACTCTAAGGAGTTTATTGTATGGATTTACTTGAAAAATGACTTGAAGTGGGGACTTTTGCTGCAAGATTGTAGAAGGCAACCTGTTGATGAGGCATATAGTAGTGGAAAAGGCATCTGGCCAATATATTTTAGGGATAGAGGATTGAGCAAGTAAAGTAATACCAAACTCTACAACATGTCTATGTTTCCTCTCAACAATACCATTTTGTTGAGAGGTGTGGGGGCAAGAAATTCTATGAATGATTCCATGATTGTCAAGGTAAGTAGAGAAAGAGAGAAACTCGCTACCCCAATCACTTTGAAAGACCTTTATTTTAGTGTTTAGTTGATTTTCTGCTTGTGTTTTAAAATGAATGAAACACTCGAAAGCTTCAGCTTTTCTTTTGAGAAAATAGATCCACATGAATCTTGAAAAGACATCAATAAAGGTAATATAAAATTTGTGGCCAATAGGTGATAGTATGGGTGAGGGACCCCATATATCAGCCTCAACAAGTTGTAAAGGTGCATAATAGACCGTTTTAGAAGTAGGAAAAAGAAGTTGATAGTTTTTGCCCATTTGATAAGAAGTACAAATGATAGGTGGTATTTTATTTATTGAGAAATTGACATTACAATCTTTTAAGATCTTATTTACAACTTGAGAGGAATGATGACCAAGCCTTCTTTGCCAAAGATCAAAAGAGAATTTATCTTTATAAAGAGAGTAAGGAACTATTTCAGAGATGAGGGATTGGAAATAGTGTTGGAAAAAGATTTCGGAGTCTTTGTAGCTGTCACTAAACAGTCTAGCCTGTACAATCCTTTGTACAAAGTCCCTTTGAGAAGAGTCTTCTTAGTAACCTGGTCTTTGACAAAACAGAAGGAAGGGTGAAACTCAAAGAAAATGTTATTGTCAAGACAAAACTTGGAGACACTGAGAAGATTTTTAGTTGTTAAAGGAACATGAAGGACATTATTTAGACTAAAGGAATGAGAGTGAAAAGAAGAAGGAATAAAGGATTTGCCAATGTGTTTGATAGAAAGACCTTTAACATTTACCATATGAATCTTTTGAGTTCCATTATAGTCTGTCCTAAAAGAGAGATTTTGGATGTCATTGGTTACGTGATTGGTAGCACCAGAATTTTGATATCAATTCTTGTCAGTAAAGGCACCTCAAGAAGTAGCAAGCATGGCTTCAGTAGGAGCCTGTTCAATAGGAACTTCTTCTTGGGTGTGAGCGAGATTAACATTGTTCTGAGTTGGAGTGTAGTTCTGATTGAAATAACTTGAAGAATTATTGCCTCCACTTCCTTGGTAGTTATGATTAAACCAGTAATAGTACTTTATGACAGTGTGTCCGATTTTAGCACAAAGTTGGCATTGGGGCCTATTATTGTTCGATCTACCACGATAGCCATTATAGCCTCTTCCTTCTTGATTGTTGTTCTGTGAAGCCCCATTTGAACCTTTCCTGTAATTAGCAAGATTGACAGATAGATCATTAGTTGTAGAGTTCTTTTGTAAAATATGACTTTCATGGGATAAAATAAACGTGTTGACATGTTGGAGGTTATAAAGGATCTCTCTTGAGCAGATTATAGCTATTATTGACTCATGCTCATCCCCTAAACCATTAAAAAGGGTAAGAATTTGATTTGTATCTGTCATACTGTGATTCGCAACATTAAGTATATCAAAATAGGATTTCATCTTCAAGAGGTATTCCCTCATAGAGAGATTGTCTTTCTTGAGGATTTGGATTTGTCTCTTGTAAAACATGACTCTGGTAGTGGATTGAGAACTGAAGAGTTGTTCTATTGTTGTCCAAATCTGATGAGAAGATGAGCAACCAATGAGCTGAGGCAGGTAATTGGTACTAATTGAGGCCAAAAACCAGCAAGCTGTCCTGTATTTGATGGCGAGTATAGTCTCACTTCTCCAGCAAGTAGTCTGGGTGGAACATCACAGGTTCCATAGATGAAGTCTTCAAGACCATATCCCAGAATCATATTTTCTACTTGAAATTTCCAGAGAAGAAAGTTGTCTTCTTCAAGCTTTATTGTGATTAGTTGGCTGAAAGGGCTGGTGATCAACCTCCTAGAATCTTCACTGGTGGTCAGGAAAGCACTACCATTGGGTGTAGAAGAGTCCGATCCATTGCCATTGTTAGCATTATGATTGTTGGTTTTTTCCATGAAGAAGAAAAGACCATAATCAAGAGCATAGGCAAGAAAAATGGCTTTGATACCAAGTTAGATTTCTAAGATGGAAGAGAAAGAGAAAAAGGGAAGAAAGAGGATTATCTCTATATTGAATGAATGAGTATACAAGAGAGAGCCTATTACATCATAAGAGAAGATAAACCTAACAAAGGCTCTTAGCTGGAATAACATAAATAACTAACTAACTGAAATGATCTTAACAAACTAGGCCAACTGAACTAACATAATCCAAAGATTAAGGCACTTGTCTAAACAACTTCTAACTATTACCAACTACTTTTGAGAAGAGGGAAAGAGAAAATCTTTTGGAAGTTCGCAGGCCTATGTAACTATGCTAATTGGTACTGCTTGTGCCGCATCCTGGTTATCACTGCCTGTTAAACACATCCAACAAACAAGAGAATAAACCAATTTATTAGTATAAGGGAAGTTTATACAAAGAAATTTTCATTTATAGCCCTACTGGCATTCTACAATATGCAATAAATAGTTATCTCATGGAGGACATATTCAATGAACATAGTGTTTAAGTTATCTCATTGAGGTCATATTCAAAACCTAGAAAATAGATTTCGCAAAATGAATGGGAAGTCATCACATTCATTTCCAATATTTTTGGTACATTGACGAGGAGGAGAATCAAACTTGGGTATTTTATATAAAGGTCCAAGAGGTGACTGGTAGGCTATAAAGTACAAGTCCTTGCTATCAATCAAAATGCAAAATGCAAAATGCAAAAAATTATCCCCTCAAATGAAGTATACCAAATTCACTATATTCGCAAATTCTATCAATTTTAAAATTTCTTATAAGCTTACTCAATTTCATGTGAACTCATTTGTAAATCAATTTTAAAATTTATTAACTTTCCAAACATAATAAACTAAAGACTTATAAATGATTTCCATAAAATTTTTGGAATTCATTTATTCCAAACGAACAGTAAAAATGCAAATTTCATAAACCCGATCCTCCAGAACCCCATAACCAAAATTAAACTCACATGCAAACTCAGATAATTATAAAAACCTCAGAACTACCTAAGCCAGTCAATGGATCAAATTTCAATCCTAATCAAATCTATATCCGATCCATATAGTCGAATTTAAAAAGAGATTTTGATATGTCAATCCAATTATGATCCGAATCCGCTTATTTATTTAACAAAGACATCAAATTAAGATTTATCTTGATCCACTCGATCTGATTTTAATATGATATAGTATAGATTAAAATTATTTTTTATTATGTAAATGTATTTTTTAATAAAAATATGTAAATATACTCTTCAAGTATGCTATATGAAGTGTGTGTGTGTGAATAAATGACATAACTTTTTAATTTAGAGTGATATAATTTTTAACCAAAAATAAAAATAAAATTGTTTTTTTAATAAAAGTATAGTCTTATATTTTAGATATATGTTATGCAATCAAATTATCCGATCATAGTTTGAATCCTATAATTAATTTGGATATGAGTTAAGTTTTAAAATATCCTATCCAAATTCGATCCGATAAATTTTTAACAAATGAATTTAAATATATATCAATCTTAGTTAAATTCAATCTGTTGTCAGGCCTGCCTTAAACCCAATTGCACTATTAGAAGGCCCACAATACAAAAATAAAAATTTAACACTAAAAGAACAAGTATTGTCTTTTGAGTTGGGCTAGCGTGATAAGTCCTACTAATTAAAGAAATAATTTTCAATAGATCCGGTGTTAGTTTGTAAATTTTGGGATCAATTTATGGTTATTTGATAATTATTTTGAATTTCTTATTGTTAATTTTTTTATGTATCCATTATTAAAATTATATGTGAGATTAGTGCGTCTATTAATTTGTGTGAGGTTGGCCACAAGTTTAGGACACTAAGAAATTCAGTATAATTATGTGAGATTAGTGCGTCTATTAATTTGTGTGAGGTTGGCCACAAGTTTAGGACCCTAAGAAATTCAGTATAGGTTGGAGTCATATGCATTCATATTGGTTTGGCAATATTATATTATGATTTTGATGAGGAATATCTTGGATTTAGGGGATTAATTTTGGACTTTTACCATTGCCATTGTTTGGAATTTTGCGTGTAAGGTAAGAACTATATTCTCATTTGTTATTTTCTATCCGAAAACCACCTTGTATGTAATTTAGTATAAATTGATTAATTTTAAAATGTAGCTTTAGAATATTTATATGTTCTGTAAACTCAGGGTAAAGCATGCTAATATTTTGTTTGAACAATATCTGATTATGAATTTGTTAGACTTTATGCATTATTACTTATATACGTGTGTCTGTGTGTGTGAGCTCGTAATCACGGACCAAGCCGTGATTGTGAGCCTTTTGTGTGCAGAACCATGACCTGTCCAACTACACAATTTTCGGATGCACATAGCCCAATAGTAGTGCACACAAGTCATACACATTGATCCAGAATCTGCACCAGTGCCAAGCCTACAGCGTGCAAGCCCAACAACGTCAGACCCATGCCGGAATAGCATGCGCGCAGCCAATATGGTTAATCCTTACTGGAACAGGATTGAGGTCCTTTCCCATTTCAGTGCGCAGAATGCACACTAAGTATTAGGCGTTGCCCTTTCTGCACGCAGCGTGCACACATAACAGATTTCCTATTAAGTGTTGTGTCTCCTTGTAGGACAAGGATTGGCTATTTTCCTATTTTATGCTTTCACTTATGAGTTGGAGTAGTTTTCCAATGCCTCGTAGGAGTATTATTGGCTTATTTTCTTTTTTGGTTCTTAGGAGCTTGCCTATATAAAGGCCAAGCACCTTTATTGTGCAGACACAACTTATTCGGCTATTTAATAATAGTACAAGGAGGGTTCCCCTATATTTATGTCTTCTTCCATTATTTTCTTACTTCTATTATTTTTGTCTTTCATCGTGGACTATTTCTGGGGAAAAGACTTACTAGCCAAGATCACTATAGGGTGATCATAGCTAGTGCCGACGGATTGAGTCAAGGGAATTTATGTTCGTGACAATTGATATCAGAGTGGAATTGAGGGCACAAGACTACAAGCACCAACAAACACAAATAACACCCTGTGCACACCACGCACGCAAGCATAGTTCTGCGCGCACAGCACAAAACTACAAACAGCACATTGCTCGTAGCAACACAGCACCTGCAGCAGTACAATGCCTACAACAGCACTATGCCTACAACAACACTAACCGAGTTCATTATGGACAATGTTCGAGATTTAGAAGATGACAACAGAAATTCAGGAACAAGAACAAGAACAACTCATCAATAATAGTGCACTCGTGACAAGGGGTCACAAGGCAAAACACACCATGCACTCCCCAAGCTAGAGAAATGCATGGAGAGGATCGAGACTACCATAGCCTAGATGGAGATTGTGTCGAGGACTGGGACCAGAACATCGAGAAGCTCATGTCCAAAGTGGATAGCGGGGAGCTTTGTGGTTCCTTGAACGACATCGTTAACAAGCAGTCCAAAAGGGATGAGACACTCAAATTTCCGTGCTTGAGTTGAAGGAAAAAGTTGATAGACTCACGAATGAGCTTATCCTGTGCAAGTAAGTGGTGGTTAATAGTGCAATGTGTTGGGAATTTGTCAAAGAATTAAAAAGTTGAAGAGTTCAGTATCAGGTCAGGTTGTGCGCCGCGGCCTCTAGCATGTCCGAGAGTTCAGCTCAAGGTGTCTGCGTCGCGGCCTCCAGCAAGGCACCAAGTTTTGAGCCTCAGCACGCCCTATTCCGAGCCTCATCACGAAGGCACACCTGATGCAAATTTTCAGCACTCTTCTCCTGGTGCGTAGGGCTTGATTAAAATGCACAGGATCACTTACACTTGTTGGAGGGCTATGATTGATTGGTTCTCAAGATCTAAGGGTTGAGATTGACTTCAAAATTGGTTCAAGAAGTTGGTGCACTATATAAAGGGTCATCTAGCTTCAATCACAAGTGGGAGAAAGATAACATCATCATACGAGAGAATTCAAGTGCAAGTGTGAGAGTGCAAAGACACAAAACACAAGAGAGGCACTAGAATAGATCTCATTCAAGAATGGTTGGGATTAAGAGAGAGAGAGAGCATACAAGAAGAAGGGTTCAAGGGCTTTATAATTGGAATTTTCCAGGGAAATACTTAGTTCTTATCTCTTTCTTTTCTCTTCTTTCATGTATCAAGAACAAGAGGGTTCTTCAGGAGGTGTTGCTGTATTTGTAAGAACTCATTGATTTAGTGCAGAGAGCTCGGAGTAGCTCACGAGGACGTAGGCGTTTGCCAAACCTCGATAACAATTGCTTGTGTTCTTTCTTTGCTTGATTGCTGTATCTGTTCATTACAAGTCATTATAGACTTGGGTGTTTGGAAGATCACCACCTGGGCATCTTGAAAGAGATTTCCAACAGTGGTATCAGAGCTTTGGTGAGCGGGTATTAGAGCTTGTACAGCTGGGTATTGGAGCAAGGTGACAAGAATCAAAGGTCAACTTCTTAGGTGATTTAAGAACGGTGCTGGGATCAAGATCTGATTGGGTTCTTGAGGGTGATTCAAGAACGGTGTTGGGATCAAGATTTGATCTAGTTCTTGAGATTTCGAAGTTGGAAAGCAATTGTGGGTGCTGTATAAATCTAGGGTTTTCTCCGCAAGATGGGTTCTAACTTTATTGTTGAGAAGCTTGATGGAAAGGGAGACTTTGCCCTTTGGAAGCGAAAAATCAAGGCTGTTCTTATGCAACAGAAGGTGGACTTGGCTATTGGAGAAGATGACGCTTTTCCAGCAAGTATCACGGAAGTCCAGCAGATTGAGATGAATAAGATGGCATATAGTACCATCTTTCTGCACATGTCAGATAGTGTCACAAGGGAGTACGGAGACTCAGAAGATCAAGCTGTCATATGGAATAAACTAGATGGGTTGTTTCTTACCAAAACTTTCCTTAATAAGATTTATCTTCTTAAACGAATCTTTGCTTTTAAAATGGATCCTAATAAAGAGTTGCAAGATAATCTTGATATGTTTAATAAACTAGTTCAAGATTTGGCTAGGTGTAGTATAACGTTCCCAGATGAACAATTGGCTATTATGTTATTGAATTTTTTTCCTCATTATTTTGAAAGTTTGATTAATGCTATTGAATATGGAAGAGATACACTAACCAAGGAAATTGTGATCAATACTATAAGGGCTCATGATTTCAAACCAAGATGAGGGAAGCATCGAGTGGGGAAGGGTTGTTGGTTAGAGGAAGGCCAGCAACTCGAAATAGCAGTAGCATCCATGGCAACTACCGGGAGAAATCAAAAGGTAGAGGGTAGAGCCATGGGAGATCACATTCCAAACCGAAGTTTGGAGGGAAACGATGCTATTACTGCAATAAGGAGGGTCATTTCAAGAAAGATTGCAAGAAGAAGTTGTGGGATGAGAGAGGAGGAAGCCATACCAAGAATGGAGAGGCTTCTGTTGCCAAAGGAGAACAACAAGATGATGTTCTTGTTGTGTGCTCAAATGTGAGTAGGAGGCAAGGCAATGAGAAATGGATCTTGGATTCCGGGTGCATTTATCACATGTGCCCTCACATGGATTGGTTCAAGAATTTCAAGAAAATCAATGATGGAAAGGTTTTCTTGGGGAATGATACTTTTTCCCAAGTGAGAGGGATAGGAGACATCCAATTGAGGATGTTTGATGGAGTCACAAGGCTGCTGTGGAATGTGAGGTATCTTCTGGATTTGAGAAGAAATTTGATCTCATTGGGGCAGCTAGATTCCATGGGGTACATGTACAAAGCAGAGGGAGGAAAGATCAAGGTAACCAAGGGATCTTTAGCACAATCACTTGGGATATATGAGCGAAAAGGGGCTGCAAGTTCTCAGCAAAGATGGTCTACTTGGTGGTGACAAGGTAGAAAAACTTGATTTTTGCGAATATTGTGTTCTTGGGAAGCAACATCGAGTCATCTTCAACACTAGAGAGCACAAGTCTAAGTGTATTCTTGACTACATTCATGCGGATCTTTGGGGACCAGCAAGAACACCAAACAGGGAGGTAATCGTTACTTTCTGTCTTTAATTGATAATTATTCTAGAAAGGTATGGGTTTATTTGCTTAAAAATAAATCAGATGCTTTGAATAAATTTGTGGTGTGGAAAAAGTTGCTGGAGACTCAAACGAGCAGGGTAGTTAAGGTGTTAAGAACCGATAATGGCTTAGAATTTTTAAATAAGGACTTTGATAAATTCTGTGAGTTAAATAGGATTCTAAGACATAGAACGGTTATGAAAACCCCTCAGCAAAATGGAGTTGCTGAGAGGATGAATAGGACCCTAATGGAAAAGGTTAGGTGCATGTTAATTAGGTTCGGTTTACCAAAATGTTTTTGGGGCAAAGCTGTGTCTACTGCTGCATATTTGGTTAATAGATCACCCTCTAGGGCTTTAGACTTTAAGACTCCTGAAGAGATGTGGAGTGGGAAACCCCCTGAGTTAAACAACTTTAGAACTTTTGGATGTGCTTCGTTTGCACATCAAAAGGATGATAAGCTTAACCCAAGGTCTGGAAAATGTGTGTTTCTAGGGTATGGTGATGGGGTTAAGGGGTATAGGTTGTGGTCCTTAGAGCCAAAAGGGACTAAACTCATAATAAGTAGGGTTTTCATTTTTAATGAATTGTTATTTCCCTATTTGGAGAAAACTAACCCTGCAGGGGATAGAGGGCAAACCAGCTTGGTATTTGTGGTGCATAGCATTAAGGAAAATTCAGTTCATGTAGAGTAAGGAAGACAAAAGGGTTCAGACTAGGTAGAGCCCATTGATGAAGGCCAAGCTCAAGGCACTCAAGACGAGGCTGAACTAGGATGATGCAGCGAATCAGAATGATTATCAGCTCACAAGGGACTGGGAAAGGAGGGTGGTCAGACCACCTTTGAGATATGGTTTTGTGGGTGCTAATGTAGCAGCTCCTTATTCAGAATGAGGGGTTGAATTAGAAACTTACATGGATGCCATGGAATGTAAGGATTCGTCAAAGTAGCAGCTAGCTATGGAGAAAGAAATGGATTCTTTGAGGAAGAATAACTCTTGGGAATTGGTGCCCAAACCAAAAAAATAGAGAGTTGTGGATTGTAAATGGATTTACAAGATCAAATAAGGGAACACTCCAGGGGATGAAGTTCGATATAAGGCTAGGCTGGAGGTGAAGGGGTTCACACAAAGAGAAGACATAGATTTCACCGAAACATTCTCATCGGTTGTGAAATACAAGACGATAAGGATAGTGTTAGCAATGGTGGTCCAATTTAATTGGAAAATTGAGCAAATGGATGTGAAGATAGCGTTCTTACATGGAGAGCTTGATGAGACCATCTACATGAGGCAACCCGAAGGCTATAAGGAAGGAAGGCATGGAGATTTGGTGTGCCAATTGAAAAAATCTCTCTATGGCCTGAAGCAATCACCTCGGCAATGGAATAAGAGGTTTGATTCCTTTGTAACTAGCTTAGGTTTCATGAGAAGCTACTATGATTCGTGCTTGTACTACAAGGGGCACAAAGTGGAGGAAATGGTGATTATCCTCATCTATGTCGATGATATGCTATTGGTTGGGAACAGCAGGGAGAGGATAGAAAATTTGAAGTCTCAACTTAGTTTGGAGTTTGAGATGAAGGATCTTGGCCATGCACAGAAGATCCTTGGGATGAGTATAATCCGGGAAAGGGAGAGAAACAGATTAAAGATTTTTCAGACTTCCTATATAGAAAAGATGATATCTAAGTTTTCTATGGAAGATAGCAAACCAGTGAAGGTTCCCCTTACTGTTCATTTCAAGTTCTCCAGTGATTAATGTCCGAGAACGGATGAGGAGAAGAAAGAAATGGAAGAGGTCCCTTACTCTAGTGTGGTTGGAACTGTAATGTTCACCATGGTAAGCACTAGACCCGACATTGCTCATGCAATAAGTGTTCTCAGTAGGTTTATGAGTAATCCTAGAAAAGAGCATTACCTTGGGATGAAGTGGTTGCTGAGGTACTTGAAGGGAAGCCCAGATGTGGGGCTGGTTTATGAGAAGAGCAGTAAGTCCATTTGTCTTGAGAGTTATGCTGATTCGGACTATGGAGCAAACCGAGATAAAAGAAGATCGATTACCTCCTACTTCTTAAACTTAAATGAATGTTGTATAAGTTGGAAGGCTCAGTTGCAGTCGGTGGTAGCACTCTCAACAACCAAGGCTGAGTACATAGCAGCAACGGAAGCCATTAAGGAGGCTATGTGGTGCAAAGGGTTGTTGGAAGAGTTGAAGGTACTAAAAGAGCAGATGGTGTTGTAATCGGATAGCCAAGGTGCATTGCAGTTGTGCAAGAATCCAATGTTCCATGAGAGGACAAAGTGTATGGATGTTTGGTACCATTTCATTCGGGAAAATGTTACGGAATGATGCATTCATGTGGATAAGGTGGCCACGGAAGAAAATCCTACAGATTTAGGTACTAAAGTTCTATCTCTAAGTAAGTTTAATCATTGCCTTGGACTTCTTAGGATTGGAGTCGGTTGATATGGTGACTCAAGTTGAGTTTGAATCCTGAGTTCTCTGCACAATGGGTACGGGTTTAATTGCTTTGACAAAGGTAGAGATTTGTTGGGAATTTGTCAAAGAATTAAATAGTTGAAAAGTTCAGCATCAAGTCTGGTTGTGTGCCGCAGCCTCCAACATGTCCGGGCATTCAACTCAAGGTGTCTGCGCCACGGCTCAAGGTGTACACGCCGCGGCCTCCAGCAAGGCACCAAGTTCTGAGCCTCAGCACGCCCTGTTCCAAGCCTCAGCACGAAGGCACACCTGATGCCAATTTTCAGCACTCTTCTCCTGGTGTGTGGGGCTTGATTAAAATGTATAGGATCACTTAGAATTGTTAGAGGGCTGTGATTGATTAGTCCTCAAGATCTAAGGGTTGAGATTGACTTCAAGATTGGTTCAAGATGTTGGTGCACTATATAAAGGGTTATCTAGCTTCAATCACAAGTGGGAGAAAGATAACATTATCATACAAGAGAATTCGAGTGCAAGTGTGAGAGTGGAAAGACACAAAACACAAGAGAGGCACTAGAATAGAACTCATTCAAGAGTGGCTGGGATTAAGAGAGAGAAAGAGAGCATACAAGAAGAGGGCTTCAAGAGCTTTGTAATTGGAATTTTCTTGGGAAAAATTCTAGGGAAACACTTAGTTCTTATCTCTTTCTTTTCTCTTCTTTCATGTATCAAGAACAAGAGGGTTCTTGAGGAGGTGTTGTTATATTTGTAAGAACTCATTGATTTAGTGCTGAGAGCTCGGAGTAGCTCACGGGGACGTAGGCATTTGCCGAACCTTGATAACAATTGCTTGTGTTCTTTCTTTGCTTGATTGTTGTATCTGTTCATTATAAGTCATTCTAGACTCGGGTGTATGGAAGATCACCACCTGGGCATCTTGAAGGTGATTTCCAACACAATGGCAGCACATCATGCAACTCCAAGACTGGATCTGTCGAAGCCCAAGAGCTATGATGGCTCGAAGAGCGCACACGAGATCGACAACTTCATAGGGAACCTTGAAAGGTATTTTGATATGGTGGGCATCCTAGATGAAGCAGCAAAGGTACATACTACCCCTATCTACCTTGTTGATATAGCTATCATGTGGTGGAGACGAATGTGTAAGGATGTTAAGAGAGGCACTTGCACCATCATCATGTGGAATGATTTAAGGAAAAAGTTGAAACAAAAATTTTATCCTGCAAACACTGAAAATGAACTACGTGGTAAGCTTCGTCGTCTTCAACAAAAAAGAGGGGCTATTCGAGAATATGTCAAGGAATTTTTGAAACTCTTGCTTGAAATTACAAGTATCGGGGAGAAAGATGCATTCTTTGTTTAATAAAAGAAAAACAAAGATAAAACAGAGGCTCTCAGAGGATAGAAGCAAGTCTAAATACTTGCAAGTTTTATTGCCCTCTTTAACTACTAAAGCAAACACACCTATTTATAGGCTTACAATCAAAAATCAAATTAACCGAATTTAACTCACCCCCTACAGCCACTAATGCTATTTTAGCAACAACAATAATGGCTCCTTATTTGACTAACTAAACCAGAGAAATGCGGACACTATTGACACTACTAACAAACTAATAAGACTAAGTCAAACTTTGAATCATTCTTCAAAACTACCCCTTTGATTCAAAGTCACAAACACCAAGTAGAGATCTAAAGTAGATAAACTTCTCTTTTGACAGAGCCTTGGTTAGTATGTCAGCCAATTGCTCATTTGTGCTACAATACTTCAAAGTTATCCCCTCATTCGCAACCAAATCACGAATGAAATGGAAACAAATATCAATATGCTTCGTTCTGCTATGAAAAGCTGGATTTTTTGCCATGAAGAGTTTTTGCTTTTTTGTCACAAAATATTTTCTTTGCTCCTCCTTGCCTTTGTTGAAGGTTTGCTAATATTCTCATTAACCAAATAGCTTGACAAGCTGTCGAAGTGGCTGCAACATACTTAGCTTCTAAGGTGGAGAATGTTGTTGTGGCTTGCTTCTTTGAGCTCTAAGTGATTACTCTTGACCCAAGCGTAAAAAATTTGCCGAAATACTCCGTCTACAATCCACCAAACTTGCCCAATCATTGTCTGTGAACCCATATAATCTGAAATTGGAAGCTTTTGAGTACCAAATCCCATAATCCATAGTTCTAGTAAAGTAAAGCAAGACTCGCTTCGCTGCTCCAAAATAAAGCTTTGAAGGATGTTGCATAAACCTAGAAATTTCCCAATAGAAAATGCAATATCGGGTCGAGTATGGGTTAGATAAATTAAGCCACCAACCAAGCTTCTAAATCTCTTAGCATCAGTCATCTCTGCCCCATCTTCAAGCTGCAATTTTTCATTAGTATTCATGGGTGTAGCTGTAGATTTACAATTAAACATGTCAAATTTATTGAGAAGATCCTTGGCATATTTCCTTTGTGAAATAAAAAGCCCATCTTCTCCTTGTTGAACTTCAAGGCCAAGAAAATAATGCAATAAACCCATATCTGACATTTCAAACTCATTTATCATATGTGATTTAAGCTCAGCCACAAGAGAGTTAGAGGAGCTTGTGTAAATGATATCATCAACGTAAAGATAGAAAATGATGAAATCATTTTTACCTTCCTTCTTCAAGTAGAGAATGGGCTCATTTTCACTCTTCATGAACCCATTTTGCTGGAAATATCTATCAATTTTGCTATACCAGTCCCGTTGAGCTTGCTTCAATCCATACAACACCTTTCTCAACTTGTACACCTTCATCTCTTTGCCTTTAAATAGAAAAACTTTCGGTTGAATTACATAAACTTCCTCTTGTAAATCTCCATTTAAAAATGCTTACTTGACATCAAATTGATAAATAGGCCATTGTAATTGTGCTGTCAATGCTAGAACAATTCTCACAGTTTCAAAAAGAGCTACTGGAGAAAAAGTTTCTTCGAAATCAATACCATGTTGCTGTGTATATCCTTTTGCCACAAGCCGAGCTTTGTATTTTTGTACACTTCCATCAGCACAAAGTTTTGTTTTGAATACCCACTTCAAGCCAATTGCATTTTTGCCTTCCGATAAGTCCACCATTTCCCATGTTCCATTCTTTTCAATTGCTGTCAATTCATCCATCAGTGCTCTTTGCCATTCTTCTTTTGCAGCTGCTTCTTCATAGGTAACGGGATCTGAAACAGTAAGAGCAAATTGACAAGACTCATATATGTCTCTCAAGGATCTAAACTTCCTTGGTGGAGTCTCGTCCGACGACTCTTTAGGAGTGGGTGAAGAGTTTCGGCTAGGAGTTGTGGATAAAGAGCTTGGTGATGCTGAGGCTGATGATCTTGGTGACGCCATAGAGGAACCAAATGGTGAATTTGAGGGAGTCGGCACTTGACTTTCATATGGGGAGATTCCATTGGATATAAGAATCTATTATTGCATCTTCTCATCACTTCCATGCCAATCCCAGCTTGCATTTTCATCAAATACTACATCCTTTCTTATTATAAGCTTGCCATTACAAGGGTTATATAATCTATATGCTTTGGATTGTGTACAATAACCAACAAAAATACATTTTTTCATATTTTTCATCAAGTTTATGACGAAAATGAGAATTTATCAAAGCATAAGCAATACACCCAAAGACTCTTAAGTGACTTATAGATGGTTTTGTGCCACACCAAGCTTCAAATGGCGTTTGATTCATGACAGCCCTTGTGGGAGAGAGGTTCAATAAATAGACTGATGTTGCCACAGCTTCAGCCCAAAATTGATTTGAAAGCCCTTTTGTTTGTAACATGCTTCTAGCCATCTCCACAACTGTCCGATTCTTTCGCTCAGCAACACTGTTTTGCTCTGGAGTGTAAGGAGATGTCAACTCCCTATAAATGCCATTTGTTTTACAAAAAAAATATCAAATTCTTTGGACAAGAACTCTCTACCTCTATCAATACGGAGAACTTTGATGTATGATCCATGTTGTTACTTAACCATAACTTTGAATTGCCTGAATTTCTCAAATGTTTCTGACTTGTTTTCCAAAAAAATAAACCCAACTCATATGACTACAATCATCAGTAAAGAGCAAGAAATAACGACTCTCAACAAAAGACTTAGTTTACATAAGCTCACATAAATCAACATGTATTAATTCAAGACATTTTGAAGCTCTCTAAGCCTTTCTAACTGGAAAAGACTTTTTAGTTTGTTTCCCATATATGCACCCTTTAAATAATTCAAGAGAGGCAATTTTTGGTAGTCCAAGAACTATACCTTTTTCAAGCAATTTCAGGCCCTTAATGTTTAGAAGCCTGTACCTCAAATGCCATAACTTTGAGTAATCTTTTCCACCAGCAGCAAGAACAAAATTCCCCATGTTCGAGACTTCCAATGGGAACATTTTGTTTTGAGTCATGTTGATATTGATCATTGTTTGGCCTGATTGCTTGTCTTTAATAACATATACACCATCATCAAATGAGATTGAATATCCACCAGCCATTAGTTTCCCAACACTCAGCAAATTATATCCTAAATCAAGTACAAATTGAACGTTGTATAAGAGTTTTACTTTACCATGGCTAGTTTCAATGCCCACTGTAACTTTTTCCTTCAATTTGCATTTCCTTTCCATTTCTAAGTTGCACCTTCATCTTCTGTGTCTCATCAAGCTCCTTAAACACGGATTTTGCGCTTGTCATATGATTCGAACAGCCACTATCTACAAACCACATACCGCTTGACGTCTTGGTAGTATCAAAATGAGCCATACAAAGCTTACTTTCTTCTCCATTCTCTGCTGCATAATTCACTTTTTGATCTTCGTACCAATAATTAGCTTTGATATGACCATATCTCTTGCAATGATAACATTGAACGCCATTCTTGGAATTTCTTTACTCACCAGATTACCTTTGTTGCCCGTTAGATCGACCTCTACCTCGTCCTCTTCCACGGCCCCTACTTGATGAACCTTCAATTTCTTTGGCTTTGATGACTACCTCATTCACTTGAAATGCCTTTTCTTTATTTTTTTCAAGTGATCTATTAATTCTTGACTCATGAGCTTGCAAAGACCCCATTAGTTCATCAAATGAAAAAACTGACAAATCCTTAGATTCTTCTATTGCAGCAACTACATGATCAAATTTTGGAGTTAGACTTCTTAGTACCTTTGCAACAATTGTCTGATCAGAAATCTTTTCTCCGTAGGACCGCATTTGACTGACTGTTGTCATGGTTCTCGATAAAAAATCTTGAATTGATTCTCCACTATTCATGCACAATGTTTCAAAGTCACGTCGAAGTGATTGCAATCTCACCATGATCACTTTTAAATCACCTTGAAACTCCTTCTACAGAATTGACAAAGCTTGCTTCGATATGGTTGCTGCTGCAATGCATGAGAAGACACTTGCAATGCCTTCTACCAAGTCCCACAATCTTGAGATTTGAGTAGAGTTAAATCAATTTCTTTCTTTTTGTTGTCCTTTAATTTAGTTTGTTAATCAGGATCGGCATGGCCGTGTTCTACCAAGTCCCACAAATCTTAAGATTTGAGTAGAGTTCACATTCTGATACTCCAGAATTCATAGCCTTCTCCCTTAAAGATGGGAATAAGTGGTTGTGTAGCACTCATTGCAATGCCATTGCTAGCCATGGTTTTTCTCCCAGGTGTTTCACTCAACTCACGTGTTTTTCCTTCTCTACTCACTCAGCGCTCCTTGCTCTGATACCAAATTTGTTAAATAAAAGAACAACAAAGATAAAACTGAGCCCTTCAGAGGATAGAAACAAGTCTAAACACTTGCAAGTTTTATTGCCCTCTTTAACTACTAAAGCAAACACGCCTATTTATAGGCTTACAATAAAAAAAACAAATTAACTCAACCACTACAGCCCAATGTTTTTAAAAACGGGCCTAGGCCGCGCCTGGGGCGCACCCAAGGGTGAAATCGGGCCAAAGAGCCCAAGGGCGTATTTGTTGGGGTGGAACCAAAACGACATCGTTTTGAGTTAAATGAAATCAGCCAATTTAACCAAAATATTATTCCCTGAGGCTCGAACCCATGACCTAAGGTGTCTTAAATCTTAACCACTAAGCTAGCACTCTTGTTGTGACATTTTTACACTTCATAAATATATAATACATATTATCTATCTTAATAATAATTACAAACTATTTAATTAATCACTTACAAATAACAACAATATAGAAATATAAGTTATACTTCATATAATTTATATATAAATATATATTAATATTTATAAAATTATAATTATCACATTATAGAGAGTTAGTAAAGTATTAAACTTTGTTAAAAATTAATTAGAATTAAAATTAAAATTATTTTATTATTCTAATTTATTAATTAATATTATTTTATTAAAATTTTGAAACGCCCCAAAAGATTCAAAAGACTTACCCGGATTTTTAGTATTTCATGTCAGAATTTTAAATTTTCAACATTTTGATTGGACGTCATTACAAATGGAACCACTATGTTGGAGGACCATAGTGTAAATTGATAGATACATATGCAACAAACGATAGTGTACGTCTAATATCATATGTAATTAAAATTTTTATCAAATTGTTTGATATTTGTGTAAAAATATTTTGATAAATATTCATTTATAGGTCTCAAGTTAGTAAAGTTTATTGATAATTAATTTATTTATATTGTTTCATTTTTTTATTATTTTTATAATTTAATTAATATTATATTATTCAAAACGCCCCAACATTTCAAAAGGCTTACGCCCCAACACCTCGGGGCTTAAGCCTCGCCTCATTGAGGCAAAACGCCTCGCCCAACGCCCTCGCCTCTGAAAACACTACTACAGCCACTAACGCTATTTTAGCAACAACAATAATGGCTCTTTATTCGACTAACTAAACCAGAGAAATGCAGACACTACTAACAAACCAATAAGACTAAGTCAGACTTTGAATCATTCTTCAACATTCTTCACCTTCATAGATGGTCTAACTGGTTAGGCCAAGCTTGAGTTACAAAGAAAACGTGTCTAAGATCTTGCTCAAGCCATAGTTGTTGCGAGTCCTTCATTGAGTTCAGAAAGGAGTACTCACTTGGGACATGGGCATAGAGTGCGACCATGGTGGCAATGGTGGAGGAGAAAAGGAGAAGTCTCAACAAAATGAACAAGATAAGTCGCCAAGTGGTAAGAACTACAAAAGAGGTGAGTCTTCTTCCCAGACAAAACAAAAGATTGCCTGTTTCATATGTGAAGGTACTCACTGTGCTTGTGAGTGTCCCAAGCATTGTAAACTTTCAGTCATGGTGGCCCAAGAGGAGAAATGGGAGGGTCAAGTGAAGCTAGGGTCACTACATCACCTCAAATCCATCCAAGCCAAAATAAAGAAGAGGTCTCAAGGATCGGTTTATGCGAGCATAGTTGTGGCTGGATGCTAGCTCAAAGCCTTGGTGGATATAAGCGTTTCACACTTGTTCATCTTAGAAAAAATTACAAAGAAATTACATTTAAGGGTAACCAAGGAGTTGGCTACCACAAAATCCGTCAATTAGGAGCATATTCCTATAATAGACGTGGTTCGGAGGGTACCAATGACATTGGAAGAGTAGTGTGGCCAGGAAGACTCATTAGTGGTATCAATTGATGACTATTACTTTGTGATTGGCTTCGAGTTCTTGAGAAAGATACAAGTTTTCATGATACTACTTTCAAACACTATATCCATCGTAGTGGACAAAGTGTCGCACAGGGTCCTAATAATAAGCAATAGCCAATCTAGAAGGATTTTGCTGACATTGTGATTGTTTAAAAACATGTGGAATAGGAAAACCATGGAGGGAACAATTAAAACATCTCCTCCAAAGTCTCATCAAGGATTGAGAGATAATAAGGACATCACCAAATGAATGGAGATAGATCTTCATAGATTGCCAGTTCATGCACCAAACAAAAACACAGTGTGTGCGCACCACCTACACAAATGGAAACAATGCCTAATTGTTGCATGCACACATCTAATAGGGATGCATACTCAAGAGAATCAAATAATCAGATCGAGGAATATGTTGCAAAATAGTAAGACATGACGGCAACGAGGGTGTCACCAAATTCGATGGGGGAGAATGTCACAGACTAGGTCGTGACTCTGTGTTCTTTGTATGTAGAACAAGGACCTATCCAAGAACAAGATTTTCGGATGCGCAAAACTTAGGAGTATTATGCACAAGTTGTACACCATGATCTAGAATTGCACCAACACTAGACCTGCAGCGTGCAAGCCCAACAACGTTAAGCCCATGCCAGAATAGTGTGCGTGCAACCTATATGGTTATTCCTTGCGGAATAGGATTGAAGACCTTTCTCTTTTCAATGCACAACGTACACACTAAGTATTATGAGTTGCCCTTTTTGCACGTAGTGTGCTTACATAACAGATTTCTTATTTAGTGTTGCTTCTTCTTGTAGGACAAGGATTGGCTATTTTTTCCTATTTTATGCTTTCTTGTAAAGTAGGAGTAGTTTTCCAATGCCTTGCACGAGTAGTATTATATTATTTTCCTCTTTAATTCTTAGGAGCTTGCCTATATAAAGGCCAAGCTCCCTCATTGTAGAGACACAACTTATTTGACTATTTAGTAATATTACAGGGAGGGTTCCCCCATATTTTTGTCTTCTTCCATTATTTTCTTACTTCCATTATTTCTCTCTTTTATCAAGGGCTATTTTTGGGGAAAAGACTTACTAGCCTAGTTCACTATAGGGTGATCTTAGCTAGTGACGCATGGATTGAGTCAAGGGAATTTCTTCCCGTAACATCGTGTGTGTACATATGCATGTGTTCGTGTGTCTTTGTGTGTTTGAGTACTTTGGAATCCTGGGCATATGTTTTGTACTATAAATTTTGTTTCTCCGGGAATAAGTACAAATATTTCAAGTTATGATTAAATTCTATTTGATTTAAATTCATCATATTGTGAATTGTTTTTTAAAATTATGGTTGGGTGCTAATGTGTGCCAAAAGAATTTAGATTTTAATTTTTTTCTCTTAGTAAGTTGTGTTATAATTTGTGATTTCTAACCCTTCCAATGGGATGATACGGAACATATTCCAACATTATGTTGTTAGTGATAGAGTAGCGTGTATCATAATATAATGGGACATTTAAAAAATGTTCATTATGCCCATCTTCTGACCCGTGCCACTAAGGTTGTGTGGCCTTACAATTGTGTACATATGTTCATATTAGTTTAGTACTCTTTTGATAAATAAGTTTAAGAAACTGATTAATTTGGCTCTTCATTTTTTCTTAATATGGATTGAAGAAATAACAAGTCTACATATAAATTTGTATTGCTTTATGTAATACTCGTAGCTTTGATATAAGGATAAAGAATTAAATTTGAAATATATATATTGAATTTAATATGCATAAATGAAAGAAAGAAAGTTGAAATTTGAAAGGATTTGTGAAGAAAGATATTGAATATTTTATTTGAAAAGAGTTAGAAATTCATGAGGAAGAAAGTGATTTAAAACTCAAGTTTGAAGCAATTTTGAGGTATGAATTTGAAAATATATTGAAGAAATGAGTCAGAATGCATAAAAATAGTGAAAAATAAATTTTTAGGGCTTTAAAGGGGTGTCAATCATTTGGTAACCTTACTAGTCGACTGGGCAGTCAACTGGTAACTACTGGGCGGTCGAATAGTAAATTTGGGGCAGTTGACTGGTAAGCAAAAAAATTAGTATATAAAGGTTTTTCACCACCAAAATTAATTTCTTCTTCATTCAAACTCCATTTTCTCTCCCTAGAAAATATTTTATCTTTCTAGAAAAGCTTATAAACACATTCAAACACTTTATAATTGAAGAATTTGATAATCTTGTCTTGAAATTGAGTAATTTATAGAAGGATTTTTAAGAAATATGATGAAAAGCTTTGAAAAGGTAAAGTTATGAATTTGATTATGAGAATTTCATTCTTGAAGAGATATTTTGCTATTTTTCTTAAAAGGAAGATTTTGATTTGAATTTAAATTTAAATTGAAAGAAAAGGTATTTAGTTGAAATCTTTGAAATTAAAGAATGTGAGCATGCATACATGAAAAAATTAACTCGAAATAGGGTATAGAAATTTAAAATATGATATATACAAAAATTAATGAGTATGAAATTATAGTTAGGTAGTGGTAATCAACAATCTGGTGTAATCGTTGAAAGGAGCAAGAAAGGAAAAGACATGACCCATGAGTAGCTTTAACACTACAAGAAAAAGCGGTGTCCGTTACATATTTTCATCAACGAACCATTTTCCCTTGGTGATAGTTAGTTTCACTGATGGAACCTGTCCCTTGTTAATATGCGAAAAACCTAACAACAATGGAATATTCTGTCAGTGATAATACGATTCCCTTAGGTGATATCTTTTTAGAATCCATCTTTTAATTTTTAATTAAATTTTCATAAGAAAAATATTATCACCGATGGAAAAAATCCATCAGTGATAATAAATAATTAAAAATTTTACCCATTGTCAACTACAGGATTTAATCCGTTGGTGATAATGAGGTAAATTTGTCTCATTATCACCGATGGATTTATTGTCCCTCGGTGATAATGAGTAAACTTTCTCATTATCACCGACGAATTAGGTACTTTGGTGATAATGAGAAATTTTACCAATTATCACCGACAAATTTAATTTTCCTTAGTGATAAATAATTTATGTAACTATATATTAAACAAAATATTATATAATATAGAAAATAAGATTAATAATTAATAAAAATAAAAATATAATTAAATATTTATATAACACTAAATATATAAAAATGATATAATTAATTAGCTAATATAATATAGTTAAGTGTTTTAATATTATTATAATAGATACATAATAATTCTAATATAATTAACTACAATAGCATAGTTATTTATGAATTAATATATATTAATAATTAATAAATAAATAATAGAATATTTTTATAATAAATATAATAATATATGAATAATAATAATAATAATAATAATAATAATAATAATAGAATATAATTAACTAATATAAGATATTTATATGATTTATATTGATATAAAAATCATATATTGATAAATTAAATATTGGAATATTATAAAATAAATATTAATAAAATAATAGTAAATAATATGATATATATATATATAATAAAATGATAATAATTATTATTATGATTAATTTTATATACATTTTATCCTCAAATACATTTTACTCAATTTGATTTCATTCTAGTGATATGAACATGTTAACCAAACAATGCAATCAATTTCAGCTTCAATTCATGGGTTTTTTGCTTTTTCTAACTAAACAATGTAATTTGATTCTAGTCTTAATTCCATTACAACTTTGATTACATTATAGCCTCAAATACATTACAGTCTTTATTTCATTACCTTTACCAAACGGGGCATTAGGGTGTAGGGTTTCTGATTAAGTAATTTATCGTTGGTTAATTAGGACTGGGTTAATTATAGTTTAGGGTTTAGGGTTAAAGTACAAGTGTTGACCCATATTTGATTTTAATAATGACAAAATACTACTCTAATCGCACTAATAGTTTTATCTAAGTGTTTAAGTGGTAAAAGCCAGTGCTTTAAAGGGTGAATCTGGGGCGGGCCTGGGACGTGCCCAGAGGCGTTTTCGGGCAAAAACGCCCCAGGGCATGAATCTTAGGGCGAAAATATCACGAGACGGTCGTTTTTCGGGTCTGAGTGTTCGCCCAGACTCGGGACGTACGCTTTTTATGCCTCGGGCATCTGGGTGTACGCCCAATGCATTTTTAGTATTTCATTTTTCTCACCAACCAAACAAACGTAGATAGTCAATAGAATGCGAAATCTGAACAAACAAAGCCTAGAGAGAGGGGAAAGTAGCGAGATACTCGAGAATAGCGGCGAGGTAGACGGAAGCATCAGTTCCCGCGTGCTGAGAGTAGCGGCCTTTCTTCAGGTATCGACCGACTGAAAACTGCAGACCGGCTTTGACGGACTGGGACACCGGTTTCTTCTTTGGACCACCTCCTTTCCTTCCTCCTGTACCTTTCGTCACTTTCCCTCCGACATCCATCTCTCTCTCTTAAATGGAAAATGAAAAGAATATCAGTTTTTATGGGGGCAGAGAGCCTTGGTTTTGGGATGGAGGAGTATTCATCTTTGGATTCAGATTGATCTACGGTCTGGAGCTATCAATCCACGTGATTTGTGACTGACCAATGGGACGAGGGGTTCATCTGTTTGGTCATAAAATTGGTGTCGAGTGTGAGACCAGCTGTTGCTGCTGTGGCTTTGTCTTTTTAAAAATTTCACCACTGACCACTTGGTGTTGGTGGCCAGCTTAGCAGAATCTTGGTATATTCCTATGTGGCAAGTGTGTTTGCACGTCTGTTTTGCTTAAAATTGTGCTACATACGTCAATATTTTTTTTAATGGCTTACACTCAAGACTCAAGTGTTTTTGTTTTTTTTTAAAACTTAATTACAAAAAAAATAATGTGGTTAACTATATTTTTAAAAATACACTTTTTTTTATAAGTCTTAAGTTAGTAAATAAATAAAGTTTATTGATAATTAATTAATTTATATTATTTCAATTTTTTAGTATTTTTATAATTTAATTAATATTATTTTATTCAAAACACCCCAATGTTTCAAAAGGCTTACGCCCCAACGCCTCGGGGCTTACGCCTCGTTTAATTGAGACAAAACGCCTCGCCTTTGAAAACACTGGTAAAAGCTTTCAGGATAGAAATAAGATGCAAGAACTCAACTAAATTCAGACGCTAAGACAAGACAGAAAATATATAATAGGCATTAAGGTATTGAAAACAACTGTAAATCTCTCATGTTCAAATACTTAGCTTGACTTATGGTTCATTTTACAAAATATTTTCACAAAACTATTAATACAAATGTTTCCAAGTCAAAAATAGTTTTAATACATGAAAAACTAGGTTAAAGGGCAACTTAGACAACTGGCAACTGGGACAGAGAGTTCCCAGTCGACTGGTGCTTAGGACCCAGTCAATTGGTACTCCCCCATAGTCTAAAGGTGAAGTTCCTCACTTGACTCAATCGACTGGTACAAGGACCCAATCGACTGGTAATTCGAAAATATGACCGTTTGAGACACGAGACTTGAGTATTTAATGCACCAAACCTACTAAGTCATTGTCTAACGAACATATTGATTCAAGACTATATAAACCCACTTCAATGAGCATTTAAAGCAAGAAGAGAACACATTCAATTCACAATTTTTTTCATTAATTCTCAAAAGCTTTGAAAATTTTATTATTGAGCCATTCTTCAAGCTTATTCTTGAAAGAGAGATATTGTTCATCTGTAAAAGCACTTATTGCGATTTATTTACCATTTAGTTTACATCAAATCTAATTTATTATAAAGGGGAAAGAGTTGTAATAACTGTTAGAGTGTTTAGGATTAAACACTTCTTTGTAAGCTTCCGTAAAGAAGGGAATAACTTCCGTGAGGAAGGGATTGGTTGTAAGGTTTTTACAACACCTGTGAAGTTGTACAACTAAAAATTTTAGTGTGTTACTTTAAGGAGGTTCATTGAAGAGAGTGGATGTAGGGTCGGAAGGAATCCAATATTGCCGAACCACTGTAAACTGAGTTTGCACTTTCCCTTCCTTAAATTCTTTTACTTGAAGCACATTACTTGTTTGAATGCTATATGCATTTAACTGTTTTTATAAACTTATAAGTAATTTGCAAAAGTTTTTAAAAACCCAATTCCTCCCCCCCCCCTTTTAGATTTGAATCTCGATTTACAATTGGTATCAGAGCTTCGTACTCAATTTCAGGCTTAAAATCCTTGAGTTGATCCGATGGCATCTAATAGCTATTCCGAAGGACATTCCTATACTAAGCCTTGCTTGTTCAATGGCTCATTGGAAAAATAGGATGAAAATCTTTGTCAAAGGACAAGATTACAATCTATGGAGAGTCGTTGAGGAATGACCTAGAATTCCTACAAAGAAAATAACTACTGGAGAAATCAATCATACAATGCCTAAACTCAAAACTGAGTTCAATGAAGAGGATTGTAGAATGATTTCTTTAAATATTAGAGCCACAAGTATTTTACATTGTACTTTAGATATTTCTGAATATAATAAAATTTCTGCTTGTGTTTCGGCTAAGGATATTTGGGACAAATTGCAAGGTATATATGAAGGAACTAGCGAAGTTAAAAAATAAAAAATCTATATGCGAGTGTCCGAGTATGAATCTTTCAAAATGTCTCCTAACGAAACAATTTCTCAAATGCACTCACGTTTCACCACTATTGTTAACGGTTTAAAGCTTCTTGGTAGGAACCTTGAGGAATTTGAACTAACAAGGAAGATCTTAAGGTCTTTGCCATCTACATGGAAAGCAAAGAAGACGGCCATCACAGAGGCCAAAGATCTCAACAAACTTGATGTCAAAACATTTCTCGGATTATTATTGGCATACGAGATGGAAAAATGAATCCCATTGTCAATGATGATAAGAAGAAGAGAAAGGTGATTGCTCTCAAGGCCTCTACGAGCAACAAAGAGGAAGAAATGGAAGAAGAGGTAGAGAGCAGCAAAGAAGAAGGTGAGATGGCTCTAATTACCAAGAGGTTTCACAAATTCTTGAAGAAGAGCAAGAAACCATACACAAAGGATCCCACTTCAAAAAAGGAACCACTTGTGTGTTATGGTTGCATGAAGCTCAGTCACATCAAGGTCAATTGTACAACGACAAGCAAACCATATAAGAGCTTAAAAAAGAAAGCTATGATTGCAACCACTTGGAGTGATGACGAAGAATAAGAATCCTCGGACAATGAGGTCGGATACGAGGAGATTGCAAACCTATGTCTAATGACAATCGACGACGAAAATGATGTATCAAATTTTTCCCCTTCTAATAATAACATTGTTTGTAGTAGAGAAGAATTAATTAAGGTTATAAATGAAATGCATGAAGAATTGAAGAAATTCGATTATAGGAATACCACCCTAAAAAAGAAAGTCTCATCTCTTTCTAAAGAGATAGAAGACTTAAAGGAAGAAAAAGAAAAACTATCTTCCATGCTTTATAATTCTTCTCAAGATTTGAATAATGGAATTGAATGGCACTATATCAAGACTCATGCTTGGAAAAGAAAAGCTAGATGAAGTGCTATCTTGCCAAAGATTAAGTGGAGGAAAATCCGGGTTGGGTTATTCTCCATTAGGGAAGCAAAAATCAAAAGAGACCTTATTCATGAAAGCAACATGTGTGAATGAAGTCTCTACTTCCAAGACCACCAGCAAGATAAAAAATACTCCCTCAATATATGCTAGTAAGTATAAAAATGTGAATTTAAATTCTAATGCATATACTAGAGGTAAGCATCCTAGAAATACTCATGCATATATGTATGCTCACTCAAGAAATGCAAATGCTCGGAACAATCATTCAAGAAATGCATATACACATCCTAGGAGTAACCATCATGTGCATCCTAGAGATGATATGTATACTGATAACTTGCACACTACACATGCACATCCTAGGAATTGCCATCATGTGTATCTTAGAAATAATATGTATGTTCATAATAATGCAAGTATATATCCTGAAAATCATCATCATACATTTCCTAAAAATGACATGCATGTTCATAATCTTCACAATAGAAACATGTATCCTAGGAATACTTATCCAAGGAACTATAGACATGCATAATTAAGAAATCCTAGAAATTTAAATAACTATTATCCTAGGATTGTGCATCATCAACATGTCTATAAATATAGAGCACCTTATAATGTTAAAAAAGTATGGGTCCCTAAAGGAATCGTATTTTCTAGGACAAACCATAAAGGACCCAAGAAATTTTGGGTACCTAGGAGTGCAATTGTGTATCCTTGTGTAATGTAGATATGTCTCCACACCAAGAAAAAAAGTAACTATTGGTACCTTACTAGTGGATGCTCAAAGCACATGACCGGTGATCGAAGTGTATTCAAAGAGCTAACTCTACGAGATGGTGGACATGTCACCATTGGAGATAACATAAAGATAAAGATCATTGGGCATGGAAAAATTGGTAATGATTTCTCAACCACTAACATGTATTATTTGTGCGAGGCCTTAAGCCAAATTTACTAAGTATTAGTCAACTATGTGACAAAGGCAACAAAATCATATTTGAAACCTCTCATTGTCTAGTTATAGACATCAAGAGCAACAAGATCAAGTTTGTTGGCCATAGACACGAAAATATCTATATAGTTGATTTAAAATCTTTGCATTAGAAAAATGAAAAATGTTTTCCCGTATTTAGTGAAAAATCATGGCTATAGCATAGAAGGCTTAGCCATGTGAATATGGATTTGCTTAAAATCATTTCAAGAAAAGATTTAGTCATTGGACTTCCAAAAATCAAATTTGAAAAAGACAATGTGTGTAATGCTTGTCAAATGGGAAAACAAACTAGAATCTCTTTTAAAACAAAAAATGTAGTCTTAACCACTAGACTATTGGAACTTTTGCATATGGACTTATTTGGTCTAATAAATACCATTAGTCTAGGTGGCCATCAATATGCTCTTGTTATTGTTGATGATTATTAAAGATATACCTTTGTTATTTTTATTTCTTACAAGGATGAAGCATACAAAGGATTTGAAAACTTTTGTAAAAAGGTTCAAAATGAAAAAAGGAATTGGTATTTCAAGCATTAGAAGTGATCATGGAAAAGAATTTGAAAATCGAAGTTTTTCAAAATTTTGTGATGAAAATGGAATCGATCACAACTTTTCGGCTCCTAGAACTCCTCAACAAAATGGAGTTGTTAAGAGGAAAAATAGAGTTCTAAAAGAATTTGCAAATTTTTGGGCGGAAGCCATAAACACTTCTTGCTATGTCTTAAACAGAGTTTTAATTAGGCCTATGCTTAACAAAACTCCATATGAATTATGGAAAGGTAGAAAGCCTAATATCTCCTATTTTCGTGCATTTGGTTGTAAATGCTTTATCCTAAATAACAATAAAACTAACTTGGGTAAATTTGACTTAAAGACCGATGAGGGGATATTCTTAGGATATTCAACCTCTAGTAAAACTTATAGAGTCTTTAACAAAAGAACTCTAGTGGTAGAAGAATCCATACATGTAGCCTTTGATAAGTCTAACCCAAGTAGTAGTAGAGTAGTTTTTTTCAATGATGATGCAGATTTCATTCCAAGAACGGAAACACCTACTCTCATTGTTGACCCAAAGGAGAGCCCACCTCAAACAAATTAAGAGGTAGAAGCCCTCAATCTTGATCAATCATCTACAAGTCAACAAGAAGATAGTCTTCCCAAAAATTGGAGGTATGTAAATTTATCATCCAATCGATTGAGTGATTGGTGATCCTTCACAAGGGCTAAGAACTCGTTCCTCTATTAGAAATATTTGCAATTGTGTAGCTTATTTATCTCAAATATAACCTAAGATGTTTGTAGAAGTCGAGAAGGATGTTGATTGGATAAATGTTATGTAAGAAGAAATAAATCAATTTGAAAGAAATAATGTATGGAATCTAGTTTTTAGACGAAAAAATCATACTATAATAGGAACTAAATGGGTATTTAGAATTAAGATGGATGAAAATATAATAGTAACTAGGAACAAGGCTAGACTAGTTGCTAAGGGATATAATCAAGAAGAAAGAATAGACTTTGATAAGACTTATGCTCCCATAGCTAGATTAGAAGCTATTCGAATGATATTAGCCTTTGCATGCTTTAACAAGTTTAAGTTATTTCAAATGGATGTAAAAAGTGTCTTTTTAAATGGATTTATAGAAGAAGAGGTGTATGTTGAGCAACCTCTTGGATTTGAAAATCCTAGTCTTCCAAATCATGTCTATAAGCTTGCTAAAGCTCTATATGGGTTGAAGCAAGCTCCAAGAGCATGGTATGAAAGATTAAGTAAGTTGTTGCTTGAAACTAATTTTACAAGAGGAAAAATAGACACAACTCTCTTCACAAAAACTCACAAAAATGACACACTACTAGTCCAAATATATGTTGATGATATCATATTTGTGGCTACTAATGAATCTATGTATCAAGAGTTTGCTAAGTGCATGCAAGGTGAATTTGAAATTAGCATAATAGGAGAACTTACCTACTTTCTTGGACTTCAAATCAAACAATTGAAATGAGGCATCTTCATCAATCAATCAAAATACACCAAGGACCTATTAAAGAGGTTCAGGATGGAAAGCTCAAAGTTAATTGGCACTCCTATGAGCATTTCTACAAAACTTGACCTTGATGAAGGAGGTAAGTGTGTAGACACTAAAACTTATAGAAGCATGATAGGAGCTTTACTTTATTTAACTATAAGTATACCTAATATAATGTTCAATGTATGCATGTGTGCTAGATTTCAAGATAATCCTAAGGAATCATATGTAATCGCCGTAAAAAGAATCTTTAGATATCTACAAGGGACTCAAAACCTAGGATTATAGTACTCTAGAGATTCAACTTTTGAGCTTGTAGGATGTTTAGATGCTGATTTTGCGGGGTGTAGACTAGATAAAAAAAACACTAGTGGAACATGCCAATTCTTTGGTGCAATGATAACCTCTTGGTTTTCCAAGAAACAAAACTTGGTTGCACTATCAACAGTCGAGGCAGAATATGTAGCAACCGAAAGTTGTTGTGCGTAAGTGTTGTGGATGAAACAACAACTAGAAGTCTATGACATGAACTTTAAAGATATTCCAATTCATTGTGATAACACCAGTGCTATCAACTTAATCAAAAATCCTATTCAGCATTGTAGAACCAAACACATAGAAATTAGACATCATATCATAAGAGACCATGCTTAAAAGGGTGATATAAGACTAGAATTCATTCCTTCAGAAGATCAATTAGTTGATATTCTTACAAAATCATTAAGTGAAGATAGTTTTTATAAGATTAGACTATTGATGGGTTTAAAAGACTATGATAAACTGTATGTTTGATTGTATTAACATTCATCATATGCATATTTGACATCTAGTGAATGAGTATTAACTCTTATTTAATATATTTCTTACTCAAGATGGCATAGATAGATAAAATTCATGCTAAAACTATAAGTTAGAGCTCATCTTTTAAAGTTTCTTAAAGGGTCCAGTCGACTGGTAACTCATTGCCAATTCAACCAGTCGACTACTTCCAAGTACTTAGTCGACTGGTAACACAAGACATTGTTTGGAACCAAAATTTAAAATTCTGGTAACCTACCCAGTCGACTGGTTTGGATGACCTAGTCGATTGGTATTTCTATACTAGATTACCCAGTCGACCGGCATCCCAACCCAGTCAACTGGTATGACAAAAAGTCCTAAATTAAGAAGGACCCAGTCTACTGGTGCCCTAACCCAGTCGAATGCTATCGCGATTCTATAAATAGTCACTTTAGTTTTTCAGGTCTTTCACGCCATTTTCAAAAACCTTAAGCTTTCTTTCTAGAAAATCTTTGATTTTTGTCCGCAATATCATAAAAACACACAATATAATCCTTAATCTCATCCCTCATCACCTTCATTTCAACTTTCCACAGTTGAAAAATCTGTTTTTCCAAAATCTTTCAAATTTCTCCCTAAAAATACTTTCTTCCAAATGTCTGAGAGAATCCGGATCAAAACCACTATTGGAGGACCTCATGCTCCTACAAGGCTATGATCAAAGAAATCCACGACACTGGATACCAAAGGAAAGGGCTTGGCGGGTTCTTCTAGAAAAAAGAAGAGGACTGAACTCGACAACTCACTTTTCTGGAGCCTATTCGCCAAAGAAATGTATAACTCTGTCATTCACCATAAAAAGATCATGACGAGTAGATTCGTTGACTTTGATTCTATCTGTTATTCAAATTTTGACATTTTACCTCATTTCGAAGTAGTGCACTTGACACCACTTGTCAAGATTCACCAAAAATACTACCCACGCCTCATTCACCAGTTCTACACAAACTTGGCGAAGCCTAGTCTACCAGCTCTTCATTTCAGAACCAGTGTGATGGTCGTGGAGTTTGAGATGAATACTAACCTCCTGGTTAGTATTTTGAGGATCCCAGTGGAAGGAATCCAACAGAGTCTAGACGGATGGTTGAATAACTTCGATTATGAGAAGACATGTCAGATCGTTAGGGGAGACCCTAACTACATTTTTAGACCCACTACATTTTACATATGTAGTGATATGTCCCTCGAATCAAAGTTGTTCAATCTCATCGTGAGTTGGACCATCCATCTACGACTTGGGAGTCAGGGCTATCTCTCGAGTATTGATTTGGTGTCTCAAAAATGGACAACACTTCAATATCTACCCCTTACTACTTGCCAACATGATAAACAATGAAGTTAGTGACTGCAGGTGCCTTCCCTACGGAATACTCATCACCCTTATCTTCCAGCATTTCTGGGTCCCCATTCTCGCCTCTGAGGCTTAGGACATCGACCTTAAGGACATTATCAATGTCTCTTCTTTGAAGAAAATAGGGGTGCACTATCCATGATGGAATGATCTACTCCAAGGCTAAGAAAAATATAAGGATTGGAGATGGTGATAACAACGAGGAGGACGACGAGGTTCCTAGTGATGCGGCTCCTCCTACTACTGTGGATACTTATGATCGAGCACCCAGTCTACAACATGGTGGTTCTAGTGCTAGTTAGGCTGGATACAACGATCTACTATAGGCTATTTCAAGCCTCTAGCTATCCATACGGTCCGGGTTCCAGAGCTTGAGTCTTCCATTGATTCCATACATCGTGACCTCCGGACACTTCATGACGATTTTGAGTTGCATCGAAAGCACAGAAAGGACTTCTTAGTTTTATTTCAGGATCATATACGAGATGGCTCTAATTCCCTTATTTGCTGAGATTTTTGTTTTATCTCTTTGTTTTGTTGCTTTTAGATGGTTATAGCATGAACATTCAGTTTTCATTCACATTTTGTACTCAGACAAGCTTCCTATAAGCTCACATTAGATGGATGTATATATATTGTTTCTTTGATTTATTTTGTTAGTATTTAGCTCATATATATATATCTTACTTTTATGCTATATGGTTGATTGGTATATAATATTCATGCTCACCTATATGCCTTAATTGCTGATATGAGTGTAAAAACTTTTGACTCTTCTCGGGAAGTCTTTCCAATCCTGAAACATGCCTAATTTTTACCTACAAGTTTTTTTTTGCCTTATCTTTATAGTTATAATGATTATCTTCTCTTTCTTTTTTTTTGAGTTTACACTCTCTTTTCTGTTGTTGTCAAAACAGAAGAGAAAAATGAGAAAATGAGAAAAATCAATGTAAACTTATAATATAACATAGATTTAGGGGGAGCATTGCTCCGAACACATTAATGAATAGAACTTTGTCTTACTTTGTTTCAATTTAGTTGATTGTAAACTGTGTTTGAACTACTTAACAGGTTGGTTTTATCCGAAAAACAGAGAAAACTCTACCCAATTATTTCTAAAAACCCAACACTTAGTTTTTAAAATTGTTTTGTTCTCATTAGTTTTATCATCATCAAAAAGGGGGAGATTGTTGATCCATATTTGATTTTAATAATGAAAAAACACTACTCTAATTGTACTAACAGTTTTATCTAAGTGTTTAAGCGGTAAAGCTTTCAGCATAGAAACAAGATGCAAGAACTCAACTAGATTTTATAGAAGATATATAATAGGCATTAAGGTATTGAAAACAACTGTAAATCTCTCATGTTCAAATGCTTAGCTTGACCTATAGCTCATTTTACAAAATATTTTGATAAAACTACTAATACAAATGTCTCCAAGTCAAAAACATTTTTAATACATGAAAATTGCGTTGAAGGGAAACCCAGTTGACTGGCGTATGGGACAAAAGGTCCATAGTCGACTGTTGTCAAAAACCTAGTCAATTGGCAACTGGAGCAAAGAGTTCCCAGTCGACTGGTGCTTAGGACCCAGTCGACTGGTACTCCCTTAAAGCCTAAAAGTGAAGTTTCTCACTTGACCCAATCGATTGGTAATTCGAAAATATGACTGTTTGAGACGCAGGACTTGAGAATTTAATGCACCAAACTTACCAAGTCAGTGACTAACAGTCATATTGATTTAAGGCTATATAAACCCACTTCAATAAGTATTTAAAACAAAAAGAGAACACATTCAATTCACAAGTTTGCTCATTAATTCTCAAAAGCTTTAAAAAATTATTATTGAGCCATTCTTCATGCTTATTCTTGAAAGAGAGATATTATTCATTTGTAAAAGCACTTATTGCTATCTCTTACCATTTACCTTACAGAAAATCTTATTTATTGTAAAGGGGAAAGAGTTGTAATAACTTTTAGAGTGTTTAGGATTAAACACTTCTTTGTAAGCTTCCGTAAAGAAGGGATTGGCTTCCGTAAGGAAGGGAATAGCTTCCGTGAGGAAGGGATTGGTTGTAAGGTTTGTACAAAACCCATGAAGTTTTACGACTAAAATTTTTAGTGGATTACTTCAAGGAGGTTCCTTGACGAGAGTGGACGTAGGGTCGGAAGGAATCCAATATTGCCGAAACACTATAAACTGAGTTTGCACTTTCTCTTCCTTAAACTCTTTTACTTAAAGCACATTATTTGCTTGTATGCTTTGTGCATTTAACTGTTTTTATAAACTTGTAAGTAATTAGCAAAAGTTTTTAAAAACCTAATTCACCCACTTTTTGGGTTTGAACCTCGGTTTACAATAAGGTAATTAGAGTTTGTGGTTAATTAATTTGCTAGGGTGTAGGGTTGATGTTTAGGGTAATTATCACCAATGGAATTAAATCCCTTGGTAATAATTTGTAAAATTTCTCATTATCACCGACATAATTAATTCCTTCAGTGATAATAGTGGGTACAATTTCTCATTATCACTGAGGGAATTTAATTTCTTAGGTGATAATGAGTAAAATTTCTCTCATTATCACCGAAGGAATTTAATTGCCTTGGTGATAAATAATTTATGTGACTATATATTAAACAAAATATTATATAATATAAACATATATATATAGTAAATATGATTAATCACTACAACAAAATTGTTAAATGCCGGCGCTTATATACCGGTGCTTTCCACAAACGCCGCAATATAGTACCCGCTTGCACTTGTTTTGTGGCACTTACAAGCGCCGATAATATACACTATATATTTTCCAGCGCCAGATTTTTCCCCATTTCCAGCGCCAGATTTTTTCTTCTGCCCGCCCTTCCCTCCACCGCGCCTTTCCCTTCACCGTGCCGTTCCCTCCACCGCGCCGTTCTCTCCACCGCGCCGTTCCCTCCACCGCGCCGTTCTCTCCATCGCGCCGTTCCCTTCATCGCGCCGTTCCCTCCACCGCGCTCTTCCCTCCACCGGTGAGTACCATCTCTCCTGAGTTTTTTTATGTCCTCATTCTTGCTGGATTTCTGAGCCTCAAAGCTTTTGAAAAGAGGGAAAACTCGTTTCTTGCTCTGATTTTTGAGCGGGCATGTATGTTTTTTTTTTCTTTTTGATTCAGTAGTTTTTCTTTTTTGGCTTGATTTTGAGTTTCCTTTACCTGGGTTTAGATTTTTTTTATTGAAATTATAGATATTTTTTTTTATTGAAATTCATCTGTATTTAACTCAGAAAATAAAACTTTTGCATGTTAAAAAAAATTGTAGCTTAATATATTTAGCTAGTGTTCTACGAGATATATGGCCATCAAGGTTAGGTAGCTTAATACTTTTGGGTTTTTGTTTAATCATTAATGTGACTTATTTTGTAACTGAATTAGATTAGTAGACTTCATTGAAATAGATTAATCTTTTATACTTGGGTGGCATCCCATGGTGACCTTTATAAAATATTTATTTAGAATAAAATTTGTGGTTTTATTGAGGATATATGTATGATGATAAGAAATGGAGCCTTCAATTATGTTAACATTGGATATGTTGTTTAAAGTGTCACATTACGGCTCTTATCTTTTTGCCTGTGAGTTACCTGGTAATCTGGCATACTGAGGAAGAGATCACTTGAGTGTTGATTACAAATAAAATAGTGGTGCTGAGTCTGTTGACAAAATTAGTTTATGGAAGTTGTAACACATGTTTGGATCTTACATATAAAACAAGAAAGATTAAGGTGATATCATTAAGCCATGATTTTGCTAAGATTAGCACTGAAATTGATGAACAATGAGGATTTCATGGCCATCAGGAAAAAAAATGAGATTTTGCTTTTACAAACCTATTCGTCTTCATCAGATATGATTATATTGTAATGTGTGAAGCTCTTTTATCAGACATGATGATGTACATAATTACAATCATGTGGGAGGATTTCTAATGTTAAGAGAAGCAGGCTAGCTGTTACTTCTAGTATCAGAGGAGTGCCTATGAAGTGATTTGGAGTTGCTTCCTTCAATCTCCATGAATACACTTCTTACTTTCATTTTATAAACGTCCATTTTATAAATATTCATTTTAAAAATAATATGTTATTAATTTCGTAAATTATTATAATAAAATGAAATTAGTAATAATCATATTTTAATAATAGTAATAATAATAAATATTTATAATAAATTACTATAAAAACATACAATTATTATAAATACTTATATATATTTATTATCATTATTAATGTATTATTATTATGATTTCAATAATTTTTGTGTTACTAATTTATAATAAGACAGTAATAATTAATAATATTAAGAATTTGCTGAGACCAATTGCCAACATCAGTTTGTATCAATTTGTTGTTATCAATTTCAGTTCATCCACTTACCAATCAAATCGAAGTTTGTGATTATGCATACTTTTTCCAAAAATATTACAATACTGACTTGATTAACATTATTTTAGGAAAGTCTATTGGCGTCAACTAAAAATGGATAAAAGTTGGATAGATAAACCGAGGTCGAGTAAAGCCTATATGGATGGTGTTGCAAATTTCATTAGATTTGCGTGTCAGAAGGCTTGTGCTCATTGTAGTATTGTTTGTCCATGTAGGAGATATGGTAATTGTTATTCATTCGAACCAGAAATTGTTCAGGAGCATCTATTGTATAATGGGTTTAGTCCTGGTTACACCGAGTGGGTTTTTCATGGGGAAAAAGTCTCTCGTATAGACCACCCTCACACTAGTTCACAACCCACTAGTGTTCCAGGTGGCTTCATGGGACGAGATGACGTGTTGGGTTTGCTCCGAGGTGCCTTCCATGTTACTTGTGAAAACTCAAACAATGAATCGTTAAGTTTAGGAATCGAAGTGGGATCTTCAAATGAGCATGGTGAAGAGCAACAGGCTCATTGTGCGGTTGAGTTCAATAATTGTGGTGATCCTTCAGACGTCGAACATCCAGTTCGTTCTGCTATTGATGAGACGACTCAATATCGCAACTTGATGAAAGATTACGATACTGAACTTTATCCGGGTTGTCAGAATTTTACAAAGTTAAGTTTCATGTTATATTTACTACACCTCAAATGTTTGAATGGGTGGTTTGGCAAATCTCTGACTATGTTGTTTGAGTTTATCAACATAGCATTTTTGATGTGTGCACCATTGCCATCAAATTATTATGAAGCCATGAAGATTATCAAAGGATTGGGTCTTAGGTATGAGAAGATTCATGTTTGTTGTAATGACTGCACACTGTATTGGGGCGAGCATTTGAATGATGAATTTTGTCATGCGTGTGGCGTGGCACGATGGGTCAAAAACACAGTTGATAATGAGGATCCATTGAATGAGATGGATGGTCAATCGAAAAAGAAAAAGCCAGCTAAGGTATTGCGTTATTTTCCGCTAATACCGAGATTGAAGAGGTTATATATGTCATCTAAAACGTCTTCGTTGATGAGATGGCATGACAGAGATCGGACAAAGGATGAGATTTTAAGACATCCTGCGGATGGATTAGCCTGGAATGAATTGGATAGATTGTATCCCGATTTTGCAGCTGATCCTCGGAGTGTTAGGCTTGGCTTAGCTAGTGACAGGTTCAATCCCTTTCGAACAATGAGTTCAACCTATAGCACATGGCCCGTTCTTTTGGTTCCATACAACTTGCCACCGTGGCTTTGCATGAAGCAAACATCCTTCATCCTTTCAATGGTGATTCCTGGTGAGAGAAGCCCCAGTAATGATATTGATATCTTTTTGCAGCCTCTAATTGAAGAGTTGAAACAATTATGGGATGGTGTTGATGCGTTTGATGCGTCCACCAATCAAAGCTTTAAGCTTCGCACTTCTCTTCTTTGGACCATTAATGATTTTCCAGCCTATGCAAACTTATCTGGTTAGAGCACCAAGGGTCGGGTTACTTGTCCATGTTGTGGGGAATCTATGCATTCTGTATGATTAAAGCACGGGGAAAAGTTTTGCTATATGGGTCATCGTCGATGGTTAGCAGAAAACCATGAGTTTCGTTTTCAAAAGGATCAGTTTGATGGCACCATAGAGTTGGGATCTGCTCCTGTTCCACCGTCTGGGCACGATGTTTTAAGACAACTAGAGGGTGGAAACTATAGCTATGGTAAAACCTCGAAGCTTTCTAAGAAGAGGGCAAGAGAGGATGTTGGTGTCTCTACGGGGCAAGTCCTAGTGGATGAAGGTGATAATCTTTTTGAGGGTGTGGACGAATTTCTTGATAATGTTGATAATGAGGATATTCCCATGGATGAGGGAGTTGTAGATACGGTGTGGAAAAAAAGAACCATTTTTTTTTAGTTACCATATTGGAAAGACAATCTATTAAGTCATAATTTAGATGTGATACATATAGAGAAGAATGTATGTGATAATTTAATTGGAACAATAATGAATATAGATGGTAAGACTAAAGATAATAAGAAGGCACGCCGCGATCTCGAGGAAATTGATATTAGGAAAGACTTCCATTTAGTTGTTCTTCCTAATGGAAAAGATCACTCGCCTCCAGCATGCTACACTATGTCCACGAAGGAGAAGCAGAATTTCTTGACAATTTTGGCAAATCTTAAAGTTCCTGATGGGTATTCATCAAACATCTCGAGATGTGTTAACCTAAAGGATCGTAAGCTGTTAAACTTAAAGAGTCATGACGGTCACATATTGATGCAAGAAATCCTTCCGATTTCCTTAAGAGCATATTTGCCTAGACATGTTCTAGCAGTTGTGTCTGAGTTATCATCATTTTTCAAAGCTTTATGCTCTAAAGCCCTTAATCCCCATGAGCTTGACTTATTGGAGTCGCGTGTTGCTTTGACGCTCTGCCATTTAGAGAAAATTTTCCCCCCGGGTTTCTTTACCATTATGGTTCATCTTATCGTTCACTTAGCCTCCGAGGCTAGACTTGGGGGTCCCGTACACTACAGGTGGATATATCCTGTTGAGAGGTTAGATGTTCAAAGATATTTTGTGCACTTTGTTTTTTTTTTGTTGTTATATATTGGATAATTAATTAATCTTTATAATTCTTGGCTTCGCAAGGTATTTAGTGCGCTTGAAAGCTTACGTACGTAATAGAAGTCGACCCGAGGGGTCAATTGCTGAAGGGTACAATGGGAAAGAGTGTCTAAAATATTGCTCCCAATACTTCAAAGGTGTAGAGACAAGATTCAACCGTCCCCAAAGGAACAATGATACTGTAAATTTCCCGGATGAATACATGTTTTCCTCTGGTGGACGGATAATGGGAAAGATTGTGAGTGTTGAGCTCGATGACATGTCATTGGCTCAAGCGCATTGTTATGTGTTGCTCCATAATGATAAACTTTCTGACCTTCGTAGGTTAGTATCGATAAATGAACTTAATATGATATCATGTGTTTAAATTGAGTTTTTATTACTTGTTGTTAGCACTGTGATGGCTAACAGTTACATAAAAACATCAATTATTGCAGCTCATTTTTGGCTGCTCAAAGGCTAACCAACCATTCCAATCGACCAATACAAAGTCTCGAACAAAAGTGGTTGGTTGAGAAATTTCCCTCATGGCTTATGAGGTAGGTTAGGCATAATAACAAGAGTCTTCGATTTCTATAAGTGTTATAAATAAAACATGTTGTCTCATATTAATTGCTGGAAATTGTTTAGGTGCCGTGGATGGTGGATAACAATTATTTAGATGAACTAATTGCCTTTGCTCGAGGTCCCAATAATGTTATTAGAAGATTCAATGGATTCAACATCAACGGCTTTAAATTCCACATAAAGGAACGTGAGAGGTGTAGACGATCTCAAAATTTGGGAGTGATGGTTGAAGCGGATGATAAAATGTATTATGGTGTGCTCAACGATATCATCGAGCTGGATTACTATGGGACGTTTAAGATTATGTTGTTCCGTTGTGATTGGGTGGATATTAATTCACACAGGGGTTTAAAGAAAGATGCAAGTGGTTACATCCTTGTGAACTTGAATAGGTTAATACACACTGGTCATTTATTGAAGGATGACCCGTTCGTACTTTCATCTCAAGTGAAGCAAGTGTTTTATGTGCAAGACCCAACAATGAAGGAATGGTATCATATTGTGATCACGAAGCCAAGGGAGCTATATTAAATGGGGGAAAAAAGGCAGGAAGAGGATGATGACACTTACAATCAGTGCATGCCTTCTAATGTAGTGGTAGATGATCAATTAGATTGTATCTTAACTTGGGCTAGGATGGACATTGACGAAGATACCAACTAATCTTATGTGAATTTCTGTGTAATTATATTTGGATGTGTATTTATGTGATGGACATGTGTGTCAACGAGTTTTGTAAGGTTTTATTGTAATCTATCCGGTTACTGTTGCTTTCTATCACACGTAACAAGAGTCCTGAATTTTTTTGCGTACAGTTTGTGAAATGTTACTTTAGACTGTCGTAAATGTCTGTTTTGGTTGTATCATTGATTATTTTTTGTTCTTTAAATCCAATTTGAATCATTTATTTGTTCATAACTTCTCAGGTACTCAGAAGTAATTGATTGCTGCATTTGCTGCGACTCCTTGACCATTCCTATCTTTCAGGTTTGGTTCTTCTAATTATTATTAACTTTCATAGTATTTTTGATAGTGTGAGATATAATCATTTTAATGTTTTTATCTCTACAGATTGCAAGATGTATAGGTCAAAAAATATCCCTCCATCGGTTAGAGATAACATGTCAAACCAGTATGCAGCTGAGTCTTCACACCCTCAAGAAGATATTCACAATGAGCATGACTATCACCTTGATGATGATGATGACACGGAACTTGATTCTGAGACCGATCCAATAACATCGGGAAGCGAGCACAATGATAGTGAACAATACAAGATAATTGGTAATTTCTGTAGTACAATACATTCTATCTATAACTAGTTTGGTACCACATTGTTATACTAATTATATAATTTATGTCTTCAATGTATAGATTCTGAAGGGAGGGTGAGGAAGTAGACACGTGTCTTGAGAACCTCACAAGTTTGGTCTCTTGAACGTGGAGAAAAAATTGTGGTCCACTTCAATGCACGTCATCAACCTATTAAGAAAGGTGGCCAAATGTTAAGTAGCTGGTTGGGGAAGGTAGCGAAGAGAGGGAACCTTTGTCCGCTTAATTACATGGATTGGAAGAAGGTCCCTTCTAGCTACAAGAATGACCTTGTTATATTGATTCGGGTAAGTAACAACTTAATAACCATTGATTGCCTCCAATCTCTCTTTCTGTTTTTGTTTATTTGTGGTGCTTTACATGTATAATCCCTAACACCAATAATGCTTATTTGACATCGATTTTCTTTCTGTGTGGTAGAGGAAGTTCCATTACCCTACGATTGAGGCGATAGACAACATTTTGTTGAGGATGATAGGGAAAAAATGGAGAGACCACCGATATGTGCTGAAAAGGGACTACTTGAGGAACAAAACGAAACAACAAGTTTTGAGCAATGATGTTCCAAAAGGCGTAGATCAAGACCAGTGGAAGCAACTGGTGAACTACTGGTTTTCTGACCAGAGTGAGGTTGTTTTAAGACAATAATGGTCAGTTGGATTCTCAATGTTTCTATTTTTCTATTAATGATTGATTATTCAATTGGTTTATTATTGGTGTAGAAATATTCGACTATAGGGACAGCGGCACGTGAAAGACAGCAATGTCCTCACACGTCTGGTTCAAAGAGTTTTGCTAGACGACGGGATGAATATGTGAGTTAATTTGCTTTATTAATCCAATCTTTCATTTAAGATGTCACTGCCACAATTTGATCTTTTTCTATACATGGTAGGAGATGACACATAGGAATGAGCTCGGACGCGTAGAGTTTTTTGCTGAAACTCATAAACGCAAGGATGAAACTTTTATTGATGATGCATCACGACAATTTATGGTAAGTTGAACATCTTTAAAAATAGGGAAAAAGCCTAATTTTTTTTAATTCCTTCCTATTTTCACTTGATGTGGAATGAAAGAAAGAAGAGAGCCTTCAATTAAGTTAAGAAATATATAGCTTTCATCAAGGAAGGGTGATAAAATATTTGACCCAAAAGTTTGATGTTATTATTATTTTTTTAAATGAGGATGACTTCATAGACTTCATTGGCGCTTTCTCTTGTTTTTGTAAATGGTTCTTTTGTTGTGTACACATGTAGTACTCGCTTAGTGCCTTTGGAATACATTTGTCTGGTTCTTGTGCCTTTAGGAATAATCTGTTGGGCAATGTGATCCTGACATATATATTAGAGCTGTGTTTGAAATATGATCCGTTTTCTGCATAGCCTTAATGATCAATAGTTCTTTCTTTAATTACTGATTAGATATAAATCTGAATTTTAGATCAGTAAATGTGTTTGATTGGCAGCAGGTGAGGTTGGGAACTTGATCATGCTGTTCATTTTTTTCCAAACTAGATTAGTACTAAACAAATTTTATGTATCGTGAAATTTTTATGTACTAAACAAAGGAAGCTGAATGTATGGTGGTGACCTAGTTACATTTTTTGAATTGTGTTGATAAAAGTGGGATGATTTTGTATGGTGGTGACCACCGACAAGCATAGATGATTCTTTGTTGCTTTGCACATTTTGTCTAAATTAGGTACATTGCTTGGATTGTATATTTGCTTTTATTTTGCAGGAGGTTTTATGAAAAAATAGAGGAAATGCTGCCCGTTTTTCTATAAAATATGATAAACACATTTTGTTTTATATATATTGTGCTGTTATTAGCTACTAAATATTTTGGGAGTTTAATTTTTATTGTTTCTTAATTGTAGGTGACAGTTGAAACTCGTGTTGCTGAACTTGTTGCAGCTTCAGGATCCTCTGATACTAGCAATAATTTAACAATACAAAATGAAGTCTTCACCGAACTTATGGGTGAAGAGAGTTCCGGTCGTGTCCGAGGTCAGGGTTTTGGAGTTACACCCTCTGCTGTGTTTGGACATTCAGCTCAAATAAGGAATGATATTAGACACCATGGGGTATATGCTGAAGAGATAAATAGTTTGAGAGCACAAATAGAAGAAAACAATCAATAGCATGCGCAACAAATTCAACAAATAATGGCGAGACACGATGATCAAATAAATAATATGCAATCCCAAATGGATGAGCTGAAGTCTTTACTACAGTATTTGGTTAATAGAGGACCTCATGATTGATTTCGTGATGTGAAAATAATTTTTCATACTATCTACATTTCCATTACCTTGTTTTTGTATGAATTTTATATATGAACTATGATTGTTTTTTTGTATAAATAAGACGTTTATGTTGACTGAAAGAATCTTTATGGATGATACATTTTATATATCGAAGAACATTTGCATATGGAATGTTGATATTTAAGTCAAAGATATGTAAAAACAGAAATAAACGTGTGCTGTGTAGAAACTGTATATTTCGCGGCGCTTATATACCGGCGCTTTTAAAAGTGCCGCTATATACCGGCGCTTTTAAAGTGCCGCTGTATACCAGCGCTTTGAAGTGCCGCTATATAAGCGTCGAAAAAATTTGCGTATTGCAGCGCTTCTTTAAAGCGCCGGTATTTGCGTTTCGTCACTACACTTTCCAGTGCTTGATCCGGCGCTTGCAGAAAGCGCCAGAAATTCATATTGTGGCACTTTTAAGCGCTGGAATATGCAAAAAAAAGCGCCGGCGCTGACAATTTATCTTGTAGTGAATATTTAATAAAAATAAAAATATAATTAAATATTTATATAATACAAAATATTTAAAAATGATATAATTAATTAATTAACCAATATAATATAGTTAAGTGTTTTAATATTATTATAATACATATATAATATATAAATAATAATTCTAATATAATTAACTGCTATAAAATAATTATTTACGAATTAGTATATATTAATAGTTAATAAATAAATATTATATTCAAATTGAACATATTATATAGTTACAAATCGTTTAGGGCCTAATTGGGGTGTAGGGTTTAGGATTAAGTAATTTAGTGTTGTTTAATTAGGACTAGGTTAATTAGATCAAGTTTAAGGTTTAGGGTTTAGGGTTAGGGTTAATTAAGGTTTATGTTTAGGAATTAGCTAGGTTTAGGGTTAATTAAGGTTTATGTTTAGGAACAACATAGTAAATACTTATGAGTAATAATTATTACTTCCATTAGTGAAACAAAATGTGACATTACAACATTTTGAGATTGATAATTTTTGAAACCATATATAATAAATATTTATTTTTATTTTATATTTTAATATGTTAAATTTCTATTTGTCTTGATTCTCATATATCTACATTAATTAATTAGGGTTGGGTTATCTATGGATAAGTATCCATCGGTGATGTTGTTTGTTCGTTAGTTTATAAACTTAATTTATAATTAAAATTCATGGAATTTAAATTCGATATTATAATTGTTTTTTAATTTTAAAAAATATCACATAATTATTAATCATATTACTTGAAAACCTAAAAAATGTTATTTTATTTATAAAAAACAAAATCATTTATATGAATATTTATTTATTAAAAAAGATTATAAATTTTAGTTAAATAAGATCGACCAACAAAACTTTTGGGTCAACCCAAACCCACTCCCTTTGATCTCTAGGGTATTTAAACCCCATTTTCTTCATACACGCCAAAACTCTATCCCTCTTCTTTACATTTCTGCCAAAAAACCTAATCCCTCCCACCTCATCTTCTTCCTCTCTATCTCTCTCTTTTTCTCTCCCTGATCTGAATCACACTGCCACCTTTTCCTTCATTCTCCTAGCTATACCTCATCCTCACAAACCACTGCAAAAGTCGTAGGCCACAGCTGCCTCGAGCTAACCACTGCGCCACATCTACGGTATCGGTAGAGGTTGGTACCTCAATTGGAATATTTAAATCACGAAGTTGTATTTCGACGTATAATTGGTGTATAGGGTGATTTTGAGCTTTATGTTAAATTCATTTGTGAAAACAAGAATTAAAATTTATTGGTGTTAGACACTTGTATGACTTATTGTTTTAGGGATATTTTAAGTATAGAGGAAATAAAAATAATTAAATAAAGAAGGAACATTTGGGTTCTTATATAAAAAGTTATGAAAACAAGGATTTTGGCATGCAAAGTAATGAAGAAATAAAGAAAGGATATTTAAATAAAAGCCTTACTTTGGGAATCACTATATAAGGATAAAGACCTAAAGTCATCAGCACACAAAACTCTCATTTTTTTGGGGTAGTAAAGAGAAAGAGAGAGAACATAAATTTTCTTCTTCGAAATTGAGAGAAAAGCCCCCTTTTTTTTTAATCAAACTTAACTTAGCTCTAACCCTCTCATCTATTATCTTTATGCCCTCAAACCTTGGGAACTATCTACTAGAAGCTTGAGGAGTCAATCGGTACTAGCGGTGAGGCACCACGACCGAAGACAGTGCGTGGGCCCCACGCGACAGACATAACACATTTGTTGCTTTGTTTTTCAGAGTTGTTTTCATTAAACATTTGAGGTATATTTGATTTCTAACCTATTCTAAGTTAAAGTAGACTTCTTAAAGTTGAGTCTTGGACTTTGCTTGAGATTATTTGAGTTTAAATTGAATTAGTTTGATGTATTTGAAGTTGGATTAAATTGTGAAGAAATTCTAAAAATTATATTTATAAAACTATGATGTTGGAGTTTGATTTGAGTTGTGGGTGTTGTAAAGTATGAAAGTTGAGACTTAGAAGAGTATGGGTTTAATTGGATTTGGGTTAATTTCATAAACTAGAGATTTTTCTTTATTAAAGTTATAATTTTTCATGGAACTTGTTAAGATAGAAAAATTATGGAAGGAGATAAGAAAAATTTGCGTTGGGTATTGTCAAAAGTATAAGTTTACATCTATGGAAGTGTAAAGATTGATGGAATTATGATTTTATTGAAGTTAAAATGTGGATTATGATGGGATTTTGAGTAAATCTTGAACTATAACATATATACCTTAAACATGTGATATGAAGTAATTTTAAATATGTAAGTTTTGGGATTGGAAGTTTAATACTTGCTAGAGCTAAATAAAATTTCTTGAATTATGAGCTTTTTTAGAGATGAAACTAAAGTTTGGGAAGAATTCTATTAAATGGGTATTTTGGAATTTATATGATTTAATCTAAGTTAGTATTTGGAAACTATGAAATTTATGAGTTTAAAATCTTGCTGGTGTAAAGATTATTAGATTGGCATTGTTTCTATGATTTGGAGGATTTATGGAGTAGTTGGAAGAAGTCTTTTAAGTAAAAAGTTTAGAAAGAAGAAATGTTGGAAGTAAATTAAATAAGCCATTTTTATTGATCTTAATACTTAAGAAGTTTAAATCTTCTTATAGTTTACTTTGGAATTTACTTCAGTAAATTAAAAAATATTATTGTCTTGAAATGTAAATCACAAATTTGATAGGAAAGGAAAAAAAAATAATAAAGAAAAGAAAGAAAGAATAAGAAAGGAAAGAAAGAATAACGAAAGGTAGACAAAGAAAATGAAGCTTATGATATTGTTTTGTTTTGATTATTTCTTGTAGTTACTTGATAAAGATAATTATTAATTTTAGTACATATTTCATGGATTGGTGTTCTAAATGATGTATTCTCTAGGTGTGGTGGAAGAACATAGTAAAGGAAAGGAAAAAGTCCAAGAATAGCATTTGGTGCTATGAAGGTGAGTTTCACCTTACTCTTGGTAAGCGTGATGAATTATATGATAAAAATTGTAATATGTAAGTATAATGTTAATCATATAAATGTGTGCATAAATGTGTGTTTGATTTAAAGAATGATATGTGATGTACATTGTTATGATGGAATTGATTGATGAAAATATATATTTAAATTGTTATGGAATTTTATGTTTGTAGGTTGTGGCATTATGAATGCATTGCATTGACATAAACTATAAAGACATTATGGAATGAATAGATTAAAAAAGACAAGTAGAGCCTGCCCAGGAATGGTGTAGAATTACAGAGGATCATATTTAAAATGGTATGACCCTGCCCGTGATGGGTGAAGGGTGTTAGAGTTGTTGCATACTTCACGAGACCAGATCCGTAGAACCTTGGACGAACACGGGGGTCCTGCTCACCGATGAACGGGTGGGGGTCTCGTTTTTTCTTGGCCGTTTTTGTTTGGGCCCATGAATTGGACCTGGTTTTTGCTTGGCGGTTTGGACTTGGGCCCAAGAATAGTCGTACTTCTGCAGTAGAACGTAAATCCTAATTAGACCCTAATTAGGACGTCTTAAGTTGATTATAAATACTCTTTATGTACTAAGCATATATTGTAACGAGAGAGTTGTGAGGTTTATAATAAGAAACTTTTAGCACAACGTAGTCCTATTCTTGGGTGAACATGGGTAAATCTTGTCTTCTTTTCTTTCTGTTTATAATTTATGTGATTAACAGGTCTTAAATTGTTCAATTGGTATCAGAGCCTTGTGTTTGAGGATTAACGATCATAAATGCCGATTGGATCATAGATTGAAATCGATAAGTTTGGAGGGAAGAGCTTCGAGTTATGAAAACTGAAGATGGAGGATCTACTCGTGGATAGGGATCTATGGACAGTGATAGTCGATGAGATACCAAAGAGTACGGCGTCCATGGTAGAAGCGTCGCCGGTGGTGGTTTCAACATCATCTTCAGTAACCATCACAGAGTGGGAGAAGCTCAATCGGAAGGCACAGAGTCTAATTCGGCCGTGCCTGGCTGATTCTGTCCTGATAAACGTTTCTAGAGAAAAGACTGCGAAAGATCTCTGGAAAAAGCTAGAAAGCCTTTATCAGAGTAAATCTCTAGTAAACAAACTGTTTTTGCAGAAGAAGTTGTACAACCTTCGGATGACTGAGGCCGATTCTTTCCCTGTTCATCTACATGAGTTCAACACTTTGATAGGTCAGTTATTATCTATTAGTGTTGATGTGACGGATGATGATAAGGTTATTACGCTAATCTGTTCACTGCGTGATTCGTGGGATAACTTGATAGTTACGATTGGTAGTGGTACGACTGATCTATCTTTTGAGAATGTCGTGGCAGCCCTATTATTTGAGGAGATAAGGTGGCAGGGTACATAAAACTCGTCAAATGAGGCCTTATCTATGAGAGGGCAAACCCATGATAAAGACTACAAGTGGTCTGGTGATAAAACCAAGTTCAGGGGAAGATTAAAAAATAGGGATAAATCTGGGTTGAAGTGTTGGAAGTGTAGGAAGCCTGGGCATCTAAAAAAAGAGTACAAAAGTAAGAGTATAAACCCTGAAAAGCAAACATACGAGATATCAGTTTCAAGTAATAGGAACTAGTATGAAGATGATGCTGGTGACTTAAATATGGCATCCTATTTGGTTCAATCAGATCAAAGTGTTTGGATAATTGACACATGAGCATCCTTTCACATGACACCTCACATGGATTGGTTTCATGAGTATGAAACTTTTGATGGGGGAAACATTTTATTGGGAGATAACTCTCCAGTGAAAATTATTAGTCGTGGATGAATGATGGGACAGTCAGAACATTTCTAGGCGTGATGCATATTCCGAGTCTTAGCAGGAATCTAATATCAGTCAGCAAGATGGTAGACGGGGGAGTCAATTTCAGCTGTGACAAAAATTCGTGCAAGATGACTCATGGATCGTTAGTAATTTCACGAGGTGTTCGGTATGGTATATTGTACAAGTTGCTAGGAAATACAGTACAAAGTCAGTGTAGTGAAGGTTTTATCTCTGAGAAAGCAACTGATGATGAGGTGACATCGTTTATGTTGTGGTATCAGAGGCTTGGGCATATTGGTGAAAATGGACTATCTAATTTATTGTCAAACTAGATGGTAAAAGGAGTCCCAGATTGCTCTTGGGATCCAGTTTCTATGAGTATTGTCTACATAGAAGGCATAACCATATGAGTTTTAAGTCCACTAGCACGAGGGCAAAGAGTATTCTGGATTTAATACATAGTGATGTGTTTGGGCAAGTTTCGGTCCAATCTCTTGGAAAATCAAGGTATTATGTCTTTTTCATTGATGATTTTTCAAGGTATGCATAGATTTATTTAATTAAGAGTAAAGCTGAAGCATTTGATAAGTTCCATGAGTTTAAAGCATTAGTAGAAAATCAGATTGAAAGAAAGATAAAGGTACTGAGAATAGATAATGGAGGGGAATTTTGCTCAGACAAGTTTGAGTAATTCTGTGTGGCAAATAACATTGCAAGATAGAAAACAACTCCATATACACTTCAATAGAATGGGGTGGCCAAGAGACTCAATCGGTTACTCATGGAGAAATCGATGAGTATGTTGAGTTGTGCAGGCTTGGAGCCGGAGTTCTAGGCAGAGGCTATAGCTTCGATATGTTTTTGAAGAACAGGTCACCTACATCAGCTTTGCAGGATCAGACACCGTTTGAGGCATTATTCGGGAAAAAACCGAGTTTGACTCATGTTAGGGTGTGATGCTTATATGCATGTGCCAAAAGAAAAGAAGAACGAACTTGACAACAAATCAGTGAAGTGTATCTTCAATGGTTATAAGGATAGGGTCAAGGGGTACAAGTTATGGAATCAAGAAAACAAGAGTACAATTTACAGTAGAGATGTTATGTTCAAGGAAACACAAAGGGATGTGGCAGCTACCTAAGATGTATCGGAACAGCCAAAACAGGTTCAGATTGATCTTAGTCCGATAAAGAGTGGGTGACTACCCCACAAACTGCACCAGATATTTCAGATATTGAGTCAGTTGGGTCTAAGCAAGATATTCATGTTTCTGATGTAGAAGATGAGGATTCAGATGTTGGCTCAGAGGTAGAGACCACTCCTGTCATAAGGAGATTGACACGAGTTAGAAGACCACCCATCAGGTATTCCCCTAGTGCTTGTAGTGCATTATATGCTTTAAATATTACTTGTGATGATTCTAGCACAGTAAAATAGGCAAAGAGGCAAGGACCTCGGATGATGCAAATCTATGGGTGGATACTATGAAATAAGAGATGCAGGCATTGGACAAGAATGAAACATGGAGCCTTGTGAAATTGCCTAAAGATATGAAGGTAATTAGGTGCAAATGGATTTTCAATAAGAAAATAAATACAAATAGAATGGTAGAAAAGTACAAGGCACGTCTGGTTGCAAAAAGGTACTCGCAAATAGAAGGAATTGACTATGGTGAGATATTTTTCCCGGTAGCAAAGTTGACATCTATCAAATGTGTCTTATCAATGGCAGCTGCTTATGATATAAAGGTTGAGCAACTGGATGTGAACACAACTTTCCTTCATGGGGACTTAGAGGAGGAAATTTACATGAAACAACCTGAAGGTTTTGTGAGCAAAGGCAAGGAAGAGCTGGTTTGTAAATTAAAGAAGTATTCGTACAGACTAAAGCAATCACCACGGGTGTGGTACCAGAAGTTTGATACATATGTCATTCAGCTTGGGTTCACTCGCAGCTATGCTGATCACTGCGTCTACGTGAAAATGTTAGGGGTTGATTTTGTCATTTTAACCTCATATGTGGATGATATGGTATTGATTGGAAATAACAGGAAGATGATTAGCACTGTGAAGGCATTGTTGGCAAGGCAGTTTAGCATGAAAGACCTAGGGCCAGCAAACTTTATCTTGGGCATGTAGATAAAGAGGGATCGTGAAAATCGAAAACTATGGCTAAGTTAGAAGAAGTATATTGAAGAAGTGTTGAAGAAATTTAACTGGGAGGAGACATGGGAGGTATGGGAGGTAAGAAGAATCTTGATATTGTATGATCGATTGATGCTGACTGGGGAGGAGACATTGATAGCAGGAAGTCTACAAGTGGATATGTGTTCAATCTATTTGGTGTGGTGAGTTGGATGAGTAAGAGGCAAAGTGTTGTTGCTCTTTCATCCACAAAAGCAGAGTATATGGCGATAACTCATATTGGAAAGGAAGCGATTTGGCTTCAAAGGTTGTGTGCTGAGCTTGGGTTTAAAGAAAGACAAATGAAGGTGAAATGTGACAATTAAGGTGTTATCTTCTTAGCAAAGAATCATGCATTTCATTCATAGATGAAGCACATTGATATCCAATATCACTTTATCTGGGAAAAGATTGAAGAAAATGTGATAATCTTGGAGAAAGTCGATACAACAGTGAACAACGTAGATTTCTTGACTAAGGCAGTTAGTCTAGCAAAGTTTGAGTGGTGTGCTACTGAGATGGGCTTAAAGAAACAGAGTCCTAGAAAGTTTTCCATGTGTGTGAAGTATTTACCAAGTGGGAGATTGTTAGAGTTTGTGCATACTTCATGGGACTAGATTTGTAGAACTAGAGAATGGATTGGGGTTAGGGGGCAGCGCCCTCCAAACTTTCAGGCTATGTAAATAAGTTTGGCCTGGTTTTTGCTTGGCGGTTTGGGTTTGGGCTCATGAATAGTCGTAATTCTGCAGCAAAACAAAAATCCTAATTAAACCCTAATTAGGACGTCTTAAGTTGCTTATAAATACTCTTTATGTGCTGAGTAAATCTTGTGTGAACCTAGGTAAATCTTGTTTTCTTTTCTTTTTTTTTTATAATTCGTGTGATTAATAGGTCTTGAATCATTCAAAGAGAATCCGAGGATATTATTGAAAATGGTAGGACCCCATCCGCAATGGGTGAAGGGGATACGAGGATAAAATTGGAAGTGGTAGGACTCCACTTGGGATGGGTGAAGGGGATCCGAGGATATGTGACGAAAAATGTAATGTTTGGAGGCGATATATGAGGAGACGTCCCCATTGCAATATACGCATAAATAATTGTATGGAATTGAATTGTTATCATGTGAATGCATTTCTTGAAATGATTTGAATTTTTGGATGTCTTAATGTATTCTTGAAATGATTATTTTCTTGGGATATGAGAATTATTATGTGTGTGTGTGTGTGTGTGTGTGTATATATATATATAGTTGTGATTTTATAAATTTAGAATTTTATTAAAGACGATTAGTCTGAGTAATGTGATTAATCGTTGAGCTTTTTAGCTCAACTCTTCCCCCCTATTTAACATTTCAGGAAAGTTACTGAATAGCGTTAGAACAACTCAATAAAGGAAGTGAATGAAAAAGGTGTCCTGATGAGAGTCATAAAATGCATCTTATCAGTACTTAATTGTTAGCATTTTAGGGTTGATCTAGGTTTTAATTGCACTTTTATACGTTAACAACTCTAAAGTATCATTCTTGGATCATTGATCTATTTCGGTGCATTTTCAGGTACTTTAAGCTCAAAAGATGAGGAAAAGTTATCATTGGTTGAAGCACAAAGACTCGAGGCATACTAGAGTGAAGGAATGCTTCTGAAAGGACAAGATGGAGGGCTTAAAAGAGCAACAGCTGTTGCTCGCACTGGAAAGGAGTTTCACTAAATTGCCAGAATTGCCCGTACAGATCAATCATCTTTGAAAATTAAACTGTATTGATACAAGAAGAACCAGGAGATGAGCCATATATACTTAGAAAGGTCCAGAAGTCTATTTTCTGAAGAATTTTACGGTTCGTCAAACGGATTTTTCTAGAGAAAGTTATGGCAGTTTTAGTAGACAAAGGTCAGGCTGTGCGGGATTTCAACGTGATTTTGGGCATAAATCCCACATCCCACATCGGTTGGAAAACATATTTCTATATCTCACATCCCACATTGGATGGAAAACACATTGCACTCTTGGTATTTGCCTATATAAGACCCACTCCACTTTAGCTTTGGAAATCAATCGGGGATGAATCCAGAGGGCCTTTAGGAGCAATCCAGAGGACCTTTAGGAGGAACCCGAAGTTTAAAGTTTGAAGGTCGGGAGAGATGATCGTTGGGAGGCCGGAGGCAACTCCAGGAAGCATGAGCCCCATGGCCGGCTAGTCTCCAAGCAAGGCGAAGGGATGAATCCTTAAGTGTAGTTGTTCTTATTTTTCCTTTATTTGATTCGGTTGTAGTTGGAATTATTTTCGTTAAATATTGTTATGTTTTATTATTTAATTTAATTAGTAGATTTATTATAACTCCGGTGGTTGCATGCTTCTTTTCCATAAGTTCAGTCAGGCTTTTCTTATGTGTACCTGTTTGGGTGTGATTGAGTCCGGTAGATCTCTTTTATAGATTTGTCCATTGCTGCGGTATCATCGTTTAGATATATCGTCGTCTCTTGATAATTTATAAGTTAGGTCATGTGTGCTTGAAAGTAAAGAAGATTTCATAACAATTACATTAGGATTTATATATGCGCTTTAATTGAATATTTTCCGATTGACTGTTTGGGATGTGAAACTTGTAATCGAGATAAAAACAACTGAATCAAGTTAGGATTAGAGCAACGAACCTAGGGAGGATTTCTGGAACCTTGTCATTTTTATTTTAAACTTATTTACACAATTACTCTTTTTCTCAAACAACTCAGATTCTTTTAATCTTTTATCGTTTGTGTTGAGGTTTACACCTTCTGTTGTACTTAACTTGTTTCTCTGTGGAATCGACACCCCAAAACTATACTACAATAACCGCATTATATTTTGGGCGTAATCATGTCCTTAGGTAGATTTTCACGCGAGGCATCCTCACCTTGGTTGTTTGGGAGTTTAGATTAATGAGTTTATCTCTATTTTAGAAAAAAATGTATATGTTTTTGATTTATCATGGTTTGTAGTTGTATTTAAAATTCATATCTTGTGTAAATTCTTAGTCTAAACCAAGATGTAATGTACTTGGAACAAAAGAATATAGAAGTATTCATGCTTGTAGTAGGATTGTATTATATGATGGAAATAGTAGAATTTGTATGTTGTATTACATCAGATTCAACGATATCGGGATGCGTCATTACCGTATCAAGTAAGCCCAGTTGCACCGTGCACCACCACACGAACCACCACATGCGCAACAGCTGTCCTCGAACCACCGCATGCACCACCCATATGCCATCATCTCTCTATGCTTCTCTCTCGTTCTCTATCTCTCATATATATATATATATATATATATATATATATATATATATCATGCATTTATTTTTGTATGTATTTATGTTTATCTATTTCTATTTTAGTCAAATTTTCTCTTAAAATAAAGAAATTCGGGGTTCTTTGTTTGCAGCTGATCCCGGCTAACTCTTACATCTCGAAGTCACTTTGCAAATTGCAGAGAGAGGGACAGAGAAAGCAATGGCTGTGTAAGTTTGTCTCAGATACCTCTAACTGTTGTATTATTTCCATTTCTTTGTTGATTTCCGTGAATATGTAGCAAATATTTTTCTGTTTCTTAATTTGTTTCTCCATTTGATTGCTGTTTAATTTCTGAGAAATGGCAAGAAAAAAAATAACGAAAGTGTTTTCTTTCGTTTTTTAGATTCTGGATTTATAATTAATCTTTTGGTTCTTAATAGTTTGACATGTCAATAAAGAGTTGCTTCTCCTCCAGGAAAAGTGCTGATGACTGTTTTTACTGGAGGAAGGAATTGTTCCTTTCTTTCTATCCTTTTTGTTCTTGTTTTTCTAATCATTTTCTAAGTTTTTGTTGGGTATCCAGTTGTCGTTTCTACTTACTAGTATTATATTATCATTATTCTCAGTGCCATTGCTTTTTTTCCCTTTTGACTGATTAAACCCTAGAATAATTGTGCTCGTTGAACATTTTTTGATATACAAGTAATATAATATAAATGTCCAAAGCATGTTGTTTTAAGCTTTTTTGTTCTGGGCATTATCGATTTCTGTTTTTTTCTTAGTTTCAGATGCTAGGTTTATATCAAATAGTGATCAATTAAATTTATGTGGCTGTGTTTTTTTAAAGATTAAGTGTTGTAGATATCTTCCTATTAGAGAGAAAAAAAAAAGATTTTAAGTCTTGTAAACTTGTTTCTATTATTGTTTAAAGAAGTTAGATGTTTGCTCATTTTATGTCTTATGTTCCAGTGAAAGTTAATTTCCTTCTTTTGATGTTTCTGGTCGATTTAAATAATATTTTCAGAGTTTAATATAGCTCTGTTTTTTCCAATTATGGTTTTTTCAAAAATTTTTTCCAATAATAGCTAGGTAGATTTAAACAGTGAGTAGGTTCGAAGTATTGACATTCATTTAGTCAATATTTGACATTTGTTTCATATCAGGACTAATAGGTTCGAAGTTTCTTGGCACTTTTTAATGTTTGTGCTATGCAAGAATGTCTCTTTTGGAGAAATTTCATGCAACTTTAAGACATAAATGAGATTAGATTAAAACTTTTCTGAATGAGGTCAGCATTATGGACTCAAGGGGAGGTTGATTAGAATAATTTGATCATATGTAATAGTGGAAGTAGGTATGTGTTTTATTCTAACGATATTGTACTTTTTAGGTGAGGATCATCCTACATGCATTCGATTGATGAGAGACCTGACAGAGAAAATGATCACTTGACTTGTCAAAGGGAATGTGAAACATTCATTTTTTATGATTCATTTAGCATTCAGTCCCCCATTTTCTCATCCCGGCTCTTAAATTCAATTACTGTATTAGTAGTACGCTTTTACGACACATATAGCATTGGAACCATAGGCTTGGTAGGTGACCTTTTGATATCCAGCTGCTAACAACTAGCAAAAATCATTGTTCTTTTTCTTTTGGAGCGTGGGGAGAGTTGGGCCTCTTCTACTTCCGGTGGAGATTTCGATTGTAATCTTTTGTGATTACAGAGTGCATACCTCATTTAAGAACTTGTATGCAGCGCTTTGTGTATTGTAGAACTTCTATGTTGCATTTTGTTTTTCATCTCTAGTGTATTATCTAAATCATTAGTACTGGTGGCTTTAGGTGTGTGTCAGCCGAACACATTGGAGAAGTTCTGAGAAGGGTCAAGGAGCACCTACAGAGAGCATATAAAATAAAAGACGGGTAAGCTGCTTTCTGTCCATGTTTAGCTCTTTCTGGTCATGTAAATATGTAATCATGTCTGATTCTAAATGGAACTTCCTGAGCATTTTAACTCTTCGCCTCTTCCTAGATTTTTTGACTCGTTTTTCCTTCCCTTCCCAAGCCCTGGTTTCTATCTGTATCTATGACCAATTTATTGTTTTCACAACTTAAAAACTGCAGACCACTCTAGAACCCTTTTTTTTGGGTTTTGGGGGAGGGGACTGGGGTGGGATGGAGTGTTGCTGGAACTTACCTTTTTAAATATTGATGCTATCTAATTCTTGCTTGCTCTTTTTTCATGTTTATGCAAACAGGAACCTTCATATCTTACCTTTTTTTTTTCATCAAAGAAAAAGATCCTCCCCTTGTTTGCATTTAGTTTTAAATTCAATTTTTTTCTATAATATAAAAATGGCAGATCAACAACTAATATACTTCTAAAAGAAGTTCCTAGTTTTGGAGTTATACCTTTAAATTCAATTGTGTTGCTTTTGCCAGGGATGATGACAATGACTTTCTAGTTCAGCTATGCAAACTAATAGGCAAGCTTTTGAAGGTATGTTTCTAGTTTTAATACTTGATTTCAGTTCAAGTATATTTGATAATCCTATATGACAAAAAAAGTTAAACGCTTGTCAAATTTGCCTACTCAACTCGGTAAATAGTTGTTTACATTTGAAGTAACGAAACGTTGCATAGACAAGGTACTCATCAAAAAAAAAAAAATGTTGCATAGACTGAGAGAGGTGCTTTTATGCTCAAACTTGGAGGTGTTCTGTTTGTTTTATTCTTTTGTTTTTTTGTATGTACCTTTAGTTGTATTTACTAATGACTCTATTGTTATACAAACTTGCTGCCTAGGTCATGTTATTCTCTATTGTTAATTCTATTATGGGAACGTCTTGCTTCTATTGAATTAGTCAAGCTTCCGATATCTGGTCTCAATCTGTCTTCTTGGCAATTTATCATTTATGCTTATGGATGCATACACAGAAGTTACATGTTATCTTTCTATTCTAATTCACACATTACATTTACATGACCAAACAAGCAGAACCTCTACCAGAGTAAGTCGGATATTCTCTCTCAAAATTTGCAGAATACTATGTTCCTTGGTAATCTGAAGAGACTTACATTAATTACTGTTTCAATTGTAGGTGTTATTTTGTACCGTCTTTTATAGTAGTAGTAACGAATTTTGCTTTGATTTGTACAATGTGAGTTAGAAAAAATTTTCAATTTGTTGTTGTATCTAGTATATTGAATTCAAACTAATTCTGAATGGTAGTAAACATTATTTCTTTCCAAAATTTTGACTGTATTGCCTAAATGTGATGTTGATGCCAGAAGCATAGACTGGATAGAGAAAGAGAGTTTTTTTCAGGGAAATTTGGTATCACCAAGAGCATATTCCGTCGGTGAAACAATTTTTTTTTTTTAATTTTGGTATTACCGAGAGCATATTCCTCGGTGAAGCTAAATTTTTTTTCAAAATTTGGTATCACAGATAGAATATTTCGTCAGTGATACAATTTTTTTTTTTTGAAATTTAGTATCACCAACGGATTAGCCCCTCGACAATAATAAATTTTTAATGTAAACCCGACCAAAAATTAATTTTGGAAAAATTATCACCATAGGAAATTTTGTCGGTGATAATAGTTTCACTGAGGGATTTAAAATCCGTTGGTGAAAAATATCATCACTGTGGAGGGAATTAGCGTCAGATCATCACCAACGAATTTTTGAGTTTCAGCAACGGATAGTGCCCGTCGCAGATACCTATTTTTCTAGTAGTGTAAGTACTACGTGGTGAGTTGACACTACAAAATTGATTTTTAGCAACGACTTTTTTGTTGGGTTGTTGTTGTGGCAGCCGTTATGTAAATTGTTTCACAACGACAAAAAAGTCATTGCAATAGATAATTATTAGCAACGAATATCGTTTCAAAATAGTTGTCGTTGCTAATAATTAATAATATAAAAGTGTTCGTACAATTGGCAACGACTATTTGTCATTGCGAATTAGCTTTAGGAAACGACAAAAGGTCGTTGTATATTAGGCAACGAAAAATAGCTATAGGCAACGCTTACGCAACGACTATTTGTTGTTGCGAACTAACTTCAGACAACACACTATTATGATACAGTTTTAGGCAATACTAGTGTCTTTACTAAATGGGTTTGATTCATTAAATCAGAACATGTTATATTGTTTATACATAGTTAAATCATCGATCTTTTGAACCTATTACGACATATATACAAATGAAGGATACTCAAAATGCTTTTAAAGCATAGAGATAGTTTTTACAAAAGTCAAGAGACTTCATTAACTAATTCAATTATGTCATCCATGTTTAGCTTCACCATTGCTAAATTAAAAGGTTTTTACAACTTTACACTTTTCCAACATATTATATACGAAAATCACTAGACAAAACATTGAAATATCTTGTTAAATAAAATATGGAGTTGTCAAATACAAAATATCTCCTATCATACTTGAACCTATAATGTATATTCATGCTTCGTCATGCCCCACCAAAAAAAAAACAAAAACTATACCCGCCCTCCTAGCTAGCTAGGTTCCAATCTAATTGTTGTCAACATCATACCTGCACCATAATGAAAAAACCAAGTGATAAAATCAACAATTCAAGCCAACAAGGTAAGAGAAAGCACCAAATCAAAATGGAACTAGGGTCGATTATTTGACAGCTTAGATTCTTAAAAGACATTTGATTGAGAATGAATTTATGTAGGTATTATAAATAATAAATACAATAAGATTATCCAACCAAACTGTCAAAATAAATTGTTAATCATAGTCTCACCCTCAATGGTCATGATCGTCTCCAATGTTCTTAAATCAAATATTCTGAAGAGAAAGTAAATTGCTTAACATCTTGATTAAATAGTAAACGCATTGTCTTACAAATTTAGATGTTAAAAACACATACAAAAGCATCATGAGATGCTAGTAGGGAATAGACTAAAGTCTGACATTGAAACTCTAATAGCTGAGATTTCTGTTATGGAATAAAATGTTTTATGAATTAAATTCAATAAAATGCCATAAGCCGAAGAAAATATTACTGATTGATTAGGATTTATAATGTTGCTTAGCAGCTAAGTTCGAAAGAAGCTAAATAAGATTGTACAATAACTCTAGGTGCGATCCACAAAATAGTCATAATGGAGAGCATGACGAACTGAAGTTGGTGTTGTTCTCCTTGTAGTGTAATGAAGCAAAATCAATAAGATTTAAAGGCAGATATTGAATTGTTAAATTAAGTAGCATCATAAAGCCAAGATATTCATAAAGCAACATCAATCCAAGATATTATATGTCATCAAGAACTTTTGCGTAATTGTCAAATATTGAACTGTGAGAGAGAGTGCAATTAGAGGCAACAAGTTATGACAGACATATATATTTGTTAATGAAAATACCCAAATATATTTTCTCATTGATGTATTATTTGTCTAGCTAGTATGAGTTTTTTTTTTTCATTTTTCACTTAAAACTTGTATTCATTAAATACAAATTACTTACTTGAGATTGAGATGGCCCCGCAAAGCGAGCATCCAACATAGTTCTAAACTCTTGCTAAAGGCTATCATTTTCAACCGCATGTTCAGCTCGTTCAACCATAATCTTTTCATTGACACCTTCAAGCTCACTCTCAAGCTCCACAATTATCTGTTGTTGTCGTTGATACCTTTGATTCATCACTTGAGTTGTGATTTCATTTGTTGTAACAACTTGCTTTCCATCCCCTTTTCCACAAAAAGTATCCTGACTTGGCCCCTAAAACTTCAAGTAATACTACCTCTTGCATTTTAGGGTTTTCCTCTTGCGATGTTCATTCCACAACTTCACTAGTTTTTTCCTAAGATTGAGAAAATAAATTGTGTAAGTTTTGAAACCACATTAGATTAGGAAAACAAATTTATATAGGCCTATAAAGTGATAACCATTTAGTTTCTCCACTACTTGATCCAACAAATTTTCTTGGCAAGATGTTTTGTCTCATCAATTTGGTTAGAGGGCATATTAAGGTTTGAAAAGCAAAAACAGAACATGAAACATAAACATAAAGAGATTGAGTAGACCCCACTAATATTGGAAAATTTTGAAATGGACTAGCAACCAAAAGTGTACCTTGGTGTCATCATTTGGTTTATTGTGGGGAAGTAACATTGCCACACAAAGCAAGGGAATAGGGCAGCTTCATTTAGGACAACACCACCCTTATTAATGTCTAATGATTTGTGTCCCTTGAATTGATGTTTATTTCTGCAATTTTATCTTATCTATTTCTCTAAGTTTTGTTTCCTGCTTTCATCTAATTAGGTAATTTGTTGCCAAACTGCTTACCAAAAGAATATAAATAAATGCATCAAGGTCTATACATGTTGGTGCTAGTAAGCCCTTTTCTTTTGTAGTAATCTAATGCAATCTATAGGCTTAACACAATCCAAAATTTGAGCATCCAAATAGAAAAACCAACCACCACTTTGATGGGAAAATTCAGAATACACAAGAAAAACAAAGAAAAGGAAAAGTGCATTTTGTCTTGGTGCCAAGCCAAAACAATTCTCTCTCTATCAGTGCTTATCTCCAAAGATTGATTTCACATTCTCACGTCATGAGGGCATCAGACACACATGTTTGGGAAACCATGATACCCTTTGATCAAATGGTTTTTTTTATATAAATATTATTTAATCAAATGATACTAACTTTCTCACTTCATCACTTGTAGTATATGTGACGCCGGGCAAAATAGCGATTATTCTGTAGCTTAGTCGTAACAGATATTTCACAGGGAGAAACACAAGAAAAACCCTAAAAACACAGAGAAACAGCTCTGATGCTTTATTTAAAATTATGCAAATACCAATAATATAATCTGTCTTTTCTGTATGTGGCCTTCTTATTTATAAAGTCAAAGCGAAAAAAGGAAAAAATTCTCGAAAACATAATCCTGGGGAAAACTAAGGAAATTACTAAAATTAAGCGATTGTATTAAGGCAGAATCAACGGCAGTCAATTCTGACTTGAATACAAAATGAAATTGCAAATGGAAAGTTTCTTAAAACTGGAAACTGCAAATTTGAAGGCCTAAAACAGAATCAACGGCAGCCAACCGTTCTAGGTAGTCCACCTGCTATTTTTGCGCTGATCTGCCAACTCAAGGTATCTTAGTGCCAACAACGTGTTATCTGACAACTCGGCATCATCTGACTCGGATCCTCCTGCATCAGTCGCCTTGGGTTGGAAAGAACTCGTCATCGAGTTCACAATAGCTTCATCGGAATCCACAAAACAAGGACTCAGGTGTTTCACATTAAAGACATCAGGCGGTAACCCAGGAAGAAGATCCTCTAGCATCAGGTCAGAAAACTCTACTAGCAGTTGCTGCACTTCTGCTGATAAATCTAGATTCATGTCTGCTGCACTATTCCCACAAGGCAGCAGAGCATAGACCACGTCTCCAAGCTCAACCTCAGCTAAAAACCTGGACATCGAAAGCAGATTAGTATTATTGGTTGTCGCAGTAGGAGTGGTTCCTTCCCGACGAGGTGCCAACACAATCTTCTTCCCTTTGATGCTAAGAGAATATGTGTTTTTCCGCCCATCATGAATAACACTGTGATCATACTGCCAAGGTCTGCCTAGCAATACATGACAAACATCCATAGACACAACATTATACCAAGTATTAGCAAAATATTTCCTACCAATCGAAAAAGACACTAGGCATCGCCTATCTACTGTTACTTCACTGCCTTTATTCTGCCACGACAATTTATACGGCTTTGGATGACAATCTATCTTCAACTGCAGTTTCTGGACAGTCTCTTCAGACACTACATTCTCACAACTACCACTGTCAATGATCATCTTGCAGACTTTATCTGCAACTGTGCAGGTCGTGTGAAAAATATTGGTTCTCCAACAATCGTCCCCTGTATCGCCCTTAAGGGTCAGTAGACTCTTACAAACGACCAAAGTCTCATGGCCATCTCCATACAACACATCTCCGTCATCATCATCGTCATACACAGGCTCTCCAATCTCCTCAGTTTCGTCTACCACATCGTCCTCAATCAGGAGATTTTTGCCCTTTTGACTAGTAGGCTTCCTGCACTCAGTTGATTTGTGCCCATGTTCACCACATCTAAAACATCTAATATTTGGGTTAGAGTTACCTTGGGGTGGCTGCTAGGCAGGATGGGATTCCTGAGGGCGAACTGGTAGATTGCTTTGATCTTTTCTGTTCATTGGCCTCCTGTTCTGTTTTTTTTGCACCGCAAGTGCACGCTACTATGCTTCCGAAACGGTCTACAGCGAGTGAAGGCTGAGGACGTCCTGTAAGAGCTGCCGTAACCCCCCCAAATATTATGCCACCATCTGCTCCTCTGTCTCGGATAAATCATTCCGGGCTATCAATTGATAGAACTCCTCCGTGTAATCATCCACCGATCTCGTGCCCTGCCTCAACGAATGAAATCTCTGAAACAAGGTTTGAGTGTAGCCGAAAGGAAGGAAGTGACTCTTCATCTTCTTCTTCATCTTCTCCCAATCTGTGATCTTGGCTTTGCCCTGCCGATCGCGCGAGCGCCTCAACTGCTCCCACCACGCAGATGTTCTGCCCTTCAGTTTGATGGCGACCAGTTTCACCTTGACACGACCTGGGACTTCTTTATACTCGAAAATACGCTCCACTTCATTCAACCAATCGATGAATCCCTTGGCCTGTAACGTACCAGAAAACTCGGGCAAATCCACTATGAAATCAAGGTCTTCATAACGATCTTCCCGACCACGGTGCTCCCAGAATCGAGCAGGATTTTGTTGCAGGTTTTCGAAACTGGAATCGGAGTCATGATCTTCTAGACGCTGGGTTAACTCTGCAACTTGCCTCTATAAATCCTCAATCATCGCATCCTGAATGTTACGATCACGGTGTGGGACTTCCTCGTTCGGAACCTGCCCGCAATGACCACGACCACCAGCCATGGAACTGATGAAATCTCACCCCAAGAAGATGCTGAAGCTCTGATACCAACTGACACTGGGCAGAATATCGATTATTCTGCAGGCTAGTCGTAACAGATATTTCACAGGGAGAAACACAAGAAAAATCCTAAAAACACAGAGAAACAGCTCTGATGCTTTATTTAAAATTATGCAAATACCAATAATAATGATAATCTGTCTTTTCTGTATGTGGTCTCCTTATTTATAAGGTCAAAGCAAAAAAAGGAAAAAATTCCCGAAAACATAATCCTGGGGAAAACTAAGGAAATTACTAAAATTAAGCGATTGTATTAAGGCAGAATCAACGGCAGTCAATTCTAACTTAAATACAAAATAAAATTGCAAATGGAAAGTTTCCTAAAACTGGAAACTGCAAATTTGAAGGCCTAAAACAAAATCAACGGCAGTCAACCGTTCTAGGTAGTCCACTTGTCATTTTTGCGCTGATCTGCCAACTTAAGGTATCTCAGTGCCAACAACGTGTTATATGACAACTCAGCATCATCTGACTCGGATCCTCCTGCATCAATATGGCACTAACTTTAACTTATAAGTAAGCAATTCATCACTTTTAACCAATAGAAAGTAAAATCCACATTGAAAAGTAACAAAATATGCCATGTCCAAAGCGTTAAGCTAAGGATATTAATTGTTGGTTAGTAATGGTAAATTAGAATCACCTAATTAATTGCACTAAAATTGATGTTGCAGAATTGTCCCCACAACTAGCTAGGCAGGTGTTCTCTGGGAAGTAGTAAACAAGAAAACATTTCAAGAGTTGCCAGCCGAAGCATATGATTTTAAATTCAAACAAAGAGACAAGGAACAATAGAAAGACTCCATTTTTAATTTGTTCTAGCAAAAAATACTGATGAAAAAGGATCAAAAGAGATGTTGACCCCTATGTGATTTTAATTATAACAAAACAATATTTTAACTATGCTACCTATTTTGTCAGTGTCTCAAGCATCAAGTTCAAAGAGAAGTCACAATATAAGAAGACTTTTTCTTGAGAGATACTCAGAAGAAGTTCAATGACCTAAAATAGGTTCTAAGGGAGTTAAAATGTGTAAATATCTTCTTTCAAGTATTTAACTTCTTTTAATATGGCTCTTTTATTTAAAATGATTTCAAAACTGTTTTGACTGGAAAATTGACTGAGAAAACAGAAAAACCTCTGTTTCAAGCCATCTAGTCGCCTGAATGGACTCTCTTAAGATTTTTTTTTTTTTAATTTCAAAATACACTCAGTCGACTGGACAACCACTTTAAAGTGGCATCTCTTTAAAGTGGCGCCCCAAGCAAGATTTTTCCCAAAGTTTTTCTACTGCTTCTCTTTTGCTTTTGATGTTTGATTTACATGTGTATATGTTTTCAAACTTGTTTTTATGATTCATATAACTTCTATAAACAAGTTAGAAATATTTTTTAGGATTCTAAATCACAAATTAACTTACTTTGATTAATCATGAACTCAAACCCTAGGAAAGACTCGTGTCGTGCTTGGCCCAATAATATTGAATAGGTAATGCTGGGCCTAACTTTTGAGACTCATTTCATGGCATGACACGAAAAAAAACACGTTATGGCACGGTCCAGTATGGCCCTCCACGACACAAGGCACGACCCAGCACGCCTCACAAGAGTATAAACCATGAATGGCTAAAAAAGTAGTTATAATATTTTTTATCTTTCTAATTTTTAAAATTTCTAAGTTGTTTTTTATATTTCACTCATTTGTAAGTCATTTCATCTTCTTTGTTTACTTTATATGTTGTTGTTTTTGTAAATTATTTATTTGAAAGATTTTTGGAAGTTGTAATTTTTAAATTATTTGTTTATGTTGTTGTTTTTGTTTGGTTTCTAAGTGATTTTTAATATTTAATTTCATAAATAAAATGGTTGTTTTTCTATACAATTATAAGCATTTAATTCGATTTTTTAAGTTTTCATTTACTCTTTTCAACAAAAAGGTAAAAAAAAATCGGTATATATACCTATGAGGGTTGACACGGCACGGCTCAATAGTCATACGGGCCTTTGGCCGTGCTGGGTCTAGGTTTTTTAAATTTTGGCACAGTATAGTGTGGCACGAAAGAGACGAAGGCACGGTAGGCCGCCTTGTGTGGGTTATGGGCTGGCACGACATGACCCACTGAAGGACTAAAGGCTTCGCACGTGAAACCCAAATAAATGAAATTCTAAATACCGAAATGGCAAATATCTGGGTCAAATATTAAATGAAACAGGGATGCACCTTAAGACTTGAAACCAAGACCTGAAGATCTAATTCAATATTAAGAATTAATTTAGTTACTAATTATCTTAAAAACTTAAGTTGATGAAAAGTTATTTATTTATACTTTAACAAAAATCTAATGGAAAATGTCTATATGGTGCAACTTGATGGTTTTAAGGACAATGATAATGATCATCTTGTGTGTAGACCCAAAAAGTCTATATACGATTTGAAGCAAGCTTCCAAACAATGGTACTATAAATTTGATGATGTTGTGATTTCATTTGATTTTGTTGAGAACAAGGTAGATCACTGTTTATGTCACAAGGTTAGTGGGAGCCAATTTATTTTTCTCATTTTATATGTGAATGATATCTTGTTGGCAAGTAGTGATCTAAGATTATTGCATGAAACAAAACAGTTGTTATCTAAAGTGTTTGACATGATGGTCTTTGGTGGAACATCTTTTGTCCATGGCATTGGGATATATAGGGGTCGTTCTCTTCATATGTTAGGTCTCTTTCAGAGAACTTACATTGATCGTGTTTTGGATAGGATCAGTATTCACAAGATTGCAAGCCTAGGAATGCTCTGATTCTCAAAGGTGATAAACCTAGCCTCCTGTTACAATGTCTTAAAAATGATACTAATAGGGAATCTATAAAAAAAAAAATGTCGCATGCTAATGCAGTCAAGAGCATTATGTATGCACAAGTTTGTGCTAGGCTAGATGTTGCATTTGTTCTTAGACTTCTAGGTAGGTGTCAAAAAGATATTAAGGAACTTGAAGGGAACAAGAGACTATATGCTGGTGTACAAAAGGGTTCAGAATCTGGAGCTGGTGGGCTATAAAGAGTTGGACTTTGCTAGTTGTCAGGTTGATAAAAAATCTACATTTGATTATGTTTTCATGATGGATGGTGGTATAATGTCTTGGAAAAGTATGAAACAAACATTGATTACTTCTTCTACCTTGCAGGTAGAGTATGTAGAATGCTATGGAGCAGTTATTTAGGCAGTTTGACTTAAGAACCTCATTACGAAGCTATCAGTCGCTGACTTTATTGTTAGGCCCATCTAGTTGTACTGTGATAACAACTCGATTGTACCGTTTGCTAAAAACAATAAATGGCATCACAGGGTCCAAGAATATGGAAGTCACGTATTTGACATTTTAAAAACTTGTAGAAAAGGGTGACGTCATAGTAAAGCATATTGATACAAATGATATGATCGTTGATCCATTTACTAAAGGTCTTCGCTCTTGTGCTTTTAAGTGACGTGCTGTTAGTATGGCTTAGGAGTATCTTTTGATACACTTGTTTAGTTGGAGGCATAATTTTGTTCTATTTTATGAATGTTTTCATCTTTTTAAACATCTACCAGGTACACAAACCTCCATTTTCATTTTGGACACCTTAAGTAACCTCATCTTCAATACCAAAGAATCATATGAAAAAAGATATTAATGCTAATCTTAGGAGGCATTAGGTGATAATGGCTCAAATCCTATCAAACTATAATTATGTTCGTGAACCAAATGGACCCTTAATCTCCATAAATGTTATTTAAACTTGAGAATGCTGTGAATAATTGTTGAACCAGCATTCCTCGTACTCACATGATTTCACATCGTTTTAAAATTAAACTTTTATTTAATTATAAAGATTTATTAACATGATTTTTCAAAATTTGTCAATTTCCTTTTATCCAAATCAAATTGCGCATGGTTCAAAAGCCACAATGAGCTACCCAAGGCTATAATTTAATCACACAAAATAAACCCCAAATCCGATTAATGTTCTAATTAAAAGATGAGAAACAAATTCCCTGGGAAAAAAAAATAAAGAGCTTTAACTCATACAGTAGTTTAAGTCATACGGTAATGATTTAATTCGCGTTTTGATGTTGGTATTTGAAATCGTCGGATTTATTAGTTTATATCAACTTGCATACAAAATTACAATATCTAATTTCTATCTAAATCGTCACATAGAATCAAGTTACATGGATCTGTAGTTTCTATTACTGTGATTGATTTTGGTGTGAGAAACTTATCAGATTTCAACTGTTGGTCTTCAGATTTCAACTGTTGGTCTTTAGGTCCTACTTGGGTAAGCAGTCTATTTCTTCTTCAGGAACCCAACCCTGAAAATTGTTATTTATAATTGATTGCTTACTTAATTTCTCCGTCTGCAAAGAGAGCCGGTTCTGCTGCGTTTTAGATTGGAATTCAATTTCTTCTCTCAAAACTATTTATTTTGCAGGTTAGTTTAAAAAACATCTTAGTTTTTTGTTTATTTCGTGTATCCTTCTTGTTCTTCTCCTTAATTAATTTTAACTTCTTGCATATTTTCCATTGACTGCATACATTATTCTCTTTAAATTTTTTTTAGTAATTATCTTACGAATATTAAATTCCTTTGATCAATAAACTATCACAAAATATGATTTTTTTTTATTAGTGTATTATCTAAATTGCGAACAATGGATTCTTCTGTGTAAGTTTTTTTATTTATTTATTTTACTTTATTACTCTGGAAATCACTTATGCGATATATGCTATGACAGATGACAAGTGCCGTATACGTGATTGGAAAATGCAATTCAAGTTCGGCAAGTGAACAAAATTGGTAAGAATTGGAGATTGATTTGTTCAGGTTTTATGGGTATGGAGCTTGTTTCCTTTCGGGCTTCTAAAGAAAGTAATTGCATTGGTATATTTTGGTTTTCCTTGTTTTGCTATTTTATTCATAATATGTTTCTATTTTTTTAATTACAACTTGCAAAAATGAGCAATTATGTACTGGTTTTGTGTATATCAACCAAATTTGCTTATCTTCCAAAAAAAATTTGCTTGAAACATATGATTGATTGCATACATTATTCCCTTAAAAAATTTTATTAATTATCTTTCAAAAATTAAATTCCTTTGATCAATAAATTATCACAAAATATGATATTTTGGATAATAGCGTATTATCTAAATTGTGAACTATTGATTCTTCTGTGTAAGCTTACTTTTTTTGGGGTAATTTTGCTTTAATACTCTGGAATTCACTAATGTGGTATATGTTATGACGGGTGACAAGTGCTATATACGTGATTGGAAATTGCAATTCAAGTTTGATAACCGAACAAAATAGGCAAGAATGAGAGATTTATTTGTTCATGTAGTTCTAGTTTCTGTCTATTATTATGCTTGATTTACATAGCTTCGCTCGATGTTTCCATCATTGTATATTTATATTTCTCATAAATTGTTTAGTATTTAGTTTCCACAATGGTTCACATTGAGATACTTTTTTTGCTTTCAATTGTGGTTGTTTGATTTCAGACGAGGAGTTCTAATTATATTACATCATAAATCAATAAATCCCCTTAAATTTACTTTCTCATGTGTTACTTTGGTAAAAATCTCATTTCCAGAATCACTTGATCACAATGCAAACAATATTTTTTGAGTTTTGCGGTATCATTAATATCTTGAAGTGGGCTAAAGTTTCTCTCCTAGATTAAGATTGTGCTCAACTTCGAACAAGGCAAGAAGCCAACAACCCTTCTATCCTTACTGAGTGAAGCACTTATGCACCTCAACAGAATATATACTGGGTTTCTGAACTGTTGAATTTTTAGAAAGCCACCATAAACTAAGAACCCTTTTATCAATGATTTTTTTACTGGTTCTTTGTCAAATTCAATTATAGTATTCATGCCATAGAAAAGAAAGAGTGGGAGTTTTAGTTTCATTTCATTACTGCAGGCGATAGTTAATTTTGTGTAGGCTGATTGCAAGTTTTTAATATGCATGTTAAAATATCGATTGCTATGAACTAGGTGCTTGTGGAATTTGTGACAGTTCCTCTTATATTGATCTATACGGAGCATTTATTCTATATGTAATATATATAATATTATTCTTTGTAATTCAATTGAAATTAAAGGTATGTAGAGAAAATATTGTGTGCTCGATGAGTTTTTCCTCATCAAACGTAGAAGAAGAGAAAAATCCAAGATGCATGCAAACTATAGATAGTAGAAGTAAAGATAATGAAGTGATAGGGTGTTCATCATATTTAGGGCTTGCTTCTTTTTTAGAGCGCATCAGATTTATGGTGCTCATCAGATTTAGGGCGGGCTTCTTTTTTAGAGCACAAAGTGAGTTTCATCTTATTAAAAATTGCACCAAGAAGAGAAAATGGTATATTACTTTATCTGAGGATAAAAATGAAGAATTCAAAAGGTTTACAAATATGACATCCGCGGTGATGGCAACAACAATTTAATATTGTCTCATTGCAAGATGCAACCAGTGAAAACTAAGCATATATGATATACAATTTATCTTTCTTTTTTTTGTGTGTGTACGTGCATGTAAATGCATCTTGGATTCTTGGGATTATGTTGAAGCATGGATGATCACTTTTTTGTTTCACAACCATCATAACTTTATAGAATATCATTCAATATTTTGATTAAGAGATTTCCAGAAAAAAAAAAAAAAAAAAAAAAAAAAAAACAGCATTACGATGCTAGCTAAATATCATATGTACTTTCTGAACCTTTCTGTGATGTTGATATGTCTAATGAATTCATATTTGCTTGTTAGTTATTTATTAGTGCTCTATATATCGATTCATTTCTTTTTTTCTTTATTTATCCCTTTATATAAATTTAATCACCATATTTGATTAATAATTATGGAAAAACAAGGATGTTCTTCTCAAAATAGTAGATATATAAGAAGGATAAAACGTTCAGATAAATGTATATCACAAGATCAGCAGGTTTGATGGCTGTGATGCATACTTTTTTTACAGTGACATATATGATTGCAAACACTGTAGGCGATCTGACTGTAGAGGGTTTCACTCGTTCTTTACTCTTCCCCAAAACTGAAAATTGTTCATGGGAAGTGGGAACCCAACCCAGATCTCGAACCGCTTCCGTTTAATTCTTCTTCATAAACTGTACCCTGAAAATTGTTATTTATAATTGATTTCTTCTTTAAGCAGTCTCCTTTTGCAAAGAGAACTGGTTCTGTTGCCTTTTAGACTGGGAATCAATTTCTTCTCTCAAAACTATTTATTTGCATGGTAGTTTGAAAAATATGTTTTTTTTTTTTGTTTTGATGTTATATTCTTATTTTTTATCCTTCTTGTTCTTCTCTTAAATAAATTTTAACATATATATTTTCCATTGATTGTTCAGTTGCAGTACGGTCATAATTTGATTTATTTGGCACAGCATGGAAGATACCAATATGGTTTTGCCACATGAAAATCGAGCTTCAGTCACTGAGGTATGCCTCAATTGTAGCTGATGTTAATTATTCTTGGTTTTATTTTGCTTCGCATCGGGATATGGTTATGAGGTTTGCTTTTTAGCTAGTTGCCAATTCTCTTGATATTGCGCGTTGCATAGTTGGTTTGTAGCTTTTGGTCCATTTGTTTTCTCTTCCTCCATATGAAGGATTTCTTTCTTCATTTTTTCTTATAAAAAATACGCGTGTAGGCATCAAAACAACACCATTGTAGATTGCAGACCACCATCAATACACTGTTATAAATACATTACCTCACACGCGGATACATACATGAGGGCCTGTGAAATATTACTTGTTCTCTCAGGGTTCAACACCTTTCTAATACTGGCTTCAAACACTGCCTTGGTTTGTGTATTCATTAATTTCTGGTGTCTACATGCACAAGAGCATAAGATGTGTGGGTCTAACATGCGTTGAATCAAACATTGGACTTTGGGAGGGCTGGATTCCTATCCAATATTCTTTTTTTTTTTATTATTGTTCTTGTTTAAATAGGGTATCGATGTTCAATTACTTGTATATTATGTGCCTCATCCTAATGCAAGGTATTTTTTCTCCATGCCCAGGTTAATTGTGAGGCCAAAACACTAATAAAAACCTTCAAGCCGATACAACCTAACAAGAGGAGGAAAAATAACCATAACCCTAAGGGTATGCAGCGATGCTCTTCATTGTGTTGTAGGATATGGGAGGATTTGGATCCTAATATTCTCACACGAATACTTCAACAAGCACCCTCTGATGATTTATGCTTAAATGTCTCCTCAGTGTGCCAATCATGGCAGGCAGCCTGCTGTCAAATCTTATTCTGGAGTCATGATATTCTTGATTTGGGTGCACTAATAAAAACCTTCGACATGTTGCAACCTAACAAGAGGAGGAAGAATAACCATAAGGGTATGCAGAGAAGCTCTTCATTGCATTGGTAGGAGATGGGAGGATTTGGATCCTAATATCCTCGTACAAATATTTCGTGAAGTGGCCCCTGTTAATTTATTGCATAATGTCTCCTCAGTGTGCCGATCATGGCAGGAGGCCTTCCGCATCTTATTGAAGAGTCCTTTGAAAAGTTCAATTCACCTAAGAAGTATAATGAAATGGCTACAAAATTGATGAGATTTCTGCAGCATATAATGGAGGGTTATGATTGTTATTCGTTGGTGGAATGGAGGCTATCCATTAAGACCCTCATGATCCCTTTTGATCTTCCAATTTCAGATAGACATCTTGTGTACATTGCAGAGAGGTCAGCCAGAACACCCAAGAAAAAAAATTCTTAACACTAGGTTGCTTTGAAGTGCTATGCAATTTTTTAATATGTTATAGTACTGTACTATATGATTATTGATTGTTTACTTATTGTAGATCACCTGGTCTGGAGCATCTATTAGTATTAGGTGCGTCCAGGATAACAGTAGAAGGCTTTGCAGAGGCAACCCAAAATTGGAAATGTTTGAAAGTTGTACATGTTGGACCAGTAAGTTGTCGTGTACCTGTCAGTGATCCTATTCATAATCAAATTATCAAAGAGATTGGTAAAACGTGTCAAGAACTTGAAATGTTACATATACGCGACCCAAAGTTTGATGTGAATGTGAGTGGTGCGCTTGTAATTGCTGAAAGTTTGCCTGGGCTGAAGAAACTGGGATTTGAAGGCCCTTTCTTATTCAGGAAAGGGATTTTTACTTTATTTCAAATGTGTCGTCAGCTTGAAGAAATAAGTTTCTTTTCCTGTCATGTGAGTACCGATTGGCCTATTTTGTGTTTTAAGGATAATCAGTTTGGTATTGAATACAGTTACGAATTTGGCAATTTTTCTTTGAGTTGGACCACAGATAGTGAAGGATATGACGAACTGCATACAAAGTTCGAGTCCGAGAAGGATGTTTATTGGTTGATTGTGCTATTGGAATCTCCTATGTGATTGTTGTACTCTTATGGTTTGCTTCTCAATTTTATTACATTATGGTAGTTTAATATCTCATGATATCACTGATCAATTTTATGATACCGTCGAGAGACTATTGTGTGAACAGTTAAAATTATTAAAAAAATATTTATCTGGATTTCTTTTGCTTTTCTTCGTTATCTATGGTTGAGGTATGTAAACTATTAGGGGATAATTGTACCTAAAAAGAAATGTTAGTGGTAAATATGGTTGCAGTTTAATTTATATTGTTAAGCGGACATATTGAATAGTACAAACAGTTCATATTGTTAAGTAGCAAGTCGCGTTTGAATTCTTTATATTGTTCAAATCTTCTTTGAAAGATTGGTTTAGGACAAACTCCAAAATGATGTGTCAGGTTTTGCAAAATGTTAAAAGGAATGTCGTTTGGCGAACAGGGAACAGAAGATTTCTGATTTTTTTTTTAAAAAAAATTTCTTTGCTTGTGTTCATCTATGTAAACAAATCTTTTTCTCCTCTTTCTTTTTTGTCTCTTTCGGGAGGACTTGTGGTCCTTTATATAAACGGGGGAGATAGGAAAGATTCGAGTGGCAATTGTCATTTTCAGTCTGAAAATCTGAGAACATCTTTGTTAGACTCATTATGAGTCTTTCGAAGTAGTCAGTCCAGCTAACCATAACGTGTATATACTTTCCCAAAAATTTGTTTTATGAACATATTGACATCCAAACTATATAACTAATTCACTTAAGATTCGATGAATGCCGAACTAGACAGCCTAATTCCACCCAGCAATTACTCGACCAGGATCTTTACTCGTTTTATCATTTTAATTTGAAAATTAACTTAGTGTCATGTCTCTCCTGCAAGCCCAAATCAAACAAAGATTTTGAGTAACATGATAACAAAAATAGAGTTGGAATGGTAAGATGAAAAGTAAAAAAGCTCACCATACTATAAACATGTTTCTCGAGTAGAGCGTCGAATGCAACCGAAGTGGAACCAGCTGCAACAATCAATGCAGCAACTGAAGTAAAACCGAGTGCAGAAGTGGAACCAACTGCAACAATCGGTGCAGGTACAACAAGTGCAGGTAAAACCCTATCAATGAAAGTTTGGAGTACAAGGGAGTCACTAACCCTAGTAATAAAAGTTCGAAAGGCATGGAAGTCACTAACAGTAGCAACAAGAGACTGAAAAGTAATGAGAGCATAGTGTATGCACTAGAAACGTTGGTAGCAGAATCGTGGGCTATCTTACCCGCAATAATAACGGCTGTCATAGTCTCACCAACGATGACTTTCATAGTCCACTGCAATAGGATCGTCTGCAATTTCAGAATCATCTAAAATAGCTGCACCAACAGCAAATTTAAGTGCTGAACATGCAACTTCGGCATTTTTTACGGTGATTTTAGCAGTTTTAACCGCAGAACGAACTGTTCCAACAAGTCCATGGATGGTCACATGGAGAGTAGAAACCAACGGCATGGTTTGAAAGAAACCAGCAGCAGTCATTACCGCAGAAGCTCTAGCTTCTATGTCAGCAGCGATGGCAAAGGCTATGTCAGCAACTTTACGTGCTTTTTAGGAATGAAGAAAGGTGGTATTCTGAGCACATCCAACATCATCAAATTCCTGGGCATTAAGAAAGGTGGTATTCTGAGCACGTCTAGCATCATAAAAAAGACCCATAATCCCTGAAAAAAAAAACATGGAATTGAAAACAGTCAAGTACTATTGGAAGTCAGAAAAGAAGTTATGCAACGTTGAACAAATATGTTAATTTATGCAACGTCATTTACAAAATCTTAAGTTATATTTCACAAAAAGAGTCCAACCAATCATCCAAAAAGTCCTTTTCAAAATCTTGTTATGGCTCATGAACTACTACACTATCTAAACAAAAAGATTGGAAACAAAGGTTACATGACCATAAAACTAGGACTTTGAAAAAGCTTATGATAAATTGGAATTAGAAAAGAAATTATATAACATGAAACAAATATGTTAATTAGCTTATGCAAGGTCATTTACAAATCATAAGTTCTATTATCACAAAAAAGATTCCAATCAATCATCCAAAAACTCAGAAGTCAAATAACAAATAATCTTGTTAATTTGTTATGGCTCATGAATTACTACACTCTCTAAACAAAAAGATTGGAATCAAAGGTTACATGACCATAAAACTAAGACTTTGAAAAAGCTTATGATAAATTGGAGTGGTCTTTTTGAAAACAAGTTCTAACTCAATTTAGATTTCCACCTCACTGGATCAATTTAATAATTGAATGTGTTTGTACAGCTTCATACAAAATTCTCATTAATGGACAACTATCTGAACCTATTAAAACATCTAAAGGACTTTGACTAGGAGATCTTATCTCACCTTACCTTTTCCTTCTCTTGTAATGATTTATTGACTCGATGCATTCTCTCAGCTATGATAAATAAGTGTATTACTTCTCTAAAAGTTTCAATACAAGGATCAGCTATACTTATTCTCAATTTTGCTGATGACTCTAAAACTTGTCAAACAGTTCAGAATATTCTTACCTCTTATGCATATACCTCTGGCCAAACTCTAAATAAATCAAAATGTTCTGTTAAATATTCAAAAAAATGTGACTACTGCAAACTAGCAATGGTCAGTAACGTAATAGGCATCCCCAGAGGCTAGATCTTTTGATAATTTTCTAGGCTTACCATGTCTTACAGGAAGAATCACCAGAGCCTATTTCAACTTTCCCATTGATAAACCAACTAACAAATTCAACATATGGTATACTTAACTACTCTCATATGCTGGGAGATGCACCCTAACCCCAATCACTGCTATTCCTCTCTACACTATGTCAACATTTTTATTACAAGCCTCAGTTCTATCTACTTTCCAAAAACAAGCAAAAAAATTTCTTCAGTATGCAACCATCTTCTAAAAAATATGGTTTGGTTAATTGGTATGAGATCATTCAACCTAAGGATAGAGGTGATCTTGGCATTAAACACTTGCCACTCATGAACCAAGCTTTAATTTTAAAACTCCTCTGGAGAATACTTCAAAATCCCAATCAAAAGTTCTCAAACAAAAATATTCTCCTTCAGCAGATATATTGCATTCAATCTTCCATCCCAGTAGTTCCACTATATGGACCTCTATTCAAAAGCTTCTACCAACATTTAAGAACTGTTTGGGAAGAAATAAAGGTAATTGGAAAACTATAGAACTATGGTGGAGAAATGGTTATATATTTTTTCTCTTGCTGATTATTTTTTCAATAATATACCTCTTTCTATGTTTAACATGAAAGTCTCTCATATCATTCATCCCTTATCTAAAACTTGGAATCTTAATAGTTTGCAAAATTTCATTCCATCACATTTACTTCATCAAATTCAGGGTATACCTATTCCCAGTAAGCAGGCTCATCAGCATCATTACCAAGTCCTACTGAAGGACTGCCTCAGACTAGCTACTAGTTTCAACTAGTTATAGATAAATTTTGTATACAAGAAAAGGAACCAAGTGAGACCTTTTGGCAACTTTTTCTGCCTAGAATCATTACCTTTTTTTTTTATTTCCATAGTTCTCCTCTGCATTATGCCTTTGTTATATAAGGACATGACATGCTAGTCCTAGAAGGGTTTCGTTCCCTTAACTCTCTGTAAAAGTTACTGTTTAATTACATAATATAATCTTTCTGTTTGTGGAAAAAAAATCTTTTACTATGAAGACATGGAGATCAAAGTCTATTTAAGATTCAAGACTGGGCTAAGAGAGATCACGGACAAATCAGAAAGGCAAAAGCATCAATGAAGATCAATTAATTCAATTAAGATATTCGGATTTTGTTGATTGGGAGGTCCATATTAATAAACAGATACATGAAATCAAATGATAAATAAAACAGAAATTGCAATGAAGAACACCTTCGAAATGGGTGTTTAACAAAAAACTATCCCTCAAATCCTGAGAGAATCACATACTTCAAAATAGATTCCCAAGTTCTTGTCAAGATTTTGAAATTGAAAAGTTGCACATATATTTTAGTACATTCAAATGTTCATATACATAAAGTAGTTATAGTATCAACAAACAAAAACAAAAGAACAAAAAGAAGGAACGAAAGAAAGATAAAAGAAAATAATCTTACCTGAACGAGAGGTGAACTAGAGAGAGAGGGATAGAGAGGGAAACGAAGTTGAAAATACAGATTCACAATTTCTTGTCAAGATTGTGAAAAAGGCTGCATATGTATTTTAGGACATTGAAACGTTCATATTCATAGTTATAGAAGCGAGAAACAAAAGAACAAGAAGAAACGATATAGAGAGAGATTTGAGAAAATCTCACCTGAACTAGAGGGGAACTGTAGATATAGGTGAGAGAGGGAGAGAGAGGGAAACGAAGTTGAAGGAGTTATATATAAAGTACTGATGTGCTCACTCAATCACGTGGTATCTGTTAATCAAGGGCTATCGTATATCTTAAGATTTGATGCCTTGATTTTTAATACGTGGAACCATGCGATTTTAGGACCACCAGTATTCAATTGTTAACGTAACACCAAAAAACTGTCACCAATTTGGTTCCCACTAAGGGAATCTTAAACCGTTGGAAGGGAAGAAAGAAAGAAAATGGAGAAAGGCAAATTAAAAATTGGAGGAGAAGAAGATTTAAGTTTAGCTTATAAACAAGACTTAAACGGTGCCTTTAAAATAAATCGTTTTGAGCTTAGAATTAGCTAAACTAACATGGACTTTGAAACGGGCTTCGTTTTATTTTATTTAATTTTTTTAGGCCTAATTCATGAGGAGCTTGGGTCATGGTTTAATGATTTAATAGGGCTGGTCCATTTTTAGATTTTTCGTTTAGGCCTTAGGGGTTGGGACAATAAGGTTTTCTTCTTCTTTTTCTTCTTTTTTCTTTTTTGTCGTTGCATAAGTCTATTTTCTTTTCCTTTTTCTTTATTCCTTCTTCAAGGGCAATTGGTATTTATTGTTATTTGTAGGTCAGCTATTAATGTGGCATTGAGTGAATTCTTTTCGTTTAAATTATGAAGAAATTCAGAGTTTGGTATTTCACAGAGGGAGTACAAAGAGAGAGAGAAGAATCGTATTTCTCGGTGTGAAGTTTACACTATACAGAGGCTCCTATTTGTACACATTATCTGCAGACAAATTATACCAGTTTAGTCTAATCAATTACCTACAATCAAGCCAAATCAGTCAATATAATCAATCTCAACAAATCAACCCTTATTTGTTAATTTGACCAAATCTGCTATATTCTCAACACTCCTCCTCAAGTTGGAGTTGATATTAATGACACTCAACTTGTTCAGTAGATGGTTGAATTGAGTAGGTCCGAGAGCTTTGGTAAATAAATATGCTGGCTGTTGACTTGTGGGCATGTGAATGGTTTGAATGACTTGCTTTTGGAGGTTATCCCAAATGAGATGACAGTTGATCTCTATATGTTTTGTTTGCTCATGGAATACCGGAATGGATGCAATGTGGATAGCTACTTTGTTATCACAGTATAGCTTGACTAGTTATGGATGTGCTATCTGGAGATCTGCCTAAGTTGCTTTAACCAAGTAATTTCACAACAGGTTGATGCCATAGATTGGTACTCTGCTTTAGCTGAGGATCATGAAATTGTTGTTTTCTTTTTGGTCTTCCAAGAGATTGGTGATTTTCCAAGTAGAATATAATACCCAGTAACTGATCACCGAGTATCTCTACATCGAGCCCAGTTTGCATCGTAAAATGCATGCAATTGAACATCACTGGAAGTTGATAGAAAAATTCTTTGGCCAGATGATTGTTTGAGATATCGTAAGACTCGATGTGCTACATCCAAGTGAGATGTTCGAGGTTTGTCTATGAATTAACTCAGAATGTGTACTGTATATGCTAAGTCTGGCCTAGTGATGGTCTAGTATATCAGCTTCCCAACCAATCGTCGATATGAAAACGGATCTGAAAGTAGTTCTCCATCAGTCTCACTAAGAGGCAGATTTGGTTCCATGGGTAGATCTCATAGTTTAGCACCAATAAATCCAGTTTCCTCAAGTATTTCCAAGGTGTATTTCCTTTATGATAAAAGGATGCCAATTTTTTAGCAGGCCACTTCTATACCTAGAAAATATTTCAGAATGCTAAGGCCTTTGAGTTTAAAACATTCTCCCAAATATTTCTTGAGTGCATCAATTTGTTGCAAGTTGTTTCCTGCCAAGATGATGTCATCTACATATACCAAGATAATTGTAAAACTGTTTTCTTAGGATCGAACGAACATGGAATAATTTGCTTTAGACTGTTTATATCTAGCACTAATGAGAGTGGAAGAAAGCTTGGCATACCATTACTTAGAGGCTTATTTGAGGCCATATAGGGACTTGTTGAGCTTGCAAATTTGGTTCTCTCCCTTTCGTCTAAAACCAGAAAGAAGGTGCATATAGACGTCTTCATCGAGGTCTCTATGTAGGAAGGTATTGTTAACATCAAGTTGATGGAGATGCCAATTTTGTGCAGTAGTAAAGGCGAGAACAGTGCGAAAAGTAACTATTTTGGAAATGGGAGCAAATGTTTCAGAGTAATCGATACCTTCCTTCTGATTATAGCCTTTGGCAACGAGGTGAGCCTTATAACATTCCACAAAGGGATCTGTATTGTGTTTGATTTTGTACACCCATTTGCAACCAATGGGTTTCTTATGGGGTGGAAGAGGAGTCAAAGTTCAAGTATGGTTAGCTTCCAAGGCATCAATTTCAGCACGCATGGCATCGTGCCACTTGGGATCCTACATAGCCTGCAAGAATGACTTGGGTTATTATGTAAGGGAGATATTAGTGGTAAAGGCACAATGTGTAGGAGAAAGAGAATCATAAGAAATGAAATTATAGAGAGGATAAATAGAACCTAAGGAGTGGATCGACACCAAATCAGATGGTGGGATAGGCTGTGACAGGAGTGCTTGCTCAACACGGAAATCCTGTAAGTAGGCATATGGGTGTATCTAATGTCTGGATCGCTAAACTTGTATAGGTGAAGTAGGAGAAGGGGGAATATCATTAGGTTGGGAAGTATATGGCTAGGTGAAGGTTTCAAAAAGAAGATCTGGAGAGTCAATAGGATGAGGTAAAACAGTAGAGGGTGACTCTATGGTACTTTGGCTAAAAGTAAATTGATCCTCGTAAAAAACCACATCACAGGATATAAAGGTCTAGTGAGTTGCAAGATCATATAGCTCATAACATTTTTTTCCGTATAGATAGCCAAGGAAGACACAACGGGTCACACGAGGATCAAATTTTAAAGGATGGCGGAAGTGAGTGGAGGCATAACAAAGACATCCAAAGACTTGAAGATGGTTATATTTAGGTGGGGTACTGTATAACTTCTCACAGAGAGATTTCCCGCCCAAGAGATGAGTGAGTGTTCTATTTATCAAATAAGTTACAGTGAGGAGAGCATGACCCCAAAAGCGTTTAGGCATATTGGCCTGAAAAAGAAGAGCTCGAGAAACATTCAAAAGATGACGACGTTTACATTCCACGACTCCATTTTGTTGAGGAGTGGAGACGCAACTTATTTGGTGAATGATGCTCTTTTTTGAATAGAATGAGGAAAGGTCAAATTCGGGCCCATTATCACTATAGACAATTTTGATCATAGTAGAATATTGGTTTTCAGTGAGCTGAATAAAAGAAAGAAGAAAGTGACGGGTATCTGAATTATGATGCATTAAGTATACCCAAGTACATCTAGTGTAATCATCAACAATGATTAGAAAATATTGTGCCCAAGTGAGAGGTGGAACACGGTAAGCCCCCCAAATGTCTACATGTATTAAATGAAAAGGTGCAGTAGAAGAAATTGAACTGGAAGGAAATTAAAGATTGGTTTGTTTAGCCAATGGGCAAATATTACATGTTTCTAAATTTGAAAAAAATTCTAGAAACATTATTGGAAAGTAAAGATAAAATTTTATTGGATAAATGGCCAAGTCGGCGATGTTAAAGTTAGGAATTTGACGTAGCAACCTGAAAACGAGCAAGATTTGTTTTGGTGAAGTAATACAAGCCATCCTGCTCAGTGCCCAGTTAAATCATCCTCATCGAGTGTAGGTCTTGAATTAAGCACAAATGAGTAGAAAAATGATTAAACAATTGAGAGTTTGGCATAGCACACGAACGGAAATAAGGTTAAAATGAAAGGAAGGGACACAAAGGATATATGTCAAAATAAGGGAGGAAGAGAAAACGACACAACCAATATGGGTTACCACAGCATGAGAGCCATCGTATGACCATGTACAGGAATGGAGTAGGTTAAATCAGTGGGAGAACGCACCATATGATCGGTGGTTCCACTGTTAAGAATCAAAAGTGTTTCAGGAGAGAGGAAATGTGGTTTACCTGATAAGGATGACTCAGAAGTACCAACATGGTTTGCCATAGATGAGGACTGGGTGACAGTATTTAGCATGGCTAAAAACTGTTGGCATTGATCAAGAGTGAAAGGAAAAATGCTATTGGGTAGTTTGTTGTCAGCGGAAGAAACTTGGTGCGCACTTGGTTTGGAACCCGAGCCAAGCTTACAGGAGCTAGGTGGGAACCTATGGATGAAGTAGTAGCGATAACTAGTATGACCCTCTTTGTGGCAGTAAGTACATTTCAGTCGTGGCTTATGGAACGTTTTGCCATCTTTCGGTGTGGAAATAAGACCTTTGGAAGCTAAGACAACACCGTCGATGGGTGAAAGAGTCTGAATATTCCGTTAGCATTCCTCTTGAAAAACCAAGCCGTAGATGCAACTGATTGTAAGGAGAGGGTCTATCAACAATATCTGTGCACAGATGGCACCAAAAGACTCATTAAGGCCATAAGGAACTTCATGGTTCGCTCGTACTGCTGGTATTGAGTGATGTCTTCTTGGAACTAGCTAAACTGACATGGACTTTGAAACGAGCTTCATTTTATTTTATTTTATTTTTTTAAGCCTAACCCATGAGGAGCTTGGGTCATGGTTTAATGATTTAATAGGGCTGGTCCATTTTTAGATTTTTAGTTTAGGCTTTAGGGGTTGGGACAATAAGGTTTTCTTCTTCTTCTTCTTTTTTTCTTTTTTATCATTGCACAAGTCTATTTTCTTTTCTTTTTTCTTTATTCCTTTTTCAAGGGCAGCTGGTATTTATTGTTATTTTTTTTTTCAGTAATTAGTGTGGTGTTGAGTTAATTCTTTTCGTTTAAATTAACATAAAGTTTAACGACATAAATTTGATTGTTAATGGATTAAAATTTTATTCATGATATTGCATAATTTTAAACCTCAAACACCAAAATATTAAAACAAACCAACTTTAAAAACAGAAAAATGCCTGATTAGTTTTTTGTGCCAAATTCCAAAAGAAATCCAAAACTAAAAAAAAAGCCATTTAATTAATTGAAATCTTACCATTTAGTTATTATAAAATAATTTATGTTTTTAAGAAAAAAATTAATTAGGTCGAACACTTTTTAAAAATAGTTTTAATAAAGAATTAAAAATGACAAAGACTTTCTAATAAAGTAACATTTGTATCAAAAAAAAAAATTGTCATTGCTTTTTTTTGAAGATATGCTATATACAAGTAGTACAATAATTTATTTGATTACAATATATATCTGTATTATCTCATTATCCATATAAAAACCCATAATATTACCACAACTCACTTAGAATAAAATATGGTGAATTGTTTCGTTTGGTTTACAATACTGGATTGAGATGAAATAAGATTGGACTAACTTAATCTTATTTTAGTTTTAAAACTTTAATCTTATGTTTGGTTGTCAATTGAAGTGATATTAATTGTTTATAAACAATTAAATCGTCCCCACTTTTCATTATTATTGTTAAGATTATTCTTATTCTTATTATATATCCTTATTCTTATTAATCTTATTATTATTCTAGATATCTTGATCAACAGTTTAGATCTACGTAGGCAAATCTAATAAACAACTGTGATCTTCACTTACAGGTCAATGATTAAAATGTAACATTAAGCTTAATTAGACAGTTAAGATTAAAAAATAATTTACCATCTCATTCTTTATTCTACTTTAATACTCGTGCATGTTAAATTTGTCAATCAAAACACAAGATTCAAATTAAAAAATTTGATTAATCTTTGAAACAAACAAAACGCACATGTATTACTATTTTAGTACACGTACCGATAGTTTTCAATCCAAGTCCATTTTAATCACGTTAATATTGTTTGTGAACCAAATGAAAGGTTTGCAAACGTCAAAATAATTTGATTCGACTGATTGCTTTAGCATCTTTCTTGAGCATAAATTTTCAACCAACTAATGTGATGATGGAGAAATACTTTGATGGTCTAGGTTTAAAGTTTATGTTTTAAATCTGTTGAAAATGTCACTAGTAATTTTAAGAAATTTTACTGGTAATTATATTTTTTGAGTTTCACACTTATACTGACTTTATCAATAGACTTTTAAATTTACGAGTGAAATTTTCAAATAATCTAAAACAATATTTTATACTTGAACCGACCAAAAAAAATTTCGTGATGATGAGCATTAATATGTACAGTACATTTCCATGCAAATATCATGGAAATGTAGGTTGAATAAGAGTAATCAATCATTCTAATAAAGGAAATGCACATATATTTTCTTACCATAAAATAATAAATAAATAAAACAAAAATGCACGTATATATGCCAATGAAGTTTTGGTATTTAATTTCCACGAAATGACAATGACCTTACTTTGTTAAATTCTAATAAAAATTCTTTTCACTACTATTGTATCAAACACAAAATAAGATATAGCTTTGTTGTTATTTTAATATAAATCATATAAAAACAATTAACTAAATTATAAATTGTTTTTACTACTAGATCAAATAAGAGTGTTTGGTAAAACAGTTTTTCAAAAACTGCTTCTCAGTTTTAATTTTTTTCATATTGGGTATAATTTATTTTTATAAGAAACAAAAATCATTTCATACACTTTTCAAATAGTACCTAAATGGTATACTCTATGTTGATTTACTGTCTTATATATGAGAATATAAAACCAGACTATTAATTAGGTATTAACGTTTCATATTAAATATTATCATTTAGTTTAGTAATAATTTCGATTTATGATTTACGAAATAGTACAACAATCAAACTAAAAATTGTTAGTTTGTTTGATAGAGTTTATGAAATTGTTTATATTTACTATAAACAGAAGTTAGGCCAAACACGAAAAAAAAGAAGTTTATGAAATGTTTTACATTTTTAAGAATTGAATCTTAATTAAATTTAATCTAGATTTAACCATAATTTTTTTTAACCTACAAAATTTTTAATCAAATAAAACCAAATCACCTGTTAAAATAAATGCAATAATGAAAATATGTTTTGTTTTCTTAAAAAAAAAAAAAAGTACCCCTACATTTTTGATGTCATTATACTATTAGAGTAAAGTTGCATTATTGCTTGTTTTTTTTAAATGAAAAAAAAACTAATGAAAATATGGCATATTTTGCGGAAGTCACTATGCAATAATCTCCCATTTTACTTAATTTAGTTATATATAGTTTTTTATTAAAATTAATTATATATCATGATTGATTCATTCAAATATATATATATATATATATATATATTTGAATGAATCAATCATGATATATAATTAATTTTAATAAAATATATATATATATATATATATATATATATATGTCATGCAGCCTTTCCTTTTTTTTTTAACTTCATTTTCTTTTTGCTCTTTTGATGAATAGGGTGTATGGAATTGGTAATCTACCTATGCCTAGCTAGTTTATTGACAGTCTACAGCACTCGTACACCAGCGATTTTTTAATTGGTTTGAATTTATACCATTGAGTTTAGAACAATTAAAAATTTTATTGATAATTTTAAATTTTTTATTAGTAATTTTAATTTATGTAAATTATATTTATATTAATGTTATCAATGAAATTTCTCAAGATTATCAATAAAGTTTTCAATGAATCTAACCTCAATAGTTTATACCCGATCCAATCAAATTTTTTTGCACCATCCCATGCTTTCCCAACATCGAGGCTCGTGTAATAGGTACTGATTTATTGATTTTTGTTAAGAGAGTTTGTACATAATTTAGTAGGTAAAAGGTGCAGACTAATAAACTACCATTTTATCAAGGTTTTTTTTTTATATTTTATTTCTTGAATGATAAATTTTGAGAGAGATGGGTAGAGTTTTTATTATTCACACATAATTAGATATAAGTGTTTGTTTATGATAGATAATCGAATAAGTTGTATCTCTCCTAACTCGCGAAAAAACTCAAACTCAAATGCTTTTAGAGTGGTGATACCACGGACCTAATTCCATTGGAGTTACCACGGAACCAAAACAATCTACTGGTAATCACGAAAAAATTGAATAGTTCTTCAGTATTTAATTTTTTAAAACAATTACTATTCATTTTTTTTCATAATTACTAGTGAGTTTTCCTAGTAATGTGAGATAATCACTCATATTTTTCATGAAGAGAACGTGAGCCTTAACCAGCATGTTATCAAAGTTTTGGTCTAATGGCCAAATTTTTCTATTTTGAGTGATACAAAGTGGTTTTTTAGTTTTTATTTTGTTTACGTAATGATTTAACTTATTCATTAACTCTACTCATTATGCAATAATATTAAAAGTTATTGACTTGAGAAATCAAACTCAAGATCTTAATACACGTAAATACATTTAACTTTAGGCAAAACCATTCAAGTGATAGGATGGTTGGGTCGATTTAGAAGTTTATTATCTTTACATCGTTTAATGAAAAAAAAAATGGACAACTGCAACTCAAGAAAAAAAATTAGGCTAAATTATATAAAAAACTCTGTGGTTTAGTTCAGTTTCATAACAAACCTTGAGGTTAACTTTGGTTTATATTAAACCATGTGATTTGACTCAGTTTCATAACAAACTCTCAGGTTTACTTTGGTTCATACTAAACTTTATGGTTTGACTCAGTTTCATAACTAACCCTAAGGTTTACTTTAGTTCATACTAAACCTTGCGGTTCATACTAAACTCTGCTCTTTTGTTGTTGATTTTTTCATTTTTTTTCTCTGGGTTTGTATTGACATTTGTGGGTGATTTTGTGTTGATTGTTAGATTGTCTGTGAAATTTGATTTGTGTTGATTGTTTTATTTTTGCAAAATGGAGTAAAATAGTATTTGGTTTGTTAGAAATTGGTGAGAAAAGGTGTATGTACCTCTTTGATGATGTAGTGAAATTTGTGTGGTCTGTATATGTGACTTTGAAGTTTGAATAATTCTTTGAATTCATTATTTGACTTAATAAACTGCTATAACATTGGAAATAAGAATTTTCTCTCACTTTCTTACTATCCAAAGACTATTCTTTTTTAAAAAATTTCTACTGAAATTAAAAAAGTTTAAATTACGTAGAAAACTCTATTCTTTAGTTCAGTTTCATAACAAACCCTGAGATTGATGACAAAGTTAACACCGTTAACCTTAGTACAAACGGTCTCAACCACAGGGTTTAATATGAACCGAAGTAAACTTCAGGGTTTGTTATAAAACTGAGTCAAAGTTTTCTTTGTAATTCAGCCAATTCATAATAAAAATGAAAATGTAAATGATTACTTCCATCCTAGTTCTAGCCCATGGGCTTACACACACAGCATTTGGGCTATATTACACTTTTTTTCACTAAAAGGATGTTAGACTTATACACTGGGCATCCATTCAGAGGCTTAGATCAATTATATTTGACGGTGCGGCCCAATCATATAGGACACGGTGTGTATTTTAAACACGGTGTTGTATTAGCTGATTGTAATAGCTCTTTTTAGTTTATTTATTTTATTATCATTGAAATAAACATTTCAGTTTATTACTTACCAATTTTATTTCCTTACAAAAACTATTGTTTAAATTTAGTGTTTGTGGATAGTGATTGAATCAGTGATTCAACGTTGAATTTAAACAATTTAATTTTTTTTATTTAGATCTTGTCTGAAAGTTGTCCAAATATAAATTAAATCCTTAAAATTTAAAATAATTTAATTTTTTTTAAGTAAATGTGAAACAACACCTTAACATAGTGACTTTTATTAAAGATTTAAAATATATAAAAAAGAGTAATCCGTGCATGTTTGTTGAATATTGTGGATATATGATTGTTCATTTGTCCAAAGTCCAAACAAACATGGGATGATGCCGCAAACTAAAGATTAGATGTTAAAGGTCTTGTTATTGGCATAAAATAAACGGTTTAAACATGTTCTTTTAAGAATCATGTATTGCAAAAAGTCAGTCCATTCATCATGGATAAATTTGTGTCAACCCATCACCATTACGCACCATTGAAGGTCCTTCACACATCTTGCCAAATTAAAGGTCACAATTTTACATCATCATCAACACTCACATCAAACATGTGGGAATTTCAATGTAAAATTTTAGTATCCGAATGAATCGCAAGAGATGAAACGAAGAACACCTAATATTGAATTGATAGAAAGGACACCTAATCTTGTGGGATTCATCTTGAAAAGTATAACGAAATATTTAAGTAATGTTAAAAATAGATCCTCCAAAACCAACTGGTAGTTTCCCCTCATTGATTCTCTTTGTGCTAACTTTTGATAAGTTATTGTATTATCTGAGTTTTACAGAAGAATGGTGATCTCACAGAGACGGTTTTGTGGGAGTTACAACGAAATCAAAAAAGTTCATTAGTAATCACTGAAAAATTGAATAACAATTATTTTTAAAAATTTAAATACTGAAGTTACTACTAAAATTCTCCCTAACTACTATTGAACTTTACCAATTTCATAGTAATTCCCATAAAACCGAGTCCATGGTATCATCACTCTTTACAAAATGTTTAGAATTAGGAGGGGGGCCTAGCTTCTTCAGTTATATAGTGATCTAAATGATTCACGCATCATAGACCCATAAAGTCAACTATAGCCTTCACCAACTAGTCTATATTAGACATTTAGAGTATCTGACCCACTGAAAATATATTACTCTATTAAGCTCACTGTCTGTATAAAAGAGGTAGTGCTCATTATTTGTAACAATCGAAGCGAGTGATGAAGATATACTTAAGACTTATTTTTAAATAGGTTAGATTATAATAGAGCCTTATTTTATACATAATGTTTCGTATAGTCTAGAAACTTATAAAAAGTTTTTAATTTATACATAATTCTAGTATTCAATCGTAGTCACACATGTATCAGAATCTTTTACAATTAAGTGTCACTTATACATCATTGTAAGCACATAATTTTGCCAAATATACGTATAAAATAGATAGTGCTCATCATTTGTAACCATTGAAGTGAGTGATGAAGATATACTTGAGACTTATTTTTAAATAGGTTAGATTATAATAGAGCCTTAATTAAATATTTTATACATAATGTTTTGTATAGTCTAGAAACTTATAAAAAGTTTGTAATTTATACATAATTCTAGTATCCAATCGTAGGCACACATGTATCATAATCTTTTACAATTAAATATCACTTATACATCATTGTAGCCACACAATTTTGTGAAATGTACGTATAAATGAGATAGTGCTCATCATTCTAGCACCAAGGAACACAAAATTCATAGGAATTGCAACGCTGTGAAATAAGATTGTATCCACTGCAAACGTAACCAAAAAAAATGTTATAACTATCTTGACTTATTTTGCTTAAAGGTAGTATCGCAAATTTACTTCTCTAAGAAGTTAAGCTATAACAACATTACAACATTTTGTAGTGTTTTTGTAGCTATAACAACATTACAATATTAACTCTACTCATCCATGCAATACCATTTTTTTATCTATAAAAGAGTTATGGATTTGAGAAATCAAACTCAAGATCTTAACACACTTAAATACATTTAATTTGAGACAGAATTGGTTTGAGTGATAATTTTATAGGGAGGGTTGAGTTGGTTTAGAAGTTTGTCCTCTTTACATCGTTTAATAAAAAAAAAACTGGACAACTACAATGCAAGAAAAAAAAGTATTCATAAAAATTTGAGAAGAAAACGAAAATGTAAATTATTACTTCTATCCTAGTTCTAGCCCATGGGCTTACACACATAGCATTCGGGTTATGTTTATTCATTTTTTTTCACTAAAAGGATGTTACACTAATACATTTGGACATCCTTTTAGAGGCTTAAATCAATTATATTAGGCGGTGCTGCCCAATCATATAGGAAACAGTGCGTATTGTAAACACGGTATAGTATTAGCTTATAGTAATAACTCTTTTTTTTTTATTTTATTTTTTTCTACTGAAGAATAATACTGAAAGAGTTGTTCTTTCTTAGAACAATGGCGCATACGAATTTACCGAGAGCTTGGAGGCTACTACAAGAACTCAAACTCAGAACTCAGCTCTTTCTCAAAGGTGTTAGCAAAAAGAAAACAAAACACTATTTCTCAAGAAAAGGTTAATTAGGGTTTTTTCCATAGATCTATATGTCTCTCAAAAAATTTCTCAAATTTTACACATTAGAACGTGCGAAGAAACTCGGACTTGATTTAGTTGAGCTAAAGTTTTCAATATTATTGTTGTCTTCCATAATAAAGTGGTAACTGTTAGATTATATATAACTTAGTTATTGCTTAGTTAGTTTAGTCCCACATTGGTTGTGTATAGCTTTGCCTCTTCTATTGGCTTGTATATATAAGACTCCCTTATATATCAATTCATGTGTAATTCTAATACAATATCATTCTCAACATGGTATCAGAGCTTTGCTTTTGAAAATAGAATTCACCAAAACCCAAATTTTGTTATCTCTTTTTTCGGCGCATGTTAGCGTTTTCTGGCGAGTTTACTGCTCTGTCTCAAGTGGTTCTTCGTCTTTCTCTCATCAGTTCTTACAGGTGTCAACACCGCTCGAAACCTCAGAATCTATGACACATCAGAACTTGCCACGTCAGCCTGCTCACCGTTGACCGTTGACCGACAAACAAATTTGACCAGGTGCTTTCTTCTCAGTTTTCTCTCTCGAATTCAATTTTTTTGTGGTCTATTTGTGCTTTTGGCATTTGTAGATGACAGAAAAATATATTTTTCATCATATTGAGTCTCTATTGCATTGTACAAACTATTCATCTCCATCTCCAGTTACATCTTCAGTTGCACCCCCTGGCGGGTCATCAGGATTTACTGTCACCTTATTTACAACTGACTTCGAGGCAATAGTTAATCAAGTCATCTAGTCTTGTTCTAGTAATGCATATTCCTCTGCCCTCTTAGTCTTACCAGGTAATTCTGCCCATTGGTTTTTTGATTCCGCTTGTTGCAACCATATGACACCTTTCCGAGCTTCATTTGCCACATCTGCACCTTCACCTCATTCTTTATTCATTCGCACAGCTAATGGCTCCACTATGACTATTAAAACTATAGGCACCATCAATAGTTGTTCTCTTTCTATTCCTAAAGTTTTTAATGAGCCGGAATTATCCTATAATCTTCTTTCCATTGGGCAAATGTGTGAACTTGGATATAGACTTGTCTTTGACTTTTCTGGTGTGAATGTGTAGGATCCTAGTACTAGTCAGACCTTTGGGATCGGGCGTAGAATTGGGCACATGTTCGAACTCTCATCCTTACACCTTCCCGCCTCCAACGTCTTTGCTGCTGCCTCCTTATGACCACCATCCCTTGCACTTTGGCATTCGCGTCTTAGTCATGCATTTGCATCTCGGGTACAATTGTTAGCTTCAAAGGGTTTGTTAAGGTCAGTGTCTAAAAGTTTTTTTGATTGTATTCCATGTCAACTTGGAAAACAGCCGACTTTGTCTTTTAATAATAGTGAGTCTTATGCTACTGCTTCGTTTGATTTAATTCATTATAATGTTTGAGGATCTTCTCCTGTTGCTAGTATGAGTGATTCACGCTATTTTTTAATTTTTTTGATGATTTCTCTCGTTACACTTAGGTATTTTTAATGAAATCTCGTTCTGAATTATTGGATATTTATCGTACTTTTTCCAAAATGGTTGAAACCCAATTTTCAAAACCCATCAAAGCTTTTCGTTCTGATAATGCTTTAGAATATACTCAACATGATTTTTAAGCCATCCTAAAAAAATTATGGCATTGTTCCTCACTTATCGTGCCCTGGCACTTCACAACAAAATGGTTGAGCTGAATGTAAACTTAGGCACATTTTAGACACTATTTGCACCCTCTTCATTTTCACATCTGTTCCTACCCCATTTTGGGTTAAAGCCACTCTCACGGCTATCGACACGATCAATAGGCTACCTACCCGTATCCTTGATAATTGCACTCCTTACGAGGGGTTGTTTGGCTCAGTTCGCTCATATCACCATTTTCGTGTTTTTTGTTCTGCTTGTTTTGTTTTACTCCAACCCCATGAGCGCACCAAACTCGAGCCTCGTTCTCGGATGTGTTGCTTTCTTGGATATGGAATGGAACAAAAAGGCTATCGGTGTTATGATTTTGTGTCTCATCATCTTCGTATCTCCCTTCATGTAGTTTTCTGGGAGCATAGACTATTTCATGCAATTGGCAAATTCAGCATGCCATATTTTACTCCTTTGACCACACTTGTGGAGACTCCTATTTCTCCTACTCACACTAGTAATATCTTGCCCGAGTTTCCCTCACCTAATACTCTCGATTCCACTCCACCTGATACTCTTAACGTCGCTTCGCCTGAGCCCTCAGGGTTTGTTACATATGAGGATCATGTTCACACTTCCCCTCAAGACCTTCACCGATCCACAAGAGTAAGATTTCTTCCATCTTATCTCCGGGATTTTCATTGCTTTCATGCTTTAGCCATTTTACATGAGCCTCACTCCTATCGTGAGGCTTCCACTAACCCTTTTTGTCAGACTGCGATGAAAGAGGAACTTGATGCTTTACATAAGAATAATACATGGGACTTGGTTGACTTGCCTCCTAGAAAGTCTGTGGTTGGCAGTAAGTGGGTCTACAAAATTAAGACTTGTTCAGATGGTATTAGTGACATGTATAAGTCTCGACTTGTTGCTAGGGGTTTTACTCAGGAGTATGGTGTGGACTATGAGGAGACTTTTGCTCCAGTTTCTCGGCTATCTTATGTGCGTGCTTTGTTAGCTGTTGCAGCCTTTTACCATTGGTCACTTTTTTCAAATGGATGTTAAAAATACATTCTTTAATGGTGATCTAAGTGAAGAAGTCTATATATAGCCACCTCCTGGACCATCTAATCTAACAAATAAGGTATGTCGTCTTCGCTGAGCTCTATATGGACTTAAGTAGGCTTCTCGAGCATGGTTTGCTAAGTTTAGCAACATTGTGTCTACCTTTGGATATTCCATCAGCTCCTATGATTTAGCCTTGTTTGTTCGCCACACAGACCGGGGCATCATACTTCTTCTGTTATATGTTGATGACACGATTATCATCGAGGATGATCCCATTGGTATTCGGGAACTTAAACAATTTCTCAGTCAAAACTTTGAGATGAAAGATCTTGGTCCTCTCAACTATTTTCTTGGTCTTGAGATTTTATCTTCTTCTAATGGTTATTATTTGACACAAGCCAAATATATCTCTGATATGCTTTCTCGGGCCAATCTCATAGACAGTAAGGTTGTTGACACACCAACTGAGCTTAATGCTCGTCCTGTACCTCATGATGGTGAACTTCTTCATGATTTTACTTTGTATCGACATTTGGTTGGCAATCTTGTTTACATTACTGTTACTCGACCTGATATCTCGTATGTTGTCCATCAGGTGAGACAGTTTATGGCTGCTCCTCGCTCTACTTATTTTGCTACTGTTCTTTGCATCCTTCATTACCTAAAGGGGACATTATTTCATGGGCTCTTTTTCTCCTCTCGATCTCTTCTTTTGTCATGTGCTTATACCGATGCAGATTGGGCAGGTGATCCTACAGATCGTCGTTCTACCACCGGTTATTGTTTTCTACTTGGCACCTCTCTTATCTCTTGGCGTAGTAAGAAACAAACCGTTGTTTCTCGATCTAGTACTGAGGTATAATATTGTGCTTTAGCTGACACTACCTCTGAGCTTCTTTGGTTGTGATGGTTGTTACAAGATATGGGTGTATCACTTTCTGCTGCCACTCTTGTATATTGTGACAATAGGAATGCTATTCAGATTGCTCATAATGTTGTGTTTCATGAACGGACCAAACATATTGAGATTGATTGTCATTTTGTCCATCATCATCTCCTTCAGGGCTCTCTACAGCTTCATTCTGTCACATCCAAGGATTAGCTCGCAGATATCTTTACCAAGTCACATCCTCTAGGGCGTTTTCGTGATCTTGTTTCCAAACTCAAGTTGGTTTCTCGTACTCCACCTTGAGTTTGAGCGGGGCTGTTAGATTATGTATAGCTTAGTTATTGCTTAGTTAGTTTAGTCCCACATTGGTTGTGTATAGCTTTACCTCTCTTATTGGCTTGTATATATAGGACTCCCTTATATATCAATTTTTGTGTGATTCTAATACAATATCATTCTCAACAGTAACAGAAATAGGATGATTGCAACTTGAAGTTTTGTATAATTGGGAAATAACCTTTTGCCTTGTCGATTTCTGCCTATTTTCCTTTTTTTCTTCTGTATCTTCAATTAAATACCTCTCAATTTCTTCTTTTAAATTGATTATTTTGGACACACTCATGAGCATAAGTTATATGGTTTTTGTTTTTTGTCAAACTACCATGTTAATGCTATTCAATTCATATTTCTTTTATGTGGAATGAATGTAGCAAAAAATTTCTTCTGAACACAGTAAAGATATATATTTTATCTATAGATAAGGCATTTTTTATTCTAATGCATTTTACCATTTGGTGCTTGGTGCTTTTTCCCTATTACTTCTTTTTTTATAGTGCTATAGGGCTCGTTGACATTATCTCAGATGCTCAATCACTTAATCTTATTGTACTTCAAATGCTACCTTTAAATTAATTTAGTTCTCCAATGGTCTAAGAAAGTTGTATCATGTTTTACAGGTTCAAAGAAGATCTGATCCACCAGTCTGTAAAATCATGGACTTGCATAAGGAAAAGTTCAAACAACAAGTAAAGGAGAAGGACCGTGCCAAAAGCAAGGTAGGAGACATGGTGGATTGATGACTTTTTTCTCCAATCTTGTTGAGATAAAGTCTTTAAGCGAAGTAATGAAGTATTTTTGTTTATTTTGTCATTCCTAGCTTTCTCCTTGTCATTTTCCTATGTATGGATAATTGAATTACTACTTGATAGTTGATATGTTCTTTGCTTTTGTTCCTTTAAAACACGAGTATGGTCACACTAGAAATGCATTGGTAACTATCAATCTGTTGCGTGGACAGTAATCAACAATTTGTGTTATCTCCATCTCTGTTTTCTTTTTTCTTTGATAAATCATAGCATGCTAATTACTTTTCATTTTTTAAGTATGTTTCCTCTGAAGTTCATTTCTAGCTATAATTATGTCATTGCAACTTTGTCATTAGGCCCCACATTTATCATGAGGTTTTTGGGCTCACATTGGTCCCTCAATCGATTTCATAACTTGTGTTATATTTTAGTCTAAAGAGTATACAAATTGGTGATTCCTTCTTATTCTTAACTTGCTTTATAGTATTTGATATAGAATTTTTCCCGATATGTGTTAGTATCCAAATACTAAAAGTTCTTGTGGTTTCGAGCATGTTTTTCACTCCAAGTGCTATTTGTGTTAGATTTCAATGTGAGCACTGTTCTTTGTATAGAATATATATGCATCCAAGCTTTAACACATATTTGCTGTACACAAACCTGCACTCTTCTTTATCTAGAACCTAAAGTTCCAAATCCTCTTTGTAAGGGCTGAAATGTAATGGCAATTTGAACATGAAAAGAGTTCGTGAGGGTGTTAATGAGTCTGCAGTAAATGACTTGAGACTCATCTCTATTTTTGTTAATTATTTGAAAACTAATGTGTTGGAAATCACCTTGACAAGATGCCCAGGTGGTGATCTTCCAAACACCAAAGTCTAGAATGACTGGTAGAAAAAAATACAGCAATCGAAAGCAAGAAAGAAAAGAAGACAAGCGATTTGTTATCGAGGTTTGGCAATAGCCTACGTCCCCGTGAGTTCCTCCAAACTCTCTGCACTAAATTAATGGTTCTTTACAATTATAGCAACCTTCTCCAAGAAACTTCAAGTTCTTGAAGGAACAAAGAAGAGAACAAGAAAGACTTTATCACTTTCTATACTAATCTCTCTTATTTACAACCAGCTTCTCTACAATGAGTCCCTCTTGTATGTCCGTGTCTTTGCACTCTCACACAATTCTCTCTTGTATGTCTGTCACACACACACTTTTGTCTTGTATCACAATGTGTTTCATATCTTATGCCATGAGATTGAACCTAGGTGACCCTTTATATAGTGCACCAACTTCTTGTCCAATCTTGTGTGTCATTCTCCACCCTTAGATCTTGATGACTAATCAACCATGGCCCTCCATCAATCCTATGTGGTGCTGTGTATTTTAACCTTGCATCCACGCACCTAAAAGGAGGTTTAAACAAGTTGTCCATGTATGCCTTAGTGTGCCTAGCGCCTAGGCACTGAATAGGGGGCGGTGAGGCGCTAGGCAAAGCTCATTTGCACCACATTCTGGGCGATGCGGTGCGGTGCTGATGGAGGGGTGGTGTAGCATTGGCCTTCTTCAAACTGCATCCTTGCTGGGTGGTGAGGCACTGGTGAAGGGGCGGTGAGGCGCACGCTGATGCTGCCCTTCACACAGTAGTGCGCACTACTTTGCTTTGTTGATTAGGGGTGTGCACACACACCCAAATGGATGCACACACATGTGTGCACTCCTTTAACATGCTTTATTTTAATCTTCTAACCTTGGTTTAGACTTTAACCATCTTTGAACCATGTTTAGACATGTTTAAACGTTAGACAAATACCAACAATCTCTACCTTTGTCTAAGCACTTAAACCCGAACCATTGTGCAGAGAACTTCAGGATCCAAACTCATCTTGAGTCATCATTCAACTGACTCTATTCCTAAGAAGTCCAAGGTAATGATTGGACCTTCTTAGAGGTAGAACCTTGTGCCTAAATCTGCAGGACTTTCCTCTGTGGTCTTCTTGTCAACATGAATGCATCATTTTGTACCATTTTTCGGAATGTAATGATACCGAACATCCATATGCTTCGTTCCCTCATGGAACACCAGATTCCTCCATAAGTGCCACACACTTTAGCTATCCGAAGATACCACCACCTGCTCTTTTAGGACCTCCCACTTGTCCAACAACCCTTTGCACTCCATAGCCTCCTTTATGACTTCCATAGCCGCTATGTATTCTGCCCCGGTTGTTATGAGTGCTACCACCGGCTACCACTGAGCCTTCAAGTACCTCAGCAACCACTTCATCCTAAGCCAATGCTTCTTTCCGAGACTACTCACAAATCTGCTGAGAACACCCATTACTCAAAAAACCCTTAACCAGTTTCTCTCATTTTCTTGGATTCTACACATCCCAAAGATCTTTTGTGTAAGGCTGAGATCCTTCCTCTTGAACTTCTCACTGAGTTGAGATGTAAACCTTTCCATCCTCTTCTTGCTGTTCTGAACCAACAGCACATCAATGACATAGATGAGGATACTCACTATCTTCTCCACCTTATGTCCAAGTGAGAAAGTTTCTGTGAAATCTATGTCTTTTCTTCTTGTAAACCCCTTCACCACCAGTTTAGCCTTGTTCCGGACTTCATCTCCTGAAGGGTACCCTTCTTTGATCTTGTAAGTCCACTTACAATCCACAACTCTCTAATTTCTCGAAATGTGCATCAATTCCCAGAAGTTGTTCTTCCTCAAAGAATCTATTTCTTCCTCCATAGCTAGCTTCCATCTTGGCGAATCCTTACATCCTATGGCTTCCATGTAAGTTTCTGGTTCAACTTATCTTTCTATCCAAGGAGCTGCTACATTAGCATCCGCAAACCCATATCTCAAAGGTGGTCTAACCGCCCTCATTTCTCGGTCCCTTGTGAGCTGGTAGTCATTATGACTTGCTGCATCAACCTCTTCTTGTTCAGCCTCTTCTTGAGTTTCCTAAGCTTGGCATTCATCAATGGGCTCTATCTGGTCCGAACCCTCTTGCCTTCCTTGCTCTACCTGAACTGAATTCTCCTTGATGCTATGCTCCACAAGAACCAAACTGGTTTGCTCACTAGCCCCTACAGGGTTAGTTTTCTCCAAGTAGGGAAATAAGAATTCATTAAAAATAGCATCCCTACTTATTATGAGTTTCAATTCTTCTAACGACCACAAACTATACCCCTTAGCCCCTTCCCCATATCCTAAAAATACATATTTTCTAGATCCTGGGCTAAGTCTATCATCCTTTTGTTGTGCATATGCAGTACACTCAAATGTTCTAAGGTTGTCCAACTCAGGGGGTTTTCCACTCCACATCTCTTAGGGAGTCTTGAGCTCTTAAGCTCTAGAGGGTGATCTATTAACCAAATATGCAGCAGTAGACACAGCTTCCCCCCAAAAACATTTGGGTAATTCGGATCCATCTAACATGCACCCAACCTTTTCCATAAGGGTCTTATTCATCCACTCAACAACTCCACTTTGCTGTGGGGTTTCCACAACTGTCCTATGACTTAGAATCCCATTTAACCTACAGAATTGATCAAGTTCTTGGTTAAAAATTTCTAAGCCATTATCGGTTCTTATCCCCTTAACTACCCTGCCCATTTGAGTCTCTACAAGCCCTTTCCACACCACTAATTTATTCAAAGCATTTGATTTATTTTTAACCAAATAAACCCAAACCTTTCTTGAATAATTATCAATTAAAGACAGAAAGTAAATGTTACCTCCCTGTGTTGGTGTCCTTGCTAGTCCCCCAAGGTCGGTATGAATGTAGTTAAGAATACCCTTAGACTTGTGCACTCTAGTGTTGAAGCTGACCCGGTGTTGCTTCTCAAGAACACAACACTCGTAGAAATCAAGTTCCTCTACTTTGTTTCCACCAAGTAGGCAATCCTTGCTGAGAACTTGCAGGCCCTCTTCGCTCATATGTCCCAAGAGAGTGTGCCAAAGGGCTGTCTCATCCATCTCAGCCATCAAGCTTGCTGCTTGATCCTTGATCTCCATGTCTCTGATCATCTCATAGAGTCCATCTTCTTTGATCACTACCAAAGATCCCTTGGCTACATTGATCTTTCCTCCCTCTATCTTGCATGTGTATCCCATGGAATCCAGTTGCCCCATTGAGATCAAATTCCTCCTCAAATCCGGGAGATACCTCACATTCTCCAGCAACCTTGTCATTCCATCAAACATCCTCACCTGGATGTCTCCCGTGCCTATCACTTGGTAAGAAATATCATTCCCCAAGAAAAACTTTTCATCATTGGTTTCCTTGAAATTCTTGAACCAACTCCGGTGAAGGCACATGTGATGAGTGCACCCGGTATCCAAGATCCATTTCCCGTTGCCTTCTTGCCCCTTGCTCACACTTGAGCACACAACAAGAACATATCATCTTACGGTTTTTTCTTAGTAACTGAAGCCTCTCCATTCTTAGTATGGCTTCCTCCTCTATCCCTTGTCATCTTCTTGCAATCTTTCTTGACATTACCCTCCTTATGGCAGTAGTAGCAATTATTCCCTCCAAATCTCAGTTTGGAATGCATTCTCCAATAGCTTTCTCCTCTATCTCTATCCCGGTAGTAGCCATGCATGCTGTTGTGCACTCTCCCATGGCTCTCTCCTCTACCTCTGTCCCGGTAGTAGCCATGCATGTTGCTGTGCACTCTCCTATGGCTCTCTCCTCTACCTCTGTACCGGTAGTAGCCATGGTTGCTGCCATACCGAGTTGCTGGCCTTCTTTTAAAGAACAACCCTTTACCACTTGATGCACTCCTCATCTTGGCATCAAGATTATCTTGCAACTCTTTCTTAGGATCAAATTTAAAAGAAAAGATTTGTTTACGAAGATACCGCTTATTAGGAAGAGTCTTGGCAAGAAACAACTCATCTAGTTTTTTCCATATTGCAGCTGGATCTTTCGAGTCTCTGAACTCCCTTGTGACATTATCCGACATGTGCAAGAAGATGGTGCTGTAAGCCATCTTCTTCATCTCAATCCGCTGGTCCTCCGTGACACTTGCTGGAAAAGCATCATCTTCTCCAAGAGCCAAGTCCACTTTCTGTTGCACTAGAACCGCCTTGATCTTTCACTTCCACAGGGAAAAATCTCCCTTTCCATCAAACTTCTCAATACTGAAATTTGAACCCATCTTGGGGAGAAGATCCCTTGATTTATGCAGCACCCACAAATGCTTTCCAACTTCTTCTAAACCTCAAAAACACAGATCGAAGATGGATCTTAATACCGTTCTTGAATCACCCTTAAGAACACGATCAGATCTTGATCTTTACACCGTTCTTGAATCACCCTTAAGAACACGATCAGATATTAATCTTAACTCCGTTCTTGATTTACCTCAAGAACACGATCAGATATAGATCTTAACTCCATACTTGAATCACCCAAGAAGTTGACCCTTGGAGTCTCGCTCCAATACCTTCTTGTTCTTGCTCCAACACCTGGTTGTGCTAGCTCTGATACCATTATTGGAAATAAGCTTGACAAGATGCCCAGGTGGTGATCTTCCAAACACCCAAGTCTAGAATGACTTGTAGAAAGAAATACAACAATCAAAAGCAAGAAAGAAAAGAAGACAAGCAATTTGTTATCGAGATTCGGCAATAGCCTACGTCCCCGTGAGTTCCTCCAAACTCTCTGCACTAAATCAATGGTTCTTTACAATTACAGCAACCCTCTCCAAGAAACCTCAAGTTCTTGAAGGAACAAAGAAGAGAACAAGAAAGTCCTTATCACTTTCTATACTAATCTCTCTTCTTTACAACCAGCCTTTCTACAATGAGTCTCTCTTGTATGTCTGTGTCTTTGCACTCTCACACAATTCTCTCTTGTATGTCTATCACACAAACACTTGTGTCTTGTATCACAATGTGTTTCACATCTTATGTCATGAGATTGAACCTAGGTGACCCTTTATATAGTGCACCAACTTCTTGTCCAATCTTGTGTGTCATTCTCCACCCTTAGATTTTGATGACCAATCAACCATGGCTCTCCATCAATCCTAAGTGGTGCTGTGCATTTTAACCTTGCATCCACTCACCTAAGAGGAGGTTTAAACAAGCTGTCCATGTGTGCCTCAGTGTACTTAGCGCCTAGGCGCTGAACAGGGGGCGGTGAGCCGCTAGGCAAAGCTTCTTTGCACCACGTTCTAGGCGGTGCGGTGCTGGTGGAGGGGCGGTGCGGCGCTGTCCTTCTTCAAACTGCATCCTTACTGAGCGGTGAGGTGCTGGTGAAGGGGCGGTGAGGTGCACACTGACGCTGCCCTTCACACAGCAGTGCGCACTACTTTGCTTTGTTGATTAGGGGTGTGCACACACACCCAAATGGATGCACACACATGTGTGCACTCCTTTAACATGCTGTATTTTAATCTTCCCACCTTGGCTTAGACTTTAACCATCTTTGAACCATGTTTAGACATGTTTAAACCTTAGACAAATACCAACACAATGTTTACAATTTACTTGTTTGGAAGCTCTTTAAAAATCTGGAGAGGTTAGAGATGTCTACAACTCTAGGAAACTTCACAAGGAGAGAAAGAATCTTTTTGGTTTCGTTCATTTATGTACATGCGATAAGCCCTTTCTGGCATTAGAGCTCTTAACGCTTTAAATTTTACGGGGTCTGTTCTATGTGTCAAGTTAGCTAATACTGTTGAAGATGGTGCTATGACTGCCGGTGGTGGGAAGCTCCCTATGAATCATAAGACTGATGCAGCATCCTCGAAACCTTCTGATCATGGTCGAATCAGATCATTGCAGATGTTGTTAGAGGAGACCGTAGAGACGCTAATATCCAGAAGAGTCCATCATTAGCAAATGAATTTGAGGTAGTTAATCAGCCCGAGTAGGTGGATGTCGCTTTTGAGTACTCTCCTGCGTCAAATGATTTGGAATGGCTATGTAGAAGCGCTATTGGGTTTTTTCACAATCATGAAGATATTGTAAATTTCAAGTGGAATGTGCATAGAGAAGTTAGATCAAATGTTCCACCTTTCCCTATAGGCGGCTGCAAAATTCTTCCCGTCTTTGCTAGTAGAGATACAATTTAAGTTTTATTTCAGATCATAGGGAATGGTTGGAGATGTGGTTCTCTAAAATTGAACCTTGGTGTCCCTTTGATGTCAGCTACAAGAAGTTAATGCGGATTAGATGTGAAGAACTTCCTCTACATGCATGGAATGTAAACCTTTTTTAGTATAATGGTTAAAGGTTGGGGTCAATACGTTTCTTGTGATGAGAGAACATATTTGAAGAGGAGACTCGATATTGCTAGGCTTTTAATAACTGTTCAAGATCTAGAGGCCATCCCTTCCACAGTAATGGTGAGGATTGATTGAAATTTGTTTTCAGTTAAATTAGCTGTTGATATGACTCAAAACTTATCTCATTTGGCTATCTGAAACAAGTCTTATGAAGTAGGGGACTCTGAATCTAATACATGTTCTCTTTGCCGTGATGATGAGCCTGGTGGTGTTATGGATCATGTGGATTCAGTGTTCTCAGATTCAAGCAGTGAGCAGGTTCCCTTTGGTGGTTTTTGGAAGGGGAGTCGTTCCCGATCCTCCGTTCAGGCATGTCTAATGAGTCATTTGATGGTTGGTTTATCCTAATGTGAGCAACCAGATAATGGTCATCTTAGGCCAATTATTAGGAGTTTGTTTTTCAAATTTGGATTTTTCTAGTCTGGGGAACAGTGCTTAGCTGGTGGCTAGGCTATTTAAAGTAAACATGGTCAACTTACCTTATGGGTTATGGTTAAACTTGAAGGATAGGCTCTTTGTTAATGGAGCCTATTCATTTTTGGTAGATAGCTCTTTTTGGAAGTTTCATCGGTACTTTTATAATATTTCCCAAGGCTGTATTGGAGATGGGCTGTTAATTCAAAGGATCTTAGTTGTTTTCTGAATTGAGAGAAGCATAGGGAGGATGTTGGGGAAATTACTGCTGGCAGTTTTAATGTGTCACCATCTTGCTCACTCTCACTTCCTTATTCGGGTGGTTTGGATGATAATGATATATTTACATTTCATGGAGGATGAAGAAGAAATCATCAATCAAGCAACCGATGTCAAATTTTATCGCAGGAATTGTTTTATGAAGAAAAAAAAGTGGGGTGCTTGATTTAATCATTAATGTTTCCCCTTTTGATATAAAGTTATTATCAAAGAAAAAAAAGAAGATTATAATTAAATTTTTTAATAATAATATATTTAAATAATTACATATATTACTAAAATATATAATAATTATTTTTATAATCATCAAATTAAAATTTTATCACTATTTTATATCTAAGTTTTTGTGATTAAAAATTCGAAAAAAAATCATGTGCAAGACGGGTATGTGGCTAGTGTACTTATATTTTGTCATGTTTGTGTTGTGTAAAAAGAAGGGAAAGACCCGATGGTTGGACTCTACGATAAAAACAGTGCATTCATTGCATTTGATGGATGCTAGCTAGCTAGCCTATGTAGGGACAAGCCTTACTCTCCGCAAATTTAATTTCGCCTTAGTAAATTAATTGAACTGGTTTTTCTTATGTATTACTCATGTTTTACCATTTTTGTAAGTACATATGGATCATGTACTTGTCTGATCATCAGAAGAGAAAGGGATTAAACGAGGGCGAATAAAAGGGGAAAGATCTGCCACAAGAAAAATGGTAAAAGAATGGCCAATGGCATAACATCTTTTTCCATTGAAATTAATGAACCCATCAAACCTTTCATTTTAATTTACTCTCTCTTGTTCAACTTCCATTTTTATCTTTTTCATCCATTAAGAAAATGATGTACAATCATTCATTTATATATAGATCTCACATATTACATAAATTTGTGGATCTCACATATATATGAATAGTTGAGATTTTATCATTTGATCAAAGGACGAGGATGAAAGCCAAACCCTATTCCCTCTATCTATTTGTTTGGTAATTGTGGTTTTGTCAATGGCTAAAATTGTAGATCATATCGTTGTTTTACACTTAGGCGAAAAGTAGAGAGAAAAAGTGAGTGAAAAAGAGAGCAATAATAAATAAATAAATAAAAGTTGTTTATTTTAGCTTTTATTATTCAATCATCTCAATTTGAGAGAATTTTGATTTGTTCATATGAGAAGAAAACACCAATCATTCAACTATTATTTTCTCCCATTTTTCCTTTTTACCAAACTATCAAAAAAAAATCATTATTTTCTCCTCTCCTCTTCTTTCTTTTCACTTTTACCCCTTATCAATCAGAGTCTTGAACTCTAGGTGGTTGCTTGGTTCTATCAAAAAAAGAATTGATTTGTTTTTGACCTCACTAGAAGATTACACTGAACTTTGCCCATCATGAAAGGTTAACTGAGAAGAGCTTTAGTTAGGACCACTATCGTGTCCCTGGACTTGTTATCAACGTAATCACCTTTCTAATTGGCACTTGTGCATCCTATTAAACACCTCAATAGGTATGGCATCTTTGCCCAACTTTTGGGACTACACATTATATATATATATACACTCGTGTGGACGTCCGTGTTGATGGACCCCCCAACATGGTGAACACGCCAATCATCGTCCGACCACTTATTCACCGACACAGCATTAGAGCTATGAGTCTACATATCTGATACCCAGAAACTACCCATACTAGTTTGCTTTGTCTTCACCCCGTTACTGCTTACACTTGTCTCGTAATTCATTCATCTAGTCGGTGTGGTGAGCCGCAACGATCCTATCATGAACAGACCTAGTAGACTCAAGCTCCTCGGGGGTCGCAAAATTGTAGCGCATCTAAGAAACAACCAAAATATGATTAGTTTTCAATTATTTTATATATAGTACAATCATAGAATATATTATAACAATAAAACTAAAACAAATTGATTGAGAAAAAAGGTAATACTAGAAAATTATCCTAAATAGAGTTCTGGATGTCGGTAGTGTATTAATAGTAACTGTTCCATGGGCCATTCATGTGCTTCCTCACTTGAGTCGAAATATTTTAGGAGATATCTTTGCACCCAAAGAATTTACTACATTTATAAACAAATAAGTACATTAATCGATATGCAACATCTAATAATGTAAATTAATGACATGAATAATATGCAATGAACACGTATAAACACCTATCACTCAATATGGTCAAAAGCTTCTTTTGAGCTAGCAGAGGCGTCTCTCTGTTTAGTCCTCTGATCTGACAAGTAATTAGAGGGACTTGAGAAGGCCCGACCTCCACCCCTGCATAAGAGAATGTATAATCGCATATTAAATAATATATTATTTAATAATCACTTTAAATTTACAGAAAAATGCATAATTACATAATTACACAAAAGTGGATCCTACCCTCTAGTGTAGTAGCCTTTGGTGGCATAGCCAGGCTCGTGGGACCTCGTCCATGGCCCCTTCCCTTTGCACGTCTAAGTACTCTACCTCTATCTCGTGGCATCCTGCTTTCCAAGAAAATTTGGAAATTTGAATATATGACAATTAATACTATCTATTTAAAAACTAGCTTATGCAAATGATAATAAAGAAATCATACAATATATACAATTTTTTAGTCATGAAACTCAAATAATTCTCATCATCAATGAAAAAAAATTATCTTACCATTAGCTAATCAATATCCATATTAGTACTAGAGTTATCATCATCATCATCGTCTTCATCTTTTCTTCTTTTTCTTCCTCATATTTTTTTTCATCCTCTTCTTCTTCCTCCTCTTCATTTTCCTCTTCTTCTTCTTTTTCTTCTTCTTCTTCTTCCTCTTCCTCTTCTTTTTCTTCCTCTTCATCTTCTTCCTCTTCTCCCTCTTCATCTTCTTCCTCCTCCTCTTCTTCCTTCTCTTATTCTAATTCTTCTTCTTCTTTTTCTTCTTCTTCTTCCTCCTCTCCCTCTTCTTCTTTCTCTTTATTTTCTTCTTCTTCATAATCTTCTTCTTCTTTTTCTTCCTCTTCATCATCTTCTTCTTCTTCTTCCTCTTCCTCTTCCTCTTCCTCTTCCTCTTCTTCCTCTTCCTCTTCCTCCTCTTCTTCTTCTTCTTCTTATTCTTCTTCTTCTTCTTCTTCTAACTCTTCTTCTTTTTCTTCTTCCTCTTTTTCTTCTTCCTCTTCTTCTTCTTCTTTCTCTTCTTCTTTTTCTTCTTTCCTCTTCTTTTTCTTCTTCTTCTTCATCTTCATTTATGGGAGCACATATATTGGATGGATTTACTTATTCTATTATAGTGCCAATATCATAAATGATACCCGATATATCTATATTATCATCTAAGTCTCTACATTGAACGAATAGTTCATCCTCTTGGAAGTAATATGAAACTATAGGAATCATATCATCGTCTGGATCTTGATACAAAGAAAATTCGACATTTCCCCTTACTTTCATTTTGCACATTGCCCACCAATCATTTATTCCTTTCTTATTGGAAGGGCAAGTGTAATAATAGTTCCATTCTCAAAATCAAACCAATTACATTTGAACAATACAACAATGTTATTAATCCTTATATAGTAGAGCTCTATAACTTTTGTCAACATCCCATAGAAGTCACGTTCATATTCATCGTAACAACTACCTTTTACGAGTGCAACACTGTTCATTGTTTTCTTATGTTGACCATACTCTTTGGTGTGAAACTTGAATCCCTTGACATAATATCCGAAACACTTCACACGATTCAGCGGGCCAACTATTATCCCTCGTAGTTGCTTGTCAATTTTTTTATCCTTAGTGACCTATGATTAAAATATATGATTCAATGATACTTATTATATAATAAATATATACTAACAATATTTATAATATATCATCTAGCATGGCTTACAAGATCTCGAAGCCATTTTGCGAAGTTCTTCTCACGAAGCTTCTCAATTTGTTCGTTAGTTATGCCTCGATGCGAACTCCTCAAGGACTCGTCATATTGTCAACAACAATGGTGATGAAGAATGAATTATTATCTAAGATATGTATATGTGGTGATGGGATACATTATATTTAAAAATGATAATAGCATTTACTCAACATATGGTATAACTTGAATGCAATTAAGAAAAACATAGATCTCTACGGCCTTCAGCTCTTTGTCGTTGATGAGTGTCAAATATTGCATATTTTGGCCCCTTAATTTACATTTATTAATTCTTTTGTTGTGCCCTAATATGATATTTTGTGTTAGTTCTATGATTTTTAATGCTTTATAGGATTGCAAAGGAAATTGAGGATTTAATGTGAAAAAAATGTAAACGCTGGAATCTGCTGTTGCGATCGAGCACATGAGACCTGCGATCAAGCACAATAGTGCTCAAGTATTTATTTACATGTTTAGCTTAGGAATTTGTTACTTTGAGTTGTTTTTTTCATTATTTTACAAGTTTTCAAGCACTTCCAAAAGGAGTTTCACTAAATTGCTAGAATTGCTCATACAGATCAGTCATTTTTATGGATTAAACTGTATTGATTCAGGAAGAACCAGGAGATGAGCCATATATGCTTGGAAAGATCCAAATGTCTATTTAGTAGAGAATTTTACAGCTCATAAATATGATTTTTCTAGAGAAAGTTATGGCAGTTTTAGTAGACAAATGTCAGGTTGTGCGTGATTTCAGCGTGGGCAAAAGTTTTGAAGGGCATGTGAAGACTTAAATCCCACATCCGTTGGAAACACATTCTACATCCCACATCTCACATTAGATTGGAAACACATTGCACTTATGGAGTTCCACTATAAAAGCCTTATTTCACTTCATCAAATGGGTGTGCAATCTCGGAGGCTTTGCTACCAAGGGGTGCAATTTGGAGGATTTTGCTACCAATCGGGGAAAGCACTGCACAGTAGCTACGGGTGGAATTTCTCTCTCCATGTATTGTAAGTTTTAATTTATTTCTTTTAAGTTTTAAAGTTTAAAGTTTAGCACTTTAATGTTTGCTCTAATTTTTCCCTTGAGATTTTTGTTGTCCATTATATTTATAGGTAACTAAATTTTCAAGTAGGGCTAGGGATGAACTTGCACATTAGATGGTATTTTTGTTTATTTTTTAATTTATTTATTTGATTTTCAATTACTAAAACTCTTTTGTTTTATCATTCTCAATTCATTGGTGATGTTTTCTTCTCCGAATAATCGTAGAATTTATTTTGTTTGTGGATTCAGTCATGCTTTTTCTATTGAATGGATTAGCTCTTTGATTATGTTTGGATCAATTATTTATCTATACTGATTTAATTCTTTGCTGCAATATCGCTTCCTGAGTATAGTGTCGTCGTTGGATTTTCTCAATAGTGATAATAATTTACGTATTTTAAAAGTGGTGAATGATTTTTCAAAGGGTTACATTTGGTTTAATCTTGGTTTATAAATCTACACCTTCCGATTGGGAATTAAGTTCCAAATTGAGTTATTCAATGAATTAAGAATAATTAAAATACCAGATTTGTGCAAAGGATTCCCGACGCTTTACCGTTTGTCAAATTTGAGTACTTTTTATGTTAATCACTTTGCTTCACTTTAATTTGCATTTAAAATGTAATCTTTGTTCTCCATTAATCATTTAATATTTTTCTTTAGTTTCTTTGTTCCTTCTACTATTCTTTAAATTTGTCTCTCTGTGGAATCGACACCCCAAAGCTGTGCTACAACTACTGCGTTCTTCTTTGGGCGTAATCAAATTTTGGCACCGTTGCCAGGGAGACGGTAGAAGAATTGCTAGATAGTTTTTCTTTTCAGCAGTTTGTAAAGGCAGTAACTTTGTTCCTTCTTTTAGCTTGCTGCATTATTTTTTCTTTTTCCTTCTTTCTTTTTATAGTATTTTTTTATTATTATTTTGTTATCTTACATGCACAGATATAGAGACGCCTTAGGTAGATTTGCTTGTAAGCTTGGGCTAGAGTCAAAATCAAACTTTTTAAATCCTTTATTTGACAATCCATCTAGTCCTAAAGAAATTAGTGAACACAGAGTTCAACTCACTAGGACCCTTCAGGATTACCTCCACCCTACACGCATAGCCACACCATCATGCATCATGTTTCCAGCTAATACTTGCCAACTAGATTTTAAAACAGGGATGATACAGTTACTCTCTATGTTCCATGGCTTGGAAAATGAAAACCCATATGTGCACATTAGGGAGTTTGAGGAAGTAGTTGCGACTTTTCATAATCAAAATGCAACTGATGACATTATGAGACTTAAGTTCTTTCCTTTCTCTTTGAAGGATAGAGCTAAAAGTTGGCTATACTCACTGAGACCACGATCTATTGGGTTGTGGAATGAGATGACTTAGGTTTTCTTTAATAAATACTTTCCCCAACATAAGACCAACGCTTTAAAAAGAAAAATCTCTACCTTTGCACAAAAGGATAGTGAGACTTTGTATCAGTCGTGGGAGAGATTTAAGGAGTTGTTAAGTATGTGTCCTCACCATGGGTATGAGAATTGGGGCTTAGTGAGCTATTTTTATGAAGGACTTACACCTAGAGAGTGCTAATTTGTGGAGATGATGTGTAATGGTGAGTTCTTACAGAAAGATCCTAATGAGGTCATAGAATACCTCAATAAGGTTGCTGAAAAAGCTCACACTTGGACTGTACCTAGTGCTACTGAGAGCACAAATAGGTTACGCCCTGCAGTAAACCCAAATGGTGGAGGAATTTACCATCTCAGGGAAGAGGATAACCTAAAGGCTAAGGTCGAGATGCTCACTAGGGAGCTAGATGTGTTAAAGACTAAGGACTTAAAGCCAACACACGTGGCTAATCATGCAGAATCTTTTGGACCATGTTTTGTGTGTGGTGAGGTAGATCATCTCGTTCAAGAGTGTCCCAAATTTGCTGAGATGAGAAGGATATATGAGGAACAATGTAATGCATTAGGTATGTACAAGAACCCTTTTTCACCTTTCTCTGATACCTATAATATGGGTTGGCACAATCACCCCAATTTTAGCTGGAAGTCTGAAAACCAGCCGCCTGCACAACCCCCTAGATCATATCTTGCACCATATCATGCACCTTTCTCTTCTAGGAATCCTTTAGAAGACACTTTGTATGCTTTTATTGAGGCACAGGGTAAGACTAACCAAAAATGTGAATCTTTGATTACCCAGGTTGTTGAAGAAAATAAGGAGATGAAGAGCCAAATGTCCAAGTTGATGAGCTCCTTGAGTGTGAATGAGAGAGGCAAGTTCCCTTCTCAAGCTCAGTCCACACCCCATGGTCAACACATGGCGTAAAAGAATCTGAAGGATGTGAATGCCATTGTGACACGAAGTGGTAAGTCATTACACATCCCAACAATGAACAAATTAGAGGATGTGGAAAAAGGTCAAGATAGTAGTGATGCCGAGCTGCCCAAGGAACCTGAGGTGACAAAGAGTCTTGTTAAGGTACTATTCCCTCAAGCTTTAAAATCAAGCAAGTGAACTCTGGATTCAAACAATGAAATCCTAGAGAATCTAAGGCAAGTAAAAATCAATCTTCCTCTTTTGCATGTGATTAAACAAGTTCCTACTTATACAAAAGTTCTCAAGGATTTGTGTATAGTTAAGAGAACGCACCGTGTGAAGAAGATAGCATTCCTGACATAGCAAGTTAGTGTTCTAATTGAGTAGTGGATTCCTCCCAAGTACAAAGATCCTAGTTGTCCAACCATTGCATGCAGCATTGGAAATCATGAGGTTGGGCAAGCTTTGCTAGATTTAGGAGCTAGCGTGAATCTAATACAATATTCTATTTATTTGTAGTTGGGGTTAGAAGAAATCAAACTAACCACTGTGGTATTGCAATTGGCTGACCATTCAGTCAAAGTACCCCGGGGTGTGATAAAGGATGTTCTAATTCAAATTAACAAATTTTATCATCCTGTTGATTTCCTAATCCTTGACACTAGCTCTATTGTTGATACTACTTCTAAAATTCCTTTGATTTTAGGTAGGTCTTTCCTTGCCACTGCTAATGCTCTTATTAATTGCAGGAATGGGCTCATGAAGCTGTCTTTTGGAAACATGACCCTCAAGGTGAATATCTTTCATATTGCAAAACAGCCAAAAGATGATGACGAGAGCCACCAGACATACATGATTGACTCACTCATGGATATGAGAGTTTTTATAACTCATTATCTTGATCCCCTCGAGTATTTTCTTGTTAATTCTGAGTTTGATTCTATCAGTGATCCATCTGATGTAGTTGATATTTGTGCTATTTTTTATAGAACTCAGGATTATGACACTCGGGCATGGCAACCAAAGTTTGAGGAGTTGCCTGATAGAAGTGAAAAACAAATTCTTTTAAGTGTGGAAGCACCCAAAGTTGAATTGAAGCCTCTGCCTAAGGGTTTAAAACATGTTTTCCTTGGTCCAGGTGATACTTTTCCTGTTATTATCTCATATTAATTATCTGAGTCTCAAGGTGAGAAATTAATTCGGACCCTAAATGAGCATAAGTCAGCCTTAGGTTTGAGCATGGCTGATATAAAAGTGTTAGTCCCCTGGTCTGTTCTCATAAAATTAATTTGGAGGAAGGAACTGGCCCTCGTAAAGACCCCCAGCATAGGCTTAATCCCACTATGAAAGAAGTGGTGAAGAATGAAGTGTTGAAACTATTAGATGCGGGAATCATATATCCTATCGCTGATAGTAAATGGGTAAGTCCTACACAGGTTGTTCCTAAAAAGTCAGGTGTTACTGTGGTGAAAAATGACCTGGGAGAGTTAGTCCCTACAAAACTTGTGACTGGGTGGCAGATGTGCATTGATCATAGAAAATTGAATGCTGCCACCCGGAAAGACCATTTTCCCCTCCCCTTTATTGATCAAATTCTTGAGCATGTTGCTGGTCATCATTTCTATTGTTTCTTGGATGGTTATTCTGGTTATTATCAAATTGAAATTGCATTAGAATACCAATATAAAACCACTTTCACCTGTCCTTTTGGTACTTATGCTTTTCGTAGAATGCCATTTGGATTGTGTAATGCACCTGCTACTTTTCAACATTGCATGATGAGCATTTTTAGTGACATGGTTAAAAATTGCATGGAAGTTTTTATGGATGACTTGACTATTTTTGGATCTTCTTTCGATACATGCTTATTGAATTTAGAGAGAGTATTGACTCATTGTGAGGAGAAGGAATTAGTTTTGAATTGGGAAAAATGCCACTTTATGGTACCTTCAGGTATTGTCTTAGGGCATATTATTTCTTCTAAGGGGATAGAGGTTGATCAATCTAAGATTGAATTAATCTCTAAGTTGCCTACACCTAGGACAATAAAGGATGTGAGATTCTTTCTTAGTCATGCGGGCTTTTATAGGAGGTTCATACAGAATTTTTCCAACTACTATGTGACCTCCTAGTTAAAGATGCCCCATTTCAGTAGACACAAGCTTATCAAGAGGCATTTAAAATGCTAATTGGCAAGCTTACCTCAACACCCATAATGCAGTCACCTAATTGGACTTTACCTTTTGAGATTATGTGTGATGCTAGTGATTTTCCTGTAGGTGCTATTCTTGGACAGTGAAGGGAGGGGAATCCTTTTGTCATTTACTATGCTAGTAGAACTCTAAATAGTGCTCAGATGAATTACTCCACCACTGAAAAAGAGTTGCTAGCTGTAGTGTTTGCTTTGGATAAGTTTCGTAGTTACTTGATTGGTTCTCCTATTATTATTTTCACAGATCATGCAGCCTTTAAGTACCTTCTTACAAAGAAGGATGCTAAGGTGTGACTAATACAGTGGATTTTACTTTTGCAGGAATTTGAAATCACCATCAAAGATAAGAAAGGAGTAGAGAACGTAGTGGCTGACCATCTCTCGAGGCTCACATTTGAGGACACCTCCGATCACCTACCAATCAGGGATAATTTTCCCGATGAGCATTTACTTTCTCTTACCTCTCTACCATAGTTTGCTCATATTGTGAATTATTTGGCTGCAGGTGAGATACAGGTGGATTTGACTACTCCGGACAAGAGGAAGTTCATGACTGAGGTACGTAATTTCTATTGGGATGACTCTTTTCTTTTCAAATACTGCCCTGACCAAATTTTAAGGCGTTACATCCCTGATAAAGAGATTGCTAGCGTCTTGGAATTTTGTCACTCTCAAGCTTGTGGGGGCCACTTTTCAATGAAGAAAATCGCTGCAAAAATTCTGCAGTGTGGATTTTATTGGCCCACTTTGTTTAAGGATGCACACGTCTATTGTCGCTCATGTGAAAAGTGTCAAAAGTTAAGAATTATGTCCTATCTTCATATGGTGCCCTTAAACCCAATTTTAGTGATTGAAATTTTTTATTGTTGGGGCATTGATTTTATGAGACCATTCCTTCATTCTTTTGTATATCAATATATTATTGTGGCAGTAGATTATGTGTCAAAATGGGTAGAGGTAGTAGTTTGCAGGAGCAATGATAATAGAACGGTAATTAAATTTCTCAAACAAAATGTGTTATCTCGATTTGGTACACCATGTGCTATCATTAGTGACCGGGGTACGCATTTTTGTAACCGTTCTTTTGAAGCTTTGATGAAAAAATATGGGGGGGTGCATAAGATCTCTACTGCCTACCAGCCCCAGACAAGTGGATAAGTAGAACTTGCAAATAGGGAAATTAAGCAAATTTTAAAAAAAATAGTCAACCCTAATCGCAAAGATTGGTCTTTGAGAATAGTTGATGCGCTTTGGGCCTACTGTACAGCGTTCAAAACTCCCTTAGGTATGTCACCTTATAGGCTTGTTTTTGGAAAGCCTTGACACTTACCTATGGAGCTCGAGCATCGAGCTTATTAGGCCATCAAGCATTTCATTTTTGACATGGGAGAAACAGGTAAGCTTAGAAAATTTCAGTTGATCGAGTTAGAGGAGTTGAGAAATGATGCTTATGATAACTCTAGAATCTATAAAGCTAAAATGAAAGCGTTTCATGATAAAACTATTTTGAGAAAAATGTTTAAGCCTAATGATTGAGTGTTCTTATATGATTCTAGACTCCATAAGCACTCAAGAAAACTTCGGTCTAGGTTGACCGGCCCTTTTGTAGTGAAGAATGTTTTTGCAAATGGGGTGGTAGAAATAGAGGACCCTAAGGATGGTCAGATCTTTAAAGTAAATGGTCAACGTCTTAAAGTATTAATTGATAGGCAGGGTTCGGAAGTAGAAGACATTCCACTTATGGATCCGGTCTATCAACCTTGACCACACCACGTAGGTATGTTTTTTTTTCTTTCTTTATTTGTTTTGTTTTTATTGTTTTTTCATATTTCTTATTACTGTTTATTTTTAATATATATTTTTTGTTTTCCAGTGTTACTTTGGTATTTCTTTTTTAGGGACAATGTGTGCATCAGTTCAAGTTTGGAGGTGTGCTATAAGCCATGCTAGTCCGACTAGTTCTCCATCTCTCAGGTCAGCTCTTTCCATGTTATTCACACATTGGGGACACTGTGTACTTTAAGTTTGGGGGTATGGGACACACATTCACACACACTTTGTCCCAGTTTTATATATATATATATATATATATATATATATATATATATATATTATTGAAAAGATAAATGCATGTTCATGATTGTTTTGAAATTTTGGTTGATCTAAACAATATTGTGATATTCTGATGTGATTTCATTGGAAAGCTTAAAATCATGAACACATAATCTGATGATAGAATTTTAAAGTTTAGTTACTTACTTTAGGCATTTGAGAATTCACATGTTTGATCTAATCTGACACGAGCACATTAGCACATAATTGTGTGAGGTATGACATGTGATTTTAATGTGTATGTTCCATAGTTTAGCTAATTCCGGATGACTTGTTGGATGGACACTTTGGCATAAAAAAAATGCTCATAATGATCATTGACAAACTTTCCACTGAGTAACTGGACATCTTGCCTCAGTAAGCAGTGAATGTTCACGTCAAAATGTAGGAATTTTGCTCATTATGATCATTGACAAACTTTCTACTGAGTAATTGGACCTCTTGTCTCAGTAAGTAGTGAGTGCTCACGTCAAAAGGTAGGAATTTTGCTTAGTTTCATAGCCTTTTTTACTCGAATTAGTAAGTCTTTAGGGGTGTCTTTACACTGATTGCCTTAAAACCATCTAGTTTAGGAGTCATTGACTCAACACTCACTACATGGGTCAATTAGAAAGCTTAAGGGAACTAAACATGGTGAGCATCATAATAAAAGAAAGAAGGAAATAAAACTATGCCATTGTTGTTCATTCTAATGAGAAATTCGGTTAATCTTGAGACATGAAGACATTAAACATTGGAGTTATTTGGAAGCTTCATTTTTATGTGCTAGTTCACTTTACACGGATTCGAGCTTGTGATGCCTTAGCCAGCCTCTTATAAGTAATTAGATTTTAAAATTCCTATTCATTGCAAAGATGGATTTATATTTTAAGCTTGCTTATGAATGAATATCATGGTTTTGTGTACTACTTAAATTTTTGGACACCATGAATGATGAATTTATCTTTATGTTCTTTGTTTTTCATTTAGTTTTTTTTTTTATTTTGTTTTGCTAAGGGACTAGTAAAATGAAAGTTTGGCGGTATTTGATGAGTGCCATATATTACATATTTTGGCACCTTAATTTACATTTGTTAATTCTTTAGTTGTGTCCTCATATGATATTTTGTGTTAGTTCTATGATTTTTAATGTTTTATAGGATTGCAAAGGAAATTGGGGATTTAATGTGAAAAAAATGTAAAAGCTGGAATCTGCTGTTGCAATCGAGCACAAGAGACCTGCGATCGAGTGCAACAGTGCTCAAGTATTTATTTATATGTTTAGCTCAGGAAATTGTTACTTTGAGTTGTTGTTATTGTTGTTGTTGGTTTTTTTTTTTTTTTTTTTTTACAGGTTTATAAGCACTTGGAAATGAGTTTTACTAAATTGCTAGAATTTCTCGTACAGATCAGTCATTTTTTCGGATTAAATTGTATTGATTCATGAAGAACCAAGAGCTGAACCATATATGCTTGGAAAGATACAGATGTCTATTTTCTGGGGAAATTTACAGCTCGTAAATATGATTTTTCTAGAGAAAGTTATGACAGTTTTAGTAGATAAATGTCAGGCTGTGCGTGATTTCAGTGTGGCAGAAGTGATTTTTGCGGATTAAACTGTAATGATTTAGGAAAAAACAAGAGATGAGCCATATATGCTTGGAAAGATCCGGATGTCTATTTTCTGGCTCATAAATATGATTTTTCTAGAGTAAGTTATGATAGTTTTAGTAGACAAAGGTCAGGCAGTGCATGATTTCAGCGTGGACAAAAGTTTTGAAGGGCATGTGAAGGCTTAAATTCCACATCCCACATCGGTTGGAAATACATTCTACATCCCACATCACACATCAGATTGGAAACACATTGCACTAATGGAGTTCCCCTATAAAAGCCCCATTTCACTTCATCAAATGGGTGTGCAATCTCGGAGGCTTTGCTACTAAGGGGTGCAATCTGGAGGATTTTGCTACTAATCGGGAGAAGCACCGCACAGTAGCTGCGGGTAGAATTTCTCTCTCCATATATTGTTACTTTTAATTTATTTCTTTTAAGTTTTAAAGTTTAAAGTTTAGCACTGTAATGTTTGCTCTAATTTTTCCCTTGAGATTTTTGTTGTCCATTATATTTATGGGTAACTAAATTCTCAAGTAGGGCTAGGGATGAACTTGCACAGTAGATGGTATTTTTGTTTATTTTTTAATTTATGTATTTTATTTTCAATTGCTAAAACTCTTTTGTTTTATCATTTTCAATTCATTGGTGATGTTTTCTTCTCCGAATAATTGTAGAATTTATTCTGTTTATGGATTCAATCATGTTTTCTCTATTGAATGGATTAGCTCTTTGATTATGTTTGGATCAATTAGTTATCTATATTGATTTAATTCTTTGGTGCAATATCGCTTCCTAAGTATAGTGTCGTCGTTGGATTTTCTCAAAAGTGATAATAATTTAGGTATTTTAAAAGTGTTGAATGATTTTTTAAAGGATTACATTTGGTTTAATCTTGGTTTATAAATCTACACCTTCCGATTGGGAATTTTGGGAATTGAGTTATTCAATGAATTAAGAATAATTAAAATACTAGATTTGTGCAAGGGATTCCCGACGCTTTACGGTTTGTCAAATTTGAGTACTTTCTCCTTTAGTCACTTTGCTTCACTTTAATTTGAATTTAAAAATTAATCTTTGTTCTCCATTAATCATTTAATATTTTTCTTTAGTTTCTTTGTTCCTTTTACTATTCTTTAAATTTGTCTCTCTATGGAATCGACACCTGAAATCTGTGTTACAACTACCGCGTTATTCTTTAGGTGTAATCAGTCATCTAAGACTCTAATAGTCTCACGACTAAAAGCACAACTTGGATAATTGAAAATAGATAGGCTCACTCCTTTATCAACATTCCCCTCATTGTCGTTCTAACCAACTCGATTCATTTTTTTCTGAACATTTAGTTGAAAATATTCAACATAGAAATTTGAGATTTCTTATATGTTGTACGCTTCAACCATGGAAACTTCAACGCGTAATTTATTTTGAGCCTTTTTCTTTAGGTTGCGCATACAACTATTTTGAATATATATACAAATGTATTAAAATTGAATTCAATTATATGAAGTCAGAAGACTCTAACAATTGACAAAATTATTGATATTACCTCTCAAACGGATACATCCATCGATATTGCACATGACCACCGACTTTAGCTTTGTAAGCTAAGTGAATCGGCAAATGCTCCATTGAATCGAAGAATGCCGGAGGGAAAATCTTCTCAAACTTGCATAGGGTGACAAAAATATTTTTCTCAAGCAACTATACATGCTCAACGCATAATTCAGTTGTGCATATGTCCCTTAAGAAGGTACTTAGGTCTGTCAACGCATCCCACATTGGGTCAGGTAAAAAGTCACGAAATGTCAAGGGAATTAATCTTTCCATGAACACGTGACAATCATGACTCTTCATCCCGTAGAACTTGTACTCGTTCAGTTTAACGCATTGTGCTAAATTTGAGGCATACCCGTCTGGGAACTTCAAATTTGAAACTCATTCACAGAGTACCTTTATCTGGGACTTGTTTAATGCGTACGTTGCTTTGGGTTTATATTTAGGTTTACCAATGACTCTAACCAACTCCACTTGAGGACGCCTACAATACTTTACCTATCTAAACGAGCGTTAGCGTTGTCTTTGGTTTTACCCTTGACATTCATAACAATGTTGAAAACGTTATCAAACACATTTTTCTCAAAATGTCCAGATTATGGAGAACATGATTAGTTGATCAATATGGTAGCTCCTAGAATATAACCTCTTTGTCCAATTATAATCCTTCCCAAATCCATGTATTTCTTATTTTCTACCATTAGAACCGAACGTGATCTGTTCAAAAGACATCACTCTAGCTTTCACTTCTACCCCCGACAACTGTGGTGGCGACAGGCCACTTTCAGATCTATTCTTTATGAAACCTTGCTTTTGCCTTCTAAGAGTATGATCTTCTGGTAAAAACTGATGGTGACAGTTGAACCGAGAATTTTTATGACTATGTGGCAATTAGAACGATTTTGTATGCTCTATACAGTAAGGACAAGTCAATAGTCCATAAGTACTCTACCTAGAAAGCATACCGTATGCAGGGAAGTCACTTATCTTCCATAGACGTGCACCCTTCGTATTAAATTTTTTTTTCTTAGATGCATGGTAAGTAGGAACTCCATCCGTCCACAACTTCTTCAACTCGTCTATTAATGGATGTAGATAGACATCCAGATTCTTACCAAGGTTGTTTGGGCCAGGAATTACCAATGATAAGAATAGATTATGCTCTTTCATGCACATACCAGGAGGTAAATTATAAGGAGTGATAAATATTGACCAACAAGAGTATTGGGACATCTAATGGCCAAACGGAGTGAAATCGTCAGTTGAGAGTCTCAACCTAACATTACGTGGTTCATTAGCAAACTAGGGGTGAGTATCATCAAAATGTTTCCATGCCATCCCATTTGCCGGGTGGATGACCATGTCTGGCTTACTATGCTTGCCTTCCTTGTGCCATCTCACTTGTCCGACAGTGTTTTTCGACAAATAAAGCCTTTAAAGTCTAGGTGTCAATTGAAGGTAACGCAACACCTTGTGTGGTATGTTTTTTAGCTTCTTATTACCACTCTGCCTAAGTTTAAACTGAGGATGTCCATATAGATCACACACTTTCTTCTCTTTTTCTTCCTTGTAATACAATATACAATCATTCGGGCATGAATGTATCTTCTCATATCCGAGTCCTAACACTTTCACCATCTTCTTGGACTTGTAAAAGTTTTCCTGCAACTTCTCGTCATCGAGAAACATACTTTTAATTATTGTCAATAATCGATCGAAATAGTTCTTAGGCATATCAAAATCAAATTTACAATTCAAAAATTGTGAGATCACTGATAACTTAGTGTGCTTCTCACAACCCTTCCACAAGAACTCATCAGCATCTCTCAACATGTCATATAATTTCGCAACATGAGGATTCGGATCCTCTTCGGCATCCCAGTTGAAGTTTGGGCTAGCAACATCGATTACCATCTCCCCTATGCGAATTGTTTCTTCGAAACCTTCCACGACATGGTGATCTCATTGGGGCGTCGACCATTCACGTCTCAAATAACTCTCACAGTGAAAAATCCACCTCTTATAATTGGGAGTAAAACCTTTCCTATATAAGTGCAAGGTAATTATTTCTCGGTTTAAAAACCTTAAATTATGGCATAGAAAACAAGGACACATAATAGTTTTATCATTATACACAAATGATGGATTACCATATACAAAGTCAAGAAAAAACTTCACCCCTTCTAAAAATTCCGTAGATAGGGTATGATTAACAACTCGACGATCTATCCAGCTATAGTAAGTTGCCATCGTTCTAATTACTAAAATAATAAAGAATCTATTATCAATAAGAAATATATATATATATATATATATATATATATATATATATAGTATTCTTTCAATTACGCATATTTTTTTTTACATATATATCAAAATATATGGATTGAAATAGCATGATACAATAGCAATCATATATTTTGTTATCACTTTTCTATCTCCTAAAAATGCTTCATTAATACATGTAGTTTCTAATGATGCTAACTTATAATGACAATCTGACATAACAATCTAAAGCTAACTTAATTGTTGGAGTTTTGTCCAAGGATTAAACAAAGTGAAGAATGAAGTTCAGCATGAGTGCACACCAGTGTGCGCCGTGGCCCAGGTCTTCCAAGGTGCGGCACCCAACAAAAGAGGAGTTCTAGAGGAGGTGTGCGCTGTGCCTCAGCCTCCCCCAGGCCGCGGCTCCCAGAATGGATGCAAGTGGTAGAAGTTCAGCCCTGCTTCAGGCCGCGGCTTGCCCTGTTCTAGGCCGTGGCTTGAAGGCACACTAATGCACACTGATTCAACAATTCAAAGGGTGCATGAGGCATGTTTAAAACATATAACTTTACTAAGGATTGATGAAGGGCTATGGTTGATTGTTCCTCAAGATCTAAGGGTGGATATTAACCCTCAAGATTGGTCAAGAAGTTGGTGCACTGTATAAAAGGTCACCTAGCTTCAATCTAAAAATAACTTGTGAAAAACTTGTGATTGAAAGTGAGATCAATTGTAAGAGTGCAAAGACACAAAACAAGAGAGACTCATTATAAAGACTGGTTGTTTAGAAAGAGAGAGTAGAATAGAAAGGGGATTCAAGGGCTTGTAAGAGGAATTTTCTTGGGAAAATTCCAAGGTTAGTTCTTATCACTTTCTTGTACTTCTTCTTCTTTTGTTCTTCAAGAACTTGTGAGTTCTTGGAAGGGTGTTGCTGATTGTAAAGAACTCCATTGATAAGATAGTGCAAAGAGCTCGAAGGAGCTCACGGAGACGTAAGCATATTGTCGAACCTCGTCAACAAATTTCTTGTGTTATTTTCTTTCTTTCTTTGATTGATTGCTATCTCTTTTCTTTATACAAGTCACTCTAGACTTGGGTGTTTGGAAGATCACCTCCTAGGCATCTTGAGGGTGGTTTCCCAACATTAATTTTTTTTTTAAAAAGCTAAAATATTTAGTATCAGTTATTTCATTCAATCAACTGTATGGTTCATCCCTGAATGAATGAAGGAAACTTTTTGCCCTTCATTCAGTCCACTAAATGACTTCATTTAATCGACTGAACAATAGCAATCAGTTGACTGGACTTCATTCAGTCAACTGAATGAAACCATTTTCCTGAAACAAAATTTCTATTTTAAAAAGGTTTTTCCAGTCAAAATGATTTTTTGTCAAAAATATTTCAATCAAAATGAGCCATAATGAAAACTAAAATACTTGTCAGTAGAAATTTACATATCTTAATTACCTTAGAACCTATTCTAGGTCTTTGATCTTGATCTAGTATCTCTAAAGTAAACAGTCTTCGTCACATATGCTTGTTTTGCGTCTTGTCTTTAAATTGTATGCTGTTTGCGACTTGAACACTTAGCTAAAATTTTCAGCACAAATAAAAGCTAATGTTTTGTCATAATTTAAATCAAATAAGGGTCAACAGTCACGCTACACAATGGAGCAAGTCATCACTCAACCCCTATCCCTTGGTTAATCCTCTTATCGAAAGTGAAGATGGATCGTTTTCTGAATTAAAAATAATACACGATATTTTCTTTTTCTTTTTTATTTTCTAGTTTGGACACTAAAATAATGTTATGTGATTAGATTATACCTTTTATCATTATTATACAGTGAAACACATTTTTGATTAATTCTTATGATTACCTAACTAATAAACTAGCCTTCTTTTTATTAAGTGGTTTGAGTTAAAATTACCTTTGAATAAGAGGTTAAGGCTTTAAATACAAAATTTGCTCAAAAAAGAAAAGAATTTAGATATAGAAATTTTTTTTTTTGGATTTGATCAGTTATTTATTATTTGCAAAGGGGACAGAAATAGGAAATTAACATCATTTGATCAATTTTTTAATGAAGTGTAGTTAAATACCATTTTCACATTGTAATCCTCTATGTCACTTTTGGTCTCATCTACCTTGTATGCAATTATAAAAATTTCACCAATCCTAAACTTTCTACTTATAACAAAAAAGATTAAATTTTCCAAGTTTAAAAATTAATAAATTAACATTGTCCTTATAAAAAAATAAACATTGTAAAAAATTAATAAAGCCTAGAAATATATACACAAATATATGTAAATAAATTAAAATAAAAACGTTCAATAGATTAACAAATATAACTAAACACACACACACACACATATATATATATATGAGAGAGAGAGAGAGAGAGGAAACTTACAAACTTTCTACTTATAACAAAAAAGACTATAAATTAATAAATTAACACTGCCATAAATAATAATAAAACCTAAAAAATATATACACAAATGTATGCAAATAAATTCAAATAAAAACATTCAATAGGTTAACAAATGTAACTATATATATATATATATATATATATATATATATATATAGAGAGAGAGAGAGAGAGAGAGAGAGAGAGGGTGAAAATTTCTTTAGGGTTTTGGAAATGGAGTCGCGCATACTAGGAGAAGAAAGCAGGAGAAGAGAGGAAGTGGGGAAGAAAGGTATACGGGTAATATTTTGGTCAGACGATACTGAAGGATTAAATTCCCTTGATAATACGTTTTTATCCTTTGGTAAAAGTAGTTTACTTAATTTAAATTTAATTTTATATTCATTTATCAACACCGAGGGTAATAATATATTTCCAACTTAAAAAATCATAAAATATTTTAAAAATATTTTACGAACTTAATACCAAATATAAAAAATATTATTATCAAGAGAATTGTCCATCGGTTATACTATTTCACACTATCACTAAGAGATACGTGTCTCTCGATCTTATCTGTCATTGAAAATACTTATCACCGAGGGACACGTATCCCTCGATGATAAGCGATTTTCTTATAGTGGTATCATGGTTATTGCCATAAGTAGTGGGGGTAGTTGCAGCACTTTTCTTATTCTGTGAATCTCTGAGTTTATGATAGAGAGCTATATTATGAAGAAATCTTTTATTTGTGTTTATCTTGCTTTCTAAAATTCTAAAAACTCTCTCTTCAAGGTGTATTTTGATATTGTTTTGCAAGAATACATATTACTATCATTTTATAAATTCACGTCATTTGTTTTATGCATAGATCCAACAAAGAGGGAATGTTACTTGACGGTCGAACTTACCTCCTGAATTTTCTTGTTCATATTAAGAGCTTGATGTCTTGCACGTGGAGGTATTAAGGAGTGAGCGCTACAACTTTCGAAATATTTGTTTCATATAAGTTGTATATTCGAAACTTGTTTTTAGATAAAATATATAATGCAAAGTTTTTAAAGATTATGTTATATGTAGCTTTGCTTATATACTGTGAGGTTTTGCTACAAACTCTTGTTGTTGCGTCCTCCGATAGGGGGTGTGACAATTTATTGTCAATTATGATTAAAAAAAATTATTATCTAATTTGAATCTATGAAAAATATATGATACAAGTGTCCTTCTTATTATAAAATAAAAATACATTTTTTTTTTATCGTATTATTCAATAGTTAGATAAACTATTATATCATGTATTTTTTATTGATAATGTTAGATAAAAACTTTTCATGATTTACATACCAGAATCAACATCACGAAGATAGAGAATGACAAATAAGATAAAAAAAAATACTTGCAAATTAAATATGTCGTTGATAAAATTCAATTTACACACAAGATAATCAACACAGGTTTATGTGGCCCAATCGCACGTACGACACGACCATAACCTTGGGCTTTTGGTCAAATTGGTTGTTGGCAACTAGCCAGCCTTTAACGAAGCACATCTTGACTCTTGAGATGACCAATTTTCAATAGACAAAACACATGGGCCTAATGAAACTTAGATTGGCCTAAAAGCCCTTAAACGTAATACTAATACCATTGTTGAAAAATTGCCAATAACATGTGTCATCGTTAGCTTGGTCTACAGTCAAGAAATTGGCCTGGTTTATCGAAGAACTTTATTTCTCTCGTCCGTACGTACTGCATTATTAGGTCCACGTGTCATCCAGCCGAACTAATTCCTTTCTCTTGTCCGTACGTACTGCATTATTAGTTTGACTAATCACGTGTGATTAAAGTACAAATCTTTGGTTTTGTTAAAACAGAAAATATCATGGCCACATTCTTTGAAATCCTCACGAAAACTGAGAGAAAAAACTTGATAATTGAAGGAAGAATATGATCTTTAACGGATTTTTCGTTAAAGATTGGCCAAAGTTTTGCTCAAAAACAACGTGTGGTTTTTAACAGCCACACACAGCTCGCCAAATATTTTTCTGTGAGACTAAGTCACTGTTGATTTTTAATTATTTTCCATGCGATTCTCTCTACCGGCTACCCAATGAAACTTTGCCATGTCATCATCCTGGTCAGTGACATATGGGTCCCAGCTGACGTGGTAGGATTTTTTTGTAGGGTACTGGATATTAAGTACTGCAGAGAATATAAAGGGGTAGTTGCAGTTCTTTTATCCACTTGGGTCCCATTTTTCTTTTTAGTTTTTGGTTCCATAGCTTTATGTTGTTTGATCAGATAGAACAGAAATCCTCTCTTGTGGAATTCCAAGGCAACCCTCTTCTCTGGCCGAATCTATCTTTTGCCACGTATATCTATCTCCACTGTTTCTCTCTCTTACTGCTTTAATAATTTCCCGTGTTCTTTTGTCAACAATGTGGTGTGTTTCTGTTCTTGTTGCTGGCGTCTAATTTTTTTTTTCTTGTTGTGAGGTGAGGCTTATTTTGGATATTGGTGAAGTTTGTGTTGATTATCAACAGTTACATTCAGTTGTTGGGTTCTTATAAATTTAGTCTAGAGATTTGATTTTATGGGGTGAATTGCTTTAGGGTACTCGTAAAATTGTGTTCTTACTTCCTACCAGAAGTTCTTCACGTGTTGTTGTTGTTCCTTTTTTTCATGGATTTCAGTCACAAGAATTGTTTCTTTGAGGTGGGGTGGTCTTTGGTTACTTTGTTAAATTGTGAATTCTTCACGAAGTAACTGATTTTTTATGGTTGAATTGTTCATGAAAGTTATTCTTTTGGAAGTGGGCTGATCCAAATTGCTTCTGAAGTTGTGTTTCCTTAATGGAAAATTTGAATTTGGCATCTGGGTAGACTAGTTTTTTTTTTCGGTTTCTGATACTGCGTTTTGCTTAGAAGGGAAATGGGATTATTTACCTGTAAATTTTGGTGGAGGAGTTAGTTTTTGAGAGTGGAATTTGTGGTGAAAGGACTAAGAAAGGAGAATGAGAGGAGGAAAAGATGATGAAAAGGTGTTAAGTCCAATGTTTCCTAGGCTTCATGTGAATGATACAGAGAAAGGAGGGCCAAGGGCACCTCCAAGGAACAAAATGGCTCTCTATGAACAGCTTAGTATTCCTTCTCAAAGGTACATCTCTGAATCAGCATCCACATTTCCTCTTCCACCTAACAACACCAGCAGCTCTGTTCCTTCAACGTCCTCTACCCATGTGAGTTTGATAATTTATCTGGGTTTTTTTTTTTCTTTTTTAATCTTATGCCGTGAATTTACGTTTACAATTGTTTCCCTTGGATTTTCTTTGTTTGATTGGTTTTCACAAAAATGGCCTTCCCTTCTGTTTGTGATCTGTGATAATATTGAATACTTGTCAGAAGAGTGCTTATACTTTTGGGTTCTGATTGAATTCTGTTATTTACTGGATCCTAAACCATGCCTCTAATGAGTTTCTTTAATTCCTAGGTTTATAATTAGAAGAAGGAATAACAATATGGTATGAAGTGTAATCTAAGAATACCATTGATATCGTTTTATCAGTTTGTCAATAGTAAATTAAATTTACTAGGACAAATTTAGTTTCTCAAATTAGTATTCCTAGGTAACTTTGGATTGAAAGCTTTGACATACCGTGCCAATGTTGATTCAATTAAAATGTTCATATACGGTTTTAATTTTTGAGTATACATGAATACCTCAATTCTATATTGTCTTGTGTGATTTAGAAGAACGATTCATATTTGCAGGGTGGTGGCCTTGAGAGGAATCTGTTTACACCAATCTGCAACTCCCCTGCAAGTCCACATTTGGCAGAGAAGCTTCATTCTTACTCCTCCAGTGGGCTTAAGTTAGCAACTGCAACAGCTAGCCACGAGGGGAAAATGAGAAAAGCTAGGAATTATCAAAGTTTGAATAACGGAGGGCCAATGCCATCGACTACTAGGTGTGATTCGTTTCGACTATACAATTTCTCAAACTTCAAGAACTTCTCGTGGAAGAAGTTAGGTGATGCAGATGATCTTAAAGTTCCTACCTTTACCCAATCTGGAATAGGTCCACATTATAGCAGTCAGCAGTTCAAAGATTGTGAAAAAGTTCCTCAAGTGAACTTGAGCTTGTCACAGCAACTTCAAGCCCCTAGTGACATCCAGATGAAAGGGACTGGCACCACAGATATGAAGTCAAGAGATTATGTGAGGAACCGAGATGAAAAAGATGCAAGAGAGTCTCATAGTTGTCAGGACCCTCTGGAAGGGTCTGCTTCAGTTCTGTCAGCTAGGAATAAACTTTTAGTAGATGCATCTTCAAGTTCATTGACGAAACTTAAGAATTCTAAATTATTAAAGCGATCACATGCATCCTTGAATGAACAAAATAGAAGTTCAGTGGATGTTTTGAACAGCTTAAATCGTACAAATGCACAATTAAATCATGAGTGTGTGTCCACGCAAGACAATATGGTCTTCAGAGAGAACCTTTTGGTGGAGTCTGCCGTAGATACAGGTAAGGAAAATGCTTCCAAAGTGAGAATTGAATCATGTTCAAGGAAACCCCTTGGAGATCATAATGGAAGTCTTAACGGGCCTGAAACAGAACATAAATGCCGTAAAGACAAAAAATGTGCATCTGTCCGAGTTGGGGGTCTTGAAAGACATGATGATGTCTCAGACTCTTCAATGGTGGATTCTATATCTGCGTTAGATATGTCCCCTGATGATGTTGTAGGAGTAATAGGTGAGAAGCTATTTTGGAAAGCAAGAAGAACTATCGTCAAGTAAGTATGATCTCTTTTTGATGGTTAGTATATACATCTGCTGCAGCTTATCAGCATCAAAATTATGGAATTTGCTGCACCCTTTTAAACAGATATGCACAGTTTTCATCCATAACTAAGTTCATGTTTCACCATTTATTGTATTTGCTTACTTCATGTGCATTAATTGGGGTATATGCATCAATTTTAATTTAGTGTGTATATATATATATATATATATATATATATATATATATATATATATATATATTGTGTTTAAACATATATCCATTTGTCTTTTGGTGTGAATCATTCTTTATATGCTTTCAAATACTTCATATGTAATAGGAAATGTTGGTAATACATAAATGTCTCTTGATCGAACCAGAGACATGGGTATTAGGAAAAACATCATGTTGGATTCCCCTTATACTACTCTTTGATTGAATTCTGTTTGTTGAATTTTCATAAATACACTTTTGCGAGAACATGTTTTACCTTCATTTACGGGTTCCAATTGTTGATTGATTAAAGGCTTGAAGTTTTAGGAAGAATAACACCCTTTTTAGCTGATCTATGTTACATTTGTTGAGTTTTGGAAGAGTAAACCATTTATACAGAGGATTTGACTGGTCACCTCAGTGTTTAGGCCCTGGTCCTCATTTTTACAAGTCATGGCTCATTTTTGACAATTACACTTGTTGAGTCATATTCATTTGAGAGAGGGATGTCAGAACTACTTGCTTGATGGATCTGGAGAGGACTTCTGAAGCTTTATAGCATATTATATCCAACTAGTTAGACTAGAAGATAGTTGAAACGGAAAAACCTGAGACATTAATTTTTCAGTAACTGGAAGAAGAAATTAGCGTTCTCATTGACTGCATTTACAGTTGTATCAGGAAAAGCTACTTTTTGCAAAAGAAAGAAGTGTGGGACTGGGAGAGTGAAGGGATATGAATGAGCTGCCGGTTTCATTTGAATTTGTATCAGGACAGAAGTTCTAGGTGGCTAGCTATCTCTTCAACTGAAAATGTGGAGTTGACTACACTGCTGTGTGATCTTGGGACCTAATTTCATGCTTTAAAATATTTGGACTGTTACCATAAGAAACTGACAGAGAAGATCAAAATGTAAAGGTGGCTACACCTTCTAGATATTGGTTTACATTATAAAAACAGCTTGGTTAAAGAGGGAGTAATGCAGCAATAATGCTTCTGTTAGCCGAGAAGTTAAACGATTTTATTGGTTGAGAAAAATCTCACATTATGATGGGAATTAAACTTTTCCTGAGGGTAGCTGGATATCATATATTCATTTTCGGCACATTCAGAAGGAAATTTTGAATATCTTGCCTATTTTACTGAATGTATACAGCGCTTCTCTTTTTCTTTCTTTTTTTCCCTTCTTTTTTCCGTGGATAAAGATACTGTTGGTTATTATTTGGATATGGAATTTGCTCATATATTTTAGAAGCGACAATTTCATTAGTTTGCAAAACCTTATTCATGGGTCTGTCTGTATAAGGTTTCATGTCAACCATGATGAGTTGGTTCAGGGAATATACTGTCAAGAAGATTTTAGTGTCCAACCTAATTTGTGTTAGTTTTACTTGTGCAGACCTTTTCTAGAGTCGTTTCTAACTTTCATGCAACATTCATAATTATTTCTTCTCTTTTTCTTGATTAGAATTTATTTAGTATTTGACCCAAGTTTTGTGCTGCTATTTTCAGTCAACAAAGAGTCTTTTCGGTGCAAGTATTTGAGTTGCATAGAGTAATAAAGGTAATCTGGTCATTTCTCAGTCAAACTGCTCTTTTTCTTCTGCAATTAATATATGTTCATAATTTGTTACTATATTGGTTTCTTTGATTTGACCATGAAAAGAAAATTAATTACTTTTCAACATTGGATTAGAACAGGTACAAAAGTTGATCGCCGGATCACCAAATCTGCTGCTTGAAGATAACCTTTATATGAGCAAACCTACATTGAACTTTCCAGTGAAGAAGTTTCCATCTGTTCTAGAACCAGTGCCAATTATTAAACCCCTCAGCACTGAATGTGCAGATGAGAATGCAGTAGCAAAGCTTCCTCTTCCTTCCGTCAACAAGGACACCAGCAGAGGACTAATAACCCACCGTTCTAATCTCAGGTCTTATTCAGGAGGCATTGCATCAACACCTGTAGCTACCAATACCAAACCGTCTCCATGGTGTTTCCCCATTCCTGGAAATCAGTGGTTAGTTCCTGTGATGTCACCTTCTGAAGGACTTGTTTATAAGCCCTACACAGGGCCGCGTCCTCCGACTGCAGGTTTTATGGCACCAATTTATGGCAGCTGCAGTCCTGTTGGCCTAACTCCAGGATGTGGAGAATTCTTGAACACAGCATTTGGTGTTCCAGCTTCTCAACAGGGGATTGGGATTCCTCTTATGGGTCAGACCTACTTTCCACCTTATGGCATGCCAGTTATGAAGCCATCCATTTCCAGTTCAGCAGTTGAGCAGATGAGCCCATTTACTGGGGGTCAGTCAAAGAGCAATCAGTTATCGATTGGGGAAATTAACTTCACCGCACCCCATCGAAGCTCATGCAGTATGTCGAATCAGTTGAGTCGAGTGATCCCAAGTTATGTTGAGGAGCTTCAGGCTTCAAAAGAAAGTGAGATACAGGGAAGTACAGTTAGTAGTCCCTCTGAAAAGGCTAAGGGATATGTGCTCCCCCTTTTCCCTACAGAACCAACCCTGCAGGCATTGCATCAAAATGCTCAAACTGGTGAGCAGCAGCGACGTGTGATTAAGGTTGTACCTCACAATCCCAGATCAACCACTGAATCAGCAGCCCGGATTTTCCGGTCTATACAAGAAGAAAGGAAACTGTATGATTAGTTTCTGTACCTAATTAGACATCCTTCGCTGTAAATGAGTGTAATTTATATACTGTCAAATATCTGATATTTTTGTATAGGTAATTCTTAATGTATGTTACTGATATGTAAATATACTTTCTGAAGTTTGAAAAGCAATCATTTGTTTGCTCTGGCCAAGTGTTTTATTACTCCATAACAAATGAGATAAGGAACACTAAATCAAAATCATAAAACTAGTTTATTCATGAACCAATTATACCCTCAAAATGCAGCAGAAAAAAACTCTAATTTGTATTTATGTCTTGCAATGCTAGGTTTTGCTGCTTCACATATGCTTTGTGGACATCCAGCTGAAAATCCTGGACCCCCAAAATAGAAATGGGTTCCATAACCATTGTTCTTGTTCAGTGGGTACAATTTTTTCTGGATCTCTCATGGTGCCAGAGAAATCGATGTATCCAAGACTACGGAAGTAACTAGCTCTCTGGGGTCCTTCATTCGGAAAATGACCACTCCCCATTTGAGTTGGAAGTATGATGACCCTGTGTTTCCGAATTCACAATCTCTCCACCCCAAGTTATACTATCAGAATGATCAGCTAAACTTGTGAAGCTGGATTTAGGCCAATATCCTAATACTTGATTTTGCAGCTGCAGCCACCAATTTCCACTCTTCTGGTCCTTCAAGAAGAAGACTGCTCAGTAAAAAACAATAAGGCATGCATAGGCAACCTATTTTCTTGATTCTTGCATAAAAAGCAACAGAAATACTTCCACTAAATGTTAAAATAAAAAAAATAAAAAAAGGAGCTGCAAAACTCAGTTTTACAGAGAAACGTGCAATACCTCGTGTATGGTTATCATAATCTTGGTTTGCTTTCCAACATAGGAGGAAACAGGTCCTACGGGAGAACCTAAGGCAAATATTTTGTTAGTTTGCACAAAACCAGGGCAATCAGGATCATAGCAACCTGTATCTTGGTAATTATCTGCCTAAAAGCAACAAGAAAATAGGTTAAAAAAAATTAGATAAATGAAATCTGTATTAGCAATTCTAGAAATATTTGATGAGGAGTTTTACAGCAAAGGTTTAAATTTATATGGAAGATTTTCTAGCAAACTTACAGTCCTTAAATTTTATTAGTCAACCTTCCAAATCATTTTATTATATCTTGAATTTCTTATTTCAAATTTTGATTACAACAATATCGTTGTTTGCTAAAACTACTTGTAATACCAAATTTCAACAATATCATTGTCTTGAAATTACATATAAACTCAATTTCCAAAAAATAAATTGGAATTTCATGAGCTAAAAATTACTATCTTGTCGAGGGCCTGATAATACTCAAATTTGAGCAAAGCTGGTTTCACCATTATATGTTGCAGAGTGCCATAAATTAATTGATGCATGTGCTCCAAAGTACTCACTACCAACCAAAGAAACTTGGGCATACTAAATCGTATTTTTCATCCATAAAAGAGCACAGAATTAGACAAAATAAATAGGAGAATTCAACATGTAAAAATAACAACTGAAAAGAGCTGGTTCACAATTGAAATTGTAACTTGTGACCAGATTGAGCTTGAAAGCTGCGATTAAGCTGTGCGCTAAGTGGAACTAATGGAGGAGTAACCCGACGAGGATAATACTTTCGAGCTGTTCTAATCATGGGGATTGATCCTTTAGGGCATTTTCGATTCTTAAGTGAAGCTTGAAAGTGCTCTAAATCTAAATTTTCTGGTTCAATTCCACTTGGATAGGAACTGGGTTTCATCTATGAATGTTATGTCACAAACAAATTAGTTCAATAAAACTTATATAACCTTCCATTAACAAATCTTTTCTTTTCTTTTTCTAATAATTCATTCATGCCTTTCCTTCTAATAATTCATAACTACTCCTTAAAAGTTGAGTTATAGCTATTTGATCAGGGCCAAGTGGAAACCTGCACTGTGTGATTCTTGAGAAGTGGATGATCAAAGGCAGGTTGTTTGTAGATGTCAACACAATCAATTATTTCACCATCATCACTCCGCAAAAATAATAGTAATCGACAATTACCCATGTATTAATCTTGAAAGTTTCAAAATCAGCAAAAAGAAAACAATATCAAAATGAGAGAAATTAAAAAAGAGAGAGAAGTAAAAGGTGAAATAGTGAATTTAGCAAGTAACCACTATGGTCTGGACTGATCCTTCATGCTTAACTAGCTTTATGTGGTTATTGGTTGAGATGTTTATGCCATCAACATATCCAACGTTAAACATGTAAGATAAAGATATAAAGATGCATAGGCAGCCTCTAAGTTTGATCTTATAATTTCAATTAGCCATGAAATACAAAATTTTGCTAACTTTTTAAATCTTCAATTTGTGTGTAAGACTTGACTTATTGCTTTGTATGCATGATAATAAGAGCTCTATTTATACTCAGGAATTCCAACATTATAAGTTTACCTTATTTAAATGTATGTGTTTATATACATATTATAAAAAAAATTATATTTCCATTAGATAATATAACAATGGAAAAAGAGAAAGGAAATAAATTGAGAGTGACTTTAAGCTTTTTGGGGAAATGAAATTATTACATGTGAACTGACAAATAGGAGCAGAGTGAGAAATTTAAACTTGTATGATTTAAATAGTAATAATACAAATAAATGCTTAATATTTTATCTCGTTGGTTCACAGAGAACTCTCATCATATTTGGAGCACAATTCCAACTCATTCTAATTAAAGAGATAGACTTCGTTTCTTGAGATTAAATTCTTGAATATTAAGAGAAAAATATTTATTAATCATCAAGAATATAAGTAAAAGATTTGAATTTGAATTTGAAGATGTACTAGTTTTCAAATTGTAGACTAAGGTCCAAACCCAAGAGGAAGGTGAATTGGGTTTTTAAAACTTTTTTCACACAACAAACAAGTTTTAAAAAACTTAATCAAGCATAATCAAGAACGAAAAGTATGATAGTGCTGAAAATAAAGAGATAAGGAAGAGAATATGCAAATGTTGTTTATAGTGGTTCGGCAATATCGGATTTCTTCTATCCTATGTTCACTCTCTTCAAGGAACCTCCTTGAAATAATCCACTAATAATAGTCGAACAACTTCATGGGTGTTCCTCAAACCTTACAAGAATCTCTTTCACTTAAGGAAGTGTACAATGAAGTGTTTAACACCTAAACACTCTAAGAGTTATACCAACTCTTTCTCCTGACAATAATATGAAATTTATGATTCAAGAGCAATAGAGACTTTGCATTTAATGCTCTTACAAAGAAGAAATTATCTCTCTTAGAAGTTCAGAGCTTTTAAGAATGGCTCATAATATTTTTGGAAAGCTTTTAGAGAAGTAAATGAGAAGAATAAGATTTAATGCTCAAAAGTTGTTATAATCTCTCATTTATGATGGACTTTTTTAGTTTAAAGCCCTACTAGCCGTTTCTCACACCAAAATCATGTTTGAGAGTGGTTTAGAGCATTTAATACTCTAAACGGTGCTTCAAATTTTGAAATTTATCCGTTATTTCGAGTGTCCAGCCGACTGGATGCTTGTTTAGTAGACTAGATGCTACTTAAAATTTAAACTTCTGTGTCAAATATTTCATTCAGTCAACTAGTGGACTAGATGAAGAAGAGCATATTTTTTGTCCTTCATTCAGTCAACTGAAATGGATTCGTTCAGTCGATTAGACTTCATTCAATCGACTGAATGTTTTATTTAGTCGACTGGATGACCTGAAACAGAGTTTTCTCTGTTTTTATTTTGGTTTATGAAAAACAGAGTTTTCTATCTTAGTACCTAATCTTGATCTTTAACTTATTCCAAGGTTAAGTGCTTAGTTGGTTGTCTTTTGAGAAACTGTATTTGCCGCTTTAACAATTTAATATATTTTTGTCTTCATTAAAATCAAATAAGGGTCAACACAAATGATTTACAACTTTCCTATTAAAGAATGCATCAACAAGGTTTGCTTATATTTAACTTGACTTTATATGAGTAAGGATCAATTGATATATTTTACATTACTTTATAATTTATATTTAACAAACCAACCATTGCATGAATTCTTCTATTCCCTTAGATCATGCACGCAAAAGTTCACATCAGCCAAATATTTCTAAGCCTTTCATAGATGTTGTTAGGATTGGACGAAGTTAAAATTTTCAATTTAAGAGCTTTATTGATGAAAGACTTTGAAATATATGGTCGAGGTGAAATTTGGTGTGTATCATCTACATGATTGGTTGATATGTTTTTTTTTCATCAATATATCTATTGATAAATATGGTTGAGATGTTTTTAAGTATTTCATCTATGTTGCTAGAATTGACCAAATTTAGTAATTAATCACTATGATCTTGACTATTCCTTTATGCTTAACTAGCTTTATATGGTTATTGGTTGAGATGTTTCTTCCATCGACACATCCATTGTTAAATATGTGAGGTAAAGCTATAAAGGTGAATAAACAACCAGGTATGATCTTATAATTCCAATTAGCCATGAAATACAAATTTTTCCTAACTTATCTTAATCTTCAATTTAGGTGTAAGTCTTAAGTTATACATTTATATTCATAATAATTAAAGCTCTATTTGTACTTAGAAATCCCAACATTATAAGTTTACCTTATTTAAATGTATGTGTTTATATATATTATAAGGATTTTTATAATTCCATCAGATAATATAACATTGGAGAAAGAGAAATTGAATAATTGAGAATGACTTCAAGCTTCTTGAGAAAATGAAATTATTAAACGTGAACTAGCAAACAGGGGCAGAGTGATAAATTTAAACTTAGACGATTTAAATACGAAAGATTTCATTTCATTGGTTCATAAGGAACTCTCATCATATTTGGATCACAATCCTAACTCATTCTAATTAAAGAAATAGACTTCGTTTCTTGAGATTGAATTATTGAGCATTTAAGAGAAAAATGTTTATCAATCATCAAGAATATAAGTAAAATATTCGAATTTGAATTTGAAGATGCCCTAGCTTTCAAATTATTTACAACTTTCCTATTAAAGAATGTATCAACAAGGTTTTCCTATATTTCACTTAAATTTATGTGAGTAAGGATTAATTGATGTATTTTACGTTACTCTATAATTTATATTTAACAAATTAATCATTGAAGGAAATCTTCTATTCCCTTAGATCATGCTTGCACAGTTCGCATTAATAAGATATTTTTAAGTATTTCATCGATGTTAGTAAGATTGAACAAAGTTAAAATTTTAAATTTAAGAGCTGTATTGATGAAATACTTTGAAATATATAATCGATGTGAAATTTGATGTGCATAATCTACATGATTGGTTGAGTTGTTTTTTCTATCAACATATTTATTGTTAGATATGGTTGAGATGTTTCTAAGTATTTCATCTGTGATGCTAGAATTATCCATATTTAACAATTAACCACTATGATCTTGACTATTCATTTAGGCTTAACTAGCTTTATGTGGTTATTGGTTAAGATGTTTCTTTCATCGACATATCCATTTTAAATATGTGAGATAAAACTATAAAGGTGAATAAGCAGCCAAGTTTGATGTTATAATTCCAATTAACCATGAAATACAACTTTTTGTTAACTTTTCTTGAACTTCAATTTGGGTGTAAGACTTAAGTTATAGGTTTCTATTCATGATAATAGGAGCTCTATTTGTACTTTGAAATCCCAACATTATAAGTTTACCTATTTAAATGTATGTGTTTATATACATATTATAAGGATTTTCATAATTTCATTAGATAATATAACATTGGAAAAAGAGAAATTGAATAAATTGAAAATGACTTCAAGCTTTTTGGGAAAATGAAATTATTAAACGTGAACTGGCAAATAGAGGTAGAGTGAGAAATTTAAACTTGGACGATTTAAATAGTAATAGTACAAATAAATACGAAAAATTTCATTTTGTTGGTTCACAAAGAACTCTCGTCATATTTGGGGCACGATCCTAACTCATTCTAATTAAAGAAATATACTTTGTTTCTTGAGATTGGATTCTTGAACATTTAAAGAGAAAAATGTTTATCAATCATCAAGAATATAAGTAAAAGATTCAAATTTGAATTTGAAGATGCACTAGTTTTCAAATTATTTACACCTTTCCTGTTAAAGAATGCATCAACAAGGTTTGTCCATATTTCACTTAACTTTGTGTGAGTAAAGATCAATTGATGTATTTTAAATTACTCTATAATTTATATTTAACAAACCAACCATTGCATGAAATCTTCTGTTCTCTTAGATCATGCATGCAAATGTTTACATCAATCATATATTTCTAAGTATTTCATAGATGTAGTTAGGATTTAAGAAAGTTGAAAATTTCAATTTAAGAGCTATATCGATGAAATACTTTAAAATATATGGTCGATATGAAATTTGATGTGAATAATCTACATGATTGGTTGAGATGTTTTTTCCATCAATATATTTATAGTTAAATATGGTTGAGATGTTTCTAAGTATTTCATCTATGTTACTAGAATTACCCATATTTAGCAATTAATCACTATGATCTTGATTGTTCCTTTATGCTTAACTAGTTCTATGTGGTTATTGGTTGAGATGTTTCTACCATCAACATATCTAGCGTTAAACTTGTGAGATAAAGCTATAAAGATGCATAGACAGTCTCAAAGTTTGATATTATAATTCCAATTAGCCATGAAATACAAATTTTTTATAACTTTTTTGAATCTTCAATTTGTGTGTAAGACTTGATTTAATAGGTTTGCATACATGATAATAGGAGCTCTATTTATACTTAAGAATCTCAACTTTATAAGTTTACCTTATTTAAATGTATGTTTTTATATACATATTATATGGATTTTCATAATTTCATTAGATAATATAGCATTTGAAAAAGAGAAAAGGAATAAGTTGAGGTTGACTTTAAGCTTTTTGGGAAAATAAAATGATTACAGGTGGATTGAAAAATAGGGGTGGAGTCAAAAATTTAAATTTGAATGATTTAAATAGTAATAGTACAAAAAAAATACGAAAGATTTAATCTTGTTGGTTCACATGGAACTTTCATCATATTTGGAGCATAATCCTAACTTATATTCTAATTAAGAAAATAAAAATTCTTTTCTTGAGATAGAATTCTTGAACATTTAAGAGAAAAATATTTATCAATCTTCAAGAATATAAGTAAAAGATTGGTAGTTGAATTTGAATATGTATTAGTTTGCAAGTGATTTACAACTTTCCTACAAAAGAATGCAACAACAATATAGGTTTGCCCATTTTTCAATGATCAATATTTGATATATTTTACATTACACTATAATTTATATTTAACTAATCAATAATTCCATTAAATCTTTAATTCATATAGATCAGGCAAAATTTCATATTAATCAAATATTTCTAAGTATTTCATCGATGTTGTTTGGATTGGACGAATTTGAAATGTTAAATTTAAATAGCTATATTGATGAAATACTTATAAATTATATAGTCGGTGTGAAATTTGATGTGTATAATCTACATGATTGGTTGAAATGTTTATTTCATCAACATATCCATTGTTAAATATGGTTAAGATGTTTCTAAGTATTTCATCCATGTTGTTATAATTGCCAATATTTTGCAATTAACCACTATTGTCTTGACTATTCCTTCAATCTTAATTAGCTCTATGCGGTTATTGGTTGAGATGTTTCTTCCATCAACATATCCATTGTTAAATATGTCAGGTAAAGCTATAAAAGCGAATAGGTAGCCAAGTTTAATATTATAATTCCAATTAGCCATGAAATACAAAATTTTACTAACTTTTTTATTCTTTAATTTGTGTGTAAGACTTGAGTTATAGTTAGTACTCATGATAATAGAAGCTCAATTTTTACTCAGGAATCCCAACATTATAAGCTTACTTTATTTAAACGTATGTGTTTATATACAGATTATAAGGATTTTCGTAATTCTGTTAGATAATATAACATTGGAAAAATAAAAAGGGAATACATTAAGGTTGAGTTTATGAATTTTGGAAAAATGAAATGATTACATGTGGACTTGAGTTATAGTTAGTACTCATGATAATAGAAGCTCTATTTATACTCAGGAATCCCAACATTATAAGCTTACTTTATTTAAACGTATGTGTTTATATACAGATTATAAGGATTTTCGTAATTCTGTTAGATAATATAACATTGGAAAAATAGAAAGGGAATAAATTAAGGTTGATTTTATGAATTTTGGAAAAATGAAATGATTACATGTGGACTGACAAACAAGGATCAAGTTAGGAATTTAAACTTGGACAGTTTAATTAGTAGTAGTACAAATAAATACGAAAGATATTATCTTGTTGATTCACAAGGAACTCTAATCATATTTTTGGAACATAATCCTAAATCATATTCTAATTAAATTCATTCGTTAAGATTAAATTCTTGAACTTTTAAGGGAACAATGTTTATTAAACATACGAAATATATGTAAATGATTAGAAGTTGAATTTGAAGATGTACTGGTTTTTCAAGTGTTTTACCCATTTTCTTTTAGAAAATGCGTCAATGAATTTAAGTTTGCCCATATTTCACCTAACTTTATGTGAGTAAGGATCAATTGATATATTTTACATTACTCTAAAATTTATATTTTACAAACCAACCATTGCATTAACACTCTGTTTAGAACCAAATGAAAATAGATTTCGTTTCACTTTCAAATGAACTAAAAAAAAAAATCATTTCGAAATTGATTTTTATGTTTGCCTTTCTTACGTTAAATTGAAGAATTCAATTGAAATATTTGTTTAAAATGTTTAGAATAAATGAAAAAATTCAAAAGAGGAAGGAGAGAGAGGTAGTGGGGAGAAAGAGGGTGGAAGGAGAGAGCCAAAGAGATAGAGTGTTTTGATTAACATAACTATTTACTCCTCATTTTATAGAATTAATTTGCAAATTCTATCACAAGCTAACTCAATTCTATAGTGAATTCATTTCTAATTGAATTTCTTAGCTTTTTATTGTTCTAAACATAACAAGTATAGAATTACAAATGAATTATGTAAAAAAAAAATTAAAATTCATTTGTTCCAAATTCACTTTAAAATCTTTTATTCATGTAGATTATATGCACAAAATTTCACATCGATCAGATATATCTAAATATTTCACCCAAGTTGTATGATTATTTTTCTTTTTTGAGAAAACTAATTGCTCTTTTAGCAGCAACAATATTAACCTGCCTAAAGACATGATGAAAAGACATCAAGCAAAACATATCACACAAAAATTTATTGTCATCCCCAATAGCTCATGTGTTGGAAAAAATCTGACGAATGGCTCTTGCACTTATTAACAACAATGCTAAAATCAATCCTAATAATCACTTAATCACAACCAAGCTCCTGATACAATTCGAGACCACAACAAATAGCCAACACTTCATTTATGATGGGATCTACAACATGATCATGCGACCGTAAGGAGTTGACCATTACTAAGCTTATCCTGTATCTAATAATCACTCCAATCCCCCTCACCTCATCACCTTCCTTCCATGGACCATCAACATTCACCTTCACCATTCCCGTTGGAGAAAAATGCCACACTTTTGTCTTATAAGGTACTTTCGAACCAATGTTCATTCTAATCTTTTGGAAATCCTTAACTAGCTAAAACCGATTTAAGCACTCTATCAACTTGATCCATATTCATCATATTCTAGATAGTCAATGCAATCGAAATGAACTTTGAGAAACATTGGTCCGACAATGTTGATTTGACACCCTTAACCAATCTCATATTGTAGACACTCAATTTCGTTTAAAATATTAAAACGAATAATGTGTGGGGCCCAATGATGAAATTTTGTTCTCAATAAGCTCAAAATGGATGAATGTATTGTGGAAGTTTAATTTTGGAAAAGAATTTATCAATCAAGCTCGAACCAAATCAAACCAAATCAAACTAAACCAAAAAAAAAAAAAAAAGAAGACAAAACTAGAAGTTAGAAAACCAAAGGGACATTATCTAACTGATCGGTTGGGTCATAGGGTCAGCCGATCAAGTCTGTGACTCGATTAGGCAAGCTGCCTTAGTTTTTTTCTATTGCATTGTAATCTTCTAGAATTTTATTTTTCCTTCCATAACCTTACTTGGGACGTGAAAAATAGGGTTTTCCACTCCAAAAAGAAGCCCTAACCATCGTTGGATTCAATCTGATGTATCTTAGTCATCCACTACCAAAAACCCTAGTTCTTAGTTCCCCTATTTATACTCTTTTAACCCAACATCAAAAACACAAGCTAACTCTATGAAATATGTTGCAAACACCAGAAATCTCTACAAGCTACAAACACAGAAAAGCTCTAGAATTTTTAACAAAAATCTTACTTCCATAAACCTTAAACCTCCCAAACTATAAACCCTACCCTAGTCACCACAAAAATCCCTACATATTCCGAATATAAAAACCCTAGTATTTAAATCTCTATCTCAACCTCTTTTGCCAAAACCTTCTCATCCACACCTTCTTTAACTGATTCTTTTCCTAATAAAGCTGGCTTACTACTAGCATGCACTCCATACAATGTCATACTTTCCAAATTCGCTTCTAAATTATGATGCACCCTCCTCTCTCTTCATCCACTCTCCCCTTCTCTCATTCTTGCCTTCTCTTATTTGGTATTTACTACCCGCTTATCTACGTTATTCTTACTCCCCTTTTCGACACTGCCTCTGCCACTATCTTATGTTCTCCCCCATTTTCTCGCATTTCTTGTCTTCTTTGTATTTTCAATTGCATCCTACTGCCACCACTAGAATAGGACCTATCCTCACTCCCTCCACTCACCTTAATTGTATTATTATCCACCCTCATTCTCTTCTTTTTCAGATCAGAAGCCCTCAATAAAGCTCAATATTGAAGTTTTGTCATATTTACATCTCCTTCTCTTTCCAGCTCATCAGGGAAATCCTTCAATTCATAACTAAGCATCTGCATACATAATAAAATAACGAAAACCTTTTGTTTTTTACAAGACTCCGTCAAGGCTTAGGATCAAATCAAATAGTGAACAATACTCATATTTGAAGTGATTTTTTAGTAGGTATACATGCCCATATTCGAAGAAACTTCCAATCTTCCTTCCAATGTTCTCATTCATGCTTCCCAACAGAAGATTATATGCCCGAATCCAGAATAGTGAGTCGGTAATCCTAACATCATCTTCTTAGATTTTTGGTTCATATTCCTATAGTAATACCATGTTGCTTTTGAAATGCCAAGGTGAACCTTCCAAAACCCTAAGCTTAGTAACTCTATGATTGAACCTGAATAGGAACAAGTTATTCTCGATGACATTCGATTGCATCTCTTTTGAAGACCTTTAGATCTGTTTCATCATAGTTTGGAGAGAGTCAGAATGAAATGGTCTCCTAGAATGCAACCTACCAATTAACGCATATCCCTCTCCCTCCACAACCACATCCCCCTCCTTCCACAACCATATCTCTTTCTTCGTCGGTTAGATCTAATCTCTTCCATATCTCCTACAAGTCTCCATCCATCATGTCTACCATATAAAAATAGTCGGATCCTAGATACTATGTAACAACCCATCTCAAGTGGGCCCTACTCAAAATAGTTCTATTACCCATTAGTTCTGAGCATCTCACTTTATGATGCAACCATACAAATTTATAATTTATAACAACAAACTCATTGAATAAAAGGCCAAACTACACATACAACTTGCAAACCCAAACAATCTTACAATACAAAAATTTATCAAAATTTTGAAACTTTGTAAAAGATGCAAATAAAAGAGACACTTTCCCATTACGACTAACTTATGTGTTTGCTTTGCGATAACTAAACTACAACCCCAAATTTAATTCCCAACAAAACCCAAAAGAAATGAGGATGCCATGATCAAAGCCTTATAAAGGACTCTCTTTGGCTTTGATCGTGAAACTTCATTGTTTTCTGAAATGTTAGAAAAATAAAAGAGTGAGCTAAAAAGCTCAGTGAGAAACAAATTATTAAAAGTAATCATATTTGTAAACTGAGGTTCAAACCTAAGAGGGGAGGTGAATTGAGTTTTAAAAACTTTTTGCTAATTAACTTGCAAGTTTTTAAAACAATTTAATAAGCAAAGCACATAATCAAATAATATGCTTGTAAGTAAATGAGTTAAGGAAGAGAATATGCAAACTTCATTTATAGTGGTTCGGAAATATTGGAATCTCTCCGACTTTACGTCCACTCTCTTCAAGGAACCTCCTTGAAGTAATCCACTAATTGTTAGTCGAGCAACTTCACGAGTGTTGCACAAACCTTACAAATAATCTCTTCCTCACGAAAGTTACAACGAAGTGTTTATTCCTAAACACTCTAAGAGTTACACCAACTCTTTCTCTTTACAATAATTTGTGTTAACTGTAAAGTAAATGGTAGAGAAATAGCAATGAATGCTTTTTACAAATGAAGAATATCTCTCTTTTAAGAACAACCTTGAAGAACAGCTTTTCAAAGCTTTTAAAAATTAATAAGCTATATGATGAATTGAATATGCTATCTTCATTTTTTAAATGCTCATTGAAGTGGAATTATATAGTCTTGAACTTATATGGTCGTTTGACACTAACTTGGTAGGTTTGGGGCATTAAATACCTAATTCTCGCATGTCAAACTATCATACTTTTGAATTACCAATCGACTAGGTCCTTGTACCAGTCGACTGGGTGAAGTTACCAGTCGATTGGGTCATACTTTTGAATTACCATCCCTTTTCTCAGTCGACTGGTATAGAGACCCAGTTGACTGTGTTGTCCTTAAAGCTAGTTTTTATGTTTCAAAACAGTTTTTGACTTAGAAACATTTTTGTATTTTAGTTTTGTCAAAGCCTTTTATAAATTGAGCCATAGATCAAGCTAAATATTTGAATTTTGAGATTTACAAAGTGATTCAATTACCTTAGTGCCTATTCTAGGTCTTCTGTCTTTTTTTGATGTCTGAACGTATTGAGTTCTTGCACCCTGTTTCTATACTGAATGCTTTTACCACTTAAACACTTAGATAAAAATGTTAGTGTAATTTAAGTAGTGTTTTCTCATTATTAAAATCAAATACGGGTCAACAATCTCCCCCTTTTTGATGATGATAAAACTAAGGAGAGAAAAAGCAATTTTAAAAACTAAGTGTTGGTTTTTTTGAAAAATTTGGATAGAGTTTCCTCTGTTTTTGAGATAAAACCCAACTTGCAAGAATTCAAATACAGTAATATCAATCCCAACCATGTCAAGGCAAGATATTTTACACTTGTTAACATGTTCGGAGTAATGCTCCCCCTAAATTTATGCTATCTTAGTTTACACAAATTTTTTTCTTTTTCTCCCTTGTGTTGACAACAGTAAAAAATGGGGTATAAACGTGAAAGATAAGCAATTTAATCACCATAGACATGAACATAAGGTATAAACAAACTTGTATACAAGAAAATATATATTAACCGAAGTTAGGAAGACTTCTCGAGAAGAATCAGAAGTTTGAACAGAAGCTTGAATAGTTAAAGCATATAAATGAGCAAGAAGAGCTCACACTAAGCAACCATATAGCTAAAAGTAAAGCATATACATGAGCTAAAAGCTAAATAACTGAAAAGTAAGCATGTATATGCAAATATCCATACACCACAAGCTTAAGTAAGTTGTTTAGAAAATCTAGTACAACTCAAGCATATGAATGTATACAAAGAAATGTTCATGCTAAAACATCCATGGAATATATATATATATATATATATATATATATATATATATAATAAAGACAAATGACTCAGCGAACTGGGGAGTTAGAGCTATCCTGGAAGAGATCTCGAATCTCTGCCAAAGAGCCTTCCGAGTGCTCTCGGAGTAACTCGAAATCATCCTTGAGGGTGATGGTGTTGTGACGCATATGATCGATATCAGTCTACACCATTTGGAGGCTCTAATGGAAGGAAGAGCTCAAGCTCTGGAATCTTGACTGCATGGACAGTTGGAGGCTTGCTATAGCCTGTAGTACATTATCGTGACCAACCTAACCAGTACTAGAGCCACCATGTCTAGCATACTATGGACTAGGTGCTTGCTCGTCAGTGTCAATGGCAGTGAGAGGAGCTACATCATCAGGTCCATCATCGTCCTCCTCACTGTCATCATCATCACAGATCTTGATGTTCTTCCCAACCTTAGAATGGACCATGCCATCCCAGATCATGCACCCTATCTTCTTCAGTAAAGATATATTGATAATGTCTTTAGGGCTGATATTTTAAGCTTCGAAGGTAGGTAGGGGGACTTTGAAGTTAGAAGATTAGGGTGATGAGCATCCTGTATGGGAGGCACCCGAAATCATGTACTTCGCCATTAATCATATTAGCGAGCAAGAGTGGGTAAATATTGAAATGGTGTCCAGTTTTGAGACACCAAATCAATATTATGTCTATTTTAGATATATAACCCAAACTCTCGAGTATAGGGTGGATGGTCTAACTCACTATGAGGTTGAACAAATTTTGAGTCGAGGGGCATGTCACTACACTGGTGAAATGTAGTGGGTCAAAAGACATAGTTAGGGTTTTCCCTAACTATCTGACATGCCTCATCGTAGTCAAAATTATCTGGTCGTCCATCCAAACTCCACTGGACCCCTCCTACAGAGATTCTCTACAGATTGACCAAGAGGTCAATGTTTACTTCAAATTCTATACCCATGACACTAGTCTTAAATCTAAGAGCTAGTGGACTGGGTTTGAACAGGTTGGCATAGAATTGATGATTGAGGTGGGGGTAGATTTTTACAAGGGGGATTAGGTTTATCGCCTTAAAAGCGGGAAAATTGTCAAAATTAGCATGACGGATAGAATCAAAATCTACAAATCTACCCGTCATGACTTTCTTCTATCTAATGACAGTGGTATACTTACTTTTGGTGGCAGGGTTCCAAAAGAGTGAATCAACGAGTTCGGTCCTTGCTTGCTTGCTCAAGAAACCAGCTATCCTCTCCCTCTTAGTGTCTGGTACGGAGGCCTTCCGTGATCTAGGCCTTGTGGGCACGCGAGGTCTGACAACTATTGTTTTTACTTGAATTCTCTTAAACATTTTGGAAAAGTTTGTTTGGAGAGAGGTTTTTCGGAAATGGATGAAGTTTCAACCATGAAAAGTTAAAAAAAAAAGGTGTGATTTGAGGGAGGATTAAAGGTTCTATGGAGTCGTTTCAAGAGATTTTGGTCTAAAATCAAAGATTTTTTAGAGAGAAAGCTAGGGATTTTAAAAAATAGCATAAAATCTGAGAAAAAAATGAAGCAATTATATATAGAATCACGATACCAATCGATTAGGTCCTTCATAATTTGAGGATTTTTATACATACTAGTCGACTGGGTCGGGATACTGGTCGAGTGAGAAAATTGGCAATAAGACACCTGTCGACTGGATGTACCCTACTAATCGACTGGGTTGTCCAAGAAAATTTCAAAATTTTGGCTCCAAATATTTTTCTTGTGGTACTAGTCGACTGGGTCAGGGTTCCAGTCGACTTAGAAATTGGGTAGTGAGACACCAGTCGATTGTATTGACCCTACTAGTCGACTGGGTTCATCAGAAGAAATTTTAATTTTTTGAGCTCCAAGTTTCTCGTGTAATACCGGTCGACTCTGTCCTTGTACTAGCCAGTTGATAAAATGAGCAGTGAGTTACCAGTCGACTAGATTAACTCAACTAGTTGACTGGATCAAGATAGTAGTCTACTAGCTCTTTCATAAAACATAAAATTTTGAGCTCCAATTTGGAATTTTGCAAGAAATGATTTATCTATGCCATCTTGAGTGAGAGATATATTAAATAGGAGTTAATACTCATTCACTAGCTGTCAAATATTCATATTATGAAATGTAGATGCAATCAAGAACACATATTTTCATAATTTTTTAAGCCCATTAATAGTCTAATCTTGCTAAAGCTATCTTCGTTCAAGGGCTTAGTAAGAATGTCATCAATTTGGTCCTCTGAAGGGATGAATTCTAATATAATATCACACTTTTGAGCATGGTCTCTTATGAAGTGATGTCTTATTTCTATGTGTTTAGTTCTTAAATATTGAATAGGGTTTTTAGTTAAGTTGATAGCACTAGTATTATCATAATGAATTAGTATATGTTCAAAATTCATGCCATAGTCTTTTAATTGTTGTTCCCTCCACAAAACTTGTGCACAACAACTTTTGACTGCTACATATTTCGCTTCGACGGTTGATAGCACAACCGAATTTTGTTTCTTAGAAAACCAAGAAGTTAAGATTGCACCTAAAAATTGGCATGTTCCACTAGTGCTTTTTCTATCTAGCCTACAACCAGCAAATTTAGCATCCGAATATCCAACAAGCTCAAAAGTTGATTTTCTAGAATACTATAACTCTAGGTTTTAAGTGCCTTGTAAATATTTTAGGATTCTTTTTACGGCAATTACATGTGATTCCTTAGGATTAGCTTGAAATCTAGCACATATGCATACACTGAACATTATATCAGGTCTACCTACAATTAGATAAATTAAAGCTCCTATCATGCTTCTATAAGTTTTAGTATCTACACACTTACCTTCCTCATCTAGGTTAAGTTTTGTAGAGATACTCATAAGAGTGCCAATTGAATTTGAGCCTTCCATCCCAAACTTATTTAATAGGTCCTTGGTGTACTTTGATTGATTGATGAAGAGGCCTTCTTTCAATTGTTTGATTTGAATTCCAAGAAAGTAGATAAGCTCTCCTATCATGCTTAGTTCAAATCAACCTTGCATACACTTAGCAAACTCTTGACACATTGATTCATTAGAAACACTAAATATAATATCATCAACATATATTTGGACTAGTAGTGTGTCATTTTTGTGAGTTTTTGTGAAGAGGGTTGTGTCTATTTTTCCTCTTGTAAAACCACATTCAAGAAAAAAAAAACTTACTTAGTCTTTCATACCATGCTCTTGGAGCTTGCTTCAACCTATAGAGAACTTTAGAAAGCTTATAGACATGGTTTGGAAGACTAGGATTTTCAAATCCAAGAGGTTGCTCAACATACACTTCTTTTTCTATAAAACCATTTAAAATGCACTTTTTACATCCATTTGAAGTAGCTTAAATTTATTAAAGCATACAAAGGTCAATAAAATATGAATGGCTTCTAATCTAGCTACGGGAGCATAAGTCTCATCAAAATCTATTCCTTCTTCTTGATTATATCCCTTAGCAACTAGTCTAGCATTGTTCCTAGTTACTATTCCATTTTCATCCATCTTTTTTCTATATACTCATTTGGTTCCTATTATTGTGTGATTCTTTGGTCTAGGAATTAGTTTCCATACTTTGTTCCTTTCAAATTAATTTAATTATTCTTGCATAGTATTTATCCAATCAACATCTTTTTCCACTTCTAAAAATTTTTAAGGTCTACTTGAGATAAATAAGCTATACAATTGTAAATATTTCTTATAAAGGATCAAGTTCTTACCCCTTATGAAGGATCACCAATCACTTGATCAATTGAATGATAATTCACATACCTCCAATCTTTGGGAAGACCATCCTCTTGTTGACTTGTAGATGGTTGATCAAGATTGAGAGCATCTACCTCTTGACTTGTTTGAGGTTGGCTCTCATTCGGGTCAATAATTGGAGTAGGTGTTTCCATTCTTGGAATAAAATCTGCATTATCGTTAGAAGATACTACTCTACTACTAGTTAGGTTAGACTCATCAAAGACAACATGTACAGATTCTTCAACCACTAGAGTTCTTTTGTTAAAGACTACATAAGCTTTACTAGAGGTTGAATATCCTAAGAATATCCCTTCATCGGTCTTTGAGTCAAATCTACCTAAATTAGTTTTATTGTTATTTAAGATGAAGCACATGAAACCAAAAGCATGAAAATAAGAGATATTAGGCTTTTTGCCTTTCCATAGTTCATATGGAGTTTTATCAAGCATAGGCCTAATTAATACTCTATTTAAACATAGCAAGAAATGATTACAGCTTCCGCCCAAAAATATTTTGACAAACTGTTTTCACAAAGCATTTTTCTAGCAAATTCTTCTAGAACTCTATTTTTTCTCTCAATGACTCCATTTTGTTGAGAAGTTCTAGGTGTTGAAAAATTGTGATCAATTCTATTTTCATCACAAAATTTTGAAAAGCTTTGTTTATAAATTCTTTTCCATGATCACTTATAATACTTGAAATAGAAATACCTTTTTCATTTTGAACCTTCTTGCAAAAGTTCACAAATCCTTTATATGCTTCATCCTTGCAAGCAATAAAAATAACAAAAGTATATCTTGAATAATCATCAACAATAACAAGAACATATTGATGGTCACCTAGACTAATGGCAGTTATTGGACCAAACAAGTCCATATGCAAAAGTTCCAAAGGTCTAAAGGTTGAGATTATATTTTTTGATTTAAAAGAAATTCTTGTTTGTTTTCCAATTTGACAAGCATCACACACTTTGTCTTTTTCAAATTTCATTTTTGGAAGTCCAACGACTAAATCTTTTCTTGAAATAATTTTAAGCAAATCCATATTCACATGGCCAAGTCTTCTATGCCATAGCCATGGATTTTCACTAAAAGTGGGAAAATATTTTTCATTTTCCGAATGTAAAGATTTTAAATCAACTATATAGACATTTTCATGTCTATGGACAAAAAACTTGATCTTGTTACTTTTGATGTTTATAACTAGACAATGAGAGGTTCCGAATATAACTTTGTTGCCTTTGTCACATAGTTGACTAATACTAAGTAAATTTGGCTTAAGGCCTTACACATATAACATATGATCAATAGTTGAGAAATCATTGCCAACTTTGTCATGCCCAATGATATTTATCTTTGTGTTGTCTCTAATGGTGACATGTTTGCCATCCCTTAGAGTTAGCTCTTAAATCATGCTTTGATCACTGGTTATGTGCTTTGAGCATCCACTATCAAGGTACCAATAGTTACCTTTTTCCTTGGTGTGGAGACATATCTATATTACACAAGCATATAAAAGTGCACTTTTAGGTACCCAAAATTTCTTGGGTCCTTTGGGGTTAGTCCTGGAAAATATGGTTCCTTTAGGGACTCATACTTTCTTAATATTATAAGATGCTCTATAATTGTAGACATGTTGATGATTCATGATCCTAGGATAATAGTTATTGAAATTTTTAAGATTTCTTAAATATGCTGATAGGAGCTTAAATATTCATATTTAAGCCTCTTAATTTACATTTATTAAGCTCTTAGTTCGCGTATTTTATTCAATTTTACTTCATTTTTCTGTTTTCTGTGTTTTTATAGGTTTTTGGAAGAAATGAAGCATTTTGGAACTCAAAGAGAAAAACTGGAACACTCATGCGCACAAGGAGAAGGCTCGAGCGCAAACTCATACGATCGAGCGCACACGCATCAGTAAAACATCAAAACGGCAGTTCCTATTTTGGAAAGTAGGGTTAGAGTCCTATTTTGAAAATTAGGGTTTCAAGTGTCCTTAGAACCCTATAAATAGACTTGTAAAACACAGAAACATTATCTCCCTTTTTAGGAGCTTATCTCCCTTTTAGTTTAGTTTTTTGTTCGGGGATGCTGGAGGCCGGACAAGCCCGGAGGAGAGATTGTGGAGATGAATTGACGACTCTTCTCCATAGTGTTTTTGGATTTCTTATTTCCTTTGTTATTTTAATTTATGATGTTGTTTAGCATCACAACTATGTGTAACTAATTTTCTAGTAGGGTGTGGTTGAAGCCCTAATTATGTTTAATCAATAATTCAATATTGGCGCCTTTGCAATACTTATACTGTGATTCTTAATTTGATTAATACCTATTTTTATTTACAGTCCTCATATGTGTGTGTCTGATCAACTTATGCATGTGGTATGGATCAGTTAGTTGAATCAATTTGGATGACCGAGTCCTGGGTTCAACAATAGTAACAAAAGTTATCCACGCCGGATTCTTGGGTTAGTCAACATGGGAAACCGGGAGTAGGCCAAACCCTAGGTCCCGTGTGGTTGTCGATTTCCACAAACCTTATGCTCTCTTAGGGAACAACTCAGTATATACCATGTTGAATCTTTTAAGAGAGAAAAGAGTTAGAGTATACACCATGCCTAACTCGTTGCTTAGGAAAATCCATAGCCTAAGGAGTGGACCAAGCCCTTAGGTTGACAACCAGTAGGTATTCATAGCATAAGTAGAGCATTGGTATATTGTTTTGTTGGGGTAGCATGATTAGTGGTGGATTCCAAGTCCCTACGTCTTTATTATTATTGTCTAAACTCGATATTTATTCCCATATATTTTTACTTTGTAAAACTAATTCTAAATCGAAATTCACTAATCCCTGTGGAGATGATCTCGCACTTGCACACTATGCTACTACTGACCTTGTGCACTTGCAAGTAAAACAAGTAAGATTATTTGCATATTAATTTAGATTGATAATCGCATAACAAGTTTTTGGCGCCGTTGCCAAGGATTGCCGTAAATTTCTTTTTAGAATTATTTTCGTTAGTAATTTTTGTTTTTATTTTTTCTCTTCTATTTATTTTTTCTTTATCAAACAACCTTAATTTTTTTTTCATCTTTTCGTTTTATGTTTTTTTGTTTTTGTTCAGGTGTGCAACAGAGGAGTTTCTGTCCTCACTGCGATCGAGCGCACTAGTATAACGATCGAGCGCAGGAAGAACAGCGATCGAGCGCAGTTCAGGGTGCGCTCGAGCGCAAAAGGTTTAGAGAGTACCCGAGCAGCAGTACTAAAACTACTGCACTGAAATGGTTCATCTTATTCACGCACAGGCTTCAATCCAGAAATCCAACCTTCTTTCCACTCAATACAGAGCAAGGACATGTATGAAGTGAACTTAAATGGTGGATTTCCAAATTGGTTGGCTGTTATGGAAAGAAAGATATATATGCTTGTAAAACCATGACTGCACAGAATGTCTCACCTAGTCCATGAGCCAAACAACTCCAGGTATGTGCTATATGTTCTCGTTTTGATCACACCACTGACACTTGCCCTTTGTATTGATCTGCAGATCAAGAGCGAGCATATTATGTGGGACCGAACAGCTACAATATATATGCAAATACCTATAATCCTGGATGGTGAAACTACCCCAACCTCGCATGGAGCAACAATCAAAATACCTTGAACCTTCAAGGACAGCAAAGAAACTCCCAACAAGCAGCTCAAACAGTTCTGAAATCAAAGGAGAGTGACCTAGAGAGTCTTGTGATGCAATTGGCAACTCAGCAACAACAGCTGATGGCTTCACAAGAACAGTTCATAGCAGAAACAAGATAATTCTGGACTGAGCAAAGGCAAATCAGTGCAAAGCATGAGCAAGCTATTCAAAGATTAGAAGTATAAGTGGGGCAATTGGCTAAGGAGCTAAGTGAAAGAAAACAGGGAGAATTTCCAGCCCAAACAATACCCACTCTAGGTGTTGTTGAGCAAGCTTTTCAGTTCCATCATATTGATCCATTGGAGACCACACTTACCCTTAGTTTCATAAGATCGAATATAAAGCCAGCATCTGAGGATGTTACTGATGACATCATTAAAACTATGCACCTTCTTGAGGCCCCTCCAAAGCATCCAAGTAAGTCCACCGATCCATTTGACACTCTTGTGTCTTCTAATACTACTTTTTTTTCCCTTTTATTGTCCAGGTACCAAATTTGGAGTTGAAGCAATTGCTGAAGTATTTGACTTATGCTTGTATGGGAGAGAATAAGACACTACCTGTGCTAGTTGCTGCAAATCTTAGTTTTGGGGAAGAATAAGGCTTGGTCCAGCTAAAGACGTTAAACTTAGAGCTCACGGGAGGCACCCCACAGCTTATCCTTTTATTTTTTTTATTGCTTTTCATATTTATTGTTATTTATTTATTTTTCATACTTTTTGTTTTCCCGTATTATGTTAGTTTTTCTTTTTTAGGGACAATGTATGCATTCGTTCAAATTTGGGGGTGTGCTATGAGTTATGTCGGCCCAGTTAGTTCTCCATCTCCCAGGTCAGATCTTTCCATGTTATTCACACATTGGGGACAATGCGTAATTTAAGTTTGGGGGTATGAGAGACACATTCACACACTTGTCCCAGTTTTTTTGAAAAGATAAATGCATATTCATATTATGTTGAAAATTTTTGTTGATCTAAACGAATACTGTGATATGATTTCATCATTGAGCTTAAAATCCTAAACACATTAGTTAATAATAGAGTTTTAAGGTGTAGTTACCTACTTTTGGCATTTAAGAATTCAAAAGTTTGATCTAAAAACTGACATGAGCACATTAGCACATAATAGTGTGAGGTATGACATATAATTTCTATGTATATGTTTCCATGACCTAACTGTAATTGGATAACTTGTTCGAATAACATTTTGGCATAGAAAAATAGAGAAGAATGTTATTATGCAAAAAAGAGAAAATAAAATGCTCTTAATGATCATTAAATATATTTTCCACTGAGTAATTAGACCTCTTGCCTCAGTAAGCAGTGAGTGTTCACGTCAAAAGGTGGGAATGATACATATAATGATCATTAAATAAAGTTTTCATAAAGTAACTAGACCTCTTGCCTCAGTAAACAGTGAGTGTTCACGTCAAAAGGTGGGGATTTTGCTTAGAAGCATTAATACCAGTTAGCTTCGTAGCCTTTTTTACTCGAGTTAGTAAGTCCTTAGGGATATCTTTACACCTAATGCCCTAAAATCATCTGGTTTGTGAGTCATTGGCAAAACACTTGCTACATGGGTCAATTAGAAAGCTCAACGGAACTCAACTTGGCAAAAATCTCATAACAAAAGAAAAAGAAAGAAATAAAACTATGCCATTATTGTTATTCTGATAGGAAATTCGATGAATGTTAAGACACCGAAACACTACACATTGGAATCATTTGGAAGCTTCATCTTTTATGTGCTAGTTCACCATACACTGATTCAGACTTTTGATGCCTTAGCCTGCTTCTTGTAAGCAATTAGAATTTAAAACTCCTATTCATTGTGAAGATGGGTTTGTACTTTAAGCTTGCTTATAAATAAATATCATGGTTTGTGTGACACTTAAATTTTCGGATACCATGAATGATGGATTTATCTTTGCGTCTTTGTTTTTTTTATTTAGTTTTTAGTTTCATCTTGCTAAAGGACTAGCAATATGTAAGTTTGGGGGTGTGATAGGAGTAATTTACATTTGTTAAGCTCTTAGTACGCGTATTTTATTCTATTTTACTTCTTTTTTGTGTTTTCTGTGTTTTTATAGGTTTCCGGAAGAAATGAAGCATTTTGGAACTCAAATAGCAAAACTGGAACTGGGAGCTGCAGAAGAGTACGATCGAGCGCAGTGCTTGGTGCGATCGAGCGTACAAGCACTCGTACACACAAGGAGAAGGCTCGAGCGCAACCTTGCTCTTGAGCGCAAACTCATGCGATCGAGCGCACACGCATCAGTAAAACATCAAAACAGCAGTTCCTATTTTGGAAAGTAAGGTTAGAGTCCTGTTTTGGAGATTAAGGTTTCCAAGTGTCCTTAGAACCCTATAAATAGACTTGTAAAACACAAAAATAGTATCTCTCTTTTTAGGAGCTTTTCTCCCTTTTAGTTTAGTTTTTTGTTCGGGGAGGCCGGAGGCCGGACAAGCCCGGAGGAGAGATTGTGGAGACGAATTGACAACTTTTCTCCATAGTATTTTTGGGTTTCTTCTTTCATTTGTTATTTTACATTATGATGTTGTTTAGCATCACAACTATGTGTAACTAATTTTCTAGTAGGGCATAGTTGAAGCCCTAATTATGTTTAACTAATAATTCAATATTGGTGCCTTTGCAATACTTATACTATGATTCTTAATTTGATTACCTATTTTTATTTACATTCCTCATATGTGTGTGTCTGATCAACTTATGCATGTGGTATGGATCAGTTAGTTTAATCAATTTGGATGACTAAGTCATGGGTGTAACAATAGTAATAAAAGATATCCACACTGGATTCTTGGGTTAGTCAACATGGGAAACTGGGAGTGGACCAAACCCTAGGCCCCATGTGGTTGTCGATTTCCACAGACCTTATGCTCTCTTAAGGAACAACTTAGTATACACCATGTTGAATCTCTTAAGAGAGAAAAGAGTTAGAGTATACACCATACCTAACTCGTTGCTTAGGGAAATCCATAGCCTAAGGAGTGGACCAAGCCCTTAGGTTGACAACTAGTAGGTATTCGTAGCATGAGTAGAGCATTGGCATATTGTTTTGTTGGGGTAGCATGATTAGTGGTGGCTATCGAGTCCCTAAGTTTTCATTATTATTGTTTAAACTCAATATTTATTCTCATCTATTTTTACTTTGTGAAACTAATTCTAAATCGAAATTCACCAATCCCTGTGGAGATGATCTCTCACTTGCACACTATGCTACTACTGACCTTGTGCACTTGCAAGTAAAACAAGTATGATTATTCACATATTAATTTAGGTGGATAATCACACAACATATGCATGTCTATGGTTCCTTGGATAAGCATTCCTAGGATACATGTTTCTATTATGAAGATTATGAACATGCATGCTATCTCTAGGAAATGTATGATGGTAGTTTCTAAGATGTGCGCTTGTAGCATGCAAGTTATAAACATATATATTATCTCTAGGATATATATGATGGTAATTCTTAGGATGTGAATTTCTAGTATGTGCATTTCTTGAATGATTATTCCTAGCATTTACATGTCTTGAGTGAGCATACATATATGCATGTATATTTCTAGGATGTTTATTTCTAGTATATGCATTAGGATTTGAATTTACATTCTTAGACCTACTAGCATATATTGAGGGAGTGTTTTTAATCTTACTAGTGGCCTTAGAAGTGAAGGCTTCACACATGTTGCTTTCATGAACAAGGTCTCTTTTGACTTTTGCTTGCCTAATGGAGAATAACCCAAGTCAAATTTTCCTCTATTTAACCTTTGGAAAGATAGCACTTCATCTAGCTTTTCTTTTCCAAGCATAAGTCTAGATATAGTGCAATTTAATTCCATTATTTTCTTCTTTAAAATATCGTTTTCATTTTTTAGAAAATCTTGTGAAGAGTTATAAAGTATGGAAGATAGTTTTTCTTTTTCTTCCTTTAAGACTTCTATCTCTTTAGAAAGAGATGAGACTTCCTTCTTGAGGGCCACATTTCTATACTTGAATTTCTTCAATTTTTTATGCATCTCATTTATTACTTCAATTAATTCTTCACTACTACTAACAATGTTATTATTATTTGAAGGGCAAGAAATTGATACCTCATGTTCATCGTCGATTGCCATCAAGCATAGGTTGGCAACTCCACGTATCCAACTTCATTGTTCAAAGTTTCTTCTTCTTTGTCATCACTCTATGTGGTTGCAATAATTGCTTTCTTTTTTAAGCTCTTATATGGTTTCCTCGTTATTGGTCAATCGGCCTTGATGTGATCAGGCTTCTTGCAACCGAAGCACACAAGAGGTTCTATTTTTGGAGTGGAATCTTTTGTGTAAGGTTTCTTGCTCTTTTTCAAGAACTTTTGAAACCTTTTGGTGATTAATGCCATCTCACCATTTTCTTCGTTGCTCTCATTCTCTTCTTCATTTTCTTCCTCTTTGTTGCTCGTAGAGGCTTTGAAAGCAATCAACTTTTTCTTCTTCTCATCATCATTGACAATAGGATTCATTTCTTCCATCTCATATATCAATAGTGATCTGAGGAGTGTTTCGACGTCAAGTTTGTCGAGATCTTTGGCTTCCGTTATGGTCATCTTCTTTACTTTCCAAGTGGATGGAAAAGACCTTAAGATCTTCTTCGTTAGTTCAAATTCCTCAATGTTCTTACCAAGAAGCTTTAAACTATTAGTAATGGTAGTAAAACATGAGTGCATTTGAGAAATAGTTTCAGTAGGAGACATTTTGAAAGATTCGTATTCAGATACTAGCATATAAATTTTTTATTTTTTCACTTCGCTAATCCCTTCATATATAACTTGTAATTTATTCTAAATTTCTTTAGCTGAAATACATGCAGAAAATTTATTGTATTCAGTGATATCTAGAGTACAATGTAACATGCTAGCTGCTCTACTATTCAAAGACATCATTCTATAATCATCTTCATTAAACTCTGTTTTGAGTTTAGACATTGTATGATTGATCTCTCCAATGGTTATTTTCTTTGTAGGAAGTCTAGGTCCTTCTTTAATGACTCTCCATAGATTGTAATCTTGTCATTCAACAAAGATTTTCATTCTATTTTTCTAGTTATTATAGTTTGAGCCATTGAACAGAGTAGGCATAATATAGGAATGTCCTTCGGTATAGCTATTAGATGCCATCGGATCAACTCAAGGATTTTAAGCCTGAAATTGAGTACGAAGTTCTGATACTAATTGTAAACCGAGGTTCAAACCCAAGAGGGGGGGTGAATTAGGTTTTAAAAACTTTTTGCTAATTAACTTGCAAGTTTTTAAAACAGTTTAATAAGCAAAGCACACAATTAAATAATATGCTTGTAAGTAAAGGAGTTAAGGAAGAGAATATGCAAACTCCGTTTATAGTGGTTTGGCAATATCAGAATCTCTTCAACCCTACGTCTACTCTCTTCAAGGAACCTCCTTGAAGTAATCCACTAATCGTTAGTCAAGCAACTTCAAGGGTGTTGCACAAACCTTAAAACAATCTTTTCCTCACGGAAGTTACAACGAAGTGTTTAATCCTAAACACTCTAAGAGTTACACCAACTCTTTCTCTTTACAATAAATTGTATTAACTGTAAAGTAAATGGTAGAGAGATAGAAATGAATGCTTTTTACAAATGAAGAATATATCTCTTTCAAGAACAAGCTTGAAGAATGGCTCACAATGATTTTTTTCAAAGCTTTTGAGAATTAACGAGCTCTATGATGAATTGATGTGCTATCTTCCTTTTTTAAATGTTCAATGAAGTGGGCTTATATAGCCTTGAACTTATATGGTTGTTTGACACTGACTTGGTAGGTTTGGGGCATTAAATACTCAAGTACTGTGTCTCAAACGGTCATATTTTTGAATTATCAGTTTACTGGATCCTTGTTCTAGTCGATTGGGTCAAGTGAAAAAATGTTCACTTTTAGGCTTAAGGAAAGTACCAATCGACTGGGTGACGTTACTAATCATCTGGGTCCTATTATCAGTCAATTGGGAACTTATTGTCCCTTTTTCCTAGTTGACTGGTATAGACTGGGTTGTCCTTAAACCCAGTTTTTATGTTTTAAAATAGTTTTTGACTTAGAAACATTTTTGTATTTTAGTTTTGTTAAAGTATTTTATAAATTGAACCATAGATCAAGCTAAGTAATTGAATTTAGGGATTTACAAAGTGATTCAATTACCTTAGTGCCTATTCTAGGTTTCCTGTCTTCTTTTGGGGTCTGAACGTGTTGAGTTCTTGCATCTTGTTTTTGTACTGAATGCTTTTACCCCTTAAACACTTAGATAAAATTGTTAGTATAATTTAAGTAGTGTTTTGTCATTATTAAAATCAAATATGGGTCAAAAATATTAAAAGAAAATTTTTGTGTTACTTATAATTTTAGTACATAACTCATCATATAAACAGAAAAAAAACAAATGTTGAGTTTCCTCCAACTATCTTTCTCAATTTCCTACATAGAAGAATATATTAATTTAAACAACGATTCATCAAGGTATGTATAAGCTTTGCAAGCATACAAAGCTTACACTCAAACATAAGTCAATGAGAATAAGGGAACTTTCAACTCAACACTATTCCAACATCATAATTATCATTCATGTCCTTTATCGAGTCCAACACATCACATGCCTTTCAAAGGAAATTCACAATCATTATCTCTCACTAGGTCCAATCAAAATCGTGCGTCTTTCAAGGCTAAACATAAAAAATGCCCCTCATAGGCCCATCATGTCAATACATCCAACCATCCATAGAATGAATACAATGAAATGCAAAGCCATGCGATGTATATTTATTTTCTTTACTAAATCATCTTATTTCATTTCATTTCACTTTCAATTTATTTTTCATCACATATATAAATGTTACATACCCTTTCATTGGGTAATACCAATCATTTACATTCCATAAATCAATATAAGCATTATAAATAATATGCCATGCAATGCAAAAGTCAAATATGACTATTCATTTTCCATTTTAAATTTTTTTCCTTCTGTTGGGTTAATTATAATACAACGGGGACGCCTCCCCATGTACGACCTTTCACACTTTTCTAAACATCAAATCCCCTCTACCTAGATAACAAACTACTTTAGGTAGGATCCTACCATTTCCTCCACCTAGGTAACAACCTACTCTAGGTGAGGTCCATCCATCCCCTTCACCTAGGTAACAACCTACACTACATGAGATCACATCATTTCCAACAGTATTCTTCTCCAAAATATTACTTCAATCATATTCAAAAAATGTATTATTTATAAAATTAGTTTCAATACCAAATCCACAACCAACATATCACAATCAATCTATCCACAACAATTTCAAACATATCAAGATATTACTAACATAATTTCTTTATATATTTATAAACTAATAAAATCTTATCCATGCATTTACCTGATTAATTATTATTTTACACTTACTACGAGTAAGGTGAAACTCACCTTAATAGCACCGAGTTCCATTCTTGAGCTTTCTCCTTGCCGTTCCTACGCTCTTCCACCACACCTAAAGTGTATATCATTTAGTATAATAATTCAAAAGTATAAGAAATTTATATTTACACTTAACAACAATTATAGTCAAACAAAAACCATTGTTCTTCTTAGATTGAATTTAATTACCCTTTTCTTTCTCCTTTCATAACAAACTATAACTATCAACTCTAATTAAGAGACTCTCACTTTTTCCCAAGCAAGATCAAGGTAAGTCATAATCAAACTAAAATCTCCAAGAGTTAAGACTACTTTACTAACTTTACTATAATCAAAAGCCATACTTTTCCATCTATTATACCTTCCAATCTTAATTTATCATTAAAACTGTCTAATTTAGAGACTTTCCTTTCTAAATACTACCAAAAATAAACTTTAAGCAAGATCATAAGTTCTATATTTCTATAAGTCTAAAAATCCAAATATTACCAAACTTCCCCTTTACAAAATCATTAAACTCAAATTTCCAAGTTAGTATAATTTCCTAAAGTATTCTTTTTAAAACTCTTGAATTTAACAAGAAGTCTCTTAGTCAAAAGATTCGTTTATCTCCATCAAGGTTGTATACCTCAACCCCAAAAAATTTCGTTTTTAAAACACACCCAATATATCACTAAGAAATTCCATAATACACTTTATCAATCCAATACAACAAATTCTCTATAATTTTCTTGAAATTCTCACTATTCACAAACCCATCACAAGAATAAACCATCTAAGATAAGAATTCAAAACTTCAAACACAGCTTTTACATAAACTCTCTCAACTTCAAAAATCCATAGATCCATTAAATTAATTCCAAATGATCTCAAACCAAAATCAAATATTAACTTCAACAAGTCAAGTTTAACATAGTAAAGATTAGATTTCGAAACTATCTCAAAAAAAAAAATGAAGAAAACGGTCGAAATAAGCAAAAGGGTCTAGGGACCTTGTCTAGCTTATGGACCCCACACGCTGCCCTGGCCAGCTCGTGGAAGTCCACCTTCTTGGCCGAACGGTGGTGGTTGATGGTAGTAGATTGTGTTCAAATTTTGGTGGAAAATGAACTTTAGGTTATGGGGTTTTGGTTTGATTCAAGTTTGAAAAAATGGGTTTCCAAAAACTTAGAAAGTTTTATGTTCTCTTTTGTCTCTCTTTGCCCAAAATTGGAGAAAAATAAATGATGTTTGGGCTGATTTTTGTTTGACTCAAGCCTCTCATACTACCACATGAGTAATTCCCTTCTTACCCCTCTCCTTTTCTTTTATCTAATTGCAAATCCCTTATTTATTTTTCTGAACCAAAACAACTAGGGCCTAAGAATTTTATTTCTAATCTAACTTAAACTAAAACACCCCTTTAATTAATGTCTAAATTACTTCTTCCAATAATAGGTCTAATACATTATCATATAGGAGTTAAATTCTAATACTGACACATTAATGAGTTAAGACAATAAAATAATAAAAAATTTCAGATTCTACATATCCTTTCACAAGGCTAGCCTTGGAGAGAAGAGCAACTTGCACAAGACAAGATGAATAACTCCCACCAGAACCTTAGTTCTAGAGGAGAAGGAAACCCTAGGACTCTAACCTAAACGGTTAAACCTAGGGACTTTCTATAAAATTATTAAGTTGTTATTATGATTGGACAAAGTTAAAATGTTCAATTTAAAGGGTTATATTGATTAAATACTTATAAATATATAGTCGATGTGAAATTTGATGTGCATAATTTACATAATTAAGCCATCATGAGCAAGCAACCAAGCAAAATAATTTATCCTAAGAAGGCAAGTAACCTCCTATAAGTGTTGCCAAGGCAAGGAAGGGAGTGTAGAAAATGGTACTTTGATTTGAAGTAACCATTTATAAGCAGATGAAACAGAGAAGTCACCTGAAGACTGAAGTAGTGAAACTCCAGATTAATTTATCGGTCATGCATATTCATGATTTCAACTTTTAAATGAGATAAAAAGAACACCAAATCAAAATCATAAAACTAGTTTATTCATCATGAACCAATTATACCCTTTAAATCCAATAGAAAAAAGATCTAATTAATTTGTATGCCTTGTAATTCAAGGTTTTACTGCTTCTATGGACATTTATTAGAAAATCTAAGACCCAAAAATGGAAATGGGTTCCATAATCACTGTTCTTGTTTTCAACAACATGTAAATCATAGTAAGAAGACTTTCTCACGTATTGTGTAAGGTTTTTTTTTTTTTTTTTTAATCTTTAAGGGCGCCAAAATTATCGATGTATCCAAGACTGCGGAAATAACAAGTTTTCCCATGGCCTTCACTTAGAAAATAGCCACTCCCCATTTGAGTTGCAGTGTGATGACTCTCTATCTCTGAATTCACAATCTCTCCTCCCCAATTTATAGTATTTGAACAATAGTCTAAAATTGTGAAGATTGATTTAGGCCAATACCCTAATTCTTGATCTTGCACCTGCAGCCACCAATTTCCACTCTCTTTGTCTAGCAAAACTTTCAAATGGGGTCTATACTTTTTCCTGCTTAGAAAACTTTGGTCAAAACAACTTATTTTTTCAAAATTCAACCCATTTTTATTTTAATTTGGGTTATTATCAAGAAGCACCATTGCATTTTGTCTTATGTTTTAATATCCCCTTTACGTTTTAATTTCAGTTAAATACATCTTATATTACAGGGGCATCTAAAAGGATCTTTTGATCAAAATTCCAGTCAAATTAGAACCGATGCACACATACGACTAATTTGAATGTGAAAAAACAATTTTGACAGTATTTTTATCAGAGCTGTTTTCAAGAATTGCAAATTGGGGAGTTAGGGATTTTGAGCTTGAAGAAATAAGAGATTAGATTCTCATTCAAATGAGACACACGTATAGGTTACATATGTGCATCAGTTCTAATTTAGCTGAAATTTTTATCATTATGATATATTGGATACTCTCGGTCTCCCCTAAAATATAGGGTATAAATTGATCGAATTTAAAATGTAAGGGCATATATATTGAAACATTAGGCAAAATATAATGGTGTTTCATGATAATAATCCTTTTTAGTTTTCTAGAAAATGTTTTCTACATTCATCCACCAAACACATTTTCACTCTCGCTTAATGCTTTATGTGAAAATGAAAAACAGAAAGCCAAGTTTGTTTCCTAAAACCAAAATGTACTACAAAAACTATGCAATACCTTGTGTATGGTAATGCTAATCTCAGTTTGATTTCCACCATAGGTAGAAACAAGTTGTATGGGAGAACCAAAGGCAAATACTTTGTTGGTCTGCACAAAACCAAGGCAAGCAAGATTGTAGCAGCCTATATTTTTGTAGCCATCTGCCTAAAGCCAACATGAAAATAAATAACTTACTGTAAAAGAAAAATGCAATCTGTATTAGCAATTGAAAGAAATGTTTGATGTGTTTTTTTTTTTTATAAAAAAGTGCAAATTTTAGATATATAAATAAATACGGAAGGTTAATTTTCAATCAAACTTACAGTCCAATATATAAAGAGCCTTGCTTGACTATCGCCTGAGTTAACCTGGATCAGACGAATTAATTTGTCAAACCTTCCATATTGCATCTTTTATTATATCTTGAATTTTTATTTCAAAGTTTGATCACTACATTAACTTTTTATGGTAAAAACTAAATAGTAAAAACTTTTAATTGTGTTAAAATTACTCATAAAACTCCAAATTTGAGGGGGAGAGAAAAAAAACGGGCATTGGAATTTCATTAGATAAAACTTACCATCCACCCAGCCTCTACAGGGTTCAAATCTTTTTTAAGGCCTAATAATACCCAAATTTGAGCTAAGCTAAATTCATCATTATATGTTGTAGGGTGCCATACATTAATTGATGCATGAGCTCCAAAGTCGTTGCCACCAACCAAAGAAACTTGTGGATACTAGTTCATATTTTCATCCATACAAAAGCACAGAATTAGATAATAAAACTAAAATTGTAAGGGTTATTATTAAGAAAACTCTTTCATTTTATCTCAAATTTCCCTTAATGTTTTAAATTTAGTCAATTTATACCTTGTAGTATAGGGGAGTATCCAAAAGGTTATTCTGATCAAAATTTCGACCAAATTAAAATCAGTGCACACATGCAACTCACATGTGTGCCTCATTTGAATGTGAAAAGACAATTATGTCATCTCTTATTTCCTCCAGCAAATCTCCCATTGCTTATTTTCTTTAAGCTCAAAAGCTTTAACTCCCCGAAAACAACTTTGAGATAATAATGCCAAAATTTTCTTTTACCCATTTAAATGAGACGTGCATGTGGGTTGCATGTGTGCACCGGTTCTAAATTGATCGAAATTTTGATAAAAAAAATGCTTATGGGATACCCCTATAATGTATGGTGTAAATCGTTCGAATTTAAAATGTAAATGAGACATTGAAACAGAAGACAAAACACAAGAGTATTTCATGATAAAAAAATTCAAATTGTGTAAATCATCTTGTAGAATTTGTTTTAATACAATATAAATTCTTTAAAGTGAAAATAAATAAATAAGATCGAGAATTGAACATGGAAAAGTAACAAAAATGTAAAGATTGTTCAAAATTGAAATTGTACCTCGTGAAGGCGTGAAGTATTGGTTGCAAAAATGTGATTAAGCTATGTCCCATGTGGAACTAATGGGTAACCCTTCAATTATAATATTGTTGAGCTATTTTAATCATAGGGATTGATCTTTCAGAGCATTTTTCATTCTTAAACCAAGTTTAAAAGTGCTCCAATTGTAAATTTTTTGGTTTAATGCCGCTTGGATATGAATTGGGTTTCATCTATAAGTACATGAACAAATTAGTGCAGTAAAACTTAATTTAACACCTTTCATTAGCCGTGCTTTCCTTTTTCTTTTTCCCTTTTCTGCCTCTCCTTTATAAATCTACGAGGTTAAGATTATGAGTAGTATAAATGAAAGTAATAGGAACAGCAATGAGAGAAAAGAAAAGTAAGAGTAGAACACTTGTCTTAGTTTTTTATCTTTTGGTAGGAATTAAAAAAAAAAAGTGGGAGGATAAATTTTTTTTTTCCATATTTACAAATCACAATCCTTTCCAAATGGAATTATTAGAGAGTGGAAGTTAAAATAAGCTTTTCTTTTCTTTTTATTTTCACTTTTCCATCTTCTATTCATAATATGGGCAAAAATAACCGGTCAATTAAGATATGGGCGTATGGACACACAATGATGATCAACCGCCCTAGGCTTCATAGAGGTTAGACCTCCTAAGTACGCAATAATGAAACCATTTCCCTAAGAGTCTGAAGATTTCTTCTTCGGTTAGCAGAGGTTGCATTACACAAGGCTCAAAGCACAGAAATCACATCTCTATTGAGGCTCACCTTGGGAACTTGGGAAAAGGATCTCCAACGCCCATACAAAGGGACTCAAACCCTCATAAACAAAGAAATAGGGTCCCAAGAAGACAAACACATTAACAGAGAACCACTTCGACTATTTCTTTTTCTCCCCCTCCCTCTCTACCACTTTGGTATTTCTATAAGCCCTTTCTTTTACCTCACTTCGGTAAGCCTACAGACTTAGCCATCGAAGGGTCCTTCCTGGAGAACTAAACTCTGAGTGGCTTTCCTTATAGAGGTTCGTGTAGCACACTGATGTAATCAAAGGAAGGAGCCCAGCACCAAGCTTATTTCTTCATAGTCCAAGACCAGTTCCTTCACCTTCACCATCCTTATCCACCTAGTTAAGACCTAAATTGAAAAGGCTACCCTTTACATCTTTTTAAAATCAACATGTTGGTGTTATCCATGGGAAATAAATTTTTTTTCTTATGATACCACCAAAGAAAGCCCTTAACATAACTCGCCCCTCTATTGTAGCCTCGAAGAGCCCCATTCAACTTCCCACCAAAGAAGAGAGAGCAGGGCACATAAATGGGTATAACCCTCACAAAACCTTGAGGAATCACCAAAATCCTGAGGCCCATGATGATACCACCAAAGAAATTTTTTTTCTTCCCACCAAAGAAGAGAGAGCAGGGCACATAAATGGGTATAACCCTCACAAAACCTTGAGGAATCACCAAAATCCTGAGGCCCATGATGATCAAGCCTAATCCAACCCCACAAAAATCGACCTCGTTGAGGATCCCATAGCTCTAGTTAATAAGGCGAAGTATGAAGATTTCAAGCACCAATAAAATCATCTGACTTACATGGTCATACAGATGGAACCAAACTTGACTCGGGTTCAGTCAGTATTAGCTCGTCACCATGAAACCAACACGACCGTAACCAAAGAATGTTAAGAAAAATAAGAGCCCCGAGTTCGCATGAGTATCGGGACAAGTCTGATTGGAAGCAAAGTGTTTGAAGTCGAACTCGGCACACTAAAGCTCCCTAGCCCAACACTCGACTGATTCCAAAGTAATATGAAAAGAAGTTTCCATCATACTCTAGACTCAGAGAATGCACAAGAACCTAGAGCTGCTTGAAGTTTATAGCTGAGGCAGATAAACAATCGCTTCGACCTCGCTTTGAAGACTAACAGGCTAAACATTTTAAAGGAAATCAAGCCTCCAGGAAATCCATTCTCATGAGAAATCATTAATATAGCGATCTTAAATAGCTTCAAGATGTTGAAAATCAAACTCTACATAGGGAAAACTTTTCCCATTGATAATTTAGAGATCTTCAAGTCCTTAATATTCATCCACAGGAAATCGGAAGCAGTAATGTGCCGAGCTTTTCTAATCACACTTTGAGAAACCACACAAACCTGGTTCTTATGTCTTCCTTCAGGGTTGAACAAGTCCTTCAAAGACCTAAGTGAAGAATTCATAACTCACTTCTTCAGCGGTCGTGGACTAAGAAGGATAATGGAGAGTATACTCAGATTCATTCAAAAAGTTGGCAAACCTCTCAAGGAGTACATCACTCAGTTCGAAATAATCATGGTAGAAATCAGAAAACTCGACCAGAAGGTGGAAACAATAGCCTTGATCAATGGACTTCGGGCCTCTGAATTCTGCTATTACCTATCCAAAAACCCAATAAGCTCTTTTACAGCCCTTCTGGTCCAAGTAAACAAGTTTACTATGGCTGAAGAAGATCGGAGCTTCAGAAACCAGAGAGAGAAGATGTCTCGGTCCAACGAAACCTGTCACCACACACTTTGGAATTCCCTAACTAAGGTGAAAATGAAGCACTAAAGTCGAAACCAGTCCAAGATCAAATCACCACTGAGATACATTGATGAACTTAATACCATAACCCGAGATGAAAGACCGAGATCCAACAAAACCTATTTAAGAATCTTCATTCAATTCACCTGAGATGAAGATCTTAAAAATTTTGAAGTAAGCTACTAAATTTCTACACTTGGCAAACTCAAATCTATATCCACTACTAAACTCAAGCTAAGATAAAAAAAAAACAAGACCAAAGCATAAAACTTAGGTCTCAACACTTATAAAAATCTCAAAGATTCTACTTGGCAAAAGTGGTAAAACATACGGGAAAGAGATTTAAAAAAAAAAATAAGTGTTTTATTCCTTAAAATGTAATTCTAAATGGTGTGTTTAAGGCCAAAGTTACAGGGAAATGAAAAGTGAAGTCCTAACAAGACTGTTGCTCTTCATTCCTAGTTTCTTCAGTTCGAACCTTGGTCAACTTCTCTCTAGCCCCTGCCTACTCCATGGGATCTTTAGGGATCTCCAAGCTGGCCCAGTCCATATTAGACCAACGACTAGCCTCCACTAGTGTTTTCATAGGTAAAGGCGTTGGGCGAGGCATTTTACCTCAATGAGGCGAGGCGTAAGCCCCAAGACATTGGGGCATAAGCCTTTTGAAACGTTGGGGCATTTTGAATAAAATAATATTAATTAAATTATAAAAATATTAAAAATTAAAATAATATAAATAAAACAATTATCAATAAACTTTACTAATTTAAAATCTATAAATGAATATTTATCAATAAAGTAAAGATCAAACTGAAATTATTTTACACAAACATTATCATCCGATAGTATAATAAATTTAAAATATTTGCCACTACTACTAGTTTGTTGGTATTTGTCTAAGGATTAAACAGATGAAGAGTTCAGCATCAGGTTTTGGTTGTGCGCCGCGGCCCAGCCTTGGGCACCGAGGCCTCCAGCAAGTCCAGGACTCCTCCCCTCTAGGCCGCGCCGTGGCCCAGCCCATCTAAGTCTCAGCACGCCCTGTTCCAAGCCTCAGCACGAGGCACACCTAACACCAATTTTTTTGCGCTTTGAGATGGTGCGTGGGACTTGGTTAAAACACACAGGATTACTTAGACTCTTAAAGAGCCATGGGTCTTTAGTTCTTGAGATCTAAGAGTTGAGATTGATCTCAAAGATTGGATGAGGTGGTCATTGCTCTATATAAAGGTTCTTCTAACAACAAGTGAATACATTATCTCAACAAGAGAGAATGACATGTGAATGTGTGTGAAATAGAACACATGGTGTGTGAGAGTGTAAAGACACTAAACACATGAGAGACTCATTTAAGGGAGGCTAGTTGTTTAGAGAGAGAGTAGTATAGATTGGGGATTCAAGGGCTTTGTAATTGGAATTTTCTTGGGGAAATTTCTAGGGAAACACTAGTCCTTATCACTTTCTTTTTCTCTTCCTTTGTTCTTTAAGAACTTAAGGATTCTTGAAGAGGTGTTGTTGTAATTGTAAGAACTCTATTGATTTAGTGTAGAGAGCTCGGAGGAGCTCACGGGGATGTAGGCATATTGTCGAACCTTAACAACAATTGCTTGTGTTCTTTCTTCGATTGGTTTGATTCTTGTTTTGTTTCAGTTTTATTACAAGTCATTCTAGACTTGGGTGTTTGGAAAGATCACAACATGGGATTCCGTAAGAAGGTGATTTTCCAACAGTGGTATCAGAGTTGGAAGAGATACCACCAACAGTGGTATCAGAGCTTTGGACAGCTAGTATCGGAGCAAGAACAAGGGGTTATCGGAGCAAGACTCCAAGAATCAAAGGTCAACTTCTTGGGTGATTCAAGAACAGAGTAGAGATCAATATCTGATCGTGTTCTTGAGGTGATTCAAGAACGGAGTAGAGATCAAGATCTTATCGTGTTCTTGAAGGTGATTCAAGAACGGTATTGAGATCAATCTTTGATCGTGTTCTTGAGATTTAGAAGAAGTTGGAAAGCAATTGTGGGTGCTGCATAAATCTTGGGATTTTCTCCGTAAAATGGGTTTAAACTTCATTGTTGAGAAGTTTGATGGAAAGGGAGACTTTGCCCTTTGGAAGCAGAAAATCAAGGCTGCTCTTATGCAACAAAAGGTGGACTTGGCAATTGGAGAAGATGACGCTTTTCCAGCAAGTATCACGAAGGTCCAACGGAATAAGATGAAGAAGATGGCATACAGCACCATCTTTTTGCATATGTCGGATAGAGTGACCAGGGAATGTGGAGACTCAGAAGATCCAGCTACCATTTGGAAGAAACTAGATTAGTTGTTTCTTACCAAAACTCTCCCTAATAAGATGTATCTTCATAAACGAATCTTTGCTTTTAAAATGGATCCTAATAAAGAGTTGCAAGATAATCTTGATGCTAAGATGAGGGAAGTATCAAGTGGAGAAAGACTGTTCGTTAGAGAAAGACCAGCAACTCAGTATGGCAGCAACATACATGGCTACTACCGGGACAAACCACAAGGTAGAGGACAAAACCATGGGAGAGTGCACTCTAAATTGAGATTTAGAGGGAAAAGATGCTTCTACTGCCATAAGGAGGGTCATTTCAAGAAAGATTGTAGGAAGATGATGATGGATGAGGAGGAAGCCATACCAAGAATGTAGAGGCTTCGGTTGCCAAGGGAGAACAGCAAGATGATGATGTTCTTGTTGTGTGCTCAAATGTGAGCAAGGGGCAAGAAGGCAGCAAGAAATGGATCTTAGATTCCTGGTGTACTCACTATATGTGTCCTCACTGGGATTGGTTCAAGAATTTCAAGGAAACTGATGATGGAAAGGTTTTCCTAGGGAATGATACTTCTTACCAAGTGAGGGGCACGAGAGACATCCAGTTGAGGATGTTTGATGGAATGATGAGGCTGCTGAGGAATGTGAGGTATCTTCCAGATTTGAAAAGGAATTTGATCTCATTTGGGTAGCTGAATTCCATGGGGTACACATACAAAGTAGAGGGAAGAAAGATCAAGGTAACCAAAGGATCTTTGATAGTAATCAAAGCACCAATGAAGGATGGTCTCTATGAGATGATCGGAGATACAGAGATCAAGGATCAAGCAGCAAGCTTGATGGCTGAGATGGATAGGGCAGCCCTTTGGTACACTTGCTTGGGACACATGAGCGAAAATGGCCTATAAGTTCTCAGCAAGGATGGTCTACTTGGTGGTAACAAAGTAGAGGAACTTGATTTCTGCGAATGTTGTGTTCTTGGGAAACAATATCGGGTTAGCTTCAACACCGGAGTGCACAAGTCTAAGAGCATTCTTAACTACATTCATACGGATCTTTGGGGGCCAGCAAGAACACCAACACAGGGAGATCATCTTTACTTTTTTCTTTAATTGATGATTATTCTAGAAAGGTTTGAGTTTATTCTCTTAAAAATAAATCAGATGCTTTGAATAAATTAGTGGTGTGGAAAAAGCTGGAGGAAACTCAAACGGGCAGGGTAGTTAAGGTGTTAAGAACCGATAATGGCTTAGAATTTTTTAACAAGGAACTTGATCAATTCTATAAGTTAAATGGGATTCTAAGACATAGAACGGTTGTGAAAATGCCTCAGCAAAATGGAGTTGCTGAGAGGATGAATAAGACCCTTAGGGAAAAGGTTAGGTGCATGATTATAGGATCCGGATTACCCAAATGTTTTTGGGGGGGAAGCGGTGTCTACTACTGCATATTTGGTTAATAGATCGCCCTCTAGAGCTTTAGAGCTCAAGACTTCCGAAGAGATGTGGAGTGGAAAACCCCCTAAGTTGAACAACCTTAGGACTTTTGGATGTGTTGCGTTTGCACATCAAAAGGATGATAAATTTAGCCCAAGGTCTAGAAAGTGTGCGTTTCTAGGATATGGGGTTAAGGGGCATAGGTTGTGGTCCTTAGAGAAAAAAGGATTTAAACGCATAATAAGTAAGGATGTCATTTTTAATGAGCATTTATTTCCCTATTTGGAGAAAACTAACCCTGTAAGGGATAGTGAGCAAACTAGCTCGGTATTTATGGAGCATAGCATCAAGGAAAATTCAGTTTAGGTAGAGCAAGAAAGGCAAGGGGGTTCGGACCAGGTAGAGCCCATTAATGAATGCTAAGCTCAGGACACTCAAGAGGAGGCTGAACTAGAAGAGGATGATGCAACAAGTCAGAATGACTATCAGCTCACAAGGGACCGGGAAAGAAGGCTGATCTGACCACCTTTGAGATATGGTTTTACGACTGCGAATGCAGCAACTCCTTAGACAGAATGAGGGATAAATGAACTAGAGACTTACATTAATGCCATAGGATGTAAGGATTCATCAAGATAGAAGCTAGCTATGGAGGAAGAAATGGATTCTTTGAGGAAGAACAACTCTTGGGAATTAGTGCACATTCTAGGAAAACAGAAAGTTATGGATCATAAGTGCACTTACAAGATCAAAAAAGGGAACTCTCTAGGGGATGAAGTCCAGAACAAGGCTAGGCTGGTGGCAAAGGGGTTCACGCAAAGAGAAGGCATAGATTTCACAGAAACTTTCTCACCTGGACACAAGGTGGAGGAAATAGTGAGTATCCTCATCTATGCTGATGATATTATGTTGGTTGATAACAGCGGGGAGAGGATAGAAAGGTTAATATCTCAACTCAGTGAGGAGTTTGAGAGGAAGGATCTTGGCCTTGCACAAAAGTTCATTTGGATGAGAATAATTCGGGAAAGGGAGAGAAACAGGTTGAAGGTTTCTTAGTCTTCCGATATAGAAAATGTTTTGTATAAGTTTTCTATGGAAGATGGTAAACCAGTGAAGATTCCCCTTGCTGGTCATTTCAAGTTCTTCAGCGAATGATGTCCTGGAACGGACGAAGAGAAGAAAGAAATGGAAAAGGTCCCTTACTCTAGTACGGTTGGATCAGTCATGTTCATGATGGTAAGCATTAGACCCGACATTTCTCAGGAAATTAGTGTACTCAGCAGATTTGTGAGTAATCCCGGAAAGGAGCTTTGGCTTAGGATGAAGTGGTTGCTAGGGTACTTAAAGGCTTAGTTGCAGCCAGTGGTAGCACTCTCAAACCAAGGCTGAGTACATAGTGGCTACGGACTCCATAAAGGAGGCTATGTGGTGCAAAGGGTTGTTGGACGAGTGAAAGGTCCTAAAAGAGCAGGTGGTGGCATATTCGGATAGCCAAAGTGCATTGCACTTGTGTAGGAACTTGGTGTTCCACGAAAGGACTAAACATATGGATGTTCGATATCATTTCATTTGGGAAAATGTTACGAAATGATGCATTCATGTGGATAAAGTTGCAACGAAAGAAAATCCAGCAGATTTAGGCACCAAAGTTCTACCTCTAAGCAAGTTCAATCATTGCCTTGGACTTCTTAAGATTGGAGTCAATTGATATGGTGACTCAAGTTGAGTTTGGATCCTGAGTTCTCTGCACTATGAGTTCGGGTTTAATCGCTTAGATGAAGGTAGAGATTGTTGGTATTTGTCTAATGATTAAACAGATGAAGAGTTCAACATCAGGTCCTGGCTGTGTGCCGTGGCCTAGCCTTGGGCACTGCGGCCTCCAGTAAGTCCAGGACTCCTCCCCTCCAGGCCACACCGTGGCCCATCCCATCCAAGCCTCAGTATGATGCACTGAGCCTCAGCACGCCCTATTCCAAGCCTCCGCACGAGGCACACCTGACACCAAATTTTCAACACTTTGAGATGGTGCGTGGGACTTGGTTAAAAAGTACAGGATTACTTAGACTCTTAGAGAGCCATGGGTCTTTGGTTCTTAAGATCTAAGGGTTGAGATTGACCTCAAAGATTGGATGAGGTGGTCATTGCTCTATATAAAGGGTCTTCTTACAACAAGTGAAGACATCATCTCAACAAGAGAAAATGACATGTGAATGTGTGTGAAATAGAAGACATGGTGTGTGAGAGTGTAAAGACGCTAAACACAGGAGAGACTCATTCAAGAGAGGCTGGTTGCTTAGAGAGAAAGTAGTACAGATTGGTGATTCAAGGGCTTTGTAATTGGAATTTTCTTGGGGAAAATTCAAGAGAAACACTAGTCCTTATCACTTTTTTTTTTCTCTTCTTTCGTTCTTTAAGAACTTGAGGGTTCTTGAAGAGGTGTTGCTGTAATTGTAAGAACTCTGTTGATTTAGTGCAGAGAGCTCGAAGGAGCTCACGGGGACGTAGGCACACTGCCGAACCTCGACAAAAATTGCTTGTGTTCTTTCTTTGATTGGTTTGATTCTTGTTTTGTTTCGGTTTTATTACAAGTCATTCTAGACTTGGGTGTTTGGAAAGATCACAACCTGAGATTCCGCAAAAAGGTGATTTTCCAACATAGTTTTTCCTTTTTTGATTGTTTTGTTGGAAAATGGAAATTGGTTTAATTCAAACAAAGGAACATAAGAAACAGGGATAAGTGATAAAGTGGATGACCTTACTCACGTGTCCCGCACTATGTGTTCTGTGCTTCGCCTCGTACCAAGTGCTCACAGATGGGCCTTTAACTTTTATGCCATGTGTTAATTGAATAGTACTTTCAATGCAACGTGTTAGCTTCTGCCTTGTAGTGTTGGCACTTTTCTTTACTCTTTATTTTAAATTACTTATGCAGTACTGCAGTAGAGAAGATTTAAAAGAACAAATAAAATCATCCATAAATGGAAAGAAAAAAAAAAAAAGATCTCGTCATTTCTCTCATCAGAGCACGAGCCACTCAAATCTCTATCATCAATTTTCTCCTCAGCATCTGCTGCTTCAAGATTCGCATCGACCAAGTTTATTGGCGCGAGACAGGCACAAACACCGAACAGCAGCCAAGTAGAGTCAAGCTGGTGGATCCTTCCCTTTAGCTGTGCATCCCACGCGACGTTCCACGAGCCCTCCCCTTTCCTCTCCCAATGTCGCTTAAGTCGTCGGTTGTAGTCATCACAGCCACCAAAGGGAAGGATCGCATGCCATATGGAGGCGGCACCGCTGCCCGAGAGCAGAAAGGCTGAGTGTTTTCTCAGAGCTAGAGACGCGACTTCAACAGGTAAGAAGATTTAATGCATTGGGCGTACGCCCAGACGCCCGGGGTGTCAAAGGCGTATGCCCAACAGTTTCGCCCCAAGTTTCACGCCTTGAGGCGTTTTAAGCCCGTTTCACCAACATTGGCCCCCACTACCTTAGTTATTTTGAACCTTTCAATGTAGTACCCTAAAGCCTCTTTCAGTAGTTCACTCTTGAAGGCTTCAGAGTTGCGAAAGTTCCCTATGGAAAAAGCTTCAGCCTGGACCAATTCAACCCTCAGCTCACCCTTCACTCCTCGGAGATAGTTTACTTTGGCTCCAAGTTGTCCCTTTGCTTTCTAAAGTCTATAGACTTCAGCCTTTAGCCACTTCACCTCATCTTGGGAAATCTTATAGTTGTCATTCGCCACGGCTAAAGAGGCTTGCAGCTTCCTCCCTTCAAGCTTTAGCTGGTTGTTCTGGCTCGCGAGGACCTCTAATCATTTTCCACTTTCATCCAGCTATTTTTGGTAGTTCTCTTCACTCTTCCAAAGCCCACGTATAGTGTTAGTCATGGATTGGAGAGAGTCGTTGAGAAACAAAGCAAATACGCTAGTCAGCACCAAAACCACCTCGGTCAGAACAAATCAAATGAATATGCCAATCTAGATCAAAACCACCTTGGTCACATGTATAAAGACCTCAGATATCACCTTATAGCAGGACTCAACATGTTTTCCATCAACTAATGAGGTGAAAGGTCCTTTAGTATCTCTACAACAGAAGGTAGGACCGAACCCTTAAGGAGTTGACAAATCACACTTCCCAAACAAGGAGTCCATATCCCTAACCTTCTAGTTGGGCTTATATTCTTCAAAATCATCCAAACCTGAGCTCCTAGTAGTAGGATTCCTTGTAGCAGAAATGGTAAAAAAAATATGGTAAAACATAAGAAAGTGGTTCAGCAGGAGTATTTGTGCACCAGAGGAAGAAGCTGTATATAGAGCAGAAGCAAGTGGCATAACAAGAATTATTGTACCAGAAGAAGGTACCACATCATCAAGTACTACCACTTCACCTCCTTAAGGGACTTCGCAGTCTCTCACTTCGGTACGCTGTACCTCAGCCTATCACTCCTCGGTTCATTAAACCCAAGGCATTTCCATTCTAGCTTTCTTTTTCTCAGTAATAGTACCAGAAGAGGTAGCTCTCTTTGTCTTACGAGCTATCCTGGCCACTTTAGTATGGTTCAACATGGTGTCAGCTAAAAAAGAGGGAACTGAATTTAGAAACGTTAGAAACTAAGTAAGAAAATGCAAGTATGAAGATCATAAAAAAATGGGCACTATTTACTACCATCAAGAAAGGAAATGGTGTAAAGAGTAAGCTAGAAAGTCCTCAACAGCTGCTCGTTGGTCAAATTCTTTTCAAACATCTTAGGTTTGGCACCCAAGACCTTATTGACCACTATTTGCTTTTCAAAACTTAGAACTGGAGACTTCTTCTTATCAAGAATTTCCTTGGAGTTCCATTCTAGCAAAACCTAATAAGATTATGGCTCCTTCATGAATAAGTACTTTTCCTTCTAGTACTTAATCAAAGAAGGGTTATCCAAAATCTTCTTACCAGTCGTAGGGTAGAAGTCATACTACCCAGTTCCTACCAAATTGGATCTAAGGCTTCCACGGCCACACAGTTCCACCGAGGGTTGAAAAGAAATTAAGACTTTAGCCACACAATTCCAACTAAAGATGAATTAAAGCCCTGACCACATATTTCGTACTAAAGTGGAATTAAGGCTCTAGTACACAATTTCTACCGAAGTGGAACTAAAGCTTTTGCAACCACACAGCTTCACCCGAACTGAAAAGGAATTAAGGCTTTAGCCACACTATTCTAACTAGAGAGGAATTAAGGTCTCAGCCAAACAATTCCTTTTCAAGTGGAATTAAGGCTCCAGTTACACAATTACTACCGAAGTGAAACTAAGGCTTTCGCAACCAAACAATTTTACCCAGTCTAAAGTGGAACTAAGGCTTCTGCAACCACATAGTTCCACCCAAAACGAAGTAGAACTAAGGCTTCTGATTACGCCTTAAGTATAACGCGGTTTTTGTAGTACGGCTTTGGGGGTGTCAATTCCACAAGGAAACAAGCTAATTACAAACAAAGGTGTAAACCTCAACACAAATGATAAAAGATTGATTGAAAGAATCTGATTTGTTGATTGTTTGAAAATTGTGTAAATAATTTATGGATATAAATAAGAAACAACAAGGTTCCAGAAATCCTCCCTAGGTTCGTTGCCCTAATCCTAACTTGATTCAGCTGTTTTTATCTTGATTGCAAGTTTCACATCCCAAACAGGCAATCGGCAAATACTCAATTAAAGTGCATGTATAAACCCTAATGTAATTGATATGAATTATTCTTTACTTTCAAGCACACATGACCTAACTTATAAATTATAAAAAGACGATGATATATCTAAATGACAATACCACAGCAATGGACAAATCTATAAAAGAGATCTACCGGACTCAATCACACCCAAACAGATACACATAAGAAGAGCATGACTAAACTTATATGGAAAATAAGCATGCAATCACTGGACTAATAAGAAATCCACTAATTAAATTAAAGAATAAAACATAACTGAATCAAATAAAGGAAAATAAGAACAACTACACCTAGGGATTCATCCATTCGCCTTACTTGGAGACTAGCTGGCCATAGGGCTCATGCTTCCTTGAGTTGCCTTCGGCCTGTCAACGATCATCTCCCCCTTGGTAGTGAAAGCTTTGGCGATTCCTCAGCTTACCCTCCAAAAGTACTTCGGATTGCTCCTAAGAGCCTTCTGGATTGCTACTTAAAGGCCCTCTGGATTCACTCTCTGATGATTTCAGATGAGTTTCGATTGATGCCTAAAGCTGAAGTGGAGTGGGTCTTATATAGGCAAACTCCCGGAGTGCTATGTGTTTTCTAACCGATGTGGGATATTACCCGAGTGCGCTCGATCGCAGCCTTAGATCGCTCGATCGCAGTTGCGTTGCAGAGTACTTCTTGGTCGATGTGGGATGTGCACTCGATCGCACTGATTGTGCGCTCGATCGCAGTACAGGCAGCAGTCCATCTTGTCCTTCCAAAAGCATGGGATCTTGGACTTTTAAGCAACGATCGCTTCTTTTTCTCTTTTAAACTCAAAGTACCTGAAAATTGCACTGAAATAAGTCAATGGTCCAATAATATTACTTTAGACTTATTAACACATAAAAGTGCAATAAAGACTAAGATCAATCCTAAAATGCTAACAATTAACCACTGTTGAGAAGCATTTTATGACTCTCATCACAACCCCCAACTAGCTTACTGCTAGTCCCTAGCAATTCAAGCGAAAACAAGAGATGAATTCTACGGTGGGAATCAAAGTAAATGTAAAACAATATTAGTGTTAACCAAAAGTAATTCACATTTTGTCTCAAAAATTACACATAACACATGGCACAAAGAATCATTGAATTTCACCCAAATCCAAAAGTAATCCAAACATCAATCTTAAAATCGTTATTGACTCTTAACATCCATCTTACCACAAACCATTAATCCGAACACCCAGATGATTTTATGCATAACATTCATGAATACAAGTCTTGGCCTCTAAATCATGATAAATTTCGTGATGTCAATCATAAAAACAAGCTCCATATGCTTACATTTCAAACCATTCTCCACTATTGTAGAAAAATCACATTACATTAGATCAATAGGTCTTTAATAAGCTTGTAACATTAGGTTAAGGTAAAGGTTTAAAAAGAACGGGAAGGATTCACAAGTAAAAAAACTCAATCTCTTAGTTTTAAACACAACCACTTTAAGCATTTGATAACCTTACTTCAACACCCAACTCTTTCAACCATTTTTTATAAGAGCATATCTCTCAATAAGTCACCACTTTTCTTTTCTTTCTTTCTTCTTTCTTTGCCATAATTCTTTTTTCCTTTTTTTTTTCAAAATCACCACTTTTCTTTTGTATTTTGGCATAAGACCATTCACTTCCTTTTTCATTCTTTTCTTTTCTTTTCTTTTCTTTTCCACAACCCCCAACTTATCTCCTTTAATGTACTTGGGTTATGGTAGTGATATTTTCTCATATTCCCATCCTTACTCCTTTTAAGTGCTCCTCAACAAATGTGCATAGCTAAGTTCTTTTAAGAGAAAGGTAAGGATAAAATATTTTCTTAAGCTCATAAAGGTGAGTAAATGGGTTGTTGAAAGAAATAAAGCTCAAATTATTTTTCAAGAAAAAGGTTCAAATGGGTGACTAGTGATAAATATAGCAATGGTAAGTTCAAAAAGCTCAAACGGTCCAAAAATGGCCTATATCATATCCTAAGTAATGTGCATTCTAGGAATTCGCCTCAAGTGGTTATCAAGTAAGTTCTAGAGCTTGTCGGGACCGCAAAAATATTCATAAAATAATCAAACATAAAACTTCTCTAAATGTTTAGACTAATCATACAATCTTACCACAAACTAGAGTCTCAAACCAAATGAAGATTGATACCTAAATTATTTTCAAACTGAAGCAAGATTTAATTTCTTCTAAATGCTGTCTGCTATCTCAATTAAGTTTATATCATTGACATGTAAATTGACTCTAAGGCTAACACAAAGCATGTTAAACAAAAACAAAGATGACACCAAGCAGTTCAATGAAAGAAAAAGAATATGTTTCCTCCACCCCCAACTGAAAAATTACATTGTCCTCAATGTTAAAGAAAAGGTAAAGGAAACTCCCTTTGTAAGCAAAAGTGCACAGAAGCTGAAATTTGTGCACCTCCATATGAACTGCCTGCTAAACTTCTTGCTGAAAGTCTGATCTACAACAAAACAAATTAAAGACTCCCACCGTGTGTTAGCACAATAAAAATTAAAATTAAAATGCATCCAATAGTAATAAAAAAAACAAAAAAAATAAACAACACAAAAATAAAAGAGAAAAATGTACCTCTGTTGTGTGGTCAAGGTAAGTAGACAGGATCCATAAGTGGAATGTTTTTCACTTCTGGATCTTGCCTATCCCTTAAGATCTTAAGGCATTGACCATTGACTTTAAAGACTCGGCCATCTCTAGGATCCTCAATTTCTACCGCCCCATTTTCAAAAACATTTTTCACCACAAAATGGCCGGTCCACCTCGACCGAAGTTTTTCAGGATGCTTATGGAGTCTAGAGTCGTATAAGAACACCTGATCGTTAGGTTTAAACGTTTTCCTCAAAATATTTTTATCATGGAATACTTTCATCTTAGCCTTATAGATTCTAGAGTTCTCATAAGCATCATTCCTTAACTCCTCTAACTCGGTCAACTGATATTTTCGAAGCTTACCGGCTTCTCCTATGTCAAAATTAAAAGATTTGATTGCCTAATACGCTCGATGCTCGAGCTCTACAGGTAAGTGGCAATGCTTTCCAAAAACAAGCCGATAAGGTGACATACTTAAGGGAGTTTTAAAAGCAGTACGGTATGCCCAAAGTGCATCAACAAGTCTCAAAGACCAATCATTGCGATCCAGGTTAACCATTTTTTCTAAAATTTGTTTGATTTCCTTATTAGCGAGCTCTACTTGTCCACTAGTCTAAGGATGATAGGCAGTAGAAATTTTATGTAACACCCCATATTTTCGCATTAAAACTTCAAAAGAACGGTTGCAAAAATGTGTACCTTGATCATTAATTAGAGCACGTGGTGTACCAAATCGAGATAACACATTTTCTTTGAGAAATTTGATTACCATTCTATTATCATTGCTTCGGCAAGCTGCGGCCTCTACCCACTTAGATACATAATCTATTGCCATAATGATGTATTGGTATCCAAAAGAAGGAGGAAAAGGTCTCATAAAATCGATACCCCAACAATAAAAAATTTTAATTACTAAAATAGGGTTTAAGGGCATCATATTTCGACGGGACAGGAAGGCCAATAAAATCCACACTGCAAAATTTTTGCAGCGGTTTTTTTCATTGAAAAGTGACCTCCACAAGCTTGTGAGTGACAAAAGTCTAAGACACTTGCAATCTCTTCATTAGGGATGCAACACCTTAGAATTTGGTCAGGGAAATACTTGAAAAGATAGGGGTCATCCCAATAGAAATTACGTACCTCGTATAAGAATTTCCTCTTATCTTGAGCACTCCAATCCATTGGTATCTCACCTGTAGCCAAATAATTTACAATGTGAGCAAACCAAGGTAGAGAAGTAATGGATAGTAATTGCTCATCTGGAAAATCATCCTTGATTGGCATGTCATCACAGGTGTCCTCGAAAGTAAGTCTCGAAAGATGATCAGCCACTACATTTTCCACTCCCTTTTTGTCTTTGATGGTGATGTCGAATTCTTGTAGGAAGAGGATCCATCGGATCAGGCGTGCTTTAGCATCCTTCTTTGTAAGAAGGTACTTGAGTGCTGCATGATCTGTAAAAATAAGAATAAGGGAACCAATTAAATAAGCACGAAATTTATCTAAAGCAAATACTACAGCTAGTAATTCTTTTTCAGTTGTAGAGTAATTCATTTAAGCACTATTTAAAGTTTTACTAGCATAGTAAATGACAAATGGTTTTCCCTCTCTTCGCTGTCCAAGAACAGCACCTACAGTGTAGTCACTAGCATCACACATGATTTCAAAGAGTAAATTCCAATCAGGTGACTGTATTATAGGTGCTGAAGTAAGCTTGCCAAACAGTGTTTTAAAGGCCTCTTGACAAGCTTGAGTCCACTCAAATAGGGCATCTTTAATTAGGAGGACACATAGTGGTCTAGATATGTTGGAAAAATTTTGTATGAACCTCCTATAAAAGCCAGCATGACCAAGGAAAGATCTCACATCCTTTATTGTCTTAGGTGTAGGCAATTTAGAGATTAATTCAATCTTAGATTGATCAACCTCTATTCCTTTAGAAGAGACAATATGTCTTAAAAAAATACCGGATGGTACCATGAAATGACATTTTTCCAGGTTTAAAACCAATTCTTTTTCCACACATCGAGTTAATACTCTTTCCAAATTCATTAAGCATTTATCAAATGAAGATCCAAAAACAGTTAGGTCATCCATAAAAACCTCCATGCAATTTTCAACCATGTCACTAAAAACACTCATCATGTAACGTTGAAAAGTGGCAGGTGCATTACACAATCCAAATGGCATTCTAAGAAAAGTGTAAGTACCAAAGGGACAAGTAAAAGTGGTTTTATCCTGATCTTCTAATGCAATTTCAATTTGATAATAGCCAGAATAACCATCTAAGAACAGTAAAAAGGATGACCAGCTACACGCTCAAGAATTTGATCAATAAAAGAGAGTGGGAAGTGGTCTTTCCGGGTGGCAGCATTTAGTTTTCTGTAATCAATGCACATACGCCACCCGGCCACAAGTTTGGTAGGGACTAACTCTCCTAGGTCACTCATTACCACAGTGACTCTGAATTTTTTGGGAACGACTTGTGTAGGACTTACCCATTTACTATCAGCTATAGGATATATAATACCCGCATCTAACAGTTTCAGCACTTCATTTTTCACTACTTCTTTCATAGTGGGGTCAAGTCTACGTTGAGGGTCTCTACGAGGACTGGCTCCTTCATCCAAATTTATTTTATAGGAGCAGATCAGGGGACTAATTCCCTTCAAATCAGCCATGCTCCATCCTAAGGTTAATTTATGTGTAATTAAGGTCTGAATTAATTTCTCACATTAGGTCTCAGATAATTCAGATGAAATAATAACAGGAAAGGTATCACCTGGACCGAGAAAGGCATGCTTTAAACCCTTAGGTAGTGGCTTCAATTCAACTTAGGTGCCTCCACACTTGAGGGGATTTGTTTTTCGCTCCTTTCAGGCAACTCCTCAAACCTTGGGTGCCATGCCCGATTGCAATAATCCTGAGATTTGTCAAAGACAGCACAAATATCAATTATATTAATTTTATCATCAAATAAATCAATCTTAGAATTAACAAGAAAACTCTTAAAATGATCAAAATCATGAGCCATAGAAACTCCCTCATCGATGAGTGACTCGATCATGCATAGCTGGTGGTTTTTTTCCTCATCTTCGGGCTGTTTTGCAACATTAAAAATGTTCACTTCTAAGGTCATGTTGCCAAAACACAGCTTCATGAGTCCATCCCTGCAATTAATAAGAGCATTTGCAGTAGCAAGGAAAGGTCTACCCAAAATCAAAGGAATTCTAGAGTTAGTGTCAACAGCAGAAGTAGTATCAAGGATTGGGAAATCAACAGGATAGTAAAATTTATCAATCTTAATCAACACATCCTATACCACACCCCGATGTACTTTGATTGAACGGTCAGCCAGTTGTAGCACCACGCCGGTTGGTTTGATTTCTCCTAAACCTAGCTGTAAATAAATGGAAAATGGGATCAGGTTTACACTAGCTCCTAAATCTAGCAAGGCTTGTCTAACCTTATAATTTATAATGCTACGAGCAATGGTAGAACAGCCCGGATCTTTGTATTTTGGGGGAATTCTTTCCTCAATTAAAGCACTAACTTGCTCAGTTAGGAATGCAGTTTTCTTGACATGGTGCTTCCTCTTAATTGTGCATAAATCTTTGAGAACTTTTGCATAGGTAGGAACTTGTTTAATCACATGTAAAAGAGGAAGATTAAGTTTCACTTGCCTCAAGTTCTCTAAGATTTCATTATTTAAGTCCAGATTTTTCTTATTTGACTTTAAGGCTTGAGGGAATGGTGCCTTAACAGGACTTTTAGTCACTTCAGGGTCTTTGGACAGCTCGGTATTACTACTAGTTTGACCCTTTTTCCACATCCTGGGATTCATTCATTCGTGAGATGTGCAGTGACTTACCACTTCGGGTCACAATGACATTTACGTCTTTCAAATTTTCTTGTGCCACATGTTGACCGCAAGGTATAGACTGAGCTTGGGAAGGGAACTTACCTCGCTCAGTCACACTTAAAGAGCCCATTAATTTAGACACTTGGCTCCTAATTTCTTTATTCTCTTCAACCACCTGCGTAATTAATGCCTCAACCCTTTGGTTTGTCTTACCTTGTGCCTCTATAACAGCCTGTAAGGTGTCTTCTAAGGAGTTCCTAGAGGATGAGGGTGCATGATAAGGTGCAGGGGATGATCTAGGGGCTGTGCATGCTGCTGATTTTCAGATTTCCAGCTGAAGTTGGGGTGATTCCGTCACCCCAGATTATAAGTGTTAGAGAAAGGTGCAAAAGGCTTCTTGTACATGCCTAAGGCATTACATTGTTCCTCATACAACCCTCTCATATCAACAAATGTAGGGTATTCTTGGGCGAGATGATCTACCCTGCCACACACAAAGCATGGCTCTAAAGACTCGGCATGATTAGCCACATGTGTTTGCTTTGAGCCCTTAGTTTTTAATGCCTCAACTCTCTAGTGAGCAGTTCGACCTTAGCTTTCAGGTTATCTTCTTCCCTAAGATGGTATATTCCTCCACCACTGGGGTTTCCTATAGGTCGTGACCTATTCGTGCTTTCAGTAGCACTAGGTCCAGTCCATATATGAGCTTTCTCAGCAAGCTCATTGAGGTATTCAATAGCCTCATCGGGGTCTTTTTGCAAAAATTCTCCATTGCACATCATCTCTACAAATTAGCATTCTCTATAGGTAAGATCCTCATAGAAATAGCTCACTAAATGCTAATTTTCATACCCATTTTGTGGATACATACTTAACAGCTCTTTAAATTTCTCCCAAGACTGATACAAAGTCTCGTTTTCCTTTTGTACAAAGGTGGAGATTTGTCTTTTCAACACATTAGTCTTATGTTGATGGAAGTATTTGTTAAAGAAGGCCCGAGTCATCTCAGTCCACGATCCAATAGATCGTGGTCTCAGTGAGTATAGCCAACTCTTAGCTCTATCCTTCAAAGCGAAAGGAAAGAACTTAAGTCGCACAATGTCAGCAGTTGCACCTTGACTATGGAAAGTCGCAACTACTTCCTCAAACTCTCTAATGTGCACATATGGGTTCTCATTTTCCATGCCATAAAATATAAGGAGTAATTGTATCATCCATGTTTTAAGATCTAATTGGGGAATGTTAGCTGGAAACATGATGCAAGATGGTGTGGTTGTGCGTGTAGGGTGTAGGTAATCCTGAAGGGTCCTAGTAGGTTGATCTTCGTGTTCACTCATTTCCTCAGGACTAGATGGATTATCAAATAAAGGGTTTAAAAAGTTTAATCCTGACTCTAGCACAGGCCTACAAGCAAATCTGCCCAAAGTGTCTCTATATCTGGGCATGCAAGATCACACAATAAAAATTACTATAAAACAGAAAGAATTAAATAAAAAAAATAAAAATAAAATGCAGCAAGCTAAAAGAAGGAACGAAGTTACCGCTTTTATAACTGCTGAAAAGAAAACTATTTACAACTCTTCTACCCTCATGTCAAAAGTTGATAATCTTCTTTGTATTTAAGTGCATTTCCCCGGCAGCGGTGCCAAAATTTGATTACGCCCAAAACATAACGCGGTAATTGTAGTACAGCTTTGGGGTGTCGATTCCACAGGGAAACAAGATAACTACAAGAGAAGGTGTGAACCTCAACTAAAAATGATAAAGATCAAATGCCAGAATCCGAATTGTGAGAAAATTGTAATTGTGTAAATAGATTTGATGGATATAATAAAGAAACAACAAGGTTCCGGAAATCCCCTAGGTTCGTTGCCTTAATCCTAATTTGATTCAGTTGTTTTTATCTCGATTGCAAGTTTTACATCCCAAACAGGGAATCAGCAAATATTCAATCAAAGCACATATATAAACCCCAATGCAATTGTTATGAAATACTCTTTACTTTCAAGCACACATGACCTAACTTATAAATTATCAAAAGACGACGATATATCTAAATGACAATACCGCAGCAATGGACAAATCTATAAAAGAGATCTACTGGACTCAATCACACCCAAGCAAATACACATAAGAAGAGCATGACTAGACTTATATGAAAAAGAAGCATGCAATCACCGGACTAATAAGAAATCTACTAATTAAATTAAAGAATAAAACATAATAAGATTTAATGAAAATAATACCAAACTACAACTGAATCAAATAAAGGAAAATAAGAACAACTACACCTAGGGATTCATCCCTTCACCTTGCTTGAAGACTAGCTGGCCATGGGGTTCATGCTTCCTCGAGTTTCCTCCGGCCTCTCAACGATCATCTCCCCCTTAGTAGCGAAAGCTTTGGTGATTCCTCAGCTTGCCCTCCAAAATTACTTCGGATCCTCCTAAAGGCCCTCTGGATTGCTCCTAAAGGCCCTCTAGATTCACTATCTAATGATTTCAGATGAGCTCCGATTGATGCCTAAAGCTGAAGTGGAGTGGGTCTTATATAGGCAAACTCTCGGAGTGCTATGTGTTTTCTAACCGATGTGGGATATTGCCCGAGTGCGCTCGATCGTAGCCTTAGTGCACTCGATCACAGCCTTAGTGCGCTCGATCGCAGCCTTAGTGCGCTCGATCGCAGTTGCGCTGCAGAGTACTTCTTGCTCGATGTGGGATGTGCACTCGATCGCACTACTTGTGCGCTTGATCGCAGTACAGGCAGCAGTCCATCTTGTCCTTCCAGAAGCATGGGATATTGGCCTTTTAAACAACAATCGCTTCCTTTTCTCTTTTAAACTCAAAGTACCTGAAAATTGCACTGAAATAAGTCAGTGGTCCAATAATATTACTTTAGAGTTATTAACACATAAAAGTGCAATAAAGACCGAGATCAATCCTAAAATGCTAATAATTAACCACTGTTGAGAAGCATTTTATGACTCTCATCAGCTTCCATAGCCACACAGTTTCACCTAGTCTGAAATGGGACTAAAGCTTTTACAGCCATATAGTTCCACCCAAACCGAATGAGAACTAAGGCTTCCATGGCAACACAATTCCATTCAATAGCCACTTAGTTCTACAGGGAGCTGTCAAATTCTACATCGAGATGCACAATCAAACCGGGAACAATATGGAAGGCATAAAGAAAGAACTTTACTCCCTTAAAAAACTCCTTAAGCTTTCAAGGGAGTGGAGGGCATATGATATGGGCAAAAAAAATCAGTCCAATAAGATCCAGACGCGTGGACATATAATGATGATCAACCACCCTAGGATGCATATGGTTCAGACCTCGCTAGTGCGCACTAATGAAATCACCACCCTAAGAGTCTGAAAATTTTATCCTCAGTCAGTAGAGGTCACATCACACGACGCTCAAGGCACAAAAATCGCATCTCTTCTGGGCCTATCTGGAGACCTTAGGAAAAGGATCTTCAACACCCATATAAAGGGATAAACAAATGAAGAGGGAAGATGGACTCATGCATAAATAACCACTTCGGCTCCCTCTCTCTACCCCTTCAGCATTTCTCTAAGCCCTTCCTTTTACTTCACTTCGGTACGCGTACTAGCTTAGCCATCGGATGATTCTTCCTAGAGAACCAAACTCCAAGTGGTTTTCCTTTCAAGGGTCCGTGTACCACACTGATGTAATCACAGGAACAAGGCCAGCACAAGTTTCTCTCTTCATCAGTCCAAGACTAGTTCCTTACTTTCACCATCCCTATCCACCTAGTTAAAGCCCAAATAGCAAGGCTACCCTTTGCTTCTTTTTGGCATCAATAATACGAAACACACAATTGAAAAATAAATATTTTCTTTTGTTTTGTTTTTTTCTCTCACATTTCTTTCCTACCCATTATAGCCTATTTAAAATTATCCATCTTTATAATGATCCCATATTATGATTAGCAAAAAAGAAAAGTGGGAGGAAGGAAGAAAGAAGAAAAAAAGAAGTAAGTGGAAAACACTTTTTTATATATTGTTTGGTAAAAAAAAAATAGTGGGAGAATTGGTGTTTTTTCTCACGTTCACAAATCACAATTCTTTCAAGTTATGAGGGTTAAAGGAGTGGAGCTAATTTATTTATTTTAGTTTCTGTCTTTTTTCTTTTCATTTTTTTTTATCATCTATACCAAAACAAATGATGGAAATATTACTATTTCTTTCCTCCCTTTCTTTTTTCCCCTCATTTAAAAATTGATTCGTTATTAAATTGAATTTATAAAATGAATTTAAATATAGAATAAAAGAAAGAACGAAATATGAGTAGAACCTGTATGATGTGATTCTTGAGAAATGGATGAACAACGGCAGGTTGCTTGTAGATGTCAACACAATTAATTATACGACCATCTTCACCCTGAAAAAATATTTCCATGCATTAGTCTTGAAAGTTTCAAAATCAGCAAAAAGAAAACAATGTCTAAGAGAGAGAAATAGGAAAGTAAAATAATGAATTTAGTAATTAAATACTATGGTATATACTGTTTCTCGATGCTTAACGAGTTTTATGGGTTTATTGGTTGAGATCCTTGTTCAATCAACATATCCATTTTTAAATATGTGAGATACAATTATTAAGGTGAATAGGCAGCCTCCAAGTTTGGTCTTATGATTCCGATAAGCCATGAGGTACAATTTTTGGGAAATTTCTTGAATCGTGAATTTTGTGTAGACTTAGGATATAGTTTGTATTCAGATGAGAAGCTCCATATTAGAGGCAGCAAAACAAAGAATTGGCAAAACTAATTTTGTGTACTAGATCCTCAAGAATCATGAAATTGTTAGCTTACCTTAGTAACGCATGTATTTATTATATAGCTGAAAAGAGTTTCCATAATTCTTTTAGGTTTTAACATTGGAGAAATAGAAATTGAATAAAGATTGGTTTCGTGTGGTGATCATTTGATTCAGAAGATAGAGCACCAAACCATATAGTTAATAACAATTGAAATCTCATGCCATGTAGCTTTTAGGGAAAAATTTAATATCGGAATCCCACATTGAAATAGCAGAGTATGACTTTAAGTTTTTTCCTTTTCAATATTTATAGTTTTAAACTTTTTAAGAATCTTATACACACGTGGGAAAGGGAAAGGGAAAGGGAAAGGGAAGGGAAAAAAAGGTTGTTACTTGTAAAGTTGACAACACGGCAATAGTACATATGCAATTCTTTCTAAGCAGCACTTTTTGATGTAGAACATTATTATACTTATCAAGATTTTTTCCTTTCAATATTTGTTTTTTTAAAAACTTAATTGTTTTTTGCAATAATTGTGCTTTAGACCACATAAGCTAGGGCTGCAACTTTGATAAGTTAGGGTTGAGATTTTTAGGATTGGATTGGGTTAGGGTTGAAAAAAACTCCAACCCGAATTAAACTCGGATTAGGGTTGAAGTTTTTGCAACCTTAGCCAAATTGGTAACCCATGAACCCGAATTTAATTATATAACCAATATTACTAGCTAGTGGTTTGAACTTATGTAAGATATTTGAACTTTTGAAATTTAAATTTTTTAGGGACATTAAAATTTGAATAATTCAATGTGTTGTCTTAATATTTTTTTTATAATTTTTAGCATCTGATATGAAAAATATAGTTCGAGAATCTAATCTGACACAATTCAACCCAGCTTATGTACGCTTATTTTGATTTCATTGACCAACTTGAACCCAACCTGAGATTTATGTAACCCATCATAAGTTATGTTGATGTAGGGTTGAAAAAATTATATTATGGATTAAGTTAGGGTTGACCTCTAACCTGACCCAACCCATGCACACTCTAACATAAGCCAATCGAGTGACTTGTTTCGAAGTGTTAAAAAAGTCCTTTAAAAAAACAGAAGTTATTTGCATTAATCGGCAAAATCACTAAGTAACATATGTAAAAAAGTTGAATAGCTCTATCCATTTTTCACATCATTGCACTAGAAACTTAAGTGACATTTGTTTTTTTTTTAAATGATAAATATTGAATATTGAATGAGCATCTGAATAGTGTTGAACCAATAAGAGGTGTTTGAATATTTAATGATAAATGTTTCGACTGTTTGATAACTGAATTGATTGAAACATCTAAACATGTGTATTTTTTTTTAACCATCTTAACTATTAAGAACATGATTATTTGTTGCAAATAGGAATGAACTACTTATCTGAAAAAAAAAATTGCATGTTCAATCACAAAAATATTTTCAATTGCTTTTTTATTTTTTTTAATGGATTGAGTCACTATCTCAGTTTCTTTAAATAACCAGTTTAAATATAAAAATATATTGGGATAACAATAAATACATATTACTAATTTAATCTTTAAATAATCAATAAAATTAAATAAAAATTAAAAACAAATTCACTAATATTGCAGTAGAAGACTCTGCAAGAGCACCAGGAACTGTAGTTACACTGCTTGAAGGGCGAGCCAGAGGAACAGAATCTGAGGCCAGTTGATGACGATGAAGCTGATGAATCCAACCAAGATGCTTTAACGTGTTCATATCTGCATCGACTTCCATACGAACAGATCCCTTTCTGGTAAAAGCTGCAAATCTGTGATGACAGTACAGTGAGAGAAATAATAAGACAACAAGCTTGTCGCTTTTATAAATATTGATGGCTTGACAAACCAGGGGAGATCGATGGGAGGCTGGGTCCGAGAGCCTCGATAGGGGGAGCTGGCAGGCTAGAAGCTAATGGCGACGGTGCCGAAACCTTGACCTTCTTCTTCCTTGGAGCAACTGATGGGACTTGAGCTGGTGGAGGCACGATAAGAGGTGGAGTCGTCAGTAAGGGAGATGCAGGAGGTGGAATCGCCGTTGAAGGATAGGTTTTGGTGATGAGAAGAGACATAAAATTAGGGTAGAGGGTATTTTTGACATTATGATAATATAATTGGGGTATTTTTATACAAAATATTATTCAGATTATATTAAGATTCAATTTTAAGTAGAGGTGGCAAAATCTGACCAAACCCAACCCGAATCGGTCCAAACCCGATCCAACCCGAAAATACATCAAAATAATATGACTCGAACCTGACTCGACCCGAAAATATAGCAAAATAATATGACCTGAACCCAAGTGACCCGAAACCCAAAATGACCTGAACCCGACTCGACCCGAAACTCGAAATGACCCAGAAACCCAAAAAGACTCGAACCCGAATTGACTTGAAAATATAATTTTTTATAAAAAAAAAATTTGCTTTCTAAAATTGAATAATAGTTAATTTACTAGTTGTCAAATAAAATCAATTATATCATAATTAATTAATTATTGATTTACATGTGTTGATGTGCATGGTTCAACATTTTATTAATATGAGCAATCTCATTAATTTCAAATAAAAAATCGAGAAGACTAGTAAATTTTACATTGTTCTTCAAGTCACAATAAAATTTTATTTTTGGTTTTCCTAAAAAAGAATGATATGAAGTGATTATATAAAATTTAATCTCCAAAATCTTATATAAGACGTTACTAGTGAGAGTAACTTTGTAGATCAATTGTCTGAGATTATTTAACACTAAATTTTAGAATTAAGAGCTATAACATTGCATGTTACATTAAAAAATTATGTATTTTTTTATTGGTAAAATGAACGTACACACCACTTGAACCTAGGACCTTTTAAGACCTATGACCTCAACCTTAACCATTGAGCCAAGGCCAAGTATTGATTTATTATTAATTAATTTTCACAGATTTGCTAACGTAACTCATTTAGTCATATTATATGCAAATAAAATATATTTTTTTTAATTAAGCATAAATATCTATTTTGTTGACCCAACATGACCCGAGACCCGACCTGACTCGAGATCCGAAATGACCTGAACTCGACCCGACTCGAATCAACATGATCCGAGACCTGATACGACTCGAGATTGAAATGACTCGAACCTGGTCCGACCCAACCCAAAGTGACCCGTGACCCGAGACTCAATATAACCCTAACCCGACTCGACCCGACTCTGATTGCCCCGACCCGTTTGTCACCTCTAATTTTAGGTCTGATTCAATCATACTCATTAAGTGTCATTAAAAGGAAGAAAAAAAAAAAAGAAATGAACTTAATAGCACATTAAAACGGAATACCATTAAATGATCCATTAAGTACAAACAAAACACTCATACCTGGTTAAATTAATAATTAGTAGTACATCACCAACATAACAGCAGGTAAGGGATTTCTATTCCCTCTCTTTAAATTAGTGCAATTGAGAGAATTTTTTTTATCAAAGAATTGAGAGAATTTATAGATAAATGCACCGTTGAAAGAGTGCCTCATCATACTACGGAAAACATCGCATTCATCCAATGGTACAATATGATCCAAAAACTTCTCAAATTTCTGGCACATCTTTCTAATGCCTATTGAAATCTTGTGTTAATTCTTTCTCTATAAACTCATAAATTGGAATCACAAGGTAGAATTTTTGCCAATGTAGGATGAAATCTTGTGTTGTTTTGTTTCTCAATATATTCGTAAAGTGAAATCACAAGATAGAATTGTATCCCATCAAAAGGGCTACAGTAGCAATACATTCATATGACTAACACCTAGACAAATAAATTATTATTACTCCAAGGGGACTGTCTATAAGCTTAATTTTTAGGATTCAATTCTCTATAGTCAATACAACCAAAATGCTTTTGCAACTGAGAGTACCTGTGAACTCAAGTTAGCTCATGACTAAACTCCCGCCAGGAACTTCTCCAAAATGCATCTCAGTATAACCATGCCTCTGTCAAAACCGGAGAACCTTGGATGCTATTTCTAATAGAGGCTCTAACGCACTCGGAGCGAACTTTCTCGCAAAAAGGTAACAAACTGTAGACGGCTGGTTATTGTAAAGGCATATCTGACCTTCAAATATCCTCTTTAAAAAACCTTCTGTTATATCAGCCTTCCCAAATGTCGCTGGGTGAGCACCACCCCTTGACCAGTCTGTCCACGTAAGCGTCCTGTTAGCCAAGAGATCCGGAACTTGGATGCTCAGCATTGTGGGGAAATAGTGCTCATCTACGTAACATGCTGGTTTGCAGAACTCTTTGAACTTTGGGTAATAAGTGGTGTCTTGGACAATGTCAACTGCAAGTTTCCGATTAGCTTCAAACCACTGAGACCCTTTACGCCACTGACTAAGTTCAACCTCGGGTTCCATTCCCTTGTCATAACGTCCTCTCCCGTAAGGTCCAGGATCATCGTATGAACCCATGAAGCTGTACCATGATCTTGAAATGTAACGATAGATGATGCTGAAGTTGTGGAGAGGAATGCATGCCTCGGATAGAAGGACAAACCATTCATTAGAAATATCAAGCAATGCATTAGCCAGGAGTCTCCTCTCAGCATCGCACATACTCATCTCTCCCCACTCCACGATCTGTCAACAATTAGAGTAATTCCCAGTAAGAGGAAACATGCAGAGTAATGAAACACAATATTTTCTGCTAAGAGGGAAACAATTCTATTCAGGCAATTGTCCAAATTGCATCCTCTAAACCAAAAATTAAGAAGAATCACAGGGCTAACTCATGATTCAAAAGTAAATGGTTGCATGATCAGTTTAAGTGCTAGGTAACAGAAAATGAGACATGGCATAACTGAGAATGAACTTCAAGGCTAACTAATGATGGTATATAATATCAAGGCTCTGGCACTGCAAAATAGGATTTTAAGGTAATACTTAATGGTGTACAAATTTCAAAAGATGGGTACAAACTAAAGATAGGAGACACTCCCAACATTATATTTTTCTCCAGAGGACAAAAGTTTTCTTTATCTTTTTATATTTATTTATAGCGATGAACTAACCAACCCCATTCCCCACCCACTCACATAACAGCTCTCCTTATCCATAAGGGAGTTGTTGGCCCAAGGAATCGAACTCAGGATCTCAAGGCACCAAGTACATTTGACTGAGGACAACGATTTTCTTACCATCAGTAGATGTGTCATTTGTCTGTTCGCATGCATCTAAGCACTGATCAAGTTAACAAATAACATCATGAATGCATACACAACTTCCACATAAAACTCAAGAATTTTCTCTTTCAAGCACAGGGAAGAAAAAAGAGTATCAGTTTCAATGCAGAATGCAGAAAGTAATCGAAAGAGAAGGAACCGTTTGCATAAAGCTTAAGAATTATGATACGAGATTATGACCAGAAGAGTTTCCTCATGAAGCGGATGTTTCAATCGTGATATCTAATTGGGATTGTGCAAGTCTTACTCACTTGGTTCTACCATTTTTCCAAATCAACAGAAATGAAAATACTCTGCTAAAAGAAAGAGGGAGAGGGAATTGGGTAATGGCTAGGCAGCCAAATTCAACAAGCGTGTAGAACACGCTACATCATTTGCAGATCCTACCATTTGACATACATATTCCCACTTTGCATCAAGCTGTAAACAAAACAAAGACAGCCTATTATTGAACTTTCATGTTAAGTTATTCTACCAGACAGTTTAAAGTAAACAAGTTTCACACAAAGCAGCTTCTAGGTCATCTTGTTGATTAGTATAAAAAAGTATAACCTCTCAAGTAACCTATATGAATCAGACTAAAGTTATTTTTCTTTTAAATTACTCCCAAACAGTTGTAAATTATATTTGTAACAGAAAGGTTTAACCATGATTAAAATTTTATAGGGACTTGAAATTGATATTTTAAGATGCAACTGATATGCCAAATCTCATAATCAGAAGTAATCCTGTTCCTACAAAATTATATGAAGACTCAATAAGTCTTACATTCAAAATACGTTTAAGAAACAACAATGGAAGCATAGAGATATGGCCTACCAATAACAGGCATAGTGTAAGCAAAGTAAATTTTATTGAAGATTTAAATCTTTCCTTCCCAACACCACAGCTCTAGTGATTAGACTCAAAATGACTACTAAATGGAAAGAACCAAGAAGCTAGGATGTAAACTTGTATGTTTACATAAGCTTGAAGTTGCAAGCCTCACTACTAATAACAATATTTAGATCTGAGCACAGAAATCTTTCTCCTATCTACATATTCCTTCCAAAGCATATCATTCCTTTTTTTTTGATATTTTTCTGTTAGGAAAAATTCATAACTGCGATCAATCTCAACCCCAACCCATCCCTTTACCACCTGAGCCAAGACCCAGCACCGCTTCCACAACATTTTGATTCCTTATGAGTATAAATCTTACGTAATCAAAATAACAGCATATAGAAAGCACAAAGAGGCTTATGGCTACTTAAAATTTTATGTAAAACAACGGTAAACAAATTTATGTTTAACCATCAACAGAGCCCACAATAGGTTTAACATAGAACATTAAGCACAGAACCAGCAATAAATCAAGATAATGTGTGTGTAGATAGATAGACAGATTGATAGATAGATCATCCATTTCAAAGGGGGCATGCCAAACAATGACATAGCTTGCTTCCTTTCAGAGTTGATGGTTTTCTTGTATACCTCGTAATGGTATTCATCAAAATCATGTGAGCTCAAAAATTCTAAATATCTCTACAATTCGCAATAAAATAATTTAAATACTTTCAAGAGGCAATGATAAAGAAATATTTACTGCTCATATATATATATATATATATATATATATATATATATATATATATATATATATATAAAGAAATGAGAGGTTGGCAATACCTGACTTGGGATATTTCTCCGGTAGAACACAGATGAACTAGGGATATGTGCCACATAAGATGGCAGCGCATGAAGATAGATCGAATAAAGCCCCTTGTGCCCTTTGAAGAACCTCTCCCAAAGGGGTGCCAGTGGCAATGGCCCCTTTGTCAAGAACATGAAGGCAATCTTGGGAACTCTCTTAAATGGATAATCCTTCCTTCGAGGAGCAAACGAAGCTCTCCAAAGCAGCTCAGTGTCATTCATGGTATGCCACAGGTTTGATATTGGCCTAATCCAACTTTCTATACCATTAGCTTCTTGATAACAAGGAAGTATAGTGGTTGGTGCTACAGGGGTTATATTGTGAAGTCCAAAATACCGGAACATGTGCATGCTAATGATTGAAAATCCAAGACCCAGAACCAGAAACAGCAGGAAAAATTGAATGAGTCTCAAAGGCAAAGCCCTAGATTGGTTTGTTCTAAAAGTAGGGGCAGAGGCAGGGTCCTTGTCCTTGCCCTCCTCCATAGTCGCCAACCTTGACTGCATCTAAACCTCAGTTCTCTATCAAAATCAGTTTCTGGGTATTGAATTTTCTCTAAATCAAATCTGTAAACAGCCGCTTCGCATTGAAACCTATCCTAATGGCAAAACCAGAGCATATATAGCATTTTATAATAGAAATGGTGAAAGAAATTTGGTTTCGGCCATGTGCGTATTTGATTTTCTTCAACAAGCAAATTATATACGATACTATTATAGTGCCACAAGACTTGCAAAAAGATCACAACAAATAGGCAAACAGAATCAGTGTTTTGCCAAATGGATATTTGCCAAACACGAACTTGTTGTCAAGAAAGGCAAGAAATTCAAACAAATCAATACTTTTTTTCTGGCTATCTCGGAGAAAATAGATATAGCATGTAACATGATGATGATTATGATGATATATAGACTTAAAGAAAAGTGAAGGAGAACGTTGTTACCATGTGGGGTGTGCGTTTGTGTTTATTTTTTCTTTGAGATATATAAGATCGAATCAATGAAAACGAAACGTCTGTCGAACGAAGTGGATCGGTTCACACTTTTCTTTCAACTCTTGTATCGCGCCAGATTTTATTGAATGTTACAAAACATTAATGTTTTGGTAACAAGAGATGAAAGTCATTTAAGCAAGCTTGTGTTTGTGTGTCTGCTTCTTGTGGTCAGACTGCTATGCCAAGTGTGATGTTAAAGACTCGTCCTTAGCTTGGGGTTATGCTACAGTTTGAAACTTTGAATAGGGCAAGTGTCAAAATTTGAACCCTATTGTTTCGCGAAATCTCAACTAAATTGCTTTCAAATTTAGTAAAAAATAATTTTATTCTAATAAAAAATAATTTTATTCTAATAAAAAATAATTAAATAACCTATAGTAAAATGGGTAGAATTATTTTTTTATTCCTTGGTATGATGATTCTGAAGCGTAGAGGCTGTAAAATCTGATCATATCCGAAAATATGATCTAGATTCAACCTGATTCGAAAATACATCAAAATAATATGACTCGAACATGATTTGATTTGACCTTAATCCAAGTGACTCGAAATCCGAAATGATCCTGATTCAAAATGATCCGAACCCGACTTGACCCGAACCTGAGCGACCCGAAACCTAAAACAACCAGGAAACCTAAAACAACCAGAACCCGAAATGACTTGACCCAAAATGACTTTAACATATATATTTTTATAAAAAAATAATTTCTTTTCTAAAACTGAGATAATAGTTAATTTAATAATTATCAAATAAAATAAATTATATAATAATTAATTAATTATTGATTTATATGTGTTGATATGCATGGTTCAATATTATATTAATATGAGTAATCTTATTAATTTCAAATAAAAAATCGATATTAACAATAAATTTTGCATTGTTCTTTAAGTCACAATGAAATTTTATTTTTAATTGTCCTAAAAAAATATAATGGAATATAGTGATTATATGAAATTTAATCTCCAAAATTTGGTATAAGATGTTACTAGTGAGAATAATTTTGTGGACCAGTTGTTTGAGATCATTTAAGACTGAATTTTGGAACTAAGAATCATAACATTGCATATTACATTAAAAAAATTAAATATTTTATTTAAAAAAATTAAATATTGATTTATTATTAATTAATTTTTACGTATTTGACAATGTAACTCGTTTAGTTCTATTTATAAGCAAATAAAATATTTTTTTTATTAAGTATAAATATCTATTTTGTTGATCTGATCCAACCCGAATTTTGATACGACCCGTGCTTGAAATGACCCGAACCTGATCCGACCCTGAGACCTGATACGATCTAAGATTGAAATGACCCAACCCCGACCCTACACGACCCGAGACTCAACATGATTCGAACCTAACCTAACCCAAACCCAAACCAAACCTAATTGACCCGACTCGTTTGCCACCTCAATTGAAGTGCTAGAATATATTGTCAAAATTGGACCTTGGGATACATACTTTGGGCTTATGGGTATGGAGGGAGAGTACATTTTTGTATGTTCCATTGCCATTCGAGGACCATAAAAAAAACACTGGTTTTGAAATCAGATGATCAAGCAATTATCACAGAAATAGGAATATGGTTCACACAAATTAAAAAACAGAATGAGGGTCATGAGATGTCATATGCCACACTGTTATATTTAAATTAGGGAGATCTCAGCCTAATCTATGCTAAACAAGTGGGAAGTGGCACTAATCTTTCAAATTTAGCTTGGAACAAATTGTCTGTGCCCAATAAACCAAAGGTGAAATTTTAATTTGACATGGTCCAAAATAAAATATAAAACCTTGATATTTTCACTAACAATATTTTCTTATGAACCAATGTTACATAATCATACGAATGCTTATGCCAAATCAAATCAATGAAAAGTAAATTATTTTGAACGATTCATCTGTTGTTGAATTGTATAATTTTTAAATGACGCGTTTAGCATCACCGTAACAATACAGAGTGATATTAATATAAAATACATTATGGCATTCTATAGCACACAACTCATAACTAGAAAACTTCTTCAGAAATAGAGACGAGATTATGCGCCATTTCACTAAACCCAGAATAACCAGGCTTGAAGATTAAAAACCAATCAATGACTTACTTGCCTCAAGTAAATGAGATCAGGAATCAATAATCAAGTATTGTGATATCATATCAACACCAACACATACTAGTATTTAATTTCCATAGTATATCAAGCAAACAGTCTTCAAACTGATTAATGACAGCTAAAACAATTTCCTAAAGAAACCATTTAAAAGCTTGACATAGTGTTCCATTAAACTCAAACAGCCTACATTAGCAAACTCCCAAATGTGCAAGCCTACTTCTCTGAAGAGTTGGGTCCACGCTTCTTCCCAAAACCAACAACTGTAAACAGATGAAACAATACAGTCATCATAATGCTTTCTGTGCTATGTATTCAAACTCATAGGATAAAAAACAAGAACATGTCAACATACTTCAAGCAATTATAGAAATATCAAAAGAAAAAAAATGAGAGAAAAAGAAAATGGGGAAGCATCGACATTTACAGGATTTATGAGGTTCAAATTCAAAGTATCATAACTATAACTAGAGAAGATGCAGTGTGCTGCCTAAAATGATACAAGAGAATTCAGCTTAAACGATTCTGAATCTGCCAAGTGATTTAGACAATCAAAAATGCATTTGGACATCCAACAAGAATCCATGAACTTTGTAATGAACATAGCCATGACTGAAAATGGTTTCCAAAATAAAAAGAGAGGCCTAAATGACCCAATAAAACATGTGCAAATCAACATACCAAAAAAATTGCATCGACCATCGTGCTCTACAGCATTCTTTGTTGGTATTAGGCTATCAGAATGTAAATGAACCAGCCATCACCAAAAAAAACATTTTCTCTAATGATCCCATACCAATAATGGCAATAAAAACAAATTTTTACATGAATAATGATCACGATACCAATTCTGATATTTACACCTAATATTAGAAAACAGATTTGTACCTCACATTGTCTTTCATAAAACACAATAGTGCCTTAGAGCTCCCATTTGACAATCAAAATCATTATTCTAGTTAGCATCATTCGCACGTTGTAATGACCCCACCTCATGGTATCTTTCCGATACTGAAGCTAAATTCTCAAAACAAATGGCATAACTTTTTACTCATTTTTTTTTCCTTTCCCATTATTTCTTGGGAAACAAACAGAATATAAACTTTCATAAGCATTTCTAGTTCCCTTGTAGCCTTTCCTAGCATATCAATTCCAACTCAGTTAAATCGATTTTTCCCAATAAACAAGCAGAAAACAAAAATTATCAGATTCGTACACTCATCAATACGGAAAGGAACAAAGCAAATTCCATAGCAAACAAAATATTTTTTTTGATAAGTCCATAACAAACAAAATATTAAAGCATATTCAATTTATAACAAACCTCAATACCCAATTAAACATATGATACTGCAAATTTGCATATCAACTTCAATCAACCATCAAAACCAATTAACCATGCCCATGTATAACTAACTATATTTACACAAATAAAAAGCAAGTACCAACTGAGGTTTAAAATAAATACATGTTTTAAAGAGACAAAAAGGGAATGATGAGCTCACCGGCGGTGACGAAACGGCGATTGTACTGCATGCGCTTGTGGGCGCGGCCTCTGGGCTTCTTCTTCTTGTCTTGCTTGGCCACCTTTGGGGTTTGGCCTCTCACCTTACCGGCACGAGCCAGCGATCCGTGCACCTTACCTGCATAAAATCAAATTCACCATAACAAACTAATCAAAATCTCCGTATTCAAAAATGAAAAAATTCGAGGATAAAGAGTTACCCATGGGAGATTTATTGTTAGTGCTCCGTAAACTGCAGTCTACACAGACAGAAAGTTGGGAGACTCTGTATAAGTACGCATCACAGACTTAGGGTTTATTGACGGATGGAATTTATATTCTGGTAGCCATTGCGGTTGGGCCGGATTTGCGATCCGCCGTTCCCAAAGCAAAAGCCAAGTGGTTGAAGCGCTAGGCTTTCTGCTTGTACACCACCACAAAGCCCAAACTGGAGTAGAAGAGCCCAACTGCATAAGCTGAAAAAATGAGCAGGGGTGATCTTATTTAGGTGTTCGCGTTCCGCTCTATTCAAAATAAAAGGGTTGGAAGTCGAATTCGATTCGAGCTCAAAAGTTAGGCTCGAGTTTGGTCATTTTTTGTTAGTTCAAGTTTAACTCAGTTCGAGCTCGATAATAAATGAGTATTCGAGTCTGAGTTCGAGTTCGAGCATGAGCCTTGGATTATCTATTCAAGCTCGAGCTTAAGTCTTGGATTACTCATTCAAGCTTGAACCTGAACTAATTTTAATAAATATAAAAACTAATACTAATATATAAATATTGGCTCGAGCTCGATAATTCTTTATCGAACTATTCACCAGCTTCACGAGCCGAATAGTAAAGTATTCGAACTTTGATCGATAAGGTATTCGAACTTATTTTTCAGGCTCAAGTTTGACGACCTGAGCTTTAATCGAGCTCAACTTCAACTCAAAGCTTGATGAGTTGAGCTTTGATAGAACTTGAGCTCAATTAAAGCTCAGTTCGAGTCCACCCTACTTGTAAACAAATCGGATTCGGCTTGAGTAAAGGCATATTTAAATCTATTTGTTAAAAAATGATCATTTGAATCAAATTATTTATCGAATATTTCAAAACAAATTAATTGACGAATATTTTAAAACTTATTATATTATAAGAATATATATATATATATATTTTTTTTAAAAATTATTTTTTTAATATTTGATATTTGACTGATACATGTATTTTAATAAATCACATAATATACATGAAGAGTACTAATTTATAACATATATGCATTTCAATATGTTAATAAAAACAATGAAAAATTATAGAAATCCCTATGGCATTAAGGGGCGCTACCCTTACCTCCCTCATCATTTTTTCGAAATGCCAAAAAATCCTATCTCTTATTCTATTTTTTGAAATTTCCTTACAATTATCACTTGCATCCTGTGGCAGACCATATGTACGATAAAATGCACCATTGAATTTTTTTTCCTTTTCTAGGTATAATTAATCTAGTCTTCTTCAAGTATGAAAGCTAATGTATGGGATCTAAAATTCTTTAATTGAACATGTCAATGTGGTCGAAGAAAAGAGGTGAAGATTTTTGAATCCGATAAAAACCAAAAACAAGTTATATTATTCTTGTAGTTAAATGAAATGTGGTGGTTTCTTGGGTTGGTGTGAGCCCATAAATGGACTGCCTGCACTACCTTTAATTGACGCAAATGTGATAAAATCAATTAAGTTTGAATTCCAAAGAGAAATTTAAAGTTTGAGGGAGGAGATTTGAAGCTTAAGTGTACCATTTTGTGCTCTAAAAACAGAGTGACGGGGAGATTAAAGTGTGTCTAGTTGCTTTTTTTTGTTTGTTTGTAATGCCTTTATATTTATGTTGGTGGTGTGGTTCTTGTTTCAAGTAATGGAAACGAAGTTATTTTTTCTTGACATTTCCTATATCATTATACTCATTGTTTACTCCAATTCAAATTGCATATCTAATTTTGTCAATCCAAATCAGAGATAAGTATAAGTCAAATAAAGCAGTCATCTCATTAAGTAGCCATTGCTCAATCCATAAAGTTAAAAGGTCTGTCGCCCCTTATGGCTATCAAAACAGTACAAATAAAGCACTTTATTGTGACGTGCAAAAAAAAAAAAATAGTTGTGGATCTAAATCAACTAAGAGTCTTCTCATCAACTAGGCATCTAATATCATCAGCCATGCATCTAAAAAAAAGTTGTATGCATCTAATACCCAAACAGAAATCCAAAAGGCAAACAAAATCCAATAAGTCAGACAACATGTGTTCTTGTGTCCCCTACTATTGCCTTATTGAGTTCGTAGTTGCCTTGATATGGGAGCATCCATGTGACTCCACTAACTAGTTGGGAGCTTGTAATACTTATATTTTAAAAGTAAAAATAACTAAGTAATTTGATATTTATATTAAATTAAATATACATGAAAGATTTATTATCGAATTTGAATGAATTTTGAAGAACAATATTGATAATTTTATTGGAAAAAGTTATAAATTTTTTAAAAAGAAAAGTACTCAAATTTTATGAAATTAGAAGTTGAATTGAAAGAATTTTGAAGAAAAATGTGGAATAAAGTTAAGAAAAATATTTTCAAAATATGGAGAAAGAAAATATAATTTTTCTGTAATTTTTGGAAGGAAGAAAAAGGGAAAAATTGATTTTTAGAAGAATGGCAAAATTGTAATTTCTTATGAAGGGTAGTCAACCGAAAAAAAAAATCTCTACATATGGAATTTGAAATTTGAAAAACGTTTACAAAATCTATTTCTCTTCCTAGAAAACCTTGAAAAACATTAACAAACACTTTGAATTGGAAGGATTTACTAATTTTGTATTTTTGTATTGAAATCATTGGATTCACGAAAAGAATTTCAAGGGAATTAAGAAAAAGATTTGAAAGGTAACGCTAATGAATTTTATTTTGAAGAATTTTTATAGATTGTACTTCTATAATTCTTGACAGAAGTTTTGGAATTTGAATTTTTACAGAACAAAGAGAAATTTTGTTAAAAAGTTTAATTAGGAAAAGTTGATTTATGCATACATGAAATTACTCGGAATTGGGTATATAAATTCTAAAGTATGAAATACGAAAGAATTGAATAATAAAATAGAAATTCTAAATGAGTTTTTATAGTTAGGTGTTGGTGATCAACCATCGAGTAGAATTGCTGAAAAGAGCAGGAAAGGAAATGATGTTATCCAAGAGTAATTTTAAGTGCTACTAAGTGAGTTGGATTTTCTTTTAGTAAACGAGACCAATATGAAAACTGTATGAAAATTGATATGATAAATAATATGAAAAGATTATTGGAAATATATGGTAAATATGATTGTATTCAAAATATGATGATATTTGGACAAAATAGAAATTGTTTAATTAAAGAAATATATGTTGAACAGAGAAATGAATCCCTTAAGATTGTGATCAATAAGTTGATACTATACGAAGAGATGGTTGATATACGTATGATATTATGAAAGAGATAGTTTGATTTGTATGTTATGATATGCTTGCTTGCATGTTGTTGATCATATGCATAGAGGGAAGACCAGGAAGGTAGCTGGTTTGGATAAAACATGTTGATGTGTAAGAAGACGTTCTCAGATGATATACCGAAATTAATATTTTTCATATGTTGATAGTATGGAGTGATGATGAAATGATGAAAAAGAAAGAAAGAAAGAAACAATGATGATATAATTGCATGCATTTTTATTTGAGTATTTTATTATTGATGATTGAGATGCTAAAGCATCGGAATTGCTTATGAAACAATGTTAGAAAGATGAGTTATATAATAAGACAATTATGATGTGGAATTGATTGAATATAATATGATGGACAATGATTGAATGTATATTGTGAATCTCATGATGAGGTAAATTATGATAGTAAGATGATGATATTGACATTAAAATGATAAAATTAGTTGATTAAATATATGATAAGATAATTGAAATGATATGAATATGAGATAGAATTTTGAAAGAATATAGTATGATAATTGACTGGAATTATGATATATGAAGAGATAGAAGAATATTTATGTTGAAGTGTATATGGGATGATAGATGAAAGAATATTAAAAAAAATATTGTTATGATTGAATATTGAATTATGACTAGAAGTATACAAATCGAGTACTTCTAGTAAATTTAATTCACCGAGCTTGTGAAGCTCACTCCTCATTATTGAATAAATTTCAGGCAGCGGGAAGGACTGGTAGATTATTGAGCTGAGATTCAGGTTGGGTAATTTAAGTGAGTCTCGTGGTCAACATCCTCAGACATTGTACAAAAGAGAAGGAAATAAAATTTTAAGAAAGATTGTTCATGCATTTAATTATATTTGTTTCTAAAAGAAGAAAGATGATGTATATTGACCCGTATTTGATTTTAATAATGACAACACACTACTCTAATTGCACTAATAGTTTTATCTAAGTGTTTAAGCGGTAAATGCATTCAGTACGGAAACAAGATGCAAGAACTCAACGCGATTTAGATACCAAAACAAGGCAGAAGATCTAGAATAGGCATTAAGGTAATTGAAACAATTGTAAATATCTTATGTTCAATTATATAACTTGATCCGTGGCTTAATTTACAAAAGACTTTGACAAAACTAAAAATACAAAAAGCTTCTAAGTCAAAAACTATTTTTGAAAAGGTAAACTGGGTTGAAGGACAACCCACTCGACTGGGATATGGGACAAAAAGTTTCCAGTTGACTGGTGTTAAGGACCCAGTCGACTAGTAACTTCACCCATTCGATTGGTCCTCTGACCCAGTTGACTGGTACTGTCCCTTAGCCTAAAAAAGAAAAATTCTTCACTTGACTCGGTCGACTGGTAATTCGAAAATATGACCTTTTGAGACACGGGACTTGAGCATTTAATGTCCCAAACCTACCAAGTCAGTGTCAAACAGTCATTGATTCAAGGCTATATAATCTCACTTCAATGAGCATTTAAAATAGCAAGAGAACACATTCAATTCACAAGAAAGCTCATTAATTCTCAAAATCTTTGAAATTTTTTTTATTGTTGAGCCATTCTTCAAGCTTGTTCTTGAAAGAGAGATATTGTTCATTTGTAAAAGCACTTATTGCTATCTCTCTACCATTTACTTTACAGCAAATTTCATTTATTGTAAAGGGAAAGAGTTGGTATAACTCTTAGAGTTTTTAGGATTAAACACTTCATTGTAGCTTCCATAAGGAAGAGATCGGTTTTAAGGTTTATGCAACACCCATGAAGTTGTAAGACTAAATTTTTAGTGGATTACTTAAAAGGAGGTTCCTTGAAGAGAGTGGACGTAGGGTCGGAAGGAATCCGATATTGCCGAACCATTATAAACGGAGTTTGCATTTTCTCTTCCTTAAACTCTTTTACTTTTAAGAATATTATTTGTTTGTGTGTTTTGTGCATTTAACTGTTTAAAAATTTGCAAAGTAATTAACAAAAGTTTTTAAAACCCAATTCACCCCCCTTTGGGTTTGAACCTCGGTTTACAATTGGTATCAGAGCTTCGTACTCAATTTTAGGCTTAAAATCCTTGAGTTGATCCGATGATATCAAATAGCTATACAGAAGGTCATTCCTACACTATACCTCCTTTGTTCAATGGCTCAAACTATAACTACTGGAAAAATAGAATAAATATCTTTGTCGAAGGACAAGATTACAATCTATGGAGGGTCATTGAGGAAGGGCCTAGAATTCCTACAAAGGAAATAATTGTTGGAGATATCAATCATATAATGCCTAAACTCAAAATTGAGTTTAATGAAGAGGATTGTGTTGTGCGTTTATCTACCTAAATAAATAAGTAAATAATCATACTTGTTTTACTTGCAAGTGCACAAGGTTAATGGTAGCATAGTGTGCAAGTGCGAGATCATTTCCACAGGGATTGGTTAATTTCAATTTAGAATTAGTTTTTCGAAGTAAAAGAGAAATAATTGTTGGTTGTGAGTTGATAATAATAAGAACATAGGGCTGTGATATCCACCACTAATTACACTTTCCCACTAAGTAAGATGCCAATACTCTAACCATATTATGAATATTTAATGGTTGCCAACCTAAGGGCTTGGTCTACACCTTAGGCTATTGATCTCCCTATGCAACGAGTTAGGCATGGTGTATACTCTAACTCTTTTCTCTCTTAAGGGATTCAACATGGGTGTATACTAAGTTGTTCCTTAAGAGAGCATAAGAGCTGTGGAGATCGGTAACCACACGGGACCTAGGGCTTGGTCCGCTCTCGGTTTCCCATGTTGACTAACCTAAGAATCCGGTGTGGATATCTTTTGTTACTATTGTTGAACCCAGGACTCGGTCATCCAAATTGATTCAACTAACTAATCCATACCACATGCATACGTTGATCAGACACACACATATGAGGAATTAAATACAAACAGGTATTAATCAAGTTAAACATTCTAATATGGTTATAGGCAAAGGTAATCAATGAATATATATATGGAAAAACATAATTAGGGCTTCAATCGAGCCCTATAAGAGTTTAGTTACACATACTAGTTAAACAAAACATCATAACCATAATAAAACAAAAACAGAAAAATAAAACCCGAAGAAGACTAGGGAGACGAGTTGCCAATTCCTCTCCAAGCTTAAAACTTCAAGTCTAAATGAAAGATATGGTTTCTATGTTTTACAGGGCTAGATATAGGACTCTAAGGGTGTCCCCTAATTTCCTATTTTGAAGTTCGGAGACTTCTTTCCATATCTGGCTCTGCTGCCTCTGGAGTGTGTGTGCTCGAGCGTATGCGGGCTGCACTTGAGTGCAGATGTGCGCTCGAGCCTTCTAATTGTGCGCTTGTGTGCTGTGCCCTCGATCATAAGGGAGGTGTGCTTGAGCGCACCTTGCTGGATTTGCAAAACTTTACTTTTCATCCCTTAAATCTCCAAAATGTCATCTTTTTGTCAAAGCCCTGTGAAAAACACGTAAAACACGAAAATGAAATAGAATCTACTAAAATAAATAAACAAAGAGCCTAACAAGCGTTAATTAAGGGGCTTAAATATGATTATTTAAGCACTTATCATACCCCCAAACTTACATTTTACTAGTCCCTTAGCAATACAAAACGAAAGACTATGTCGAAACAAAATTAAAGATAAATTCATTTTTCATGATATTCAAAAATTTGGGTTGCACATAAAACTATGATGACCATTCATGAGTAATCTTATAATAAAAACAAATTTTTGTATTGAAAAAGGATTTTTAAAAGTTCGATTTACTCACCTAAGGTTGGCTTAGGGCATCGCAAGTTTGATTTGTGTGTGATGAATTAGAACATAGAAGATGGGGCTTCCAAATAATTTTGATGTATAGTGTTTCAGTGCCCAAACCTTTATCGAATTTCTTATCAAATAGAACAAAATTGGCATAGTGCTTAATAGAACAAAATTGGCATAGTGCTTACTTCTTTTCTTTTTCATTCATCATGAGATTTTTGCCATGTTGAATTCCATCGAGCTTTTTAATTGACCCTTGTAATGAATGTTTAGCCAATGACTCACAAACCAGATGGTTTTAGGGCATTAGGTGTAAAGACACCCCTATAGACTTATTAACTCGAGTCAAAAAGGCTACAAAACTAACAGGTCTTAATGCTTCTAAGTGAAATTCCCACCTTTTGACGTGAGCACTCACTGCTTACTGAGGCAAGAGGCTTAGTTACTCAGTGGAATTTTTTTTTTTATTATGATCATTAAATGTGTCATTCTCACCTTTTGACGTGAACACTCACTGCTTACTAAGGCAAGAAGTCCAGTTACTCAGTGAAAAATATATTTAATGATCATTAGGAGCATTTTATTTTCTCTTTTTTGCATAATAACATTCTTCTCTATTTTTATATGCCAAAGTGTTATTCGAACAAGTTATCTGATTACAGTTAGGTCATGGAAACATATACATAGAAATTATATGTCATACCCCACACAAATGCGTGCTAATGTGCTAGTGTTAGATATGGATCAAACTCGTGAATTCTTAAGTGCCTTGAGGTAGGTAACTAAACTTTTAAAATTCCTATTAAAAGACTATGTGTTCTAGATTTTAAGCTTACTAATGAAGTTTTATCGTATTTTTAAATCAACCAAAATTTTTAACACAAAATGAGCATGTATTTATCTTTTCTAAAAAAAAAAAAAACTGGGACCTAGTGTGTGCATGTGTTTCAAGTGTGTGATTATCTAAGTGTCTCCCACTACCCCCAAACTTAATATACACATTGTATCCAATGTGTGTGTGGCATGAAAAGATTTGACCTGGGATATGGAGAACTAGATTGCTTGTATTGCTCGTACACGCCCCCAAACTTGAACTGGATGCACGCACTAAGTTCCTGACAAAGGAAAATAAACGTTGTGCTGAAAAACAAGAAATATAGATAATAAACATTTAAATATAAACATAAATATTAATAAAAGAAAAATACTAAAATGAAAAGGATATGCTTTGGGGTGCCTCCTATGAGCGCTAAGTTTTACATCTTCAGCCAGATGGGGTATCCTCTTACTGCTGGTCATCAGGTGGTGCAGATTGCTTGTTTCAGGCATTGGAGTGTAGCTGCTGGTGTAAATGTGCTCGATCTCAAGGTAGATGTGTGCTCGATCGTACCGTATCAGGTATGATGTTATGTGCGATAGAAACTGGGCATTTAAGTGGTTCAGGTATTTGTGGATCAGCTATATATTGGACGGTTTGAAGTGTCAAGTCCTCATCTCGAGGAGGTATGTTGAGATCGAGGTAAGGTTTGACTTGGTGTCCATTGATTGTAAATGTCTGATTGCTATTTGAGCTATGAATCTCCAAAGCCCCATGAGGAAAGACCTTGGTGACCATATACGGACCAGCCCAACGGGACTTTAGTTTGCCTGGGAATAGCCTTAATCTCGAATTGTAGAGTAGCACCCTTTGTCCTACGTGAAACTCTTTTTGTACTAGTTATTTGTCATGATAGGCTTTTTCCCTTTCATTGTAAAGCTTGGCATTCTCATATGCGTCATATCATAATTCTTCTAGCTCATTTAAGTGCAGCCTCCTTTTCTCACCCGCTTGTTTCATATCAAAGTTGAATTGTTTAATGGCCCAATATGCTTGATGTTCTAGCTCTACGAGTAGATGACATACTTTTCCAAAGACTAAGCGGTATGGGGACATCCCAATTGGTGTCTTGTAAGCTGTCCTGTATGCCCACAGAGCATCATTGAGTGGTAAAGACCAATCTTTTCGACTAGGATTCACAGTTCTTTCCAAGATGCTTTTAATTTCTCGGTTACTTATCTCCACTTAGCCACTAGTCTGAGGGTGATATGGGGTGCCAACCTTATGGGTGATTCCATATTTTCTGATGAGTGCAACAAAAGAATGATGATGAAAGTGGCTGCCTCTGTTACTGATGATTCCTCTTGGTATCCCGAACGGGGTAAAAATGTTATCCTATAGAAACTTCAACACCACTTTATGATCATTAGTCTTTGAGGGGACAGCCTTGACCCATTTAGACACATAATCCACACCCACAAGAATATATAAATTACCAAAGAATTGGGGAATGGACCCATGAAATCAATGCCCCATACATCAAAAAGTTCTACTATATGGATATTTTATAGGGGCATCTGATTTTGGGATGAGATGTTATCTGTCCGTTAGCATCTATCACATGAGCTACAGAATGTGAAGGCGTATTTAAATAGATTAGGCCAATAAAAACCGGATTGTAGTACCTTAAGTGCTATTTTCTTGGCCTCAAAATGTCCTCCACAAGCAAACTGATGGCAATGTTGTAATAAACTCAAATTTTCCTCCTCCGAGACACACAGTCGAATGATCTAATTGGGACAGAATTTGAAAAGATAAGGATCATCCCAATGGTAGTGTTGAGACATAGATATTAACCGCTTCTTTCCTTGTGTGGTCATACCTGGAGGAAAAACCTTAGCGGTTAGATAATTGACAATGTTAGTATACCACAGAAATTTTACCTCTAGTGTGAACAATTGTTCATCAGGGAAGTTCTCGTTCAAGGGTATCTCATTTTTGTCATTTTCATGGGGTAGCTTTAATAAATGACCAGTAACCACATTCTCACTGCCTTTCTTGTCTTTGATTTCCAAATCAAATTCTTGCAATAGGAGTACCCATCTGATTAACCTAGGCTTTGTATCTTTATTAGAAAATATATATCTCAATATAGCATGATCAGTGAATACAATAACCTTAGAGCCAATAAGATATGATCTAAACTTTTCAAAAGCAAAAATAACAGCTAACAATTCCTTTTCAGTAGTAGAGTAGTTAAGCTGAGCATCATTTAAAGTTCTAGAAGCACAGTAAATAGCATAAGGTACCTTATTGACTCTTTGACCTAAGACAGCTCCCAAGGCAAAATCACTGGCATCACACATCAATTCGAATGGAAGATTCCAATCTGGTGCCATCATTATTGGGGTGAAGGTTAGAACATCCTTCAATGTGTTGAAAGCTGTCATATAGTTATCAGTCCACTCAAATTTGGTATCTTTAGCTAACAATGCACAAAGAGGTCTTGAGATTTTGGAGAAATCCTTGATGAATAGTCTATAAAAACCGGCATGTCCGAGAAAACTTCTAACACCCTTGACTGTGAGAAGAGGAGGTAGCTTTGAAATAATGTCTATTTTAGCCTTGTCTACCTCAATACCTTTGTTGGAGATCGAATATCCCAATACAATGCCTTGTTGGACCATAAAGTGACATTTCTCCCAATTCAACACTAAGTTGCTCTCTTTATATCTCTTGAGGACACTCTCTAGATGACTTAGGCATTCATTAAAATTGGAACCAAAGACAATAAAATCATCCATGAATACCTCAATGTATTTCTCCACCATATCGGAAAATATGCTCATCATACATCTTTTAAAAGTGGCTGGTGCGTTGCATAAACCGAATGGCATCCTTCGATAAGCAAATGTACCGAAAGGATATGTGAAGGTAGTTTTTTCTTGATCCTCAGGTGTTATGGAAATCTGGTTGTACCCACTATACCCATCCAAGAAGCAATAATAGTTATGGCCAGCTAATCTCTCTAACATCTGATCAATGAATGGTAAGAGGAAGTGATCTTTTTGGTCACTTTGTTCAATCTTCGGTAGTCGATACAGACTCTCCAACCAGTTGTTTTTCTTGTAGGTATGAGCTCCTCATCCTCATTCTTCACCACTGTGATTCCACACTTTTTTCGGAACAACTTGGACCGGACTTACCCATTTACTGTCTGAGATAGGGTAGATAATGCCAACATCTAGCAATTTTAATACCTCAGCCTCTTTCATGTGTGGGTTAAGTCTTCTTTGAGCATCTCGAGTGGGCCTTGCTTCATCCTCAAGGTAGATACTATGCATGCACTTGGCTGGACTTATCCCCTTAATGTTAGTAATGGTCTATCCTATGGCAAAACTATGTTCCCTAAGAACTCTTAATAATTTTTCTTCTTCTTGAATACTCAAATTAGCAGCTACAATCACAGGTAATGTCTTATTCTCTCCCAAGTAAGAATAAGTTAAATGCTCTAGTAACTGCTTTAATTCTAATGTTGGTGCCTGGACAATAGAAGGAAGAAGAGTAGTATTAGTAGGTATGAGAGTTTCAAATGGAGGAGTATACTTACTTAAGTGTTTTGGAGAAGCCTCAAGGAGGTGCACAGCTTTAATGATGTCATCAGTAACATCTTCAGGTTTTTGCTCAATATCTACTATTGTAAAGCTATGGGTAATAGTAGTCTCCAATGAATTGATGTGCTGGACCTGAAAAGCTTGCTCAACAAAATTTTGCATCATACATACATTAAAGCATTCCATATCATATTGAGGAAGTTTTAATGCATCAAATATTTTAAACTTTATTTTCTCACCATTCACCTTCATACTTACTATACATTTTTTTACACAGATCTTTGTATCGGTAGTTCTCATGAAGGGTCTTCCTAAAATGATGGGAAAGAGTAATGGAATAGGGCATTCCTCCATATCTAACACAATGAAATCAGCAGGTAGAATGAACTCACTTACCTTTACCAGGACATCCTCAAGAATACCCCTAGGTTGTTTTATACTTCTATCTGCCAACTGCAAGGTAATGGAAGTTGGTTGTAGCTCCCCCAATCCTACGGTTTCAAATACTGTGTATGGTAGCAAATTTACACCCGCTTCCAAATCTAGTAATACTCACTCAAACAGCTGATCACGTATCCTACAGGGAATAGTAAAACTACCCGGATCTTTCAGTTTTGGTGGGATTTTTCTTAATAACACAACACTCACTTCTTCAGTTAAGGCTACAGTCTCATACTCTTGAAATTTTCTCTTATAAGTGCAAAAATCTTTTAGGAATTTAGCATAGGTAGGTATTTGTTGAATTGCATCTAACAAAGGAATGTTTATTTCAACTTTCCACAAGGTTTCAAAAATATCAAGCAATTTATTTTTTTTCTTTTATTTTACTAACCTTTGCGGGAAGGGTGGTGCATTCACCTTCTCCATCTCACTCACTTTTGATGCTGGCAGTTTCTTTAGAGATGCTTTTTCAGATTCATTGGTCCCTATCACCTTACCATTTCTGAGGGTCGTGACAACTTTAAGTTGTTGATACGCCCCAAGGTTTTGAGCTGGAAGCTCACTTTGCTTTCTGCCACTCAGCTCTTTAGCCAATTGTCCTATTTGTACCTCTAGCCTTTGGATGGCCTGTTCATGTTTAGCTGTGGTTTGCTTTAGTTCAATCCGAAATTGCCTTTCATCTGCCATGAACTGATCTTGTGAAGTCATTAGTTGTTGCTGATGGGATGCCAATTGCCTCACAAGACTTTCGAGGTCACTCTTCTTTGTTTCGAGAGCTGAGTGGACTGCTGGCTAGAAGTTTCTTTGCTGTCCTTGACTATTCTGATTGTTGTTCCAAGAGAAATTCGGGTGATTCCGCCATCCAGGATTGTAGGTGTTTGAATAAGGATTGTTCTTTAGCAGATAGTTGTTTGGTCCTACAAAGTTTGCTTTCTCATGATCTGTAGATGAATACAAGGGACATGTATCAGTATTATGATCATAGTGGGAACAAATAGCACATACCTGGAGTGGTGTAGCTGATGGGTTAGGTGAGGCATTTTGAGCAGCCATGGCTTTAACCAACAGGTCTAGCTTCCTTTCCATAACAGCTATCTGAGTGGATGATCCTCCATTCAAGCTTACCTCATACATACCCTTACTCTTGGTTATATGTCTACTTCGAGGGGAGAACTGCTGAGTGTGTTCACTTAGGGTTTCGAATAGCTTCATAGCTTCTTCGCTGCTTTTCTCCATCAGCACTCCTCCACAAGCTGAATCCACAATACTTTTGTTAGTATCACTTAAACCTTCATAGAAAGCTTGTACCAGTTCATCCTGAGGTAGGTTGTGATGTGGGCATTTGAGTAATAGCTCGTTGAAGTGTCCCCAGGCCTCGAAGAATAGATCTCTATCCTTTTGTTGGAAGGACTGAATTTCCTTCCTCATTTGCCTCGTCTTTTGGGCTAGGAAAAACTTCCTTAAGAATTTGCTAGCCAACTCCTCCCAACTGTGAATAGAAACTGCAGACAAAGAATTATACCATAGTTTAGAATTATCTTTTAAGGAAAAAAGGAAAAGAATTAACCTTATTCCTTCTTGGTCTAAGCCTTGAATGTCCTGGAACTTGCAAAGATCGAAGAACTCTCAGAGGTGCAAGTGTGGATCCTCATTAGTTGTATCCCTAAAGTGAGTCAATGCACTAAGTATCTGCGGAGATATGTAGTAGTTTCCTTCCACCTCAGGTTTATACACAATGCATGATGGCTGATCGAGGTTCTGTGGGATGAAGGATTGCTTCATCGGTCTTCGCTGAGGCGGTTGCTGATTTTCGATCTGTTCCGCCATTGGTACTTCTTCTTCAATTTCTTCTTTTACATCTTTTGAGTTGTCTCTAAGCCTTTGTCGGATCGTTCACTTGAGCTCGGTATCAAAGGGAAAGAATTTTGGATGCTTGGATCGAAGCCCATGCATGAATCGGTGGCAGTCGCTTAAGTGTAACAGTCAAACACTGCTGCTCAGATAACTCTCTGCCTCAATTACGCTCAATCGCACAAGAGGGTGCGCTCGATCACAAGTGGTACAGAAAGCTCTCCTGGAGTGCCTGAAACAGAAAACAAAAAAAAAATTGATTAGTGTTTTAATGGTATGAAAACAAGATAAAAAAAAAACAAAAACTTAAAATTTTTGAGATTTTTGAGAGTAATAACAGAAATAACAATGATTAAACAAAAAATAATTCTAAAAAGAGATTTAAGCGCAATCCTCGGCAACGGCGTCAAAAACTTGTTATGCATTTATCTACCTAAATAAATTAGTAAATAATCGTACTTGTTTTACTTGCAAGTGCACAAGGTCAATGGTAGCATAGTGTGCAAGTGCGAGATCATTTCCACAAGGATTGATTAATTTCAATTTAGAATTAGTTTTTCGAAGTAAAAAGAGAAATAATTGTTGGTTGTGAGTTGATAATAATAAGAACATAGGCCCGTGATATCCACCAGTAATTACACTTTCCCACTAAGTAAGGTGCCAATGCTCTAACCATATTATGAATATTTAATGGTTGCCAACCTAAGGGCTTGGTCCACACCTTAGGCTATTGATCTCCCTACGCAACGAGTTAGGCATGGTGTATACTCTAACTCTTTTCTCTCTCAAGGGATTTAGCATGGATATATATTGAGTTGTTCCTTAAGAGAGCATAAGGGCTGTGGAGATCGGCAACCACACGGGACTTAGGGCTTGGTCCGCTTCCGGTTTCTCGTGTTGACTAACCCAAGAATCCAGTGTGGATATCTTTTGTTACTATTGTTGAACCCAAGACTCGGTCATCCAAATTGATTTAACTAACTAATCCATACCACATGCATACGTTAATCAGACACACACATATAAAGAGTTTAAATACAAACAGGTATTAATCAAGTTAAACATTTTAACATGGTTATAGGAAAAGGTAATCAATGAATATATATGTGGAAAAGCATAATTAGGGCTTCAATCGAGCCCTATAAGAGTTTAGTTACACATGCAAGTTAAACTAAACATCATCACCATAATAAAACAAAAACAGAAAAATAAAACCTAAAGAAGACTCGGGAGACGAGTTATCAATTCCTCTCCAAGCTTACAACTTCAAGTCTAAACGAAAGATATGGTTTCTGTGTTTTACAGGGCTATATATAGGATCTAAGGGTATCCCAAAACCCTAATTTCTTATTTTGAGGTTCAGAGAATTCTTTCCATATCTGGCTCTGCCGCCTCTGGAGTGTGTGCGCTCGAGTGTATGCGGGTTGTGCTCGAGCGCAGATGTGTGCTCGAGCCTTCTAAGTGTGCGCTCGTGTGCTGTGCGCTCGATCATAAGGGAGGTGCGCTTTGCAGAACTTTACTTTTCATCCCTTAAAGCTCCAGAATGTCATCTTTTTGTCAAAGCTCTGTGAAAAACACATAAAACACGAAAATGAAATGTAATATACTAAAATAGATAAAGAAAGAGCCTAACAAGCGTAAATTAAGGGGCTTAAATATGACTATTTAAGCACTTATCATATTGTAGAATGATGTCTCTAAATAGTAGAGCCACTAGTATTTTACATTGTACTTTAGATATTTATGAGTATAATAAAGTTTCTGCATGTGTTTCGGCCAAGGAGATTTGGGATAAACTACAAGTTACATATGAGGGCACTAATGAAGTTAAAAAATAAAAAATCTATATGTTAGTATCTAAGTATGAATCTTTCAAAATGTCTTATAACAAAACAATTTCTCAAATGCACTCATGTTTCACCACTATTGTTAATGGCTTAAAGTTTCTTGGTAGGAACATTGAGGAGTTTAAACTAACGAGGAAGATCTTAAGGTCTTTGCCATCCACTTGGAAAGTAAAGAAGACAATCATCATGGAGGCTAAAGATCTCGACAAACTTGATGTCGAAACACTTCTTAGATCACTACTGACATATGAGATGGAGGAAATGAATCTCCTTGTCAATGATGATGAGAAGAAGAAAAAAATGATTTCTCTCAAGGCCTCTACAAGCAATAAAGAGGAAGAGAAAGAAGAGGAGGAAGAGAGCAACGAAAAAGATGGTGAGATGGCTTTAATCACCAAAGGCTTTCACAATTTCTTGCAAAAGAGCAAGAAACCTTACTCAAGGGATTCCACTCCAAAAAGCGAACCTCTTGTGTGTTACAGTTTAAAGATGCCCGAACACATCAAGGCCGATTGCCTAATAACAAGCAAACCATATAAGAGCTTAAAAAAGAAAGTTGTGATTGCAACCACATGGAGTGATGACGAAGAAGAAGAATCTTTGGACAATAAGGTCGGATACGAGGAGATTGCCAACCTATGTCTGATGGCAATCGACGGCGAAAATGAGGTATCTAATTCTTCCCCTTCTAATAATAACATTGTTAGTAGTAGTAAAGAGTTAATTGAAGTTATAAATGAGATGCATGAAGAATTGAAGCAATTCGATTCTAGGAATACCATCTTCAAAAAGGAAGTCACGTCTCTTCCAAAGAGATGGAAGGCTTAAAGGAAGAAAAAGAAAAACTATCTTCCATGCTTGATGATTCTTCACAAGACTTTCTAAAAATTGAAAATAAAAATTTAAAGAAAAAAATATTGGAATTAAACAGCACCATATATAGACTTACGCTTGGAAAAGAAAAACTAGATGAAATGCTATCTAGCTAAAGGTTAAATAGAGGAAAATTCGGCTTGGGTTATTCTCCATTGGGCAAGCAAAAGTCTAAAGAGACTTTGTTCATGAAAACAACATGTTTGAATAAAGCCTCCACTTCCAAGACCTCTAGCAAGATTAAAAGTACTCATTCAATATATGCTAGTAGGTCTAAGAATGTGAATTTAAATTCTAATGGATATACTAGAATTAAGCGTCCTAGAAATACTCATGCATATATGTATGCTCACTCAAGAAATGAAAATTCTAGAAATGATCATTCAAGAAATGCATATACTAGAAATACACATCCTAGGAGTAACCATTATGTGCATCCTAGAGATAATATGTAATACTCATAACTTGTACACTATACATGAACATCCTAGGAATTACCATCATGTGCATTTTAGAAATAATATGTATGCTCACACCACAAGTGCACATCCTAGGAGCTACCATCATACATTCCTAGTAATAACATGCATGTTCATAACTTTAATCATAGAAACATGCATCATAGGAATGCTTATCCAAGGAACTATAGACATGCACAATTAAGAAATCTTAGAAATTTCAATAACTATTATCCTAGGATTATGCATCATCAATATGTTTATAATTATAGAGCACCTTATAATGTTAAGAAGGTATGGATGTTAATAATTATAGAGCACCTTATAATGTTAAGAAGGTATGGGTCCCTAAAGGAACCTTATTTTCTAGAACTAACCCCAAAGGACCCAAAATATTTTGGATACCTAAGAGTGCAATTGTGTATCCTTGTGTAATGTATATATGTCTCCACACCAAAGAAAAATGTAACTATTGGTACCTTGATAGTGGATGCTCAAAGCACATGACCCATGATCAAAGTATGTTCAAAGAACTAACTCTAAGGGATGGCAGACATGTCACCATTGGAGATAACACAAAGATAAAGATCATCGGGCATGGAAAAGTTGGTAACGATTTCTCAACCATTGATCATGTATTATATGTGCAAGGCCTTAAGCCAAATTTGCTTAGTATTAGTCAACTATGTGATAAAGTAAACAAAGGCAACAAAGTCATATTTAAAACCTCTCATTGTCTAGTTATAGACATCAAGTTTGTTGGCCATAGACACAAAAATGTCTATATAGTTGATTTAAAATCTTTCATTCGTGAAATGAAAAATATTTTCCCGCATTTAGTGAAAACCTATAGCTATGGCATAGAAGACTTGGCCATGTGAATATTGATTTGCTTAAAATCATTTCAAGAAAAGATTTAGTCATTGGACTTCCAGAAATCAAATTTAAAAAAGACAAGACATGAGATGCCTGTCAAATAGGAAAACAAACTAGAACTTATTTTAAATAAAAAAATATAGTCTCAACTACTAGATCATTGGAACTTCTACATGTGGACTTGTTTGGTCCAATAAGTACCATAAGTCTAGGTGGCCATCAATATGCTCTTATTATTGTTGATGACTATTCAAGATATACCATTGTTATTTTTATTGCTTACAAGGATAAATCTTACAAAAGATTTGTGAACTTTTGTAAAATGGTTCAAAATGAAAAAAGGAATTTTTATTTCTAGTATAAGAAGTGATCATGGAAAGGAATTTTATGATGAAAATGGAATTGATCACAAATTTTCAGTACCTAGAACCCCTCAACAAAATGGAGTTGTTGAGAGGAAAAATAGAGTTCTAGAAGAGTTTGCAAGAACAATGCTTTGTGAAAATAGTTTGCCAAAATACTTTCGGGTGGAAGCCGTAAACGCTTCTTGCTATGTTTTAAATAGATTTTTAATTAGGTCTATGCTTAATAAAACTCCATATGAATTTTGGAAAGGTAGAAAGCCTAATATCTCATATTTTCGTGCCTTTAGTTGTAAATGCTTTATTCTAAATAACAATAAAACTAACTTGGGTAAATTTGAATCGAGGACTGATGAAAGGAAATTCTTAGGATATTCAACCTCTAGTAGAGCTTATAGAGTTTTTAACAAGAGAACTCTAGTGGTTGAAGAATCCATACATGTAGCCTTTGATGAGTCTAACCCAATTAGTAATAGAGTAGGTCATTTTAATGATGATGCAAATTTTATTCCAAAGATAAAAACACCTACTCCCATTGTTGACCCGAATGAGAGTGAACCTCAATTAAATCAAGAGGTAGACACTCACAATCTTGATCAACCATCTGCAAGTCAACAAGAGGATAGTCTTCTAAAAAATTGGAGGTATGTGAATTATCATCCAATCGATCAAGTGATTGGTGATCCTTCACAAGGGGTAAGAACTCGTTCCTCTATTAGAAATATTTGCAATTGTGTAGCTTATTTATCTCAAGTAGAACCTAAGACATTTTTAGAAGCCTAGGAGGATGTTGATTGGATAAATACTATGCAAGAAGAAATAAATCAATTTGAAAGAAACAAAGTATGGAATCTAGTTCTTAGACCAAAGAATCACACTATAATAGGAACTAAATGGGTATCTAAAAATAAGATGGATGAAAATGGAATAGTAACTAGGAATAAGGCTAAACTAGTTGTTAAGGGATATAATCAAGAAGAAGGAATAGATTTTGATAAGACCTATGCTCCTATAGCTAGATTAGAAGCTATTCGTATGTTATTAGCCTTGCTTTCTTTAATAAGTTTAAGTTATTTCAAATGGATGTAAAAAGCTCCCTTTTAAATGGCTTCACAGAAGAAGAGATGTATGTTCAGAAACCTCTTAGATTTGAAAATCTTAGTCTTCCAAACCATGTTTATAAGCTTCCTAAAGCTTTATATGGGTTGAAGCAAGCTCCAAGAGCATGGTATGAAAGAATAAGTAAGTTTTTGCTTGAAAATGATTTTATAAGAGGAAAAATAGACACAACCCTCTTCACAAAATCTCACAAAAATGACACACTACTAGTCTAAATATATGTTGATGATATTATATTTGGTGCTACTAATGAATCTATGTGTCAAGAGTTTTCTAAGTGCATGCAAGGTGAATTTGAAATAAGCATGTTACCTACTCTCTTGGACTTTAAATCAAATAGTTTAAAGAAGGTATCATCATCAATCAATCAAAGTACACCAAGGACCTATTAAAGAGGTTCGTGATAGAAAGCTCAAAGTCAATTGACACTCCAATGAGCACCTCTACAAAACTCGACCTAGATGAGGAAGGTAACTGTGTAGATACTAAAACTTATAGAAGCATGATATAAGCTTTACTTTATTTAACTACAAGTAGACCTGATATAATGTTCAGTGTATGCATGTGTGCTAGATTTCAATCTAATCCTAAGGAATCACATGTAATTGTAGTAAAAAGAATCCTTAGGTATCTATAAGGGACTTAAAACCTAGGGTCATGGTATTCTAGAAAGTTAACTTTTGAGTTTGTAGGATATTCAGATGCTGATTTTGCGAGCTGTAGACTAGATAGAAAAAGCAATGTTAACCACTTGGTTTTCCAAGAAACGAAATTTGGTTGCACTATCAACCGTAAAAGCGGAATACATAACAGCAGAAAGTTGTTGTGCACAAGTGTTGTGGATGAAACAATAATTAGAAGACTATGGCATAAACTTTATATTGGTATTTTTCTAAGGTTTAAACATGTATAAACATGGTTCAAAGATGGTTAAAGTCTAAACCAAATTTGGAAGATTAAAATACAACATGTTAAAGGAGTGCACACATGTGTGTGCATCCATTTGGGTGTGTGTGCACACCCTTAAACAACAAAACAAAGTAGTGCGCACTACTGTGTGCACCTCACCGCCCCATCACCAGTGCCTCACCGTCTAGTAAGGATGCAGTTTGAAGAAGGGCAGTGCCACACCACCCCTTCACCAGCACCGCACCGCCCAGAACGTGGTGCAAAAGAGCTTTGCCTAGCGCCTCACCGCCCCCTATTCAGCGCCTAGGCGCTAGGCACACTGATGCACACATGGATAGCTTATTTAAACCACCTCTTAGGTGTGTGGATGCAAGGTTAAAATGCACAACACCACTTAGGATTGATGGAGGGCCATGGTTAAGTGGTCATCAAGATCTAAGGGTAGAGATTGACTCTCAAGATTGGACAAGAAGTTGGTGCACTATATAAAGGGTCACCTAGCTTCATTTTCATGTACAACAATAACATTGTGATATAATTTGAGATTAATTGTAAAGAGTGACAAGACACAATACAAGAGAGAATTATGTGAGGGTGCAAAGACACAAAACACAAGAAAGACTCATTATAGAAAGGCTGGTTGTAAAGAAAAGAGAGTAGTATAGATAGAGAGCATTGTAATAGTTCTTATCATCTTCTTTCTTCTCTTGGTTTCTTCAAGAACTTGAGCTTCTTGAAGAGGGTTACTGTAATTGTAAAGAACCATTGATTTAGTGTATAGAGTTCAGAGAAACTCACGGGGACGTAGGCTATTGTCGAACCTCGATAACAAATCGCTTGTCTTCTTTTCTTTCTTGCTTTCGATTGCTGTATTTATTTCTACAAGTCATTCTAGACTTGGGTGTTTGGAAGATCATCACCTGGGCATCTTGTCAAGATAATTTCCAATAGTGGTATCAGAGCTTTGGATAGTGGTATCAGAGCTTACACAGTTGGGTATCGGAGCAATAACAAGAAGGTGACAGAGTCAAGACTCCAAGAATCAAAGATCAACTTCTTGGGTGATTCAAGAACGGAGTAAAAATCAAGATCAGATTGTGTTCTTGAGGGTGATTCAAGAATGGTGTTAAGATCCATCTTCGATCGTGTTCTTGAGGTTGAAGAAAGCATTTATGGGTATTGCATAAATTTGGGATCTTGTCCGCAAAGATGACTTTAAATTTTGTGGTTGAGAAGTTTGATGGAAAGGGAGATTTTTCTCTTTGGAAGCGAAAGATTAAGGCGGTTCTAATGCAATAGAAAGTGGACTTGGCTATTGGAGAAAATGGTGCTTTTCCAGTAAGTGTCACAGAGGACCAGCGGATTGAGATGAAGAAGATGGCTTACAGCACCATTTTCTTGCACATGTCGGATAGTGTCACAACGGAGTACGGAGACTCGGAAGATCCGGCTGTCATATAGAAGAAACTAGATGAGCTTACCAAAACTCTCCCTAACAAGATTTATCTTCTTAAAAGAATCTTTGCTTTTAAAATGGATCCTAGTAAAGAGTTGCAAGGTAACCTTGATGTCTTTAATAAGCTAGTTCGAGATTTGAATAGCTGTAGCATTACATTTCTGGATGAACAATTGGCTGTTATCTTGTTAAATTCTCTTCCTGATTTCTTTGATAATTTGATTAATGCTATTGAGTATGGAAGGGATACTTTAAAAAAAGGAGATTGTGATCAATGCCATAAGGGCACTTGATTTCAAAGCCAAGATGAAAGAGACATCAAGTGGAGATAGGCTATTCGTAAGAGGAATGCCAGTAACTCGAAATGGCAATAGCACTCATGGAAACTACCGGGAGAAATCAAGAGGTAGAGGGCAAAGCCATGGGAGAGCACATTCCAAATCAAGATTTGGAAAGAGGTGCTTCTACTGTAACAAGGAGGGCCATTTCAAAAAAGATTGCAAGAAGAAGATGTGGGATGAGAGAAGAAGCCATACCAGCAATGGAGAGGCTTTGGTTGCCAAGGGAGAACAACAAGACGATGTTCTTGTTGTGTGCTCAAATGTGAGCAGGAGGCAAGGCAACGAGAAGTGGATTCTGGATTTTGGGTGCACTTATCACATATGTCCTCACAAGGAATGGTTCAAGAATTTCAAGGAGATCAATGATGGAAGGGTCTTCTTGGGGAAAGACAATTCTTGCCAAGTGAGGGGGATTAGAGACATCCAATTGAGGATGTTTGATAGAGTCACAAGGCTGCTGCGAAATATGAGGTATCTTCCAGTTTTGAAGAGAAATTTGATCTCATTGGGGCAGCTGGATTCCATGGGGTATACATGCAAAGTAGAGGGAGGAAAGATCAAGGTGGCCAAGGGATCTTTGGTAGTGATCAAGACAGCAAGAAATGATGGACTCTATGAGATGATTGGAGAGACAAAAATCAATGATCAAGCAGCAAGCTTGATGGCTGAGATGGATAGGGCAGCCCTTTGGCACACTCGCTTAGGACACATGAGCAAAAAGGGCCTGCAAGTTCTTAGCAAAAATGGTCTACTTGGTGGTGACAAAGTAGAGAAACTGGATTTCTATGAGAGTAGCATTCTTGGGAAGCAACACCGGAGTGCACAATTCTAAAGGAATTCTTGACTACATTCATTCGGACCTTTAGGGACCAGCAAGAAAACCAACACAGGGAGGTAACTTTTACTTTCTGTCTTTAATTAATGATTATTCAAGAAGAGTGTGGGTTTATTTACTTAAAAATAAATCGGATGCCTTGGATAAATTTGTTGTGTGGAAGAAGTTGCTGGAAACTCAAACGGGTAGGGTAGTTAAGGCTTTACGAACCGATAATGGCTTAGAATTTTGCAATAAGGATTTTGATAAATTCTGTGAATTAAATAGCATTCTAAGACATAGAACGGTTGTAAAAACACCTCAGCAAAATAGAGTTGCTGAGAGGATGAATAGAACCCTTATGGAAAAGGTTAGGTGCATGTTAATAGGATCCAGTTTACCAAAATATTTTTGGGGAAAAGCTGTGGCTACAGCTACATACTTGGTAAATAGATCACCCTCTAGAGCTTTAGAGCTCAAGACTCCCATGGAGATGTGGAATGGGAAACCCCCTGAATTAAGCAACCTTAGGACTTTTAGGTGTGCTGCATATGCACATCAAAAGGAGGATAAACTTAGCCTAAGATTTAGAAAATCTGTATTTCTAGGATATAGTGATGGGGTTAAGGGTTATAGGTTGTGGTCCTTAGAAAAGAAAGGCATGAAACTCATTATAAGTAGGGATGTTATTTTTAATGAATTGTTATTTCCCTACTTGGAGAAAACTAACCCTACAATGGCTAGTGAGCAAACCAGTCCAGAAGTTGTGGAACATCTCATCAAGGAGAACTCGATTCAGGTAGAGCAAATGAGGCAAGAGGGTTTGGACCAGGTAGAGCCCTTGAATGAAGGCCAAGCTCAAGAAACTCAAGAAGAGGTTGATGCAGCAAGTCATAATGACTACCAGCTCATAAGAGACCGGGAAAGGAGGGTGGTTAGACCAACTTTGAGATATGGGTTTGTGAATGCTAATGTAGCAGCTCCTTGGATAGAAGGAGAGGTTGAACCAGAAACTTATATAGATGCCACAGATTGTAAGGATTCATCAAAGTGGCAGCTGGTTATGGAAGAAGAAATGGATTCTTTGGTGAAGAATAACTTTTGGGAGTTGGTGCCCAAACCAGAAAAACATAGAGTTGTGGATTGTAGATGGCTCTACAAGATCAAAGAAGGGAATACTCCAGGGGATGAGGTCTCGTATAAAGTTAGGCTGGTGGCAAAGGGGTTCACACAAAAAGAAGGCATAGATTTCACCAAAATCTTCTCACCGGTTGTGAAGTACAAGACGATACGGATAGTGTTAGCATTGGTGGTCCAATTTGATTGGGAAATCGAGCAAATGGATGTGAAGACAGTGTTCTTACATTGAGAGCTCGATGAGACCATTTTCATGAGGCAACCCGAAGGCTATAAGGCAGGGAGAGTTAGTGTGCGAATTAAAGAAATGTCTATATGGCCTGAAGCAATCACCTCAGCAATAGAATGAGAGGTTTGATTCCTTTGTAATCAGCTTGGGTTTCATGAGGAGCTACTATAATTCATGCTTGTACTATAAGGGGCAGAAGGTTGAGGAAGTGGTGATCATCCTCATCTATGTTGATGACATGTTGCTGGTTGGGAGCAACATAGAGAGGATAAGGAAATTGAAGGCTCAACTCAGTGAGGAGTTTGAGATGAAGGATCTTGGCTATGCACAGAAGATCCTTGGGATGTGTATCATCCGGGAAAGGGAGAGAAACAGATTGAAGATCTCTCAAACTTCCTACATAGAGAAGATGATATCTAAATTCTCTATTTAAGATAGCAAACCAATGAAGGTTCTCCTTGCTGGTCATTTTAAATTCTCCAGCAATCAATGTCCGAGATCGGAAGTGGAGAAGAAGGAAATGGAAAAAGTCCCCTACTCTAGTGCGGTTGGTTCTGTTATGTTCACCATGGTTAGCACTAGACCTGACATTGCTCATGCAATGAGTATTCTTAGTAGGTTTATGAGTAATCCTAAAAATAAACATTGGCTTGGGATGAAATGGTTGCTGAGGTACTTGAAAGGAAGCCCAGAAGTAGGGCTGGTTTATGAGAAGAGGGGTAAGTCCATCTGCCTTAAGGGTTTTGCCGATTCGGACTATAGAGCAGATTGGGATAAAAGGAGATCAATTACCTCATACTTCTTCAACTTAAACGGATGTTGTGTAAGTTGGAAGGCTCAGTTGCAGCGAATGGTAGCACTCTCAACAACTAAGGCTGAGTACATAGCGGCTAAAGAGGCCATTAAAGAGGCTATGTGGTGCAAAGAGTTGTTGGAAGAGTTGAAGGTACTGGAGGAGCAGGTTGTGGTGTTTTCGGATAGTCAAAGTGCATTGCACTTGTGTAAGAATCCGGTGTTCCATGAGAGGACAAAGCACATGGATGTTCGGTATCATTTCAATCAGGAAAATGTTACAAAAGGATGCATCCATGTGGACAAGGTAGCCACGGAAGAAAATCCTGTGGATTTAGGTACTAAAGTCCTACCTCTAAGTAAGTTCAATCTTTGCCTTGGACTACTTAGGATTGGAGTTGGTTAATTGATTACTCAAGATGAGTTTGGATCCTGAAGCTCTTTGCACAATGGTTCGGGTTTAAACACTTAAACAAAGGTAGAGATTGTTGGTATTTGTCTAAGGTTTAAACATGTCTAAACATGGTTCAAAGATGGTTAAATTCTAAACCAAGGTTGGAAGATTAAAATAAAGCATGTTAAAGGAGTGCACACATGTGTGTGCACACCCCTAAACAACAAAGCAAAGTAGTGCGCACTGCTGTGTGAAGGGAAGCATCAATGTGTGCCTCACCGCCCCTTCACCAGTGCCTCACCGCACAGCAAGGATGTAGTTTGAAGAAGGGTAGTGCCACACCGCCCCTCTACCAGCACCGCACCGACCAGAACGTGGTGCAAAGGAGCTTTGCCTAGCGCCTCACCGCCTCCTGTTCAGCACCTAGGCGCTAGGCACACTGATGCACACATAGACAGCTTGTTTAAATCTCCTCTTAGGTGTGTAGATGCAAGGTTAAAATGCACAGTGCCACTTAGGATTGATGGAGGGCCATGGTTAAGTGGTCATCAAGATCTAAGGGTGGAGATTGACTCTCAAGATTGGATAGGAAGTTTGTGCACTATATAAAGGGTCAACTAGCTTCATTTTCATGTACAATAATAACATTGTGATATAATTTGAGATCAATTATAAAGAGTGACAAGACATAATACAAGAGAGAATTGTGTGAGAGTGCAAAGACACAAAACACAAGAAGGACTCATTGTAGAGAGACTGGTTGTAAAGAAGAGAGAGTAGTATAGATAGAGAGCATTGTAATAGTTCTTATCATCTTCTTTCTTCTCTTCTTGGTTTCTTTAAGAACTTGAGCTTCTTGAAGAGGGTTGCTGTAATTGTAAAGAACCATTGATTTAGTGCAGAGAGTTCAGAGGAACTCACTGGGACGTAGGCTATTACCGAACCCGATAACAAATCGCTTGGCTTATTTTCTTTCTTGCTTTCGATTGCTGTATTTCTTTCTACAAGTCATTCTAGACTTGGGTGTTTGGAAGATCACCACATGGGCATCTTATCAAGGTGATTTCCAACACTTTAAAGATATACCAATTCATTGTGATAACACTAGTGCTATCAACTTGACCAAAAACCCTATTCAGCACTCTAGAACTAAACACGTAGAAGTAAGACATCACTTCATAAGAGACCATGCTCAAAAGGGTAATATTAAACTAGAATTCATTCTTTCAGAAGATCAAATAGCTGATATTCTTACAAACCCTTAAGTGAAGATAGCTTTTGCAAGATTAGACTATTGATGTGCCTACAAGACTATGACAAAATGTATGTTTGATCGCACCAACATTCATTATATTCATATTTGACATCTAGTGAATGAGTATTAACTCTTATTTAATATATCTTTCACTCAAGATGACATAGATAAACATTTTTGTGCTAAAATTTCAAGTTAGAGCTCAAAATTTTAAGTTTTCTGAAGGATCCAGTCGACTAGTATATTGATCCAGTCGACTAGTATCCCATTGCCCATTTTACCAGTCGACTAGTATAAAGCATCCAGTCGACTGGTACTACCCAATGACTGGTATGGTTCACCTAGTCGACTGGTGTATCTCTGCCAGTTTACCCAGTCGACTGGTGTCCCGATCCAGTCAACTGGTAGCCTAACCCAATCGACTGGTATAGTGATTCTATAAATAGAATCTTCATCTTTTTCAGTTTTCATGTCATTTTTGAAAAACCCTAAGCTTTCCCTCTCTAGAAAAACCTTGATTTCAGTCTAAAATCTATGAAAAACAATCCATAGCACCTTCAATCATACCCTAAATCATTTCCATTTCAATTATTCACTGTTGAAATCTCTCTTTTTCCCCAAAATGTCTGAAAGAATACACATCAAAACCACTGTTGGAGGACCTCACGCACCTACAAGGCCCCGATCCAAGAAGTTCTCGGCACCGGACACAAAGAAAAAATGATTGGCCGGTTCATCAAGCAAGATGATAAGGGTCGAGCTTGATGAATCCTTATTTTGGAACCCCGCTGCCAACAAAAGATATACCTCCGTCATTCGCAATAAGAAAATCATGATGGGTAGATTTGTCAATTTTGATTCTATCCGTCATGCAAACTTTTATATTTTCCCTGCTTTCAAGGCCATTAACTTAACCCCACTTATAACCATACACCAAAAATACTACCCGCACCTCATCCACCAATTCTATGCCAACTTGGTCAAACCGAGCCCATTAGCTATTTGGTTTAAGACCAAGGTAATGGGTATAGAATTTGAAGCTAAAACTGACCTTCTGGTCAATATCATGAGGATACTCGTGGGAGGGGTCTAATGGAGTCTAGATGGATGTCCCGACAACTTTAATTATGAGGAGACGTGCCAGATTGTTAGGGGAAACACTAACTAAATCTTTAGGCCCACTACAATTCACCAATATAATGATATGCCCCTCAACTCAAAGTTGTTCAATCTCATTGTGAGTTGGACCATCCACCCGAGACTTGGGAGTTGGGGTTATATTTCAAAGATAGATGTAGTATTGATTTGGTGTCTCAAAATAGGACACTATTTCAATATCTACCCCCTACTGCTAGCCAACATGATCAATTGCAAAGAGAGTGACTCTGGGTACCTCCCCTATGGAATGCTCATCACTCTGATCCTCCAGTATTTCTAAGTCACCCTACCCGCCTCAGAGGCTCAGGACATTGGCCCCAAGGACATCATCAATGTCTCTTCTCTAAAGAAGATAGGGTGCATGATCCGAGATGGGATGATATGCTCCAAGGCTGGGAGGAACATTCGGATTGGAGAAGAAGACAGCAATGAAGAGGATGATGAGGTTCCTAGTGATGCAGCTCCTTCCACTGCTATAGACACTGACGAGCGAGCACCTAGTCCATAGTGTGGTGGCTCTAATGCTGGTCAAGCTAGCTACGATGACATTCTATAGGCTATTACGAGCCTCTAGCTCTCCATGCAGTCCGGGTTCTAGAGTTTGAGCTCTTTAGTCGATCACATGCATCGCGACCTCTGCACACTTCGAGGCGATTTCGAGCTACACGGGGAGCACACAGAAGGCTCTTTGGCTGAGCTTCGGGAACTTCTTCGAGATAACTCTGACTCCCTTGCTCCCTGATTCTTTTTATTTACTTTTTTTGTTTATGTATAGCTCCATGGATATTCAACACACACATTTCTTTTCTTATTATATATCCATATGCTTGTACTCGATGTTCAGCTTCTATAAGCTTATGATGTATGGATGTTTATATATAGTTGCCTACTTTTCAGTTATTTAGCTTTTGGTTCATATACTTGCTTTACTTTTGCACTATATAGTTACTTGGTTTAAGCTATTCGTACTCAACTATATGCTTTAACTGCTTATACTAGTGTGGAAACTTCTGATTCTTTTCGGGAAGTCTTCCCAATCTCGAATCATGCCTAGTTTTTGTACACAAGTTTTTTTTTTGCCTTATCTTCATGGTTATGGTGTTTATTTTGCGAGTTTACACCCCCTTTTATGCTGTTGTCAAAACATGGAAGAAAAGGAGAAAAATCTATGTATAAGAGAAAACTTTATGTAAACTTAGAATAGAGCATAAATTTAAGGGGAGCATTGCTCCGAACATATTGAAAAAGTGTAATACTGTCTTGCATTAATTGGTTGGGTTGACATAATTGTATTTAAACTACGTTTGAATGTGTAATAGGTTGGTTTTTATCCAAAAAACAGAGGAGGCTCAACCCAAATTTTTCTAAAAGCCAACACTTAGTATTTAAAATTTTTTTTTTCTCTCCTTAGTTTTGTCATCATAAAAAAAGGGGAGATTTTTTACCTGTATTTGATTTTAGTAATGAGAAAACACTATTCTAATTGCACTAACAGTTTTATCTAAGTGTTTAAGACGTAAAAGCATTCAGCACAGAAACAAGATGAAAGAACTCAACGCGATTCAGACACCAAAACAAGACAGAAGATCTAGAATAGGCATTAAGGTAATTGAAACAATTGTAAATCTCTTATGTTTAATTATATAGCTTGATCTGTGACTCAATTTACAAAAGACTTTGACAAAACTAAAAATACAAAAAGTTTCTAAGTCAAAAACTGTTTTTGAAAAGGTAAACTGGGTCGAAAGAAAACCCAATCGACTGGATCAATATACCAGTCGACGGGGATATGGGACAGAAAGTTTCCAATTGATTGGTGTTGAAGACCCAATCAACTGGTAACTTCACCCAGTCGACTGGTCCTCTGAACCAGTCGACTAGTACTCTCTCTTAGCCTAAAAAAAGAAAATTCTTCACTTGACCCAGTTGACTGGTAATTCGAAAATATGATCGTTTGAGACGCGGGACTTAAGTATTTAATACCCTAAACCTACCAAGTCAGTTTTAAATGGCCATATTGATTCAAAGCTATATAAACTCACTTTAATGAGCATTTAAAATAGCAAGAGAACACATTCAATTCACAAGATAGCTAATTAATTCTCAAAACCTTTTAAATTTTTTTATTGTTGAGCCATTCTTCAAGCTTATTCTTGAAAGAGAGATATTGTTCATTTGTAAAAGCAATATTACTATCTCTCAACCATTTACTTTACTACAAATTTCATTTATTATAAAAGGAAAGAGTTGGTATAACTCTTAGAGTGTTTAGGATTAAACACTTCATTGTAGCTTCCATGAGAAAGAGATCGGTTGTAAGGTTTGTGCAACACCCGTAAGGTTGTACGACTAAAGTTTTAGTGGATTACTTAAAGAAGGTTACTTGAAGAGAGTGGACATAGGGTCGGAAGGAATCCGATATTGCCGAACCACTATAAACGGAGTTTGTATTTTCTCTTCCTTAAACTCTTTTACTTTCAAGCATATTATTTGTTTGTGTTCTTTGTGCATTTAACTGTTTAAAAACTTGCAAAGTAATTAGCAAAAGTTTTTAAAACCCAATTCACCCCCTCTTGGGTTTGAACCTCGGTTTACAATGTATCTCCTCTTGAGTTGAGGAAATGAATGTAATATTATTTTCAGTTTATGTATGTTTTTTTTTTAAATTTTTGCATATATGTGTCGTGCTGAAATAGTAAAGCGTGACGATTCCGTCTCAAGGTAACCAGCCTGGGATGAGTCATTATCGAGCTACTTGTTCCAAATGATATTCCTTGCACTCATATTGCAACATCAATTCAATAATTTACTCAAAAATCACCCAGTGCAACTTTGAAAAACTTACATTAATTTAACATTACCTAACCATGCTCAAAAGCCTTTCCTTTCTCATTATCCATAACAGCACTAGAACATTACTATACAAACCAAATCTCCTAGCATTAATTTAATATTACAGAACCACCATTTTCTCTCCTAACACTTACAAAAGCACCAAATCCTCTCCCATTAGCATTAACTCTCCTCCCTCCATTTACAGAACCACTGAACCCTATCTTAGCAATATTAACTCCATTCCCATCACTATATGAACCAAATCTCCTAATATTAGCTCCTCTCCCACCATTTTCAACAATAACTCCTCTCTCAACATATCCAATATTACCCCTTCCCAACCAACAGATCCATTATGACCCCTTCCCCTCACACCAAATCGATTAATACCCTTTACTTTCTTACCAGATCTACCCCCATCAATACCTTTACCAACAAATCCAACAGACATTCTCTCTATATGTGTACCTCTACCATTAGATCTAGTAAACCTTTTCCCCTTTTGTGTACCTTTGCCAGTAGACCCCCTCATACTATTGTCTATCACTCTATGTGTACCTCTCATAGAAAATCCAATATATGAAGTTCTAGTACCATCAACATGTGAGTTCTTGTGTCCTTTATGTATTTATCAATACAATAGGTCATATTAACACAACCGTTGAAATAATATACTCACCATGAACACAAAAAAGTTATAACTTTTACCTGTCTACATTTTTTTTCTTTTGTACAATTTCTCTTTGACATGTTCTCTTATTATGTCCAAGTTGTCCACAAGTATCACATCTTATAGTGCATGACCTCTTCCTAGAAATGAACGGTCTAGGTTCACTAGTTTCTCTTCTTCAATTTTTCATAGGCCTCTCAAGTAATCGTGTTAATGAGAGAGCTAGTATACTCCCATCCACATTTGATAGGGTCAAGTCAACTTTAGAAAATACGTGAATGATCTCACTATATACCTCTAGCTAGGTTTTCACATGGAAGCATTCATGGAAACAATGTTCCAAGTTACCTCTAACATGTTGGGTTATACAAATTGTTGCATGGGATCCCAGTAGTTGCAGCTACATGTTTTCTCTCCTAAATCAACGGAATATTTTATCCTATTATCTATTGCTTGAAACTCATTTTGTTCCAGATGGGAAGAAAGAACACCACCTTGCAGAGTGTAGAATCTTCTTCAACTTCTATTTGATATTTAGAGTCACCTTACCCTCATATGTTGTAACAATAGCAAACCTCTTTTGTATCTTTGTCATAAAGTTAAGCCTCAACATCTCTAACAACAATAAAATTGGCTTGTTCCTTAGCTTAGAGACCCAAGCATTGTAACTCTTAGTGTGATTGTTGGTCACATGGTCATCTTTTAATGTTGTATCAAAAGCGTGTCTCATTCATGTGAATTCTTTCCCAAGCAACCATCTCCAAGAAGGCTTTGAGTGTTTGTACATCTCTTGCATAACAGATATCTGGTTGTCACTGTGGTATGTCTTAGTTATCTATCATAAATCACCATTTACTTCCAACCTTGGGTGATTAGCTTTGAAGTTTCTATACACATACCTGACACAATTTGGATGGTAAGCATTTTCGAAAATAATCATAACCAACATTTTCAAGCCCTTATACAAAATAACATATTGTTAGTATTCATCATAAGATAATTACAAATAAACTCAATATAAAAAGGTTTATAGATAGTTTCATGGCATTACCTTTTGTTTATCAGACATGATGGTCAAAGGCTTCTCTTTGAACCACTGCCAATGCAATTTACAAGTAATTCACAAAAATACCTCCAACTATCATTGAACTCTATTTCAACAATTGCAAAATCCATTGGAAACAGCCCATTGTTCTTATCAAGTCCAACTACTGTCAATAAGATACCACCATATGAGTCTTTCAAGAAGCACCCATCAAGACCAAGGAATGGTCTACATCCTTTCAAAAAATCAACATTTAATGTATAATAACATATTAATATCCTTTTAAACATTAGAGGTTGTGTCAAATTTGTTCTTTCATGCACTTGGATCATCACAACAGTTCTAGGGTTCTTCTCTTTTAATAACTGTCTGTACTTTCTCAACTTATTGAATGATTCTTTATAAGTCATTTCAACATTTTCTTATTTTACTCTTCTAAAATTGCACAGTGCTTGCCTTATCCCTAAATTTTTCTATCAAAATTACTTGCAGCACATCATAACTGAAATTTGGATCACTCTTGAGTTCTGTATTTAATTTTTTGGCTATCCATGGCACTTTTATATTTTGATTCTTGGTCATTATCATGCAAGTTCTTCACCATAAAAGTTTTATTTTCTGGGATCAATAAGTATAGATCATCAAAAGGAAACCTTCTACCTCACAACATGCACTCACCCTATCTGGATAATTTTGTGGCTTATGAAAATTATAATCACCTTGCACACCATAGTCAGCTAAAACCTCCCTAAAGTGCTTCACACCATTAAACGCATGCCCAACCTGAAATATAGTTGTACCATCATCTTTAAGCCTAAAAGGTGATGAGTCTAAAATATTGCATATTTTAGACCCTTAACTTATATTTGTTATGCTCTTAGTTAGTATTATTTTACTCTATTTTACGTTTTTCTTGTGTTTTGTGTGTTTTTACAGCTTTGTGGAGAAAGAGCAGCATTTCAGGTTGATTTGAAGCTTCTGGAGACATTGCGCTCGATCGCAACAGACATGCGATCGAGCGCACCAGCGCTCGAGCGCACCTGCCTTTGAACGAGCGCAAGGTCAACATCCCACATCGAAATATTTGAAGATCAGTGCATCTGCGATCGATCGCAGCAGACATGCGATCGAGCGCACATGAGATCGTGCGCACAAGACATGCGATCGATCGTACCTGCGATCGATCGCACCACACTGCGATCGAGCGCACACGGGCCTGTATCCCACATCGTTTCTGCAACCTGTTTTACTCCGGGTCTTCCCCTATATAAACACCATTTGGCTTCATAATCCAATGTACAATTCCTAAGCCACTTTGGTGTTTACCGGTGGACGTCCGCTAGCATTCTGGTGGATCCCGAAGGCATTGCTACCACGAGGGGAAGCGCCGCCCGTCAGCGAGTGGAATTTCTCCCATGTAAAGTTGTTTATTTATTTCTTTATATTCAGTTGTTTTAGTTTAAATGTTTAGCACTTGTTATTATAGTTTTATAGTTATGAGTGGCTAGACTCTTCAGCTAAGGTTGAAGATGAAGCCCCGCCGTTGTTTGGCGTAGTAGTTCAGATTTGCTTGTACAAATCTGACAATTTTTAGTATAAATGTTCTGTCAATTATTTGAGTTAATCTTATAATTGATTGAGTTTAAATTGTCTGTTGGATTTTCTTTGTGTTTCATCTGATGGATACATTGAATGCTTTTCGATTAAATTGGATTCCCTTTGTGATTTGTTAAGAGCGGATACATCGGGTGCTTTTGGTTTAGTTGGGATATTCTTTGTTTTTTGTCTTATAGTTGGATTCATTGGATGTTTTGATAGGCTATATTTTTAGAACATGTATGCTTAACTTTGGTGGGGTGGATTCGGAAACCTTAGTGCTTTTTATTATTAGTTTTAAAATCAATTTAATTTAGTTTTAATTTATTTTACAAATTATCATTCAAAATTCGGAACTAGGTTAAGATAGAGTTAATTTAGATTAAAAATTATATTTTCACAACGCAATTCCCTGTGGATTCGACCTCGCACTTGCACACACTATATTGCAAACGACTCGTGCGCTTGCGAGTAATTTAAAACTCACAACAAGTTTTTGGCGCCGTTACCGGGGAATTGTTTTGTTTGTGAAAATTTTTGGTCTGAATTGATTTTATTTTTCTACTAGTTAATTTAATTTAAAAAAAAAAAAAAAAAAAAAAATTTTGAGTTTTGTGTTTGATTTATTCTGTTGCTTCTGCTGGTTAGTATCTCACTATTTTTCTGTTAGTGTATGCTTGGTCGGAGATCCTTGAACTTAGATTTGACACATTTAGATCCCGACTTAGAAAGAACTCTTAGGAGGCAGAAAAGAGCACTAGTTGAGAGAGAGACTGTTGAGATGGGAGAAAATTTTAATCAACCTGAACATGTAGAGCAACCTAGAGCTTGGAACGTGGACTCCACTACATCCCTTAGGGATTTGTTCGCACCCGTTGCGACTAATTCATCTTCCTGCATAGTGTTGCCACCAACCAATGCCACACACTTTGATTTGAAGCCACATGTTATCCAACTCCTACCCTCATTCCATGGCTTAGATCTTGAAAATCCTTATAGTCATGTGAAGAAGTTCAAAGACATTTATGCTACATTCAAATTCCAGAACTTCTCTGAGGAGTCAGTCCATCTTCGACTCTTCCCTTTCTCCCTTCACGATAGAGCTAGGGCGTGGTTGGACTCCAACACGTCCGGATCTATCACATCTTGGGAAAACCTACTTAGCAAATTTTACCATAAGTTTTTCCCAATGTCTAGAGTGAATGAGTACCGTAAGGAGATTAGCTCTTTCACTCAGGACGAGGATGAGAAGTTCTCTGAAAGCTGGGAGCGCTTTAAAGAGTTACTGATCAGATGCCCTCCACATGGATATGAGAAGTGGAGACTCGTTCAATTCTTCTACCAAGGGTTGACTCAACCCAACCGTAGCATGATCGAGTCTATGAATGGGGGGGCATTCTTGAGTCTGACAGGAGACGAAGCATATATGGCGTTGGACAAGTTGTCCGACAACTCACAGCAGTGGGATTTTTCAAGCTGTCGAGATAAGTCCATTCGTGCTCCTAAGAGGGGAGGCATCTATGAGGTCAGAGAGGACGCTGATTTGAGGATAAAGTTAGATGCCCTAACTAAGAAGATTGACGCTCTCACTGTGAGCCAATCCATTAATGCTGCCAACACATTCAATGTTGAAAGCTGTTCCATCTGTGCTAGTCCCATGCATCTAGCACAGAATTGCCCATCAATGCCGGCTTGTGCCGAGTATCCTATGGAACAAGTAAATGCTTTCAATGACTTTCGAAGGCAGTCAAATGGATCGTACTCTGAGACGTACAATCCAGGGTGGCGGAACCACCCAAATTTTTCATGGAGACAGAACCAACCAATGAATCAGGGAGGATCCTCTCATCATGCTCAAAATCAATATCCTCCCGGATTTGCCCCACAAATTCCTAATCATGGTCGTTCTGCCCATCCAGCACCTTCACCTGCTTACCATGCACCCGCTCAAACACCAGCGCCAGTTTCACAGTCGCTTGAGGACACCCTCAAGGAATTCATGAAGGCGACTAGCCAAAATATGAGCGATGTGAGGAGTGCAACAATGGTAAACACCCAAGCAATTGCCAAGCTGGAGAGTCAAATAGGGCAAATTGCAAGCCACTTGGGTGAGAGAGAGAAAGGAAAGTTCCCCAGTCAGCCCGTGCAAAACCCAAAAGGACAATTTATGGTTGAGAGTTCATCAACTCCTACGCACGGGGAGGAACAAGTACAGTCGATTGTCACACTGAGGTCTGGGAGACAAGTGGACAATCAAGTAGAAGAGAGCCCTGCTATGCAGCAAGGGCAAGGGAGTGGCAACACAGAGAAGAGAGATGCTGAGCCATCTACAGCCACACCTACTGAGAAAGACCCTCCTAGGTCGTTTGTACCTAGAGCGCCTTACCCCGAGAGATTACAGGCGCCCAAGAAAGGAGGGAAGTATGAAGAAATTTTGGAGGTATTCAAGCAAGTCCATATCAATATCCCATTTTTGGATGCCATCCATCAAGTGCCATCATATGCCAAGTTTTTAAAGGACTTGGTCACTATCAAGAGGAGGACGAATGTCCCAAAGAAGGCATTTTTGACCGAGCAGGTCAGTTCAATCCTTCAGTGCAAGTTACCTATCAAGTATAAGGACCCGGGGTGTCCTACCATCTCTTGCACAATAGGAGTCAGCCATATTGAGAGGGCCCTTTTGGATCTAGGGGCGAGTGTGAATCTTCTACCCTACTCAGTTTATGTGCAGTTGGGGTTAGGAGAATTGAAGCCCACAACCACGACGCTTCAATTGGCTGACAGGTCAGTGAAAAGACCACGGGGGATAGTTGAGGATGTTTTGATAAAAGTGGATAAGTTCTATTTCCCCGTGGATTTTATTGTGCTTGACACAGAACCGGTTCAGAATGTAGGGATTCAAATACCGGTGATTCTAGGGCGACCATTCTTAGCCACGGCTAACGCCCTAATCAATTGTAGGACAGAGGTGATGAAGATCTCCTTCGGAAATATGACAGTGGAGTTGAACATTTTTGATATCACTAGGCAACCACTGGAATATGATGAAATGAGAGATGTATGCTTGATAGAGGAGATTCTTGAGGATACTGTGGATGAATCAAGCATTGAGGATCCCATGGAGGCATGCTTTGCTCACTTTGGAGAGGACTTGGGTTTAGATAAATTACTCGAGGAAGTAAATGCCATTTTGGAGTCTGATCCTCAAGAAAGCAAGGAGGAGGAGGAGAAGGTGTCACCCGAACCTCAACAGAAGGAACTTAAGCCTTTACCAGATAATCTTAAGTATAAGTTCCTGGGTCCAGCACACTGTTTGCCTGTGATAATAGCTTCAGATTTGGGAGAGGCTCAAGAGGAAAAATTATTAGATGTTTTAAGAGAGCACAAGGAAGCTATCGGCTGGACCATTGAGGATATTAAAGGAATCAGCCCCTCGGTGGTGATGCACAGGATACACTTGGAAGAAGATGCTAAGCCATCGAGGGAGCCGCAAAGAAGGCTCAACCCTGCTATGCAAGAGGTTGTAAGGGCAGAGGTTATTAAGCTGTTAGATGCAGGGATCATTTATCCCATCTCTGATAGCAAGTGGGTGAGCCCCATTCATGTCGTGCCCAAGCGAGCTGGGTTAACGGTAGTAAAGAATAAGGACGACGAGTTGGTGCCAACTCGTGTGCAGTCTGGGTGGAGAGTGTGTATAGACTACCGTAAGCTGAACACTGCCACAAGGAAGGATCACTTTCCACTTCCATTTATTGATCAGATGGTGGAGCGTTTGGCTGGGCACGAGTATTATTGCTTTTTGGATGGTTATTCTGGATATAACCAGGTCCCCATGGACCCTGAAGATCAGGAGAAGACGACATTTACCTGTCCTTTTGGGACCTTCGCCTACCGTCGCATGCCTTTTGGGTTATGCAATGCACCTGCCACTTTTCAGCGGTGCATGGTCAGTATATTCTCTGACATGGTAGAGCGGTTCTTGGAGATTTTCATGGACGACTTCTCCGTCTTCGGTTCAACATTTGAGGAGTGCCTGCACCGTCTCTCTTTGGTTTTGGTACGGTGCAAGGAGAAGAACCTGGTGCTTAATTGGGAGAAGTGCCATTTTATGGTCAAGCAAGGAATTGTACTGGGGCATATCGTATCTCATCGAGGGATTGAGGTCGACAAAGCGAAGGTGGATTTGATTTCCAGCCTTCCACCGCCACGTACGGTGAAAGAGGTTCGATCTTTTCTGGGCCATGCAGGTTTCTATAGGCGATTTATCCAGAATTTCAGCAAGATCGCCAGGCCCTTGTGCAAGTTGTTGCTAAAAGATGCCCCATTTCTATTTGATGAGGATTGTAAGAAAGCATTTGGGGATCTGAAGGAAATTCTGACGTCCACACCCATTATTCAGCCACCTAACTGGGGTGTGCCTTTTGAGATTATGTGTGACGCATCAGACTATGCTGTTGGAGCTGTTTTGGGGCAGCGTGTTGATAAACTTCCCCATGCTATCTATTACGCAAGTCGAACTCTAAACGACGCACAACTCAATTATTCTACCACTGAGAAGGAGTTGCTTGCAGTCGTTTTTGCACTAGACAAGTTCAGATCCTACTTGTTAGGATCTAAAGTCATTATCTACTCGGACCATGCTGCATTGAAGTATCTTTTCTCTAAAAAAGATGCTAAATCTCGTCTTATCCGATGGATCTTGCTACTTCAAGAGTTCGACATTGAGATTCGGGATAAGAAAGGTTCGGAAAATGTGGTGGCGGACCATTTGTCTAGATTGATTGTGGAATTCAGTGAGGCTGCCACTCCCATTTCTGAGACCTTTCCTGATGAGCAATTGATGCACATTGCTCACAGTCCCGCACCATGGTTTGCTGACATAGTGAACTATCTTGTCACCGGACACATGCCCTTGCATTGGGGGAGGCAAGATAAATCAAAATTTTTGGCCATGGTAAAACACTTTTTCAGGGACGATCCTTACCTGTTCAAGTATTGTCCTGATCAGGTCATTAGACGATGTATTCCTGAGCATGACCAATCTAATGTCATCGCCTTTTGTCATGATCATGCATGTGGAGGCCATTTTAGTGCTAAAAAGACCGCTGCAAAGATTTTGCAGTGTGGATTTTATTGGCCTACCCTGTTTCGGGACTCTCACACCTACTGTATATCTTGTGAGCGTTGCCAAAAGCTAGGGAGTCTTTCTAGGAGAAATATGATGCCCCTCAACCCTATTCTGATTGTTGAAATTTTTGATGTGTGGGGCATTGATTTCATGGGACCATTCCCAAACTCCTTTGGCTACTTATACATTCTAGTTGCTGTGGACTATCTGTCCAAGTGGGTGGAGGCCGTTGCGTGCAAGACCAATGACCACAGAGTTGTGGTCCAGTTCTTGAAAGACACTATTTTTGCTCGTTTTGGTACGCCTCGAGCAATCATAAGTGATGGAGGTAAGCACTTTTGCAACAAGATCTTTGAGCAGTTGATGAAGAAATATTGTATCACGCACAAAGTTGCCACCCCATATCACCCACAGACGAGTGGTCAAGTGAAAATCTCAAATCGCGAGATCAAACATATTTTGGAAAAGACTGTGAACCCTACTAGAAAGGATTGGTCTCTGCGATTGACGGATGCACTGTGGGCATATCGGACAGCCTTCAAGACGCCAATTGGCATGTCTCCCTATCGCATTGTATACGGAAAGGCATGTCACCTTCCGGTTGAATTAGAGCATCGTGCGTATTGGGCTGTCAAGCAACTAAATTTCAATCTTTCCAAGGCTGGCTCACAACGGAAGCTCCAACTCAATGAATTGGAGGAGCTGCGGAATGATGCATATGAGTGTGCCCGATCATACAAAGCACAAATGAAGAAGACTCATGACCAAAATATTTTGAGACGAGCTTTTGAGCCGGGTCAGAGAGTCCTTCTTTATAATTCACGCCTGCATCTTTTTCCAGGCAAGCTCAAATCCCGATGGTCAGGCCCATTCATTATTCGATCGATTTTTCCTCATGGGGCCATCGAGATTGAGGATCCTAAGAATGGTAATACTTTCAAGGTAAATGGACAGAGGCTGAAACCATTCTTAGAGTTGAGGAGTCCGGACATTGAGACGATACTGTTGGAGGATCCTAGTTACTCAGATTGAGTGTAGTATTCTAGGGAGAGTCTGGCTGAAGACGTAAAACTTAGCGCTCATGGGAGGCACCCCACAGCTTATCTTTTCTTTTGTTTATTTATTAATTTGCATTTTTATGATTAATGTTTGTTTCCAGTATTTTTGTTTTCCAGTTTTTATTTTTCAGGGACAAAGCGTACTTCAGTTCAAGTTTGGGGGTATGCTATGAGCCATACCAGTCCAGATAGTTCTCCATATCTCAGGTCAGCTCTTTCCATATTAGTCACACATTGGGGTCAATGTGTAATTTAAGTTTGGGGGTATGGGAGACACATCACACACTTTGTCCTAATTTGTTGTCTTTTCGTCATAGAGATAAATGCATGCTCATGTTATCGTGAAATTTTAGTTGATCTAAACATTTTCTGTGATGTGATGTCATTGGTGAGCTTAACATTTTGAACACATGATCTGGTGATAATTTTTTTAAAATTTAGTTACTTACTTTAGGCATTTTGAGAATTCACATGTTTGATCTAATCTCACACGAGCACATTAGCACAAATTATGTGAGGTATGACACGTGATTTTAATGTGTATTTTTCCTTATCTTAACTGAAACTGGATGACTTGTTGGATGAACTCTTGGGCATAGGAAAACATAAAAAAAAAAAAAAAAAAAAAAAAAAAAAAAATTTATCAATAAACTTTTCGCTGAGTAACTGGACCTCTTGCCTCAGTAAGCAGTGAGTGTTCACGTCAAAAGGTGAAATTTTGCTTGGTAATATTAAGGTCGGTTTAATTTCGTAGCCTTTTTGACTTGAGTTAGTAAGTCCTTAGGGGTGTCTTTACACCTAATGCCCTAAAACCATCTGGTTTGGGAGTCATTGACTTAACACTCGCTACATGGGTCAATTAGAAAGCTCAAGGGAACTAAGCATAGCCGTGCCTTAATAATAAAAAAAAAAAAAATAATAATAATAATAAAATAAAAACTATGCCTTTTCGTTCATTTTTTATGGGAAATTCGGTGAATCTTGAGACATGGAGACCTTACACATTAGAATTACTTGGAAGCTTCATTTTTTATGTACTAATTCACCTTACACTGATTCAAGCTTGTGATGCCTTATCTTGCCTTTTGTAAGTAATTAGATTTTAACATTTCTATTCATTGCGAAGATGTGTTTACCTTTTTAAGCTTGCTTATGAATGAATATCATGATGATGTGTGCTCCTTAAATTTTTGGATACCATGAGTGATGACTTTATCTTTATGTTCTTTGTTTTTCATTGAGTCTTTTATTTTGTTTTGCTAAGGGACTAGCAAAATATAAGTTTGGGGGTATTTGATGAGTCTAAAATATTGCATATTTTAGACCCTTAACTTATATTTGTTATGCTCTTAGTTAGTATTATTTTACTCTATTTTACGTTTTTCTTGTGTTTTGTGTGTTTTTACAGCTTTGTGGAGAAAGTGCAGCATTTCAGGTTGATTTGAAGCTTCTGGAGACATTGCGCTCGATCGCAACAGACATGCGATCGAGCGCACCAGCGCTCGAGCGCACCTGCCTTTGAACGAGCGCAAGGTCAACATCCCACATCGAAATATTTGAAGATCAGTGCATCTGCGATCGATCGCAGCAGACATGCGATCGAGCGCACATGAGATCGTGCGCACAAGACATGCGATCGATCGTACCTGCGATCGATCGCACCACACTGCGATCGAGCGCACACGGGCCTGTATCCCACATCGTTTCTGCAACCTGTTTTACTCCGGGTCTTCCCCTATATAAACACCATTTGGCTTCATAATCCAATGTACAATTCCTAAGCCACTTTGGTGTTTACCGGTGGACGTCCGCTAGCATTCTGGTGGATCCCGAAGGCATTGCTACCACGAGGGGAAGCGCCGCCCGTCAGCGAGTGGAATTTCTCCCATGTAAAGTTGTTTATTTATTTCTTTATATTCAGTTGTTTTAGTTTAAATGTTTAGCACTTGTTATTATAGTTTTATAGTTATGAGTGGCTAGACTCTTCAGCTAAGGTTGAAGATGAAGCCCCGCCGTTGTTTGGCGTAGTAGTTCAGATTTGCTTGTACAAATCTGACAATTTTTAGTATAAATGTTCTGTCAATTATTTGAGTTAATCTTATAATTGATTGAGTTTAAATTGTCTGTTGGATTTTCTTTGTGTTTCATCTGATGGATACATTGAATGCTTTTCGATTAAATTGGATTCCCTTTGTGATTTGTTAAGAGCGGATACATCGGGTGCTTTTGGTTTAGTTGGGATATTCTTTGTTTTTTGTCTTATAGTTGGATTCATTGGATGTTTTGATAGGCTATATTTTTAGAACATGTATGCTTAACTTTGGTGGGGTGGATTCGGAAACCTTAGTGCTTTTTATTATTAGTTTTAAAATCAATTTAATTTAGTTTTAATTTATTTTACAAATTATCATTCAAAATTCGGAACTAGGTTAAGATAGAGTTAATTTAGATTAAAAATTATATTTTCACAACGCAATTCCCTGTGGATTCGACCTCGCACTTGCACACACTATATTGCAAACGACTCGTGCGCTTGCGAGTAATTTAAAACTCACAACAAAAGGCATTGTTCTCAAACCTTTGATGTTTGCAAAAGACATTTTTTACCCTTTCACCATTACAATCAGTCTCCTCACCACTACTTACACAATCTGTAGACTCATCAAGGCTAACAACACTTAGTTCAAGGTCTAATCATCCTTAGCTCAAGGTCTGATCATCCTCCCTCTCCTTCTAAGTCATCATCTATTTCATCATTTCAATCATCATGACAACCCTCTTCATACTCATCATCAGAGGCAGACAAATGGTAGTTAGAGTCACTCCTATCATCATCATCATCATCATCATCATCATCATCATCATCAAGTCCTATATCATTATCATCTGCTCCCATATAACTATTATGTCCCATATCATTTTCCTTAATTGGTATATCAGTTTCACTCCTCACATGACAGTCTCCCCATTATCATTTTTCTCAATTAGTATATCAATTTAACTCCTTACATTCACAGTCTTCTCATTATCAATTTCTATAATAGTTTCACTCCCTATAATCCCATTGTTAAGCTCAACATCATCACCTTTCATCCTATCTCCATGATTGACACCATCATTCAAATCAACAACCTTCGCTAAATCACACTTATCCAACTCCACAACCTCAACATCTTTATTTAATTTAAATTCAACTCATTTATTCTTGCTCTTAAATCTATGATTAGGATCATATGTTACTATAGGATTACCATCAAGAATTTTCTCAGCATAAAAATATACAATACGATAATTTGTAGCCTCGTCTAACACATCCTTCACATCAGAATCACATTTAATGATTATACTATTACTTGCTATGATGTGAAGCAAACTTGAGTCCAAGTTGAAGTTATTGTAAAGATCATCCAACAAGTGTAGGTAGTTGTATCGATCTCCATGAAATCATCACCAAAGTAGAAGAATACCTTGAACTTAAATCCATTAAAACCTATAACAAAACCATAGTATTGGTTTACAAAATTTTTGAGTAATGTGTAAACAATGACTAACCCAAAACCCTAACAATCGTAATTTACATATGAATGAACCAAGTAGAGTATGAGTTTATGTAAGGTTCACTATGTAACCCTAAAAATCCACAATTAACATTTTCAAGAAAGAACATAATTAACCTATTAACCACTTTATACCAGAAATAAAATCATAAACCCAAAACACCTAACAATCATGAATTATATATGAAGAAATTATGTAATGAAAAATGGTAGTGACGAAAAAAAGTTGGAAAATAACTTTGAAATGAAAGACATAACATACATATGGAGTTTTCTTTGTGTGATGTCTTTTCATGCGAGAAAAAAAACGGTTCAACTTCAAAGTTTCACTATTTAAAGGTTACTGTAGTTAAGAATTTCACTTGAGTGTTTATGTTTTTATGACTATTAGGGATACTTGAGAAATTAGGGATTTCAGAATGAAAGTTTGTGAGAAATTAGAGTTTCAATTTCTATATCGAGGAGATAGAGAGAAAGATAGAGTGTGAGAGAGACAAAAATCAAAGACTAAGTTGTCTTTAGTGTTTATATACAGGGGCATTCACGTATTTTTCAATCCAAGGTCAGTTTTAAATAGATTATGTCTAGTCAACAATGGTCATATGGTATTTTTTTTTGGTATTTTGAGTAAAAAAGGGAGGTAAGTGTAGTACCCCTTGATGTCGGGGGGAGAGGGCTATAATTTTTCCTAAAAACAAAACAACATATATATATATATATATATATATATATATATATATATATATATATAACATAGAGAATAATGGATATTTTATAATAATATTAAAATCAAATTGGGTTATTATCGAAACGGATTAAAGTAAATCAAAGTTTGGTTTGTTTGTTTAAGGGATTAACAAATTCGGATCAAGGATTAGCATACCAAAACTTATTTCTATTTTCGACTATATAGATTGAATTCGTATCAATATGCACCTTGTACCATCCCATATTGTTTGTCCATTGCTTTTTAAATGTGACACAAAAATCAATGACTTTACAAGTATACATTTAATCTTTTATTTTAATGTCATACATAACTCTTGTAGGACCTAAATGTACTTAGCTCAACTTTAACTTTGAAGAGTGTTTTGAATAAAAAATTTGCATTAAGCTTTGTGCAAATAGATAATGGATTAAAAATATGGGACACAATGAGTATATGTTTAAATACGAGGGTCAAGATAAAAGGGTTAAAATGTCTAGACACAAATATGAACGCTTTCTTTCTATGAGAAAGGTACTGGAATGAAAATATGGGCATTAACTTCTTTTGCTTTAAATGTACTGGAATAACTGCCCCACACTCATCTCTCTCTAACTTTTGTCTTATCTAATCACCCACTCTTACTTTCACACAAAAACCAACTCTAACTTACACAATTAATCAGTTTAAACATTTTCTCATTGCTTTTTCTCTTAACCACCTACTCTTATGATCTTCATTAAAAAAAAGAACCACTCTCCATTCGAAAAAGAAATCTAAAAGTCCACTCTTGTCAAAGAAGAAAACTAGTGTTTTAACCATTTAAAACTAATGAAACTTTGCTCAATTTTCGTAGAAAAAAAATCATGGTTTAAAATATTTAGTTATTTTTTTCTTCTTCATAATGTAGGAAAAATAAGTTCAAATTCTACTTAACTTGACCAAAGAAAAATGTATGAAGAAAAAGGAAGAGGAACAAGGAAGCAAAAAGGTGATATGCGCAAATACTATTGGTTAAGTTTCCTCTATTGTTATTTTTTCAATGTATTATGGTTCAATTTAGCTGTAAATTTTAGTTAAAATTTTATTACTACAATTTATCTACTTTTCTCTGGAAAGGATTTGTAGTCAACGACTCAATATGATTTTTGGTTTTTTTTTGTCATCCTACTTACTTTTAATTCATTTATTCATAAAGTTTAATTCAGAATTTGAATTATGTTTTATGTATTACCTTCGAAATTTATGTCTTGAAATGTTTTATTTTTTTTGTCTCATGTTTTTCTAATTATGTAATTTGATGTTATTTTTAATTATTTTAATATATAAATTTCTTTTTTTATTTGTTTGTTTGTTGAATTATTTCAGTAAAAAGTTTAAACCTTTGTGATCTCTTTTTCTTACATTCTAAATCTCTTTCTTATGTTTTTTTTTGTTTTTTATTTTTTTATGCATAGGTACTAAGCGGAGCATAAGACCATTTTTACTAATCTTCATTACAATTGGTCTTGTTGTGTAAATCAATATGAACATTCTTTGTTTTTTTGTCTCTCATGCATTTTTTAATTACATAATCTGATGTTATTTTAATTTTTTAATATATTTTAAAATGAAATAAAATATATTAGCATTTCAACATGTGCATGATGAGATTTAACAAATTTAATATCTCAAGACGCGCTACGCGCGTGTTAATCTGCTCTTTAATGGAATTAAGCCACACACATGTGTAATACTGCATTGAATACACTAAATATTACATATGTATGTCATTCAATCGAGATTTTTTAGAGTCATTATGGATGCACACTAAATTTTACACGCTCATGTCATTCAATTGAGATTTTTCTAGGATCACTATGGATTGGGTTTGTTTGAATGGTCCTAATTGGATTGTTCTTTCAAACAGTATAACACAATTAAAAGCATTCAAATAGTCCTGATCCACAATGATTAAAAAAAATCTCGATTGAATAACATGAGTGTGTAAAATTCAGTGTGCTTGATATAGTAACTTAAGCGTGTGTGGCTTAATCTCATTGAAGAGCATATCAATATGCGCGAACGCTTGTTGAGATGCTAATATTCATTAAGTTCAGTTGGGGAAAATATTGCTGGAAAATGAGGGTTGTTTATCAAAATAATTGAGAGAGATACAGAGAGAAAGGCTTTAAGGCATAATCAAGTCCCTTTCTTTAAGGTTTAATTCGCCCCTCATAGTGCAAGAGGTTACAAGCGAATTTCCTATAAGATACAATGAAGCTATAATGTTATTCTGCACTTTGCACTTGTGAAGAATAACCTACAGCAGCTTCTAAGAGTTTATAGATGTATAACACTTATGTCTGTAAATATGCAAGATTTATGGACATAAGTAAATCAGTGTTTTGAAAGGAGAAGAAGAAGAAGAGAGAAAATCCAAAAAATCTGATTGTAATATGTGTTCTTTTAATTATGACAATTAAACAACTTATATAGTGTTGAAATGAGTGTGTCTTTCCAATAGAGACATATTGTTTCAGTTTAAAACTGAATTAAATTGAATACCAAGTGTTTCTTCATAAATAACACTTCTTTTCACATTTAATTGTCATAAAACATTTTGAAAATTCAAAATTTTCGAACATCCAGTCTACTGGACCAAGTTTTCAGTCGACTTAAAAAGTTGCAGAGAGTTCAAGGAATTTTCTTCCTTTTATTCAATCGACTAAATGCTTCATACAATTGACTGTATACACCATTCAGTCAACTATATGAAACTTACAGTCAATTGTATCAACTCTCAAAAACTAAATTCGTTTTTTTTTTCTTTTCTCTTTTCCTTTGAATTTCTAAAATATCCAAAACTTAAAAACTAAGTTTATTTTGAAAATTATCAATAATATTATTATGTATTTTAAATCCCGCATATGGTGTGTACGGGGTTATGCTAGTTGTTTTTTTAAATCATACCAATCTCTTTGCAATTAAACTGTATTAGCAAATGCATAATGATACATTAATGAAAGTACAGGGTGCTTGTTGCTAACCTAAAGAAATTCTTTCATCAAAATGGCCACTCACTAAACTACTGAAATACCCTCCACATATCTATGTAACACCCAAATTACCCTCTATGCCAAATCATCTCTTCCGTCGTGCTCCATTTGTTACCGCTCCTCTATTCAACACTAATCTAACCAAAAGAACATGGCCACTACACCAAGCCATTGGTTCAAGCACTTCGCCACAACGAGCCCATGGCTTCACAGATTTTGTTGCACCTCTTCTCTTGCTCATCTCTCTTCTACCTCTCCTTTCACTTAAGACCCACTGCAAATCCGACCTAAGAACAACAACACTATCAACAAAAATAAAAGAAATGAAAACAACAAAGGCAATGAAAGGAGTGAAACTAACAGCAAAAACACTAATTTGCAGTCACATTTTTCCAAAGAGAGGTCAAAGTTTGGAGTTGGTGTGTGAGAGCTTGGAGTTCAAGGAAATGGACTATGCAAGGTGGCAGACACTGGGTTCGTTATCATGTGTGACCGTGCACTCCCTAGTGAATGTTTTATTGGCCGCGTTACCCACAAGAAGGGTAACTATGCTGAGGTCTGGTTTCTATACACTCTGCTGGCGTATTAGTTGTTCGTTAAATAGCAAAAATTTTGTGGGTTTTGTTGGGTTAAAGAAAAATATTAAGGGAAATGAGAGGAAAGACTATGAGTACTTATGCTAGCTATCTAAATGTTTATGAAATGACAAAATTTTGTTGTGTTTTCTTTGGTCGATGAGAATAGTTGAGGGGAAAGTAGATAAAAGAAGGAATTGTAAAGTTGGGGTCTTTGCATATGTTTTGTACTGGTTTATACAAGTGGAAGTTCACTAATAAGGTTGCCTTTTTTTTTATTATAGTAAATTGAATAGTACTACGGTTGTGTTTGAGTAGCTCTATGATTGAACGTGGAACTATGTTATTTGGTAGATGTTTTTAGTTTAATAGAACCAAAGAGAACAAGAGATAAGAAAAGCAAGAAATTTACATTTTGGTCTTTGTGCACATATTGTTTGGTTCGTGGGATGGGGAGATGAGCTTAATAAAGTTAGTTGTGTTAATCATGTTGGGTTAGTTTCGATTATAGCTCTATGAGTGTTTCTGCAACTCACAAAGTCTTGTTTGATTGCTGAGTAGTTGAGGAAAAGAAAAAAAAAATTGTTCAAAATTGTACTGTTGGGTCTTTCAGTTTGTTAGTTTGGTTAGTTATGTTAGTCTCACATTAAGTCTAATCATGGAATAGTTGTTATTTTCTCTACAATCTACTTGATTTTAGCAACAAAAAAAAAATTGTGATATTAAGAATGAATGAACTAAAATTTGGTTCTTCCTTTATTCTAGTTAAGTTTGATAGAAGTTCTGAGTTGTATTAAACAAGTTTGGAAGTATTATTTAACTCGTTTTGATTGATTCAAATAATTTGAGGATCTATACGAGCTTTGTCTACAATTTGTGTCACATTATTTTGTGATGTTAGCTAGCTAATGAGAAAACGGGGAAAAAGTAAGAAAAGTAATTTATCTTATTTGTGTTGTTTATGCTTTCAAGACTCTACTTTAATTTCGCAGTTGTTTAAGGAACACCTTAGCTAAAATCAAATGATGCTTTGTTATTATCTTCAGCCTCAGAGAAGTTGGTGGGGATATTGCTATTGTCAATAGTTTATTTTCATCATCTGTTTTGTTTCCAAAAATCCGTGCAAATTCACAATTACTTTTTGTTCAAATTTTTTTATGTTCACTACCTTTGATTTTGAAAGTGAAAAAATAAGGAAAATAATTTTTATTGTTTGTAGTCACATGGTTGAGCAATCCCTAGATGAGAAATTCATTTTTTTATTAGTATAAAGTATAAAGTGTGTATATATGTGTGTATGTGTGTGTGTGTATTTTGTGAAGAATAAGTAAAAAGTATATTCACTACCTGGGTGAGTACTTCCTTAGCCATGTTACACACAAAATGGAAAATCAAGCCGATGTGAGGTTTAATAGTAGCTTTTTTTTTTTTTTTACTAAATTTTTAATCAATTGGCGGGTTTATGTGCTTGTTCTAACATCTAGAGCAAGAATAAGCTTGAAAATAATTGTGTTAGCTTTTGTTTTATGTTGAATTAAATCAATCCCAAAAGTTTCTCCAACTAAGCAAAAAAGTTGTGACCATACCATCTTTTGATCAACTAAATAATCAACTCCTTTAATTGTCTCAATTGAAGAGGGATTATCCTCTTCATCTTTATCACCGGTGATGATATTTGCTTCTTTTTTTTTTTTTTAATTATTTCATGATGAAATGGTTCCATTTTTTATTCTTAGTTACTCATTTTCCATATTTTGGTTGTTGTGAAAATAGAAACATCTGATAATATATAACTTTTAGTTTTATTCATTTGTTGTTTTGGATTCCAATGATTCATAACTTGGCTCAGGAAGTCAAATAGTTGTATACATTTCGGCCATTGAATTCCATTTCTTAAGTTCTTAACTATGCAATATTTGTGAGTGAAACTTTCAAGTTTCTCACATTTCTCATGCATAGCAGTTTAAGACACTCCATTTGTTCTCCAAAAGATAGATTACATTTTTTTATCAGCCAAAAGATAGATTACATGGAGGGAGGTGTTAGCATCAGTCGCGATTGATGGTTAGGTTACCCCATATGCACGAGAGTTTCCACATGAGAATGCTAACCATTAGTCACACCAGTCGCGATTAACGCTAAACATTCCCTACAATGGAAAACCTTTTACACTGACAAACATTTTTACTATAAAATTGGTTTTCTTTACAATTTTCTGATGCTTATTTTAATGTTGTAAAATACCCATCAAGGTTTTATAATTTGGCTCATAACTGCTTTAGCAACCAAATAGTTTTGTCGTCTAAGATTATTTTTTTTAAGATTTCAATAGATGAAAGAAAAGAAAGAATTAGCTAAAAAGAGATGGAGAGAAAAAAGATAATAAAAAAGGAAAGAGAGATAAAGAAAGATGGGTGGTGTAGATAGTGGGGTAGTCAAAGATTGTAGTTATCTTTAGGGTTAAAATATCTCATGGTGCATAACAACTTTGACCCTAAATATTTTCGATGTCATTTACAGAACTTTGGTATTTTGGTTTAGAACAAATTACATCATTTCATTTACAATATATCCAAAGATACAGAAAACTTGCTTTTAAATGTAGTTGATTTTCCACCCTTCATTTCACAGAGGTCAAAGTTCGTAGAAACACATTATTTTGGTTAATACCCATTTAATTTGATTGCTTACGGGAAGTTTGCATATAGCTTTCTTAAGATATAAATCTAAATGATGGAACTTAATTTTTTTTTTATAAATAATAGTGGAACTTAAATTTTTTATATAGATTATTTCGATAATGCAATTTCAGATAACTCCCTTGAATCCTAATTTTTTTTTATAAATAAAATTGTATTAACAAGGCACCAAGAGGGTGCAACTCAAAGCCAAAGGCTAATTACAAGTAAAAAAAAATTCACAAAATCCAAAAGATCAAAATTGTTTACAAAAACATTTCCTTTAGCCCAAGAATTAAGGGTGTCAAACCAACTATCTCTAATAGTATCAATAAATCTTTCAACACCCTCAAATGCTCTACGATTCCTTTGTTCCACACTAGCCAAAAAAATTGAGTGTGGGATCAAGAGATAAGATTTCTTAACCTCCTTTGGCACTCTCAACCCACTCCAAACCCAAACCTCATATTTCACAGAGTCCATTACCACCTAAGAAATCCCCAAAATATTATAGATCATCTCCCATAAACTTCTAGCCAGCGAACACTCCACCAAAATATGAAACACAGACTTGGCGCAACTCTTGCAAATAAAACATTTATTGACCAAAACTTTTACCCATCTTTGTAAATTATCTAACGTAATAATTTTCTCCCAAGAAGCCTCCCAAAAAAAAAAAAAAAAAACTAACTTTCTTGGGGCGTAAGGACCCCAAATTACTTTCCATGGGAACTTAGATGAGTCAGCCATATGATCTCCATTTAAAAAAAATCATTAAAATATTTCACTGCAAAACCTTTCTCAAAGCTAGACCCCTACCTAATGGGTACTTTTTCATTATGTTCTTTTCTTTGTCCATAGGTTGTTGAATTAGTGGATGAAAGTTGGTGGTTAAATTATGAGATAAGCAGTCATTTATCTGACTAAGCTAATTTTGATAATTATTCAAGCATACCAAATATAACCATTCTAGATACTTGACTAAATTTATGACTACACTTAGTGAGCAAGTCTAGTGCCTTCCTTATCAAAAAAGTTCATTGCCTTCAAAAATTTTGTTGGGGCCTTCTAAGAAGTTGAGGAAGGTGTTCTCTTTGATTCCCCTCTCTATTTTTTGTGTTGTGTGGAATGAGAGGAGTATTTGGGTTTTTGATAGTGAAGAGAGGTCTTTAGAAGGGATTAGAGATAGATGGTTCAACATCCTTAGGTTTTGGCCTAAGGGTAAATGAGGAAACCTTAATAGATTTTGTAGATTTACTATCTTGTAGATAGTTAATGTAAATAGGTTGCACACATTTGGTGCTTCATGTATACATCTTTTTACTTATCATTTTTTTGTGGGAGCTAATTGTCTAAGAAGTCATCTTAATCCCTAGTTGTTTGGACTTTGGGGTTTTCAATAGGATTCCAAATTCTATTATATGAATGATCTGCAAAATATATGTTAATTATAACTGAAACTAATATTGGCTGGTCTTAAGACACTCTTATTCTCATTTTTGTTTGCATTTTTAAGTTGAAATATCTAACCAAATCGAAACTTAGGAAAACAGAGAGTTGTAGGATAGGGAGTCATGGATAGACTGGTCCCTACATGGATGGATGGTGGTGGTGACTGTTGGATGATTATCTATCTAAATAATTAGGTGAATAACCGTTCTAGTTTTACTTGCAAGTGCACAAGGTCAGTAGTAGCATAGTGTGCAAGTGCGAGATCATTTCCACAGGGATTGGTGAATTTCAATTTAGAATCAGTTTCACAAAGTAAAAATAGATGGGAAAAAATATTGAGTTTAGACAATAATAATAAAGATGTAGGGACTTGGTATCCACCACTAATCATGCTACCCTAATAAAACAATATGCCAATGCTCTATTCATGCTATGAATACCTACTGGTTGTCAACCTAAGGGCTCGGTCCACTCCTTAGGCTATTGATTTCCCTAAGCAACGAGTTAGGAATGGTGTATACTCTAACTCTTTTCTCTCTTAAGGGATTCAGTATGGTGTATACTAAGTTGTTCCTTAAGAGAGCATAGGATATGTGGAAATCGACAACCACACGGGACCTAGGGCTTGGTCCACTTTCGGTTTCCCATGTTGATTAACCCAATAATCCGGTGTGGACATCTTTTGTTACTATTGTTGAACCCAGGACTCGGTCATCCAAATTGATTCAACTAACTGATCCATACCACATGCATAAGTTGATCAGACACACATATGAGGAATGTAAATAAAAATATGTATTAATCAAATTAAGCAACACAACATAAATATCGCAAAGGCGCCAATACTGAATTATTGGTAAACATAATTAGGGCTTCAACCAAGCCCTTACTAAAAGTTTAAGTACACATAATAAAAATAAAGGAAAGAAGAACTCCAAGAGAAGAGTCATCAATTCTTCTCCACAGTTTCCTTCTCCAATCTTCCCAAACAAAAAATAAACTAAAAGGAAGATATGCTCCTCAAAAGGGAGATATGTTTTCTGTGTTTTACAAGTCTATTTATAGGGTTCTAAGGACACTTGAAAACCTTAATTTCCAAAATAGGGCCCTAACTCTAATTTCCAAAACAGGTGCTGCCATTTTACTGTTCACTACCGTACGTGTGCGCTCGATCACGAGTAGAGTGCGCTCGGTTGCAAGGTTGCGCTTGATCCCCCTTCCTGGTGCGCTCGATCGCACTCCAGACAGTATCTGCTCTAGGTTTTCCAATTTTCTTCCTTTTAAGCTCCAAAAGCTTCCAAAATTCTCCATTTTCTTCATAGATCTATAAAAACCATGTAAAACCCAGAAATGAAGTAAAATGGACTAAAATAACATAAACTAGGGCTTAACAAATGTAAATTAAAGGGCTTAAATATGAATATTTAAGCTCCTATCACACCCCCAAACTTACATATTGCTAGTCCATTAGCAATACAAAACTAAAAACTAAACGAAGAACAAAATTAAAGATAAATTCATTTCCATGATACTCAAAGCTTTTGGTTTTGCATAAAACTATGATAACTGTTCATGAGTAAGCTTATAATAAAAACACATTTTTGTATTGAAAAAGGATTTTCAAAAGTTCATGTTACTTACCTAAGGTTGGCTTAAGGCATCGCAAGTTTGATTTGTGTGTGATGAATTAGAACATATAAGATGGGGCTTCCACATAATTTTAGTGTATAGGGTTTCGATGCCCAAACCTTTATCGAATTCCTTATCAAAGAGAACAAAAATGGCATAATACTTGCTTCTTCTTTCTTTTTCTTTCATCATGCGATCTTTGCCATGTTGAGTTCCATCGAGCTTCCTATTTGACCCTTGTAACTAGTTTTTAGCCAATGACTCCCAAACAATATGGTTTTTAGGGCATTAGGTATAAAGACACCCCTAAGGACTTACTAACTCGAATAAAAAAGGCTACGGAACTAACAGGTTTTAATGCTTCTAAATGAAATTCTCACCTTTTGATGTGAACACTCAATGCTTACTGAGGCAAGAGACCCAATTACTCAGTGGAAGTTTGTTATTATGATCATTAAAGGCTTACTTCCCACCTTTTGACATGAACACTAAATGCTTACTGAGGCAAGAAGCCCAGTTACTCAGTGGAAAGCTTTTTGATCACTTTTTGCATGATGAAAATTTTTCTTTATTTTTCTTATTCCAAAGTGTTATTTTCAACAAGTTATCCAATTACAGTTAGATTATGGAAACATATACAAGAGAATTATATGTCATACCCCACACAAATGCGTGTTAAATGTGCTCGTGCAAATTTGGATCAAACTCGTGAATTCTTAGGTGCCTTGAGGTAGGTAACTAAACTTTGTAAAATTCCCATTGCAAGACTATGTGTTCTAGCTTTTAAGCTTACTAATGAAGTGTTATCAAATTTTTAAATCAACCGAAATTTTTGTTTACCAAAAGAACATGCATTTATCTTCCCCAAAAAAAAACTGGGACTTAGTGTGTGCATGTATTTCAAGTGCGTGTGTGATAGTATCTAGTATCTCCCACTACCCTCAAACTTAAAATATACATTGTCCCTAATGTGTGTGGCATGAAAAGATCTGACCTGGGTGATGGAGAACTAGGTTGCTTGCTTTGCTTGTAACACGCCCCCAAACTTGAACTGGATGCATGCACTAAGTACCTGACAAAGAAAAATAAATGTTGTTCCAGAAAACAAGAAATATAAATACTAGATATGTAAATATAAATATAAACAAAAGAAAAATACTAAAATGAAAAGGATAAGTCTGGGGTGCCTCCCATGAGCGCTAAGTTTAACGTCTTCAGTCGGACCAAGCCTTATTCTTCCCCAAAACTAAGATTTGCAGCAACTAGCACATGTAGTGTCTTATTCTCTCCCATATAAGTATAAGTCAAGTACTTCGGCAATTGCTTCAACTCCAAATTTGGTGCCTAGACAATAAAAGGGAAAAAAAGTAGTATTAGAAGGCACAAGAGTGTCAAACAGATCGATGTACTTACTTGGATGCTTTGGATAGGCCTTTAAGAGGTGCACAGTTTTAATGATGTCATCAGTAACAGCTTCAGATTTTGGCTCAATATTTGATCCTTTGAAATAATGGGTGAGGGTGGTCTCTAATGGATCAATATGATGGTCATGAAAAACTTGTTCAACAACACTTTTCTTTTGTTTACTTAGCTCCTTATCTAATTGTCCCACTTGTACTTCCAATATTTGAATGGCTTGTTCGTGCCTTGTAGTGGTTTGTCTTATCTCAGTCCAAAATTTCCTTTCTTCTACCATAAACTGATTTTGTGAGGTCATCAATTGTTGTTGCTTAGTTGCCAACTGCATCACAAGACTCTCTAGGTCACTTTTCTTTGATTCGGGAGCTGAGTGAGCTGCTTGTTGGAAGTTTCTTTGTTGCCCTTGAAGGTTCCATGCATTTTGATCATTGCTCCATGAGAAGTTGGGGTGGTTTCACCATTCTGGATTGTATATATTTGCATACGGATCGTAGTGGTTTGGTCCCACATAGTTTGCTTGCTCTCGATCTACAGATGAATATAAAGGGCAAGTTTCAGTAGTGTGATCAAAACGACTACAAATAGTACATACTTGGAGTGGTGTAGCTTGTGGCTTAGGTGAGGCAATCTGAGCAATCATGACTTCTACAAGCATATCTACCTTTCTTTCCATAGCATCCACCCAATTTAGAAATCCACCATTTGAGTTTACGTTATTCATGCCCTTGCTCTTTACTTCTTGCTCTATATTAAGTGGGAAAAAGATTGGATTTTTGGATCGAAGAACTTGCATGAATCAGTGGCAGATATGTGAATGTAGCAGTCAAATACTACTACTAGGATGGCTCTCTGCCTCAATTGCACTCGATCGCACAAGAGAGTGCGCTCGATCGCAAGTGGTACAGAGGGCTCTTGTGGTGTACCTGAAATAGAGAAAGAGAAATTTATTAGGGTTTTTTAATGAAGCGAAAATAAGATAAACACAATGATTAAGAATCGAATAGGAAGGAAATAATAATAATTAAATTAAATGAGAAGTTAATTCTAAAAAGAAATTTAGCACAATCCTCGGCAACGGCGCTAAAAACTTGTTGGACAATTATCTACCTAAATAATTAAGTGAATAACCGTTCTAGTTTTACTTGCAAGTGCACAAGGTCAGTAGTAGCATAGTGTGCAAGTGCAAGATCATTTCCACAGGGATTGGTGAATTTCAATTTAGAATTAGTTTCACAAAGTAAAAATAGATGGGAATAAATATTGAGTTTAGACAATAATAATAAAGATGTAAGGACTTGGTATCCACCACTAATCATGCTACCCCAATAAAACAATATGCCAATGCTCTATTCATGCTATGAATACCTACTGGTTGTCAACCTAAGGGCTTGGTCCACTCCTTAGGCTATTGATTTCCCTAAGCAACGAGTTAGGCATGGTGTATACTCTAACTCTTTTCTCTCTTAAGGGATTCAGCATACTGTATACTGAGTTGTTCCTTAAGAGAGCATAGGATCTATGGAAATTGACAACCACACGGGACCTAGGGCTTGGTCCACTCCTGGTTTCCCATGTTGATTAACCCAAGAATCCGGTGTGGATATCTTTTTTTACTATTGTTGAGCCCAGGACTCGGTCATCCAAATTGATTCAACTAACTGATCCATACCACATGCATAAGTTGATCAGACACACGCATATGAGGAAAATAAATAAAAACAAGTATTAATCAAATTAAGCAACACAACATAAATATCGCAAAGGTGCCAATACTGAATTATTGGTAAACATAGTTAGGGCTTCAACCAAGCCCTTACTAAAAGTTTAAGTACACATAATAAAAATAAAGGACAGAAAAACCCCAAGAGAAGAGTCGTCAATTCTCCTCCATAGTTTCTTTCTCTAATCTTCCCGAAGAAAAACTAAACTAAAAGGAATATATGCTCATCAAAAGGGAGATATGTTTTCTGTATTTTACAAGTCTATTTATAGGGTTTTAAAGACATTTGGAAACCCTAATTTCCAAAAAAAGTGTTGTTGTTTTACTGTTCACTACCGTACGTGTGCGCTCGATCGCGTGCAGAGTGCGCTCGATCGCAAGGTTGCGCTCAATCGCCCTTCCTGGTGCGCTCAATCGCACTCCAAACAGTATCTGCTCCATGTTTTTCAGTTTTCTTCCTTTTAAGCTCCAAAAGCTTCCAAAATGCTTCCTTTTCTTCATAGACCTATAAAAACCATGTAAAACATAGAAATGAAGTAAAATGGACTAAAATAACATAAACTAAGGCTTAACAAATGTAAATTAAAGGGTTTAAATATGAATATTTAAGCTCCTATCAGTGACCCAATCTTGGGTCAGTTGCTTGGCACAGTTATTCTTTCTGATAAATGAAGGAAGCTTTATTTTTAAATAAGAATGAAGGAAGCTTTTTGGGTGTAAAAGAGTCCAGTACTAGACTCATGAAAATTAGCAACTGTGAAGCATATATGGAACTTAGTTAGTACTAGAGTATTAATTGAATTCTATTTAAGATGTTTGGAGTGCTTGGCAGCTTTTTGAAATCTGTACTACTTTTCACTTCACAGGACAGCAGGAAAGATAAAAGTAATTTGCTGGATAGTGAGGGCTAGTTTGCCATCAAAGGTGTTGTCCTCAATCAGAGATGGTTTAGAAGCAATGATAGATCTTGGACTGTATTTTTGGGGAGACTGCATAGAAAATATGTATCTCTATGAAAGTGTTTATGTATTTATTATTTCACTTATATTTCTTTTTATAAGAATTTAATTTATATATTAAGTGAATAAAATTAAGTAATTTTTTTTCTTAAATATGATTTGTAGTGTGTCGACCTATTGAAAAAAAGGCGATTACTATTTTATCCTTAAATAAGAGACATGACTGAGATAAAAAAAAAAAAAACTCCCTTATTACTTATAAAATTAAATTGTGTCTTAAAACAACACTTTTTGTAATTGTGGGTATACGTTTATAAGATTTGGAAAACAAGAAATAACGAATAAGGTCTTTTATGTTTAAAGTTGTCTTTCATGTTAAGGTTGGAGGTTATTTTACTTAACTATTATCAAATACCTATAAACTTAAAAAGGATAAATACACTCAAATATTAAAGCATAGGATAAATTGAAATTAAGTAAAAAATGTATGTTTTGATTTTGTAATTTTTACTTATTACAAGTAGCTTCATTAGAATATTAATGTTCTAAACATTCTACTTTGAGGGGGGCATAGATATATTAAGTACAAGATATTTTGTATACAAATACTTTGAGTTGAATAACATGTGAAGGAACTTTAAATTTGTTTTTTTTGGGGGGGGGGGGGGGGGGGGGGGGGCGCATGGCCTCCATTTGTCCCTACTAAGATCCACCATTGCTTAGGAAAATTTTACGTTAGGGTGGTATCATATTCCTAGACACAGCTCATTTTGTTGGTTGCAATAAGAAAGGCTATAAGCATAAAACTTATTACTAGAAAAAGGAGCTAAGTCAGTGAAAGTCAACCAGGGACATAAACCAAAAGATATAGATTCAAATGGGCATATTCTTAGTTTGATTGACAAACTAGGATTGCTTGACTAGAATTTCAAGGGGAAAACAGTTGTAAGTGCAATAAGAAATGGTGCTTTTCTGCGGCCATAGTTTAATACATCTGGCAACAAAAGAACTAAGTTGTTAGCCAGTAAAGGTGGCTTTTACCTGAGATATGAGGATGCAGACAGGGGAAATAGTATCTCCATAATGGAGATAAAAACATATAAACTTGGCAGTTGATTCGTATATGATTTTTTTGTAGAAAATTGTATAGTTTCTAGATATATGATTGCCTAGAGTGTTATGCATTTTATTTCGAGAATGATTGTTGTGCATGATAACTTGGGTAGTAGATCTTCTTGGCACTAGTTAGTAGTAGCTCTTCTTTTCATGGAAGGCTTCATAGAAGAGAAGTTTGACCATTGACAATCTCCAAAGACGAGAGAAGTGTCTTGTTAATCGTCGTTATCCTTTGTAAGCAAGAGACTGAGTCTGTTTTCCATCTATTACTTTGGTGCCCTTAGACCGTTGGAAATAAAACACTCACACAAACAACTCTTATTCAAACTCAAAGAGATATTACAAGAGCACTCTCACTCAAAAGAAAGAAGATACTAGAACTCACTCTTAGAAGACTTTGCTTCTTCACTCACTTAGAAGCTCTTGCTTCTTCTTGATGATTAAACCAAAATGGGGAGGGGTATTTATACTACTTAAGAACAATCCTACACCACACAAATAAACTAATCCAAAATTACAACAACCATACACCTCATTTTTCTTGGTGGTTCTAATAATATTTTAGGTTACCAAATGATTCACATGCTCAACTACCACACCAATAAAATTCTAGGTAGAATGCTTGTAGTTTTGGACCTTGATTATGGACTTGGACTCCAATTTGATTGAGTTTGGTTTTGGACTCCCATAATGGATCAAGTTTATGATCCAACACCCCCCCTTAAACTTGATCTTGTGACCCCTAGTAAGTTCCTTAATCTTACGAAGTTTTCGCTTGTCAGTGGCTTAGTAAAAATATCAGCAACTTGATCTTGTGACCTCACATATTCAACTTGCACATCCTTTCTTGCAACACACTCCCTTATATAGTGGTAGCGAATATCGATGTGTTTGCTTCGATCATGGAATACTGGATTCTTTGCTAAGGCAATGGCTGACTTGTTGTCGACATAAACCTTGGTCGGCTCTTCTTGTATCAAGCCTATCTCCTTCAATAGATTTCTAAGCCAAATTGCATGACAAATGCATGAGGTAGCAGCAACATATTCTGCTTCACAAGTGGACAATGTGACAATCGGTTGTTTCTTTGACATCCATGTGAAAGCAGTATCTCCCATGAAAAATACGAATCCAGTAGTGCTCCTTCGATTATCTATGTCTCCACCCCAATCACTATCGCTATATCCAGCAAGCTTGTAATCATTAGAAACTGAATAGAACAAGCCAAAGTCAATTGTACCTTTTAGATAGCGAAGAATTCTCTTTGCGGCTTTAAAATGGGTGGTTGTTGGAGATTCCATGTAGCGACTAACCAATCCAACTGCGTGAAGAATATCGGACCTCGTGCAAGTTAGGTAGCGTAGACTTCCCACCAAACTTTTGAAAAATGTTGGATCTACACTTTCGCCTTCTTCATGTTTGGACATCTTGACTCCGTATTCCATCGGTGCGCTTATCGGCTTACAGTTCTCCATCTTGAACTTCTTCAGGATCTCCTTTGCATAGCTTTCCTGTGAAATGAAAATTCCATCATTTTGTTGCCTAACTTCAATGCCAAGGTAGTACGCCATGAGCCCCATGTCTGTCATCTCGAATTCCTTCGTCATCACTTCCTTGAATTCATTGAACATGCTTGGGTTGCTTCCGGTGAAGATCAAATCGTCCACATAGAGGCACACGATCAAAATATCTCCATCTTTGATCTTGATATATAGAGCATGCTCATAGGGACATTTGTTGAAGCCATTCTCTTGGAAGTACTTGTCGATTCGGCTATTCCATGCCCTTGGTGCTTGTTTCAACCCGTAAAGAGCTTTCTTCAACTTCAACACCTTGTCTTCGTGGCCTTTGACTTCGTAGCCTGATGGTTGCTAAATGTAGACTTCTTCTTCAAGAACTCCATTTAGGAAGGCAGACTTTACATCCATTTGTTGTATCTTCCACTTGTTTTGAGCTGCCAAGGAAATAATTAGTCTAACAGTCTCCAACCGAGCAACAGGGGCGAATACCTCATCGTAGTCAATTCTAGCTTTTTGACTGTAGCCTTTTGCAACAAGCCTCGCCTTGTGTCTTTCAATCTCTCCCTTAGCATTTCGCTTTGTTTTGTAGACCCATTTGACACCTATCGCCTTGTGTCCTTTGGGAAGTGAAATAAGTTCCCATGTGTCGTTCTTCTCGATAGCCTTGATTTCTTCATTCATCGCATCTCTCCACTCCATTTCTTTAGCAGCTTCTTGATAGCTCATTGGTTCACAATCAGCAAATAAACAAAATAATGTAAGATTATCTTGTCGTTCAGTCACTTCATAGAGATCTCGAAGGCTTCTTGTTCGTTGCACATCTCTTTCACTTTGACTCCCACTTGAAGATGATGAAGGTGACTCGTCTCCGTGGGTAGTTGATGTTGGTGAAGTAGGTGGAGTTGTTGGCTCTTGTTGGGCTTCTCCAGGCTGTTCTATTTGTGTCAGCTCATCTTCAAACGGGGGAGAGAAATTAAAGTCATCTATATGAGATCCAAAATCCCATAGTCTTTCTTCGTCAAACACCACATCTCGGCTGATCACAACCTTCTTATTGTTCGGATTGTACAGCTTGTAGCCTTTTGAATTTGCATCATAGCCAATGAAGATGAAACTCTCGCTTTTATCATCAAGCTTTGTTCTTTTCTCATCTGGAACATGAACATGGGCTATGCTTCCAAAAACTCTTAGGTGGGAGATGCCGGGCTTTCTTCCACTCCATGCTTCTTGCGGTGTCTTTCCCCAAACACTTCTTGTTGGAGATCTGTTGGATAAGTAGACCGCACACGCCATTGCTTCAGCCCAAAACTCCTTGGGTAGTTTCTTGCTTTTGAGCATACTCCGAGCTATGTTGAGGATAGTTCGGTTTTTTCTTTCCGCTACGCCGTTTTGTTGAGGGGATCTAGGAACTGTCATTGGTCGACGAATTCCATTTGCTTCACAGAACTCTTGAAACTCCTTAGAAGTAAATTCTCCTTCTCGGTCGGATCTCATAGCTTTGATCTTTCTACCACTTTCTCTCTCTACTGCAGCTTTGAACTTCTTGAAGACTTCGAAAACTTCTGACTTCTGTTTCAAGAAATATACCCACGTTTTTCTTGAAAAATCATCAATGAAGAGAAGAAAATAGTTATTGTTACCGAGAGAGCTTGGTTTGATAGGACCGCACACATCGGTATGGATGAGCTCGAGTGGCTTCTTGGCTCTTGAGTTTGACTCCTTTGGAAAGCTTTTTCTGAATTGCTTCCCGACTAGACACCCTTCACAAAGCTGGTCAGGATGGTTGATGCAAGGTAGTCCCTTCACCATCTCCTTCTTGGATAGCAGCTTTAGACCTCCAAAATTTAGATGCCCAAAACGAAGATGCCATAGCCATGATGCATCTCTGTAGCAAGCTTTCAAGCACTTTGCAACATCGTTTTGTATGTTGATCAGGAACATTCTATTCTTTGACATCGGTACTTTAGCAATGAAGTTATTCTTATCATCTTTTATAGAAAGATTATGATCCTTCATATGAATATCATAACCTTTCTCTAACAGTTGTCCTAAACTCAAGATGTTACTTTTCATATTGGGCACAAAGTAGACATTGGAAATAAACTGATGTCTCCCATCTTTCAAACGGATAAGAATGTTACCTCTCCCTTTTACCGCTATTGTGGAATCATCGCCAAATGAGACATTTCCACTTACTGACTCGTCCAGCTCCACAAACATGTCTTTCCTTCCACACATGTGATTGCTTGCACCACTGTCAAGATACCAGGATTTTGCTTGGACACCATCAGTCTCATTTCGTGCTAGAAGAAGAGTTTCTTTATCACCGGTCTTCTCCTCCACATAGTTGGCCTTCTCCTCAATTCTGTTGTTAGGAGCTCTACATTCTGAAGCATAATGCCCAAACTTTTGACAATTATAGCATCGAACTTGAAATTTGTCATTCCTCGAGTTTAGATTGCCTCTTCCACGGCCTCGTGTTGAGCTTTCTCCTTTCTCGTAGTTATTGTTGGAATTGTTGTTGTTGTAATTCCAACCTCGTCTACGACCGCGATTTCCTCCTCGTCCACGGCCTCTACCTCTGCCTCGGCCACGTTGGTTTCTATCATCTCCTTGGCTTTCATGCATATCCTTGAATTGCAGCTTGAGGAGTTGATCAGTAAACCCTTGCTTCTTCTTATGCTTCTCTTCGTATGCTTGTAATGATCCTTGGAGTTGCTCGATCGTCATTTCTTCCAAGTCTTTAGTTTCTTCAATCGTCACGACGATGTGCTCAAATTTGGAATCCAATGAACGGAGTATCTTCTCTATTATCCTCACATTCTCTAACTTTTCACCATTTCTTTTTAATTGATTAGAAACAGCTACTACTCTTGAGAAATAATCTGAAATAGACTCAGATACTTTCATGTGTAAGGATTCGAATTCACCTCTTAATGTTTGGAGACGGACCTTCTTCACTTGCTCGGATCCTTTGTAAGAGGTTTGCAGCTTTTCCCACGCTTCCTTAGCAAAGCTTGCACTTGAAATCTTCTCAAAAACATCATCATCTAATGCTTGATAGATGAGGTAGAGAGCTTTCTTGTCTCTCTTTCTCGCATCTTTCAAACTATCCTTTTGAGCTGTGGTCAGCGCAGCTTCGTTATCTGGCTCACTAAAACCTTTTTCTACGATATCCCAAACATCATGTGCGCCAAGAAGAGCCTTCATCTTGATACTCCAGTTGTCGTAATTGTTATTGATGAGCGTCGGGACTTGGAAGGATGCCAGACCATTTGCCATATCACTCAATATGTTGAGAATTTGGAAATTCTGATTGCGCAGATAGATCCGGAATGTTGAAAAACTTTGGGAGGGACCTGGTCAAAATTTTCAACTTTCGGTCAACGGTCAAAGTCAACACTAACCTGGTCAACAGTTGACTTTGAAGGCTCGGTCAACTCGGCTCAAGCGGTTCAGTCAAGCGGCTCGGTCAACAGGCTTATGGCTCGGTCAACTCAGCTCCAACTCGGCTGACCCAGCTTAACTCGGTGAGTCAATTCGGTTTTCTGGCAGCAATCTTCCGGCGGCTCGTGGAGGCGCGTCTGTACTCCGATCGGGGAGATTCTGGCGGTGTCGGATTTCTCTCGTCGAGACCTTCGATTTGATATGCAATGGTGTATACTTTCCAACTCAAGCTCTGATACCACTTTGTTGGAAATAAAACACTCACACAAACAACTCTTATTCAAACTCAAAGAGATATTACAAGAGCACTCTCACTCAAAAGAAAGAAGATACTAGAACTCACTCTTAGAAGACTTTGCTTCTTCACTCACTTAGAAGCTCTTGCTTCTTCTTGATGATTAAACCAAAATGGGGAGGGGTATTTATACTACTTAAGAACAATCCTACACCACACAAATAAACTAAACCAAAATTACAACAACCATACACCTCATTTTTCTTGGTGGTTCTAATAATATTTTAGGTTACCAAATGATTCACATGCTCAACTACCACACCAATAAAATTCTAGGTAGAATGCTTGTAGTTTTGGACCTTGATTATGGACTTGGACTCCAATTTGATTGAGTTTGGTTTTGGACTCCCATAATGGATCAAGTTTATGATCCAACATAGACTAGACAGTTATGGAAAATGGCCTATGTGATTCTGGGGATAAGCTGGGTGGTGGCAAGCTTTGTTAAGGGAGAGATTTATGCGTGGAGCAAGTTCAGGGGTTCCAAAGAGTTTAAGAAAGCCTACAGCTTGATTCTTTTATCTATTTTTGAATTGTGTGGACCAAGAGAAATAGGAGAACTTTTGATGGATTGAAAAAGCCTATAGTTGTGATTAAAGATAGATGGCTCCACACTCTTAATTTTTGGTTTTGTGGGCATTCTTTTGTCAACGAGGAAGAGCTTGTTGAGTTTATAGATTTTTTGTCTTGTAAATTATTTTGTATTTTGGGTAGTACCTCCTTGGTGCTTTTTTTGTTTTTATATAATATATTTTATTTATCAAAAAAGGGATTTCACTTACTCGGAAAGGAAAATTTTATCCTTGTTTTAGTTTCTTTTTGATATTTTACTTACAATTTACATGCCAGGTATGGGTAAATGACTTGTGTAACCAGCCTTTATTCTTTAATTTGCTTTTTTTTTTCTTGATTTATTTTGTTGAAAGTGCAGGTGACAAAGGTGAAGACAATATCTTCTCATTGGGATTTTGTTGATGCCCCTTGTGAGTATGCTTCATATTGTGGTGGCTGTAAAACTCAAAATCTCTCTTATGAGGCTTAACTTAGAGCTAAGGAACAACAAGTCAAAGAGTTGGTGATACAAGTTGGAAAACTTTCTGATAAAGATCTGAGATTCCATAGCATCATGAAGCCTATAGTTCCCTGTGATATCCAATTTCATTACCGAAATAAGGTTAGTTCATAACATAAACTCCTTTAATACAGCTATACATCATTTCAATGCATGCAATAATAATGATAGTTTTCTCTTTTTTAACTTCCTAGAAGTAGATATCACATCAAATAGTGTCTTGTGTCTGGTGTGGGATTCTCATCAGATTGTTAAATGTCTGACGAAGAGACCATAGACACCACTTTCAAAACAAAATATCTTTACTTTAACTTTCTTAGTTGTTACACTCTTCATTTGCAGATGAAGTTTTCATTTGGTTTGCAAAGATGGTTACCTAGAGAATCGTTACAAGAAAAATAAGATGGTGACGAGAAATATGCACTGTGACTTCATGCACCTGCCTTTTTCGACAAAGTTCTAAATGTCAACAAGTGCTTATTACAAAGTGAGCCTGCTAATATGGTATGCCATTGCATTATCAGTATATTTATATTGTTATATATAGATACTATGCATTGAAATTTTTCGAGATAAGCTTCCTTACCATGCACAAAACAAATTGGGGATCCTGTTTATAGCTATTCCTTAAATTGATATTTACATTCTGATTCATGTTTTCCATCAGCCAACATATTTAGGTAAATATGAAATTGCTTTGCTATATAAATGTAGGCCGTTGTATGGTAGCTCACTTTGTGGAAAGGTTTTGAGAAGTCTGCTCTCCTTGACTCTACTAAATAAGTGGTTATATTACTACCCACGTTGTATGGTAATGCATGTGAACACACCTCACTCGGTGAATTTGTTAAGATTACAAAAAAGTTAAAAAAACTGACATGGTGAAAATTTATCTATGATGATTTGACCTAGTCAGTAGTAGCAAGGGGGAGAAGCAAGATTAGAATAGGGTGACCACTGTTGGTGACTGATGATGCTTCTTAGCTCAGAGAGCTAGTTCCATGTATGTTCTTGTTTGTCTCTTAGCTTTCAAAATGAGAGCAAATTAGATAACTGAAGAAACCATTTTTTTTTTCCTTTCAAGGTTTCTATTTATCAAATATGATAATCTATAAGTTGGCATGAAATGAAATTCATGTTTGTACTGTAATAATAGACCTAGAACTTGCCAGTATCAAGGTGTTAGGTTCATGTGGCTATATTCGTGGTCAGACACATACTGAGAAGATTAAAAAGTGGAAAAGAAGAAAGTACAAGAATTAGGCTATTGGGGCATTTTCTTGTTATAAATTTTGCAGCTTCTCATTATTATCTACCCTTTTTTAACTAATAATTATATCTTGATTTGTTATTATTTTAGACTTTTTAGTATTTGGAGCAAATATGATTTATTTAATATAGAAAAAGTTGCCATTCTTGATTTGATTTCTGACATGTAGGTTCTTGCTGCTATACAAAACTATTGGAGAGATCCTCAGCTAGGTCTTTCTCCATATAATGTTCACTCATGCTGGATTTCTTAAGCATCTAATGCTAAGAACTGGAAGGTATAGTGAGCTATATTGTATTTATATTATTATGGTTGCTTTATATCTAAAATTAAGTATTATGTGGTTTCTCATTGCTATATCAGTAAACTTGTAAAGTATTAGCACTTTGCAACCTAAGAACCTTTGCTATTATTTGATAGTGAGATATTAGTTATAGGATCATTGGGGGATAATGGGAGGAATAATGAAACATGGTGAAATAGAAGGGGTGAATAAAAAATGTGAGGGCACAGAGATAGATATCTTCCTATGAAACTCTTAATGTGGAAATAATGATTAGACTGTGTGAACTAGTAATTTGAAACATGATCATTTAACGTAGGATTTCTTTCGGGGTATCTAAAATCAAATACTTAGCATAAAGCATTGATATAAATGAATCCAAAAATAAGTCTTTTTGAAGTAATGTATAATGTCAAAGTGGATGGGTTTAAGGAAGATAAGGCAAGATGAAGTTAAGGAGGGGCATTTCGAGGTTAAATCCTTTTACAAAGCTTTAACAATGAGTCCTCTGCTGGAGGCAAGCCCCACATTTTCCTTGAAAAACAGTTTGGAAGATCTATGATCCTACTAAAGTGGCCTTTTTAACATGGGAGGCATCTTAAGGAAAGATTTTGATTATCTATAATCTTTAAAAAAGGTGGGAAGTACTAGTTAATTGATACTATCTATTTAAGGCAGAAGTCGAATCTGTGCCCATTTATTATTGTGGTGCTCTTGAACAAGGCTTTAATGAGACATGGTCACCTCAGTGCTTGGTCTCACATAGGTGGTAGTCGGGTCTATTCAAGATGAAATTTGGGTGCGGCATGGTATGCATTCTACCAAAGGAAGAAACAAAACAATTGAGTTGATTCCACTCTCCATTTTGTGGCTTGTATGGAATGAAAGGAGTAGAAAGGCTTTTGATGGGCAAGAGAAGCTTTTAGGAACCCTCAAGGATCGATGGCTAAATATTATTAATCTTTGGCTTAATGGGAACTATTTTTCAAATGACTTAGAAGCTATAGAGCTTGTAGAATTTTTGAATTGTAGATAATTTCTTTGTACATGGGTTTGGCACTCCCTTGGTGCTTTGAATTACCAAACTTCTACTTATAAAAAAAGAAACTTGGAATTTGAGTACTTTACCTAGTTAATTTACATGTGTAACAACATTTGTCTATAAAGGACACTTTTTGTTTCTTTTTGATAACTCATACTACCTGATCAACATGCAGCTTTTATTCGTTTTGTCAATCTTTTCTATCATAATTATATGATGGTTTTAGCTCTTTTGTTCTCCAAGGTTTCCCTTATTATTTTCTATAATTATGATTTGTGTTCAAGGGATGTGAAGACTAGTTTACAAGAACTTATAGTTAATTTTGTGACCTCCTCTTACAAGCCAGAGTTGTTGAAGCCTTTAGTTGACAAAATTACAGCTATTCCTAAAGTGGGTTGTACAAAAAAATTCCTAAATTTGTTTATATTTGAATATAACTTTCATATTTTTTTATCATTTTTTATAGTGTTTCTATGAAATCTATAAGATAAATCTCATTTACAAAAAAAGTCTCATTTTACCCAAAAAAAAAACAAGGGTGTTAAGCAACCACTCTTTAATATAATCAATCGTCCTTTCCACCCCCTTAAAATCTCTCATATTCCTCTCTAACCAAGCCAACCAACAAATAGGAGAGTTGAATCAAGGCAATGATCTTTTTTTCTCTTGAAGCTCGAATTCCATTCCACGCCCAAACCTCCTATTCAACAGAACCACTACTCACCCAACAAAGTCCCAAAACCTGGAAATCAATATTCCAAAGTTGTCTAGTCCAAGAAACACTTACCAATAAACGATGCACGGACTCATCATCATCTTTGCAAAAGTAGCAACGATTTACCAAGTACTTTTTCTCTTTTAGAGATTGTCAATGGTCAAAATCAAGGTTACCTGGATTGCTACCCTTTCCCCCCTAAGAACTACGTTCTAGATTGCGCGACCCAGATTGCGATGCGTTCACAATCCAAATCATGAGAAGCAATGATCCCAACATACAGACACAGTTTGGTTTGCCTAGTGAGGAAGAAACCATACAGATTCATAGATTGAAGAGTGGAAGGCTTCCTATAGACGGAGATGGATGAGAGAGAATGGTTTCCGCGAAAGTTGAGGAGACAGAACCGTCGCTACTGTTGTTTGGGAGAACAAAAGGAACCGTCATTGATGTCAAAGAGAAGGGAAGGAGCAGTTGTCGATGTCGAGGAGAGGGAAGGATGTCGTTGTAGTCGGGTTTGCAGATCGGGGAAGATAAAACATCTTGTTTTGGGCAAAGAAGTTGATGGATCTTTTCTTTTCTTTTTTGGAGGAAAAGATTTTTTTATAGTGTATCTTTATTGAATATTTAACAGAGGGACAGAGGGCTTGTAGTGGATGGGAATGTGGGGTTTTAGTATAGATCCAAATTAGAGAACACAAACCCCAACCTCATAAACTATTAAAAGCCCGAGCCTTATATTATCATATCATGGCTCGAATATGTTCCACTACACATGTCAATGTGATTGGCTCGGGCTTCAATAGTTCTTACAAAATATGTTCTAGATTGGAGAAGTTCTAGTCATAATTTTTCTTTTCTTTAAATTTACTATTAATACATATTTTTTTATTTACTATATATATAACGATTTGAATTAACATACCCTACGTGCCGGGATCTTAAATAGCCATCCAACTAAGACTACCTCTCATACCACTTTTTGGGGAAAGTCTCTTACCGTGTTCAAGGTAACTTTGGTCAAAATCCTCCCCCATATAGCTTTCCAAACAAAAATATGACACTTTTGTGGGAGCACAAGTCTTCCAAATTGATTTCTGAGGGAAATGGGAGCTCTTTTTATAGGTAAATATAAAGCCCCATAGAATGAGCCAATATCAAACTTTACATTACAATTAAGCCTCCATTTCACGCGATCCTCCCTATGCTAGTCAATCTTCACTTTGTGAACTTTACGAAAAAAAAGTCTCAAATACTTTGAAGTTCCCAATCACAAGTATTGCAAATAAGTGAAATATCCAACCTTACTTCCTCATTTGCCAAAGATGCACAATCAATAAATAAAGGATCCAACTCACTCACTATATAGTAGACCATCGAAAATTGGTCGTTCAAGGGTGTCCCTACACCAAATATCATGCCAAAATGGATAGTCGCTCCTCTTCCAGCCTCAAAAGACCCCAAAGGGAGAAAGTCATCCCATTTTTCCTAAACTATTTTCAAACCACAACCCCATAAGCATATCTTCCTTCTTTAGTGGTCAAATCATAACGATCAATATCAAATTTTGTAAAATAATTTTCTACCAGAAATGGTTGTTTTAATTTGCAATTTCCATAACCACTTACTAACCAAAACCCTATTGAAAGAAGTAAGTGAATAATTGATTCAAGTCTCAAGCTACCTCTCTCAATCAGTTAAGCTAGCCAGCCAGCTTTTGACTTACCTATCTTGGGTTGAGTTGGTTGGACTGACCACAAATCTAAATAAAGCTGATCTAGGTTGCTCGAACTTGGCAAAAATGGGGCACACCCATATTGACACAACACGATTCTAGTGCAAGTATGGGATCTGTGTCAGATACTTCCCCAAAACTATGAACATGCCTAATTCCCATACCAGAAAAAAGAAACGAAATCAAAGATACAAGAGAGAAAGTGACGCAATCGATGACAAAAGAACGCATTTGATGAAAGAATGAAAAGAATGAATTTCTATATGTTATCCATTGAAGAAAAAGGAAATATATATACAATACAAAGACTAATTTAGATCCTAAAATATAGCATGTGCTGTTAATGCTATTTAAATTCCTACGTATAAAACAAAGAAAATGAGTAAAGGAGAATAAAAGAGAATAATGGTGGGTTGACTATATTAAATGGAGATACTAGATATTATACACCAATAATGGACTTTACAATTCTTCACACTCCCCATCAAGTTTGGAATGTATGTTGATAATTCCTAATTTTCCAAGTAATATCGAAAATTGTGAAGAACTCAAAGGTTTTGTAAAAATGTCAGCTGGCTGGTGTAATGTGGATAAGTGCTTTGTTTTGATTATTTCTTCTTGAACCTTTTCCCGTATAAGATGACAATCAATCTCTATATGTTTTGTTCACTCATGAAAAACTAGGTTTGAAGCAATATGGAGTGCTACTTGATTGTCACAATATAGATTGACAGGATGTGAATGCTTTATGCCCAAATCTTGTAGAATGTATTTCAACCAAGTAATTTCACAACAAGTAGCAGCCATGGAACGGTATTCAGCTTCTTTGCTGGATCGTGACATTGTTTTTTGCTTCTTGGTTTTCTAAGAAATCAATGAATTGCCAAGAAGCATGCAGTACCCGGTAATAGATCATCGAGTATCACGACATCTAGCCCAATCCGCATCACAAAAGGCATTTAATTGAATTAGACTAGTTGTAGGAAGAAAAATTCCTTGACCTGGTGTTTGCTTCACATAACGTAAGACACGATGAGCTGTGTCTAAATGTGGAACCCGTGGTTTGTCTATAAATTGACTTAGGACATGGACTGCGTATGGCAAGTCAGGTCGCCTGATAGTCAAATAAATCAGCTGCCCAACGAGTCTTTGATATGAGGAAGGATCACTAATGTAGTCACCATCAAACTTACAGAGAGATAAGTTGTGTTCCATGGGAAAAGATGCTAGTTTCACACCAAGATATCAAACGTCTTTAAGGATTTCGAGAGCATATTTTCGTTGTGAAAAAGCAATGCCTTTGTTGGATCCAGCAACTTCTTTGCCTAGAAAGTATTTTAACTGTCAACAATCCTTCAATTTAAATTGATCCTTTAAAATTGACTTGGTATCATTAATGTCTTGTAGATTATTTCCTGCTAGAATGACATCATCTACATAAATGAGAAGAACAATGAATTTACCATCTTGGGATCAGATGAACAAGGAATAATCAGCCTTTGATTGTTTGTAGTTGGCTTATTTGAGAGCGGTTGAAATTTTGATAAACCATTGACGAGAAGCTTGTTTGAGATTGCACAATGATTTGTGAAGTTTACAAACTTGTGTCTCCCCCTTTCATCCGAAATCAGGAGGTAAATACATGTAGACATCTTCATCAAGATCGCCATGTAAGAAGGCATTATTTACATCAAGTTGGTGAATGTGCCAATTTTGGGTTGAGGCCACGGCAAGAAGGAGACGAACAGTCACAAGCTTGGCAATTAGAGCAAAAGTCTCACGGTAATCTAATCCCTCAATTCGATTGTATCCTTTTGCTTCTATAGTGCCATCAAATTTGAATTTGATCTTGTATGCCCATTTGCATCCAATTGGTTTCTTCCCAGGAGGTAGTGTTTGAAGAGACCATGTGCCATTTTCCTTGAGAGCGACAAACTCTTATTGCATAGCAAGACACCATTTAGGGTCACAAACTGCTTGTGCAAAAGAAGATGGTTCCTTTTCAGCTGAAAGAGAAATGGTGAAGGCATGGTGTTTGGGTGATAATTTATCATATGAAAGTACATCAGACAAGGGGTAAGTAATACTGTAGCTTTGATCAATGTCGAGTTAGAAGATGGAACATTCCTTGAAGGAAGAGAAATACTGACATGATACTCACGGAGATAACCAGGTGTTGTGGTAGTTCGTATCAGCCACAATGGAGGATTTTGTGGAACATGAGACGTAGTTGGAGGATTTTGGGCAATGGATGGAGCAATGCTCGGTGCAGGTGGATTTGAAGGGGATGTTTCATGAGACATGGGTCTTGGAGAAAATGATTCAGTCATAGAATTGGAAGAATATGGAGAACTAGAGTTATCATCGTCATATGTTTGTGGTTGAGAATGAAGAAATACAGGTTGAGAATCTGCAGCGGAAGATGGAAAAGGAAAAATATTCTCATGAAAAGAAACATCACGGGATACAAAAATTTTACCAGTTGAAATATCATAAACCCGGTAGCCTTTTTAGCCGTATGGATATCCTAGGAAGAGACAACGTGTGGCTCGGGCATCAAACTCTGTGGGGCGATGGTGGTGTGTGGAGGCAAAGCACAAGCATCTAAAAACTCACAAATGATCATAATTGGGCTGTTTGTTACAAAGCATCTCAAAAGGTGTTTTTCTGTTAAGAAGAGATGTCGATATTCGGTTGATGAGATAAGTGGCGGTTAAAATGGCATCTCCTCAAAATTTCTAGGGAAGATTGGCTTGAAATAATAGAGCTCTTACCACATTTAGGAGGTGTCGGTGTTTTCTCTCGGCTACTCCATTTTGTTGTGAAGTGGAGACATAACTAGTTTCATGAATGATCCCTTTATCCAAATAAAAAATTTTCATTTCAAATTTGAAACCATTATCACTGCGAAGAATCTTAACTTTCAAGGAAAATTGAGTCTCAACGAAATTCATGAATGTAGTGATATATCTATGAGTGTCTGACTTATGATGCATAAAAAAAAAATCCATGTGCAACGAGTGTAATCATCAACAATGGTAAGGAAATATTGTGCCCCATTGAGTGAAAGAACATGGTATCCTCCCCAAATATTAACATGAATCAATTCAAAAGGTGCATGAGTTTGGATTGAACTTAATGAAAATTTAGAGCGAGTCTGTTTAGCTAATGGGAAAATTAAACAACCAGAAATATCACAAAACATTATGTTTGAAATAGAATGAGAAAGCAAATGAAAACTCTTATTTGAAGGATGACCAAGACGTTGATGCCAAAGTTTTGGGGAGTGAAAGGCTGCTGCGGTGACAGAGTTGGATCTGGTTTTCTGTGGAGTATCAAGGTAGTAAAATCCTCCTCGTTCAGTTCCCGTCCCAATCATCTTCCCCGATCGTTGGTCCTGTAGCATACAAGCATCATTAGTGAATGTGGCAAGGTAGTGAGTGTTGCAAGCAAGCTTGCTGTTGTGAGTTTTAAATTACTCGCAAGCACATAAATCGTTTGCAATATAGTGTTGTGCAAGTGCGAGGTCGAATCCACAGGGAGTGCGTTGTGAAAATAGCTTTTTATCTAAACTAACCTTATTTTAACCTAGTTCCGAATTGTGAATTATATTTTTGCAAAACAAATATAAACTAAACTAAATTGATTTAATAACTAAGGATGAAAACACTAAGGTTTCCGAATCCACCCAACCAAAGTAAAGCATATATCTTCATGTTCTATATAAAAATAATCTATCAAAACATTCTATGAATCCAACTTAAACAAAAAAACAACGAATATCTCAATTAAACCAAAAGCATCCAATGTATCCACTTTTAACAAATCACAAAGGAAATCTAATTTAATCGAAATGGATTCGATGTATCCATCGAATGAATCACACAAAATATCCAACAGAACAATTAAAAACTATCAATCGTAAGAATTTACTCAAACAATTGAAATAGAACATTTAAACTAAACATATCAGAATTGTATAAACGTATCTGAAAATATAATGTTAAACAATGGCGAGGCTTCATCTTCAACCTTAACTGAAGATTTTAGCCACCCATCATCATGAAACTAAATTTCACAATAAAAAGTGCTAAGCATTAAAAACTTGAAAAGAATTAAAACTGACTGTACATTGGGAGAAATTCCACACGCTGTTGGGCAGCACTTCCCCCGGTGGTGGCAAAAGCCCTTAGGAGATCTACTAGAATGTTAGTAGAAATCCACCAGACTGCATACTGAATAACGATGTGAGATAGTGTTTATATAAGGGAATTCTCGGAGTACAATGAGCTGTAAATTCGATGTGGGATACTGCCTCTTTGTGATCGATCGCAAGTCTGGTGCGATCGATTGCAGCATGGTGCGATACAATGCATCTGGCACGCTGTAGGTGCTTCCTATCCGATGTGGGATGTGCAAGTCAACTGCGATCGATGGCAGCCCTATTGCGCTCGAGTGCATCACAGTGCGTTGTAATATATATGCAGTATCAAATGTTTCCTTTCCAATGTGGGATGTGCGAGTCACTTGCGATCGATCGCAAGTCTGGTGCACTCGAGCGCAGGTGCGATTGATCTCATGCCGTGTGCGCACAATCGCAGGTGCGATCGAGCCCACAGGACGTGCGCTTGATCGCACTAGGCATCCTTAGCTTTGCTCTTTAAGCCCTGAAGTTTCCATATTGCTTCATTTTATTCCAAAACCTATAAAAACACAGAAAATAGATAAAATAGCATGAAATAACATAATTAAGAACTCAACAAATGTAAACTAAGGGGTTAAAACATGTAATATTTACCACTCATCAAATACCCCCAAACTTACATATTGCTAGTCCCATAGCAATACGAAACTAAAAACTAAATGAAAAACAAAGAATATAAAGATAAGTTCATAACTCATGGTATCCAAAGATTTTAGGAGCACACACCATCATGATAATGATTCATGAGCAGGCTTAAAAAGATAAACCCATCTTCGTAATGAATAGAAATGTTAAAATCTAATTACTTACAAAAGGCAGGTTAATACATCATAAGTCTGACTCAGTGTAAAGTGAATTAATAAATAAAAATGAAGCTTCCGAATGAGTCCAATGTGTAAGGTCTCTATGTCTCATGATTCACCGCATTTCCCATCAGAATGAACGAAAATGGCATAGTTTTTATTTTCTCTTTTTTATTATTATTATAATAAGGCTCAACTATGTTTAGTTCCCTTAAGCTTTCTAATTGACCCATGTAGCGAGTGTTGAGTCAATGACTCCCAAACCAGATGGTTTTAGGGCATTAGGTGTACAGACACCTCTTAGGACTTACTAATTCGAGTCAAAAATGCTACAAAATTAAAATGGCCTTAATACTATTAAATAAAATTCCAACCTTTTGACGTGAACACTCACTGCTTACTAAGGCAAGAGGTCTAGTTACTCAGTGGAAAGTTTATTTATGATCATCATTTTCATTTCATCATCATTTTTTTTTTTATATGCCAAAGTCTTAATCCAACAAGTCATCCAGTTTCAATTAAGACAGAAACGTACACATTAAAATCAAATGTCATACCTCACATAATGCATGCTAATGTGCTCGTGTTAGATTCGAGATCAAACATGTGAATTCTCAAATGCCTCAAGTAAGTAACTAAATTTTAAAACTTTATCAACAGATCATGTGTTCCAAAATTTAAGCTCACCAATGAATCACATCACAGAAATTGTTGTTTAGATCAACCAAAATTTAAAAATAACATGAGCATGCATTAAAAAAAAACAACAACAAATTAAGACAAAGTGTATGTAATGTGTCTTTCATACCCCCAAACTTAAATTACACATTGACCCTAATGTGTGAATAATATGGAAAGAGTTGACCTGGGATATGGAGAACTATCTGGACTGGTATGGCTCATAGCATACCCCCAAACTTGATCTGTAGTACGCGTTGTCCCTGAAAAATAAAGACTAGAAAACAAAAAATACTGGAAACAAACATTAAGCATAAATATGTAAAATAATAAACAAATAAAAAGATAAGTTGTGGGGTGCCTCCCATGAGTGCTAAGTTTAAGTCTTCAGCTAGACTCTCCTTAGTAGATGACCCTCAATCAAAGTAAATAGGATCCGTCAACAATATTGTCTCAATGTCCGGACTCCTCAACTCCAAGAATGGTTTTAGCCTCTGCCCATTTACCTTGAAAGTGTTACTATTCTTTGGATCCTCAATCTCGATAACCCCATGAGGAAAAACTGGCCGAATAATAAAGGGGCCATTCCATCGAGACTTGAGCTTGCCTGGAAAAAGATGCAGGCGTGAGTTATAAAGAAGAACTTTTTGACCCGTCTCGAAAGCTCGTCTCAAAATGTTTTGGTCATGAGTCTTCTTCATTTGTGCTTTGTACGACCGTGCACACTCATATACATCATTTCGCAGCTCCTTTAATTCATTGAGTTAGAGCCTCCTTTGGGATCCAGCCTTCAAAATATTAAAGTTCAGCTGTTTGATAGCTCAATAGGCTCTATGCTGTAATTCGACTGGAAGGTGACAGGCTTTTCCATACATAATACGGTATAGAGACATGCCAATTGGCATCTTGAATGCTGTTCGATATGCCCACAGTGCATCAGTCAATCGCAGAGACCAGTCCTTTCTATTAGGGTTCACAGTTTTCTCCAAAATGTGCTTAATCTCGTGATTGAAAATTTTCACTTGTCCACTCGTCTGTGGGTGATACGGGGTGGCAAATTTGTGTGTGATGAAATACTTCTTCATCAACTGCTCAAAAATCCTGTTGCAAAAGTGCTTACCTCCATCACTTATAATTGCTCGAGGCATACCAAAACGAGCAAAGATATTGTTCTTTAAAAACTGGACCACAACTCTATGGTCATTTGTCTTGCATGCAACTGCTTCCACCCATTTGGACAGATAGTCCACAACAACTAGAATGTATAGATAGCCAAAGGAGTTTGGGAAAGGTCCCATAAAATCAATGCCCCACACATCAAAAATATCAACAATCAGAATGGGCTTGGGGGGCATCATATTCCTCCCAGAAATACTCCCTAGCTTTTGGAAATGCTCATAAGATACACAGTAAGTGTGAGAGTCTCGGAACAGGGTAGGCCAATAGAATCTGCATTGCAAAATCTTTGCAGCGGTCTTTTTAGCACTGAAATGGCCTCCACAAGCATGATCATGACAGAATGTGATGACATTAGATTGGTCATGCTCAAGAATACACCTTCTGATGATCTGATCAGGACAATACTTGAACAGGTAAGGATCATCCCAGAAAAAATGTTTTACCATGGCTAAAAACTTTGGTTTATCTTGTCGCCCCCAATGCAAAGGCATTTGACCGGTGACAAGGTAGTTCACTATATCAGCAAACCATGGCACGGGATTATGAGCAATGTGCATCAATTGCTCATCAGGAAAGGTCTCAGAAATGGGAGTGGTGACCTCAGTGAAATCCACAATCAATCTAGACAAATGGTCTGCCACCACATTTTCGGAACCTTTCTTATCCCGAATCTCTATGTCGAACTCTTGACGTAGTAAGATCCATCGGATAAGACGAGATTTAGCATTTTTTTTAGAGAAAATATACTTCAATGCTGCATGGTCCGAGTATATAATGACTTTAGATCCTAACAAGTAGGATCTGAACTTGTCTAATGCAAAAACGACTGCTAGCAACTCATTCTCAGTGGTAGAGTAATTGAGTTATGCGTCGTTTAGAGTTCGACTTGCATAATAGATAACATGGGGAAGTTTGTTAACACACTGCCCCAAAAAAACTCCAACAGTATAGTTTGATGCGTCACACATAATTTCAAAAGGCACACCCCAGTTGGGTGGCTGAATAATGGGTGTGGACATCAGAATCTTCTTCAGATCCCCAAATGCTTTCTTATAATCTTCATCAAATAAAAATGGGGAATCCTTCATTAATAACTAGCACAAGGGCCGGGCGATCTTACTGAAATTCTGGATAAATTGCCTGTAGAATCCTGCATGGCCTAGAAAAGATCGAACCTCCTTCACTGTACGTGGGGGTGGAAGGTTGGAAATCAGGTCCACCTTCGATTTGTCGACCTCAATCCCTCGATGAGGTATGACGTGCCCCAGTACAATACCTTGCTTGACCATAAAATGGCATTTCTCTCAATTAAGCACCAGGTTCTTCTCCTTGCACCGCACTAAAACCAAAGTGAGATGGTGCAGACACTCCTTATATGTTGAACCGAAGACGGAGAAGTCATCCATGAAAATCTCTAAAGAACGCTCCACCATGTCAGAGAATATACTGACCATACACCGCTGAAAAGTAGCAAGTGCATTGCATAACCCAAAGGGCATGCGACGGTAGGCGAATGTCCCAAAAGGACAGGTAAATGTTGTCTTCTCCTGATCTTTGAGGTCCACGAGGACCTGGTTATATCCAGAATAACCATCCAAAAAACAATAATACTCGTGCCCAGCCAAACACTCCACCATTTGATCAATAAATGGGAGTGGTAAATGATTATTCCTTGTGGCAGCATTCAGTTTATGATAGTTTATACACACTCTCCACCCTGACTGAACACGAGTTAGCACCAACTCGTTGTCCTTATTCTTCACTACCATTAATCCAGCTCGCTTGGGCACGACATGAATCGGGCTCACCCACTTGCTATCAGAGATAGGATAAATGATCCCTACATCTAACAGCTTAATTACTTCTGCCCTCACAACCTCTTGCATAGCTGGGTTGAGCCTTCTTTGTGGCTCCCTCGATGGCTTGGCATTCTCCTCCAAATGTATCTTGTGCATTACCAATGAGAGGCTGATTCCCTTAATATCCTCAATGGTCCAGCCTATAGCTTCCTTGTGTTCTCTCAAAACAGCTAATAATTTCTCCTTTTGAGCCTCAACCAAATCTGAAGCTATAATCACAGGCAAAGACTCTGTTGGACCTAGGAACTTATACTGAAGATTATCCGGTAAAGGTTTAAGTTCCTTCTTAGGAGGCTCAAGTTCTTCAGTCTCTTCCTTCTCACTACTCTCCGTAGGAGCAGACTCTAAAATGGCATTTGCTTGCTCAAGTAACTTATCCAAATCCAGATCCTCTCCAAACTGAGCAAAGCATGCCTCCAGGGGGTCCTCCATACTTGATTCATCCACTATATCTTCCATAATCTCTTATATTAAGCATATATTTCTCACTTCAGTAAATTCCAGTGGTTGCTTAGTGATATCAAAACTATTCAACTCCACTATCATATTTCCGAAGGAAATCTTCATCACCCTTGTCCTACAATTGATTAGGGCGTTAGCCATGGCTAAGAATGGTCGCCCTAGAATTACCGGTATCTGAATCCCTATATTCTGGACCGACTCTATATCTAGCACAATAAAATCCACGGGGAAATAAAACTGATCGACCTTTATCAAAACATCCTCAACTACTCCCCGTGGTATTTTCATTGACTTGTCAGCCAATTGAAGTGTTGTGGATGTGGGCTTCAATTCTTCTAACCCCAACTGTAAATAGACTGAATAGGGTAGAAGATTCACATTGACTCCTAAATCTAATAGAGCCCTCTCAATCTAGCTGACTCCTATCATGCAAGAGATGGTAGGATACCCTGGGTCCTTATACTTGATCGGCAGCTTGCACTGAAGGATTGAGCTAACCTGCTCGGTCAAAAATGCCTTCTTCGAGACATTCGTCCTCCTCTTGATAGTGATTAAGTCCTTTAAGAACTTGGTATATGATGGTACTTGCTCGATGGCGTCCAAAAGTGGAATATTGATTTGGACTCGCTTGAACACCTCAAGAATTTCTTCAAACTTCCCTCCTTTCTTAGGCGCTTGTAATCTCTCAAGGTAAGATGATTTAGGTATAAACGACCTAGGAGGGTCATTCACAGTAGGAGTGGCTGTAGATGGCTCAACATTTATCTTCTCCTTGTTGCCACTTTCTTGCCCTTGCTGCATAGCAGGGCTCTCTTCCACTCGATTGTCCACTTGTCTCCCAGATCTTAATGTGACAATCGATTGCACTTGTTCCTCCCCATGCGTAGAATTTGATGAATTTTCAATTACAAATTGTCTCTTCGGGTTGGGCACGGGCTGACTGAAGAACTTCCCCTTTTCTCTTTCATCCAAGTGACTAGCGATTTTCCCCATTTGACTCTCTAGATTAGCAATCGCTTGGGTGTTTACTATTGTCGCACTCCTCACTTCGCTGATGGATTGGTTGGTCATCTTCATGAACTCCTTGAAGGTGTCCTCCAATGACTGTGAAACCGGCGTTAGCGCTTGAGTGGGAGTATGGTAATCAGATGCTGGTGCTGGATGGATTGAGTGACCATGACTTGGAATTGGTGGAGGCAATCTAGGAGGGTATTGATTGTGAGCATGATGAGGGGCTCCTCCCTGATTCAGCGATTGGTTATGCTTCCATAAAAAAGTAGGGTGGTTCCGCCACCCTGGATTGTAAGTATCAGAGTAGGATCCACCTGATTGCCTCCTATAGTCATTGAAAGCGTTTACATGTTCCGTGGGACACTCGATAAAAGCTGGCATAGATGGACAATTTTGTACTAATGCATAGGACTAGCACAGAAGGAACAACAATCGTCATTAATTGTATTGGCAGCATTGATGGACTTGCCCATAGTGAGAGTGTCAATTTTCTTAGTGAGAGCATCTATCTTTATCTTCAAGTCAGTCTCCTCCTTAATCTCATAGATGCCTCTTTTCCTAGGAGCACGAATGGACTTATCCCAAAAGCTTGAAAAATCCCACTACTGCGAGTTGTCGGACAGTTTGTCCAATGCCTTGTATGCTTCATCCCCTGTCAAACTTACGAATGCCCCCCCCTCATTCATAGACTCGATCATGCTATGGTTGGGTTGAGTCAACCCTTGGTAGAAGAACTGAACAAGTCTCCACTTTTCATATCCATGTGGAGGGCATCTAATCAGTAACTCTTTAAAATGCTCCCAACTCTCAGAAAACTTCTCATCCTCCTCCTGAGTGAAAGAACTAATCTTCTTTTGGTACTCATTCACTCTAGACATTGGGAAAAATTTATTATAGAATTTACTCAGCAGATTTTCCTAAGATGTAATAGACTCGGACGTGTTAGAATCCAACCATGCCCTAGCTCTATTATGAAGAGAAAAAGGGAAAAGTCTAAGATGGACTGACTCCTCAGAGAAGTTCTGGAACTTGAATGTGGCACAAATATCTTTGAACTTCTTTACATAGCTGTAAGGATTTTCAAGATCTAAGCCATGAAATGAGGGTAGGAGTTGGATGACATGTGGCTTTAAATCAAAATGGATAGCATTGGTGGGTGGCAACACGATGCAAGAAGATGAGTTAGTCGCAACTGGTGCGAACAAATCTCTCAGGGATGTGGTGGAGTCTACGTTCCACGCTCTAGGTTGCTCTTGGTTCCTCAAATTTTCTCCCATCTCAATTATCTCTTGTTCAGCAAGTGACTTCTTCTGTCTCCTAAGAGTTCTTTCTAAATCGAGATCTAAAGGTGTCAATTCTAAATTCAGGGATCTCTGACCAAGCATACACCAAACAGAAAACAGTAAAACAAACTAACTAGCAGAAGCAGCAAAATAAAATAAAACAGAAAGAAAAATAAAACAAAAATGCTAACTAAACTAGTAGAAAAATAAAATCAATTTAGATAAAATATTTCACAAACAAAAACAGTCCCCGGCAATGGCACCAAAAACTTGTTGTGAGTTTTAAATTACTCGCAAGCACACGAATCGTTTGCAATATAGTGTTGTGCAAGTGCGAGGTCGAATCCACAGAGAATGCGTTGTAAAAATAGCTTTTTATCTAAACTAACCTTATTTTAACCTAGTTCCGAATTGTGAATTATATTTTTGCAAAACAAATATAAACTAAACTAAATTAATTTAATAACTAAGGATGAAAACACTAAGGTTTCCGAATCCACTCAACCAAAGTAAAGCATAAATCTTCACGTTCTGTATAAAAATAATCTATCAAAACATTCCATGAATCCAACTTAAACAAAAAACAACGAATATCCCAATTAAACCAAAAGCATTCAATATATCCGCTTTTAACAAATCACAAAGGAAATCCAATTTAATCGAAAAAGATTAGATGTATCCATCGGATGAATCACACAAAATATCCAACAGAACAATTAAAAACTATCAATCATAAGAATTTATTCAAACAATTGAAATAGAACATTTAAACTAAACATATCAGAATTGTATAAACATATCTGAAAATATAATGCTAAACAATGGCGAGGCTTCATCTTCAACCTTAGCTGAAGATTTTAGCCACCCATCATCATGAAACTAAATTTCACAATAAAAAGTGCTAAGCATTAAAAACTTGAAAAGAATTAAAACTGACTGTACATTGGGAGAAATTCCACACGCTGTTGGGCAGCACTTCCCCCGGTGGTGGCAAAAGCCCTTTGGAGATCTACTAGAATGCTAGTAGAAATCCACCAGACTGCACACTGAATAATGAGGTGAGATAGTGTTTATATAAGGGAATTCTCGGAGTACAATGAGCTGTAAATTCAATGTGGGATACTGTCTCTTTGCGATCGATCGCAAGTCTGGTGTGATCGATCATAGCATGGTGCGATGCAATGCGTCTGGCGCCCTGTAAGTGCTTCCTATCCGATGTGGGATGTGCAAGTCAACTGCGATCGATCGCAGCCCTGTTACGCTCGAGCGCATCACAGTGCGCTGTAATATATATGCAGTATCAAATGTTTCCTTTCCAATGTGGGATGTGCGAGTCACTTGCGATCGATCGCAAGTCTGGTGTGCTCGAGCGCAGGTGCGATTGATCTCATACCGTGTGTGCACGATCGCAGGTGCGATCAATTGCACGTCCTGTGTGCTCGATCGCACTAGGCATCCTCAGCTTTGCTCTTTAAGCCCTGAAGTTTCCACATTGCTTCATTTTATTCTAAAACCTATAAAAACACATAAAATAGATAAAATAGCACGAAATAACATAATTAAGAACTCAACAAATGTAAACTAAGGGGCTAAAACATGTAATATTTAGCACTCATCACTTGCTAATAGAAATTAAGTTCAATTTAAAGGAAGAACACATAGTACATCATGTAATGAAAAATCAGCAAAATGGATGCTATCTATGTGAGTGGCAGCGGCAATTGCTCCATTGGGAAGATGCACGGTTTGATTGGTAACACGAGATTTTGTAGTCAATAAATCAACAGAGCAAACTATATGATCCGTGGCTCCTGTGTCAAGTATCTAATACATTTCTTTGTTAAATACAGAAGCACATAAGGTTGTACCTGAGAGATCACTCATAGCAGATGCATTACCAACGAGATTGATCATAGAATTAGACTTATTCCCATTAAGCATTGTCATGAGATTCTGGTATTATTCTACGGTGAAAATGAAGGAGTTGGAAGGTGTTGTTGTGTGGACATCAACATGATTGGCTTTGGAGGGAAAGTTTTTATACGATTGCTGATCCGATTTACCACCTGCAAACTTCATCTTTTGCAACTTTCAACACATATCAATGGCATAACCTTTCCAGTCGTAATGATCACACTTAAGATGTGCTCAGCATGTCTCTGAAAATTCTCTCAGAATTTTCACAAAAGTTTGTCACAAATGCCATATTTTAAGTGAGAATTTTTGGGTGTGAAAATTCTCTCAGAATTTCGTGAGTTGTTCCTTATAGCAAAGGCTATAGCTTCAGATACCATCTCGTTTCTCGTTGACATTCCTAAATGTTTTTCATCCTGAAGAATAAGAGAATGCGCTTTGTTGATGGTAGGAAGAGGATCCATAAGTAGAAATTGTCCTCGAACAGTAACATAGGTTTCAATAAGCCCCATGAGAAACTTTATGGTCTTTTGACTTTGTTGGAATTGCAAAACCTCTTTCACAGTGCCGCAAGTACAGGTTTGGATGCAACACAGTACGTCATGTTCATCCCAAAGACCCTTCAGCTTCGTATAATAAGAACCTATTGTCATGTTGTCTTGTTTACAATCATGAATGGCTTCTTCAACATAGAAAAGATGGGCACTATTAGTGCGTGAAAATTGTTCTTTCAAATCAGACCAAATTTCATAATGTATATTATGCTTGCTTTAATATCCTCCGAGGTTGAAAATCCATGGCTTTACAAGGTTATTGCAGTGCTTCTATTGTTGGATTTCTGCGGTGGAATTTGATGGTGGTTGTCGAATGGTGCCGTTAACAAAGTCTTCTTTGTTCTTGATGTTGAGAGCCATGAGCATAGCATGGCTCCAGGTGCTGTAATTTTCTTCAGTTAGCAATTGTGTGATGAGTATGAGCCCAAGTTGGTCGGAGTGATGAAGGTAAAACGGGTCATTTGGATTGTTATATTTGTTGTCCTCGTGCTTGGATGAGTCTAGGATTATTTGTGTATCTTTTTCTGCCATGAGTGTCGGCTAGAAGAAGGATGATGATTGTTGTGCTTGAAAAATAAGGGTTCAGAATCGTGGTTGCTTTGATACCGTGAAAAGAATGAATTTCTATATGTTATTCATTGAGGAAAAAGGAAATATATATACAATACAGAGACTAATTTAGATCCTAAAATATAGCATGTGTTGTCAATGCTATTTAAATTCCTACTTATAAAAAAATGAAAATAAGTAAAGGAGAATAAAAGAGAATAATGGTGGGTTGACTATAATAAATGGAGATCCCAGATATTATGCACCAATAATGGACTTTACAATTCTTAACGGAGAAAACTGTCACAATCGATGAGAGAGAAAGCCATTGCTGGCGAGGAGAAAGAAATTAATCTTGGAAGAGGAGAGACAAATCTATCACTAGAGATGAAAGAGAATGGCCATCATTGGCAAAGAGAGATAGAGGTGGTGGCTGATTTGGGAAGAGAGAAACGCTTTCGCAGGGATGATGAAGAGTAAAAAGAGAGAAAGGGAAAACAAAAAAGAAGAAAAGAAAAAGAAACAAAAATGAAGAGTTTTAACAGTTGGCGTCTTAGTACGGCTTTTTTGGGGAGGGTTTTCAAAAACCCTTTTCAGTGTTCAAACACTGAAAACTCTGTTCAAACACTGCCGTGATTGTTTGGCCAACAATGTTCAAAAACAATGTTTGAACAGAGTTTTGTAAAAATGTCTGTTCAAACACTGATTTTTGAACACTACTAAATGGCGTTTTCGGTCTGAATTCAGTGTTTAGTTTTCACTCTCACTTTCCCAATTCACAGACCTCTTCTCTCTCTCGTGACCTCACATTCTCCTTCACAGAGCTCTCTCTCTCTTTGCAACACCTTCATCTTCTCTCTCCCTATTTCCTTTCTTTTCACTTTCTAACCAGGTCTCTCTCCTTTCCCCTTCAACAAATCGCGACGGTGACGAGCTCAATGAAACCTAGAAGAGAGGAGAGAAATTTTCCTCTCACTTTTCTACTTCCCAAATAGCCTTACCTCAGTTCAAATCCTAGAAAAAAAATACCTATATCTCCGATCTGTAACTCTCTCTTACAGTACCCATCTGAACGGACAATGAGAAGAGAGATGCCCATCTGAACGGATGACGAGAATTGACAAACAAAGAGAGAAAAGAGGGCGAAGGATTCGACAGCAGAGATTAAGGGCAGCAACTCACTGATTCTATCGTTGTTTCCTGGTATTCTCACATTTTCTTGAGTTCTGTAATTTTATTGATATTGTGCTATGGAAGTTTCAGCTCTGTTTTATCTGTCATTTTGTTTAAGGATCATGCATTTTGCGGTTTTTGTAACGAGTTTCCTATGGTATCAGTGCCTTTTGGTTTGAAATTTCTGGGTTTGATAGAAGTAGGATTTGGATGTCTCAAAATGGGCTTTTTGCAATTAGTTTCTTGGAGGGTTGCCAAAAAGTTGATGACATTGATGGGTTTATTGTGGGTATTTGGAGAAAAAGCTACTCATAGATCGAGATAGATGTTTCTTTATTTCTATTTAAAAAAATCAATTTATGTAAATAACAAAGAAAGAAGCACATACAAAATTATAACAGAAGCTCAAAACTTAAGGCTTGCTTGATACATCCATCCTATGCATTCAGTCAAGATCGAGATAGATGAAGTTAACACTATTTGCTTCTCATAGAATCTAAAAGTAACAACTTCACTTGTGGGCTAGAAATTAAAGCGACGGGCAAAGAGCAAAGGATAGAGAGAATGTACTTGATGCCCCTCTCATCTTTTTCTTTAAAAAAAAAAAAAACTCTGGAGTTTTATTGACATGAAATCACACCTTATGTTAAATTTTTTCTTTTTATTCATTTGATTTTAATAGCCATGCATGTACCCACTGTAAAAATGCCACACGTACGCTAAGATATTTTTTTTCTCGTCTTTTTTATATGTATCCAATTTGCCTTAAGATATTTTTTGATGGCCAACCATGACCACAACTTAAAATAAGTTGTACAAGATGAGCAGGAATTGTGAAATGTCGTTTTAACTTTGGGCAAGCTTTGATACGCAACTAGCACTCTCCTTCCTGGCCAGTCCTTGGATTTGATGAAAAACGGGTACATGACAGTTACTCAGAAATTTTTGGGAGTTGTAGGAGTTACTCAATTTAATTAGGGGTCAGTGTTTAAAGGGTTTTATGCAATTATATGTTAGTATGTACGAGTTTTATCTCTGTCTTTGTTTGGCTGGTAATTTTAGTCCTTGCTTGATAATGGAAAGTTTCTGCTCCTGTGTGCAAATAGTATTACTTCCTACTGTAATATCCATGATAAAACCACTGAAGGTTGCTCTTTTCAATTTTAAATTTGGGTGATTTAGCTTTCATTATGCCCATTTTTTCTTGTTTTATCTGCTAAGGTAGTCAATTTTGAGTCTTATAGTTATTATTGGAAATCCTCCATGTGTTTTTAGAATCTGATGATCAATTAGTTTCTCTTTTTTATCCATGATAAATTGGCTTAATTATTGTAAAAAAAAAAATCAGAACCTAATAAAGCGAGATAAATGCATCCATTTAGCTTAAATTACTCTCTAATCTTCCTACGATCCCACACTACTATGATCAACGCTTAGTTCAACAAATGATCACATGCCATCTTGTTATGATGAATTTAATTTGCTTGGTTCTAGTCAAATTATCAGTTTTCAACTGTGCAAGAATCTCTTAGTTTGTTTGGAAAAAAATAGTGTAGATTGGGAGTTCATAATTTATATATGGTTGCATTTTTTAGTATAGCTACTCTGCTGAATAGGACCCATCAAGTGGTGTGGGTTCAAACAATTTTGTGACTAATGATACTGACGTGGTGAGATTTCGGAGATAAATGTATTTTACAAAACTGGGATCGTTAGAATTAGGCTAACATGGAAATATACTTTCAACCACTGCCATTGTGTAAACCATTGATGTTCTTTGTGGCAGTGAAAGCCTTACTTTCTGCTCCGATTTTATGGTTTTTAGCTGGCTTTAATAGGCAATAGCTGAATCTTTTTGTATGCCCGTTTGATTTTCACTGCTGCTTCTGTCGTGCATTGAAAATCTAATGTTGTTATTTCAGCTTTACAGCCAACAAATGGACATACACCATTTCCATTTGATTAGATTTGAATGTTGACTTTAATATTTGTTTGAGCTGTTCGAGTAACCATTTTGAAATGACCAGAGTCTCTATGGACAAGATATTCTTCACTATTAATTTAACTTGCTCTTTCACCTCTGGTTTATTGAAAGGGACTTCTGCAATAGTCTATATAGAAATTACATTATAAGCATGTTTACATTTTATGTTTGCGGTGGCAATAGGACCATCTGGGTTGTGCGCACACTGTTTTCTATCATAGTAAAAATTCACATACAAGAAGCCTAAGAAGGTTTATAATTATGTTAAAGGACATATCCTGCCTCTTCTTGTTAGTCATATATTGTTTTATGAATATTATTGCTCAAGTGTTGTGCAAGATCTAATACAACAAAAAAGGAGTTGGAGACAACCCTTTCAACTAAAAGCAGTCAATTGTTTAACTTACAACTAAAAAGCAGTCAATTGTTTAACTTACAACTAGTCATTGTGAATTTTTTTGGTAATTCATACATGTGGTAAAAAGTAGTCAATTGTTTAACTTACAACTAGGCTGCCTGATATGCTTCATGGCATAAGTAATCTATCATGGTTTCAAACCATAACTTGGATGTGGATTTTGCATGTTTACTTCAAATTTATAATAATCGCATGTTGGCAAGTGGGCTGAGATTTGAGGCTCAAATTTATTTGGCAACAAAAACTGCTCCTGGACTAGATAGTAGGAAGAATTGGATATGCTAATATGACCTGTCAAGCCATAGATAGAATTTATTTTTTTCCTAGCTTTTCTTTTTCTTATTAGCTTTCCCCCTTTGATCTTCTTTGTGTTTTACTTTTAACCTAATACACGCTGCAATTCAGTCATTTAATGCCCCTCTTTTTTGATTGGTCCCTATTCAGCAAAAGATTATTCTGTGAAAGTGTAATCTTTTAACTCACTTGACATTTCCTGTGATTTTTTTCCTACCTTTGGCTGCTCAGATATAAGTGCTAGTTGAGGTTAATTGTGCCCTTGTAAGAGTTCAAGTTGGTTCCTCTCCTACATTCTGTGAAAGTGTAATCTTTCAACTAACTTGATATGAATGATGAGTGAATTCTACATGATTGCTATTACTGCTTATGAACTCTTTTACTTTTTCTGTTCCTTTGCCTCAGAACCCCCACTTACTATTTTGCCTTTTTCAGTTTGGGAAATTGAGAAGAGGAGAGATGCATGCAGCCAAGTCTGGCCTTCTTTTTTGGGTTCTGATGACACTGGAACCAACCCTTTTTCTTCTCTTCTTGTTTTTTTTATTTTTTTTATTTTTTCATGTTTTGTGAATTATGTAGGTATTTTTTTCAAAATGCAAGAATTCATTAATATTGTTGGGTTGCTTGTCTTGTTGTAAATAAGCTAGTTTGTTTTAAAATAGTCGGTTAGTTTTTATTGTACAATAATAAACTGTTACTGTCACTTTTATTGTAGATGGCTTCTAAAAGCATTGATATATCTTTATGGGGCTCTGAGAGAGAGAAATGTTTTATTGGTATCATGGTTACTGAGGTAAACAAGGGAAACATGAAAAATGGTGTGTTTCATAGAAGGATTTGGGATATCATTCTAAAAGAATTGAATTTGAATACCAACAAGGTCTTTACAATTGAGGGAGAAATTTCAAAGGTTGCGTTTGAAACACCGCCCGTTTAGTCAATTGCTTGAACAAACTGGGTTTGGTTAGAATACTGAAAGTAATACTGTCACAACCTTAGATGAGACTTTGGAAAATTACATTCGGGTATTGTCTTTCTCCCTAGTCTTACATAGTGTAGATTTATCTTACGAAAATTACTTTTAAATCGATAATTACTTTTATATCGATATTTTTTTTCTTCTTAGGCACGCCCAAAAGCTTCCCAATTTGGTAAGCAAGGCTGTGAACACTACAAATTGTTAGGGATAATCTTTAACAAGTCAACCGCCACAAGAATTCTTCACCATGCTTCAATCCAAGATCCACCTAATTCCGATGAGGAGAATGCATTGCATGAAGCTTTTCTCAATAGTGGCATGCATGTAGATGTTGATGTTGATTGCCTTGGTAACCCGGATGACCCAAATACTCTGGTTAACCTTGAAAGCCCAAGCACTCAGCTCATTCAGCCCACTCAGCCTGAACATTCTGCCAAGCGGTCTAAAATCAATGAAAAGAAAAAAAACATAAGGAAACTAGAAATAATCAATTGAGTAAAGTTTTTGCTTGTTTCATAGAGGCCACAAAAGCAAGGACATAAGCTTCTTTGGCTAGGGCTGACAGGTATAGAGAGAAAAACGTTGAGGTAACAAGTTCGATGGTTTCTGCTGATTATTCAGTTGCAGTATGTTTGAAAGTACTTGATGAAATGGAAAATCAGGTGGATGATGACACATATTTGAAGGTGTTAGAGAAATTCACAGGTAATTTTGAGTTGAGGGAGGCATTCATTAAAATGCCTTTGGAGAGGAAGAATGCGTGGTTAGCTAAGATTGTTTGAGAGTTGGAGACATTTCCTTTGGGTTTAAATTATGTTTGTGTTAAGGATACTATTTGTTCGTTGCTGTGTGTTTATGTTTGTACTTGGATATTTTTATTACTTTTGTTAGTTTATGGATGTTATGTTATTTCTTTGGATTAAACTTATGCATTTGACATTCCATATATTGTTGGAATATGAATGATTAGAATTGTGTATATAGGTCTAATTATATTTCAATGATTAGAATTGTGTATACAGGTATAACTAGATTTGATAATTCATAGAAAACAGAGGAGGTGCTGTCGATTTTTTTTTTAAAATATAATTACACTTCAATCTATTTAGATTTGTGGAATATAAACTATACTACATGATAACCATAATGGGACTTATTTTTTTGTTTAGGTTAAGAAATTGACAATTCAGACCCCAATAATTATGGTAGCCAATCTAATTTATCAAGTTCGTCTGCTAAAGATGAGTATAAAATGCTCTCATTGTTAATGCTTCTTATGTTTGCCGAATATGATGAACAATTTATGAATAAATTACCTATGCGAACATCACGACTCAGTGGACATGAATATATAACCAAATTGTTAAATGGTCGTTCAGAGGTAGTTTATGAATTGTTTCGCATGGACAAAGAAACATTTATGCACTTATGTAACACATTGAAGCAATAGAATTATATAGAAGGCTCAAAGGATGTCACAGCAGAGGAAATGATGGCCATTTTCTTGTTTGTTGTGGGGCACAATGTGGGGCACAGAGTTGTAGCTGATCGGTTTCAACATTCATTAGAAACAATTAATCGGCATTTTAAGACAGTGATGAAAGCAATGAACAAGTTTGCAAAGCACATAATATGTCCATCGAATGATCATGTGGTGCCTCCACAAATTAGACATGATCGAAGGTTTTACCCTTATTTTAAGGTAATGTATCATATGCTTGATTTTCATTTTATTAGTTTAGCTTTGTATATACAATATATAATACCAAACTGAATGTAATCGTATGCAATTTAATGCTTCGCCAGAAATGCATTGGTGCAATTGATGGAACGCACATCAGTGCATAGGTGCCAGCAGAAAAAACTACTAGTTATAAGGGTAGAAAATCGGTTGTCACACAGAATGTGATGTGTGCATGTTTATTCGACATGAAATTCACATACATATACAGTGGGTAGGAAGGTACAACTAACGATTCACGAGTCCTTTTGGACGCTTTAACTTGACTGGATGCTCAATTTCCTTGGCCTACTAATGGTAAATATATTTTAGTACTAATTTGAAATTATATACTAATTGATTGATATGTACTAAGAGAATTTGTATGACTTATATGTGAGTATTATTTGGTGGATTCCAGTTATCCATGTACAGCCGGGTTTCTTCCACCGTTTAGGGGTGAACGATATCACTTAAATGAATATCAAGGTAGAACAAGACAACCAACGGGTTATAGAGAACTATATAACTATAGGCACTTATCTCTACGTAATGTTATAGAACGTTGCTTTGGGGTCTTAAAGATGCGCTTTCCAATTTTAAAATTGATGCCTAGATTCAAGCCTGCTAGACAACCTCTTATAGTTGTTGCTTGTTGTGTCGTACATAATTTTGTACGCCAATGTTCTCAGAGTGATCAATTTTTTAATGAATGGGAAGCAGAGGGCCATGAAGCAGAAAGCGAAGGAGGGTCGAGCACATTGACAAATAATTATACAGTTGATTTGTCTGATGCGTGTGCAGCAGCTATGGCTGCGTCTCGTGAGCTTATTGCCAATCAGATGTAGGCATACCATTTTGGTATTTGATTTAATATATGGTAATCATGTTAATATGTGTCGATAAGATTTAGTTAATTTAATGTCATTATTTGTGTTAATTTAGTTTTTTTTTAGTTACTGAATTACGTTTTTTTTCTTAGGAATATATTTCACATATTGATATATTATTTGACTTATAGGATATGAGGATGGCAAACCAACCAAATTGGGCTATTGAAGTAAACCCTTTTGAAGGAAGAATTTTGGGTCGTTCATTTCCATTTTATCAATTTATCAAAGTTGTATTTGATCAATGAATATTGTATCTTAAAGTTGTTCTCAACTATCTTATTTTTAAGAAGAAAAGTATGTCATCTTTTAGATATTGAACAAACGTGAATATTGTATTTGATGAGTTAGTTGTTCAAATTTTATCAAATTGTAAAAGTTGTATTGTGTATTTTATTTTTATTTTAAAGAATTTATTTAACAAACAAACATGACATAACCATGGGAAGAGTGTTGTCATGTTTGATCGATGATATATAAAAAATACTAACATTTTAAAAATAAAATAATATTAATTATTTCCAAGTATTTGGTGTGTACTTAAAAAAATGTATTTAGTAAATATGAGAAATAAAATTAATTTTAGATATTAAAATTTAAACTGAAAGCTGAAAACAATTACAAGAAAGTGTAATCCAAACAGTTTTATATTTTCAAAACAGTTTTCAAAAACTAATTATTCAAACAACATTTCACTTAAAACTGTTTTGGAAACAGTTTTCGAACACTGTTATCCAAACATGTTTTCGAACACTGAAAATTGAAAATTTTTTTCAAAAACTCTTTTCAAAAATAATTTTTAAACATTGAAAACTAAAAACTGTTACCAAACATGCCCTTGATTTTTCTTTTCATTCTAAGAAACTATTCGGGTGGTGGTGGTGGTAAGTTAATGTTCTTTTGGCAGTTTGGGTATTTAATTGCTATTGGATTCAGTTAAAAAAAAATTGCTATTGGGCTTATGGGTTAAAATGATAGGGTTGGTTTCAATGAGGTAATTTATGGCCTTTCAATTTTAAAAAGATTAAACATGCAATGGTCACCTACAACAGCCCATATAACATCCATTCTTCTTCTCCTTCCTTTATTTTCAATTTTCTTTTCCCTCTCTTTTTAAAAGAAACAATAAAACACACCAACACAAAAAAAAAAAAAAAAATCTAAAAGATCTAACGAACCCGTATCCACTTTTTTCAACCCTTGTAAATGCATCCCCAAGTCTTAGATTTGGGGAATTGGAGAGTCAGACACTTACATGCATATCTGTATCCCGCACCCGTACTCGAGTTCGAGCAATGTAAAAGCTGATTATATCAGTCATAAGTAAATGAAACCACCATAGTGGAACTAGGAAACCTGGAAACCCAAGCAAAACAGCACAAGCAGGGTGGTTTAATTACCTGGGATACACATTTGAAGTTCACCTCCAGCCACAATTAATTTTCTTCTCTTCTGCTATGAGAATTGGGAAGGGTGGTGAGGTTTCAACAGGTCTCTTTCAGTGAATAGAAACATTTCAAGTTACGTCATGTTTCAAACTTTTTTTGAGGTCTCTTAAGTTTTGTAATGCAACAATGCTACATTGTAATTCTTATTTTAGAAAATAATGCTATAGTGTAATTGATAAAAATTCTTCCGAAATGTTTAAAGTAGCCTGCTGAATAGATCTTTTCAGGTTCTTGTTCCCCCTCAATTGGGCCCATATAGGAAGTAATTGTTGACATAGTGCAGATGCTTGGAATTTTGAGTCTTAATACGTACATTTGTGTTCTTATATAGTTCCTGTTATTTGTTTTATAAAGTATATATTTCTCAGAAGTGTAATTTCTTGGTGATCACTATGATATTTAAAAACTACTCCCTTTATTTAGATATTTGCAAAAAAGAAAAGAGCGATAAACTTTTAGCAACACTTTAAAATCTGTATGAGTGATTCTTTCTGGTGAACTTCTCACCTTGTTAAATGGGCCCCATCAAGCTGTATGTCAGTTGTTAATTATAGCATTGTTCAGATACACAATGTTGCTGACATTTGAATTAGTTATAAATTTTATCATCGCAATTCCTTTTGTGTTCACCTATTTACTACATTTTTTTTCTGATGACTGATAGGCAAGTGTCATGAATAATGTAAATACTTCTGTGGGTAACACATCTGCTGGGGAGGAGTATACTTTATATGGGAAATCTACCATTACAGAGATCTTAAGAGGACTTAGATTTCAGATTTCCGCCAACTCTTTTTTCCAGACAAATACTCACCAGGTAAGCAACATGACAGTAATTGAATATACAGCCAGGTCATGCTTTATACCATACTATTTTTTCTTTCATAATTCCCTCTTTGAGTTCCCCATTATGCTTTTCAGTACCATACATGACAGGAAATGAAAAAAAAAAAAATCTTACAATGTTTAGGCAGAAGTTCTGTATAAACTCATTGAAGATTGTGCTGGACTTAAAGGAGATGGCTCAGAAATTGTTCTTGACCTTTTTTGCGGAACTGGTACTATTGGTCTGACTCTTGCCAGAAGGTGAATCACATCTTCATTTGGTGCCAAGATTAGAGTACAAGCAATTGGCCTTGTGTTTTGAGTTTATTCTTTCTATTTTTCCAGGGTTAAACATGTTTTTGGCTATGAAGTAGTTCCTCAAGCTATCTCGGATACTGGCCGAAATGGTATCAATAATGCAACATATGTCCAAGGGGATCTTAATAAAATTGGCGAAAATTTTGGGAATGATATTCCAAAGCCTGACATTATCATATCAGGTTATCTTCTTTTTGGATGCCTTCTAAACCTTGCTTCAAGTCATTTTCTTATAAATATTAAAGACAAGCTATTTCGAAAAATTCCATATTCATTTACTGAAATATGATTGCATGATAATCTAAACCCTTCGTGTGCATGGCGTGTGTTTGTGGGGTAGGGGGATTTGGCAGGAGGAATGGTTTCGACTACAGTATTTGCCTAGCTTGTCTTGTGTGGTGTCTGTGGGGTTGGTTTTCCTTTATTCATTTATTTATTTACATTTGGGCATGTGGGGTGGGGGCAGGATAGCCTCTATTTTTAGTATTTAGACTTATTGGTTGCCTATACTGAGAATTTTTTTCCCTCTTTTCTTTAGGAGGCATGAGTTTTAATTCCTGATGGGTGAATCGAATTCAAGTAGCAGACTATGCTATGGTTATATGGTGTTTTCCTTAAATTTGTTATATTGACGAACTTTCCTATTCCATTTCCTTTTTACCCATTCTTGCCCTTGAAATGATTGCTTCATCTGACCCGTTTTGCATTTCTGGATCAGAAATTCCCGGAATGATTTTGGAGACTTGCTTCTTTTATTTGTATATTTTAAATTTTGGAGTACTACTATGTCATAGAAAACATTGCTATTCACATGTTTGGAATATGAGTTTAGATGCGTAGACAGTAAACATGTCTCTATATAGTATTATTGTAAAGAGTGCCACTTTAAAGGTGGTTAATTTCTGGATTTGTTTAATTAAAGGCGGAAATACATTAAACATGCATATCTTGCTAGTTGGCTACAGTAATGGGGCTACAAATTAATGTCTCCCATAATTTAACGTTGTGGAAAGACATCTTGTGGCATTTTCAAAATGCTTGATTTGGCTCCAAAAAGATGTTTGACAGGATTGAGACATTAAATAACATTACGCTATTCTTCTTTCATTTGTAAAATGAAAAGGTAGGCTTCATCGTGAGTTTGCGCAAATAATAGTTTAGACAATGAACTAAGTTGCAAATCAGTACTTTCATTGATCTTTACTTCAAAAAAGATACTCACCAATGAGTCTTTTCTCCTTCTCATAATGTGACAATTTTTGCAGATCCCAACCGTCCTGGTATGCACATGAAGTTGATTAAATTTCTGCTAAAGCTTAAAGGCCCACGCATTGTTTATGTATCGTGTAATCCTGCAACATGCGCAAGCGATCTTGATTACCTTTGTCATGGTGTGGTATCTATTAATCTATACTGGTGTCTTTCTTGTTTTTCAAACTTTCAGTTTTCTGAAACTGTTGAAATCCCTATGCACACAGAAAAATATAAAAGGATGTTACGAGCTTAAAAGCGTTCAACCAGTGGATAAGTTCCCTCACACTCCTCATGTTGAGTGTGTTTACTTGTTAGAGCTTTGTTGACTCCTTGTTTTTTACCATATCTTTCACAGCCGAGATTCGAAGGATTCCTCTCTGTGGCTAAGGTTGTAATTTGAAGGTTCAAGATTCTTTTCAATGGTATATGCAGTTTGGCAGAGTACAACAGTCAAAGTTGGGTTACAAAGAAGGCAACACATATTGTGAAGGGATTTTCAGCTATATTTAGAATTGATTTATTTTATCAGCTGCAATGTGAAAGAGGGAACATTTAAAACAACAGTTGACAACAATCTTTTGATTTCGTAGTTTGTTGATAGCTGAAGAATTTAGAGCCCTATAGAATGCTCTATGCAGTCTTATGGCATCGGTACTCAGTAACTTTGTATTACAGTTTTCATATGAGAAGCAAATTGTCACACGAGATTTATGGTTGCTGCTCATCCGTTCCAATAAGGAAGTCAAGGTTGAGAATTCTGAAGAGGTTGAATGTAAAATGAATTCTGAAGAAGTTTCAAAAATCTTGAAGAAAATTGACGATAGCATGATTTGAGACTTGTAAGATGCCAATGCAGATGACTTTTGTTTTAAAAACTTAAAAAGGAAATATGTAGGACGCTTTCAATTTCAGGAACTTGGTACATTGGGGATTGGCAAAAGTAGAACAATTGCAAGTTGGATATATTCCACTGAGCCCCAGCCCTTCTACCAGAAAAGGACTCAGCTACTTACCCCTTTCACCACACAAAAGAACTGCCTGTCTATACTTCTATAAGGCCCAGTAACATTTGCCAGACATCACCTTGCATAAAAATGCTGCTCAGCTCAATATTTGCTCACGCAACATCTTATCTCCACAGCTAGCCAAGAGCGAGTGAGGATATAATGGTATAGTTTTTGGCGTAGTATGTTTATTTAATGGTCAACCATTTAATGACTTACTTTTGAATAATTAAATATGAATACAACATAAAAGCTACACCATTTATACTGCAAAGCAAGGTTATAAATTTCTTTAAGTTTGAATTGAAACTATTTGATTTTAACAGCAAACCATAACGAGTTACTTTTATGCTTTTTTTGGGTCTATTTTAACCGAAACATTTTATTTAGTCGAAACATTTTATTTCGATGGAAATATAATATTAGATGATTTTTTTTTCTCTCCTTTTCCATTAGTTTAAATTTGTTTTCATATGATTTTTTCAAACGACTCTTTTAATTAAGTTTAAAAAGTTTGGTAATACAACTGCTAAACATTTTTAGTTAATGTTACTTTGGATTAGAAGTACTTAAAATAGTATTAACTTTGTATTAATTTTGGATAACAATTATGATTTGGTGTTGGTTAATACACAATCTTTACTATTTTTTTAAATATATAATTTGATAAAAACTTATTTGAAAATGTAGTCATATACGAAATACCATACTAAAACAACTCGAAACGGAAACATTTTATTTTAATATTTAAATCGAAACATTGTACAATGAGAGAATCTCACTCTTCATGAACACCGCTCAAGTCATAGAATACCCTCAAAAGGAATTCTCTCGTGAAAACCCTCAGTTGCATCCTTTAATCAAATAATGTGTTGGTATGGGAGAAAAATTTTCCTACTAATAACGCAATGAAACGTGTCCTCAAAAGGAATTCTCTGGCGAAAACCTTCAATTGCATCCTTTAATCAAATAATGTGTTGGTGTGGGAGAAAAATTCCCCTACCAATAACGTAATGACAAGTGTCATTCTCCAGGATAGAAATGGTAATTTTCTAATCATGACAAGACGACCAATCACCTTCCGACACGTAACAAGGGGCATAACAGTAGTTTCACACCGTAAGACTTGATGTTGTTCCGGCGTTTCAACTTATGAATAAACTCGCACGGTAGATGGATAACTCCAAAAGAATACCACTCATATCTTAATACTACAGTTGTTCTCCTGATCAAACTCTACTCTCGCACACTATAAGTAGGGCCCTCATAAACCAAAAAGGTACATACAATTTCTCAACACATAGCCCCTATTCCTTTTGATTTTCTTCATTCTCTAAAAAAAGTCCTAAACTAACTTTACCTTCACGATTTTAGGTTTTAGTTCTGTTTCATGTGTGTAGGTCCTATTTTCCAATGTTTCAAATTTTGGTAGAATTTCGGCATAATATGTGTGTATCAGTGGATGTGTTTCTTTCAGCCATTCACAATCAGCATGCTGAAAGAAAAAAAAGTGTAAAGAAAATCATTTAAGACAGCTAAATGCTACTTGAGGTTGAGGTAGTGCTGAGAAACCTATAAGTAACAAGCATGAGGGTAAATGATCCTTGTTTGTAGTTTTTGGATTTTTTGGTTTTTTCATCATAAGCTGGGCACATTTGTGACTAAAGGAGGTACATTGAGCAAAAAGCTCCCTATATTTGTATTTGGACGCAGATAACTAAGTAGAGTTTGAAAGGATAATGATTTATGGAAGAAAACATCAATTTATTACTTTTTCTTTTAAGTTTATTTTATCCATTTTTCTTTCCTCATTTTTCTTTTCCATTAAATATGTTTGGTAAAATTTATGAAATGATTTCTATTTACTATAAACAAATATTAGATCAAACAAACTTAATAAAATGGTTTATAAAATGATTTAATAAAATGATTTCTGTTTTTAAAATTTTGAATTTATATAAAAAAAATCGTTTTTATTATTATTTTACCAAACATTAAACAATTTATAATTTTACTGTGTTTCAAAATCATAAACTAAATCGTAATCCTAAACTAAATTGTAATCCTTCTCTATTGTTAGGCCAAACGGACCTAAAGGTGCGTTTGATTTTAGAAAACAAATCTTATTTTTTTCAATTTCACATAAAATAGAAAACAAGTGTGAAAATGTGATTGGTGGCTGAAATTAAAAAAAAAAAAGGGGAGAAAAGTTGTTTAATTATTTTCAGTAAAATTGAAGAAAAAAAATGAAAGATTTTCTATGGAATAAAAATCTAAAATTGAAAAATGGTTGTATAAAATTACCAGTAAACGCTTAATGAATAAACTGAGACCTCTCTTGAATGATTTGATTGAACCTATGCAATGTTTGTGCCAGGAAGAAACCACAAATATAATATTATTATTGCTCAGGAATTAATTTCATTCGATTAAGCGTAAGAAAGGGAAAGCGGGGTTTATGGCTTTGAAAATTGATCTTGAAGGCGTATGATAAGCTTTGTTGGGCGTTCCTTCTAGATACTCTTGATCCATTTCGGCCTCCCCAGCAGTCGAATCTTTTGCAATATATCCTTGAAAACCGATTCAAGCAAGAATTTCTCAATTTTTTATTTTCTACCGAACACATGAAAGAAAAGACTTCTCTCCTTACTTTTTTAGTTTACTCTTTTTTTTAACTCATGTTTTTTTCAGACTCAGATCTCCTATACGAAGCATTCGGAAGTAACCACCACTCCAAAAAGTCCAGATTATTATTCTTTTTAATTTTCTCTCTTATTAATCTCCAAAAAGTCAAGATGAGTTGAAGCAAACTATTGGATCAAATTTACAGCTTCAGCAGTAAAAGAGTCGCAACCCAATGAAGACAGTGTTGGATCATAAACTTGATCCATTATGGGAGTCCAAAACCAAACTCAATCAAATTGGAGTCCAAGTCCATAATCAAGGTCCAAAACTACAAGCATTCTACCTAAAATTTTTTTGGTGTGGTAGTTGAGCATGTGAATCATTTGGTAACCTAAAATATTATTAGAACCACCAAGAAAAATGAGGTGTATGGTTGTTGTAATTTTGGATTAGTTTATTTGTGTGGTGTAGGATTGTTCTTAAGTAGTATAAATACCCCTCCCCATTTTGGTTTAATCATCAAGAAGAAGCAAGAGCTTCTAAGTGAGTGAAGAAGCAAAGTCTTCTAAGAGTGAGTTCTAGTATCTTCTTTCTTTTGAGTGAGAGTGCTCTTGTAATATCTCTTTGAGTTTGAATAAGAGTTGTTTGTGTGAGTGTTTTATTTCCAACAAAGTGGTATCAGAGCTTGAGTTGGAAAGTATACACCATTGCATATCAAATCGAAGGTCTCGACGAGAGAAATCTGACACCGCCAGAATCTCCCCGATCGGAGTTCAGACGCGCCTCCACGAGCCACCGGAAGATTGCTGCCAGAAAACCGAATTGACTCACCGAGTTAAGCTGGGTCAGCCGAGTTGGAGCCGAGTTGACCGAGCCATAAGCCTGTTGACCGAGCCGCTTGAGCGAACCGCTTGAGCCGAGTTGACCGAGCATTCAAAGTCAACTGTTGACCAGGTTAGTGTTGACTTTGACCGTTGACCGAAAGTTGAAAATTTTGACCAGGTCCCTCCCAAAGTTTTTCAACATTCCGGATCTATCTACGCAATCGGAATTTCCAAATTCTCAACATATTGAGTGATATGGCAAATGGTGTGGCATCCTTCCAAGTCCCGACGCTCATCAATAACAATTACGACAACTGGAGTATCAAGATGAAGGCTCTTCTTGGCGCACATGATGTTTGGGATATCGTAGAAAAAGGTTTTAGTGAGCCAGATAACGAAGCTGCGCTGACCATAGCTCAAAAGGATAGTTTGAAAGATGCGAGAAAGAAAGACAAGAAAGCTCTCTACCTCATCTATCAAGCATTAGATGATGATGTTTATGAGAAGATTTCGAGTGCAAGCTTTGCCAAGGAAGCGTGGGAAAAGCTGCAAACCTCTTACAAAGGATCCGAGCAAGTGAAGAAGGTCCGTCTCCAAACATTAAGAGGTGAATTCGAATCCTTACACATGAAAGTATCTGAGTCTATTTCAGATTATTTCTCAAGAGTAGTAGCTGTTTCTAATCAATTAAAAAGAAATGGTGAAAAGTTAGAGAATGTGAGGATAATAGAGAAGATACTCCGTTCATTGGATTCCAAATTTGAGCACATCGTCGTGACGATTGAAGAAACTAAAGACTTGGAAGAAATGACGATCGAGCAACTCCAAGGATCATTACAAGCATACGAAGAGAAGCATAAGAAGAAGCAAGGGTTTACTGATCAACTCCTCAAGCTGCAATTCAAGGATATGCATGAAAGCCAAGGAGATGATAGAAACCAACGTGGCCGAGGCAGAGGTAGAGGCCGTGGACGAGGAGGAAATCGCGGTCGTGGACGAGGTTGGAATTACAACAACAACAATTCCAACAATAACTACGAGAAAGGAGAAAGCTCAACACGAGGCCGTGGAAGAGGCAATCTAAACTCGAGGAATGACAAATTTCAAGTTCGATGCTATAATTGTCAAAAGTTTGGGCATTATGCTTCAGAATGTAGAGCTCCTAACAACAGAATTGAGGAGAAGGCCAACTATGTGGAGGAGAAGACCGATGATAAAGAAACTCTTCTTCTAGCACGAAAAGAGACTGATGGTGTCCAAGCAAAATCCTGGTATCTTGACAGTGGTGCAAGCAATCACATGTGTGGAAGGAAAGACATGTTTGTGGAGCTGGACGAGTCAGTAAGTGGAAATGTCTCATTTGGCGATGATTCCACAATAGCGGTAAAAGGGAGAAGTAACATTCTTATCCGTTTGAAAGATGGGAGACATCAGTTTATTTCCAATGTCTACTTTGTGCCCAATATGAAAAGTAACATCTTGAGTTTAGGACAACTGTTAGAGAAAGGTTATGATATTCATATGAAGGATCATAATCTTTCTATAAAAGATGATAAGAACAACTTCATTGCTAAAGTACCGATGTCAAAGAATAGAATGTTCCTGATCAACATACAAAACGATGTTGCAAAGTGCTTGAAAGCTTGCTACAGAGATGCATCATGGCTATGGCATCTTCGTTTTGGGCATCTAAATTTTGGAGGTCTAAAGCTGCTATCCAAGAAGGAGATGGTGAAGGGACTACCTTGCATCAACCATCCTGACCAGCTTTGTGAAGGGTATCTAGTCGGGAAGCAATTCAGAAAAAGCTTTCCAAATGAGTCAAACTCAAGAGCCAAGAAGCCACTCGAGCTCATCCATACCGATGTGTGCGGTCCTATCAAACCAAGCTCTCTCGGTAACAATAACTATTTTCTTCTCTTCATTGATGATTTTTCAAGAAAAACGTGGGTATATTTCTTGAAACAGAAGTCAGAAGTTTTCGAAGTCTTCAAGAAGTTCAAAGCTGCAGTAGAGAGAGAAAGTGGTAGAAAGATCAAAGCTATGAGATCCGACCGAGGAGGAGAATTTACTTCTAAGGAGTTTCAAGAGTTCTGTGAAGCAAATGGAATTCGTCGACCAATGACAGTTCCTAGATCCCCTCAACAAAACGGCGTAGCGAAAAGAAAGAACCGAACTATCCTCAACATAGCTCGGAGTATGCTCAAAAGCAAGAAACTACCCAAGGAGTTTTGGGCTGAAGCAGTGGCGTGTGCGGTCTACTTATCCAACAGATCTCCAACAAGAAGTGTTTGGGGAAAGACACCGCAAGAAGCATGGAGTGGAAGAAAGCCCGGCATCTCCCACCTAAGAGTTTTTGGAAGCATAGCCCATGTTCATGTTCCAGATGAGAAAAGAACAAAGCTTGATGATAAAAGCGAGAGTTTCATCTTCATTGGCTATGATGCAAATTCAAAAGGCTACAAGCTGTACAATCCGAACAATAAGAAGGTTGTGATCAACCGAGATGTGGTGTTTGACGAAGAAGGACTATGGGATTTTG